>CM055120.1:349229517-350429517 GCA_029206835.1 Rana muscosa
TTCACCTTGAGGACTGGAGTTGAGAAACACTGATCTACAGCATGACAACTGACCATTGCTGGTGGATGGATGTGTCAGATTGTTGTTTATTGTTGAGCTACGATGGTATATAAAGACATAAAAACGTATTAGCAGCTACTTAAAGCGGAGCTCCGCCGGAAAAAAAAATATTAAAAGCCAGCAGCTACAGCAGCTGCTGGCTTTTAATATTTGGACACTTACCTGTCCTGGAGTCCAGCGACGTCCGCAGCAGAGGACGAGCGATCGCTCGTCACTCTGCTGCTCCCTCCGCCATCCTCGCTGAGGGAACCAGGAAGTGAAGCCCTGCGGCTTCATGCCCGGTTCCCTACGGCGCATGCGCGAGTCGCGCTGCGCCGTTCTGATTCGTTCTCCTGTGTTCTGGGAGCCGAGTGTCTCCCAGAACACTACGGGAAGTCTGCGGGAAGTGACGTCACTCCCGCAGATTCCCGGAGAGAGGACTCCCGCATGTGGGTGAAAATACCTGTCTTAGACAGGTATCTTCACCCCCCTCCCCCCTGAAAGGTGTCAATTGTGACACCGGAGGGGGGGAGGGTTCCGATTAGCAGAAGTGTAAATTTAGGGTGGAGCTCCACTTTAAGATGCACAGGGACATTAAAGTGGTTCTAAAGGCTGAAGGTTTTTTTTACCTTCTGTGTGCAGCGGTGCCCCCAGAGCAAGCAGCTTTCTCTGGGGGCACTGCTCAAGGGTGAGGAGCCAGGAGCGCCGGCGGGGGACCCGAAAAGAAGGGGATCTGGGCTGATCTGTGCAAAACCACTGCACAGAGCAGGTAAGTATAACATTTTGTTATTTATTTTTTTAAACACAAAGCTGTATTATCACTTTAAGGGGAAAGACTTCTCATATCATAGGCGGGTTTCACACTGATGCGAATTGGATTCCTCGCATCCAATTTGCATGACAGGAGAGTGTGACTGGCTCTCAATGATGGCCACGGAGCGGATTGTACAAGGGTCCTGTGCATCTTTGGCTCTGTTTCAGGTCTGAATTCAGGCAAAAATCTGGGCCTGATTCGTCCCCGAAAAGGAGAACAAGGACGCACCGGACCCCTGCAGTGAGCTGCATCCGAAGACTGTGTAAACCCAGCCTTACTGTTTACTTGTTATAATAAGCAATGCTCTCCAATATAGGGGTAAATTGCATCTATACTTTGTTGGTGCCCAACCCATGGCCCAAGCGCCATATGCTGCCTTTTTGGAATCTGTTGTACGGCCCTCAGAAACCCGAGTCCGAAGCGGGAATGGGAGCATTAAATTGTGAAGGTGTAGTAGCTCTATACTAGACTCTTGTACCATGACCCTAGTCCTAAAGCATGTCTCCATTCTCCAACACAACCTGTAGCTTTTCCTAAATTTTTGCCCATCATGTCCTTCAGGACTCATGCATGCAGGGCTTAAATAACACCTCTTTTACAGGAGTTTGAGCGTTTTTTATTTTTTTTCAGCCTGTAATAGCACCTCTATGTTAGCCTATGTTGCACACATAGGTAAAAAAAAAAAAAAAAATCCATCAGCAGGACATTTAGGAGAGGAGCTTTTGAGCAAAAAATGCTAGATACTTTTGCACGTTAATGCATTCTGATGGCCAGAATAAATGAATATTCTGGCCAATAAAACGCATTAATGCCAATGCGCATGCAAAACACGGCTTTGGGCGCATTTTTTAAATTTCTTTGTCTTGCCAGGAGTAAAAGGTGCTTAGGAGGAGAAAATCAAATGTGCATGAAGCCTTCATATGTCTACAGTCTTCTCTAGCATTAAGGCCCCATACACACTATTAGATTTTCTGCTGATTTTTGTCTTCAGATTTACCAAAACCATGTAGTACAAGGGCCTGCCGGATTGCATACATATTGAAACTCTTAGACCCCATACACACCATTAGATTTTCTGCTGATTTTTGCCTTCAGATTTACCAAAACCATATAATATGAGGTCAAACCTTAAGGGTTTCAATTTGTATGCAATCAGGCAGGCCCTTGCACTACATGTTTTTGGTAAATCTGAAGACAAAAATCTGCAGAAAATCTAATGTTGTGTATGAAGGTTTGACCTCATATGATATGGCTTTGGTAAATCTGAAGACAAAAATCTGCAGAAAATCTAATGGTGCATATGGGGCCTTCATGCCTAGAGAAGACTGTGCTGAACATGAACATGTGTATGGCCCTCTGGTTATGTCATGGGGCCACAATTACCACAATAAGTTGACAATCACTGATCTATACCAGTGGTCTCTAAACTGCGTCCCTTAGCTTGCCTTTATCCGGTCCTTAGGGCACTATTCCTCCCACTGATACGAGATACTATTCTGACAACCGACATTCACAATGAAACACCATTTCTCACACTGGCGCCAACACTGAGGCACTATTTCTGACAATGACACCAACAATGGGGCACTTTTCCTCACCCCAATTCCAAATGTGGTGATGTTTACTCCCACTGATGCCAGGAAAATTTCCACTCCCGCTGCCCACAGTCTGGCCCCACTAAAGTCTGAGGAACAATAAACTGGCCCTTTGATTAGGAACCTTGGTGACCCCCTGATCTATACTAAATCTGTCACGCTGTGTAAGGGAACTATAAAAAGGTAAAATATCGCTCTTGAGAAAATGTTGCTCTAGACTTCTGCTAGTCTGATCACATGACCAAAATCCTAGGCATCTAGTCATGTGATCTCAGATAACAGGGAGGATCACACTTGCAATTGGCCGAGCCTTCCTTTTCTTCACCAGTAATCATAGGCCTTGGTTTTTTGTTATATGATCAGGACTGGAATAGTAAATATTTCAGATATTTTAGCACTTTTGTTTTACTCACTCCAGCAAGGTTTCTCACATAGCTTCATACTAACATTTGAGTATAGAACCATTTCAAGAAAAGGAAAGACTTCGGCCACAAGAATAGTCATCACACTGGACAACCTATGTAGCCCCCACTTTAGGCTCTCAATGTTTCATGCATGCTCACAACTGCTGCAAACAACCACATGACCTCTGCCCTTGCCAACCAAAAAGGAATCACCCCTTGTTGGTCCAACTGCAATAGATAAAGTCTGGTTGATCACCGGGAGGTAACTACATCTCCTTACCTCCTACAATAATTAAATAACATCCATAAAGGCATTTTTTTTTCTCATAGCCTATTCTCCTTTGCAGAAAAGCACCTGCCGCCTCCCATCCAGACCCCGTGTGGATTTTTCTGCAAAAATCTGATTTTTCTCTCTCCTAACTGAATTTGCTGGGAGAGAGACCAGCTCCGGCAAGAATGTAATTCATTAATCTGAAGCAATCCAAATTCGAACCTGCATTGCAGAGGCAACACAAAAGGCAGACACGCTTCCTGCTAGCATTGCTTTGACCAGATCTATTGTGCAGCTCGCATCTGGACCTGAACTTAGGCTATTTTCGCCCAATGACCCCTCTTTTTTTTATGTTCTCAGAGAACACCCATTCAGGAATTGGCCTCACGTAAAGCCTGGGAGATGAATTAAATAGGCAGCACTGGCCATCTGTCCTTCAGAGCCGCCTAGCACTGCCTCTGTTTCAATGCATCTCCCCCCAATTCCCCCACCCCCACCCTGCTCCTTTAGCATTTGGCACAGATCCACTGCACTTTAACCCTTGCCACTCTGCGAGCGGGCGAGCATATGTCACCATTATTAAACGCAAAAAAATAAAAGAATAGAGTCAGAAATTCTTTAGCACTTGCCTGAGCCTTGGTGATAGGCAGCCAGAAATAGAATAATCCAGTTTTTCTGCAGTACGGAGGGGGAAAACGGGAAAATAAATAAAAATAACAACACGGCTAGAATGGCACCGGGGTTTAACAAGCTTGTATGACGCGGAGAGGGACAGGCAGCGAGTTTGCTGCAGCTGGGAGCACTCGGGGAAAATGCAGAAGCCCTTTCTATTATTGGTGACACTTCCAACAAATGACAATATCCATCTGGATGGAAGCAGGGAGTGCGTGAGCTAACAGCATTACATCACAGCTCCTCTGGCCCAGCTGATTGAACATACTAGAAGCCGGCTGCACTGGAATAACACCCAGAGCCAACAAAGGAGGTTTATTTCATAACACAGGGAGCGGACGGGGCAGATAAACTGTAATGGATAGCAACAGAACGGACGCAGTGCAATGGATGCTGGTTTTATGGGAAATTCACTACACACATGCTTTTATAAAGGAGTCAGTGTTTTCTAGCTGGCAGGGGAGTGGCCTAGGAAAATTTGTCAGCCGATTGAGGTGTGAAATTATTTATGCTACGTTTTTATTCTGGACGAGAGCAGAAACCTAAGGGCTTGTGTACATGGATGGTTTTTATCTGCGTTTGAAAAGCACGTCACGTGTAGGTCAGAAAATGTCATTTTATGTCAATGGCTGCATGTCACCTGCTCTGCGTTTCTCTGAATGCAGCAGGTCCTATTAGAGATGTGTTTACATTGCAAGCAAATGGGGTCAAACACCGCTTTTTGCGTCCTAATGCATATGTTTGAGTTGCGCTCTGGTGAAGTATAAAAACCTGAACTTTACAGATACACCCATGTACATAAGCCCTAAAGGTTTGTTCATACCGGATGCATTGCTGGGCATTTTCGTACATTTTCAAATGTAACAGCGAACGTGAGAAAAATCCATTGATTTCAATAAGACCTGTTCACACTAATGCAATGGTGTTGCAGCATTGAATAGATATGCTTTATACTGCATTTTAGGTGTGCTGACTTGCATTTCGTCATTCAAATCAATTAAATAACCTTAAAGAGGAGCTCCACCCAGAAATCGAACTTCCGCAGATCGGATCCCCCCCCCCCCCCCCCTCCGGTGCCACATTTGGCACCTTTCAGGGGGGGGAGCGGATACCTGTCAAATCCAGGCATCTGCTCCCACTTCTGGGGAAAGATCGCTGCAATTACGATATGTTTGGCCCCTCCTCCTCCCCCCTGCTGCCTTCTGGGAGACACACAGGTCCCAAAAGACAACAGCGTCCACTCAGAAAGTGCAGCGCGACTCACGTATGTGCAGCAGGAAACAGGCTTTGAAGTCGCAAAGCTTTACTTCCTGTCTCGATTAATAAGGATGCCGACACCTGCACCTGGAGCCAAAGGGACGGGTCGGCTTCGGGTGCCGACATCACGGGCTCCCCGGGCAGATAAGTGTTCTTATATTAAAAGTCAGCAGCTACAGTATTTGTAGCTGCTGACTTAATTTTTTTTATTCCCAGGCAGAAATCAGCTTTGAAGTGTAAGTCCACCCTAACACTAAAATCCCTGCATCTATAGAGATCCACAATCTAACACTAACCTATCTAGCCCTGTAAACAAGAAATCAGTATACATACCTTTTTTGAAGCCAATCCGGTCTCCAGCGGCAGAAGCTCTGCAGCGGACACAGCAGACAATGGCTGTGAAATGAATGGGGAGTGATGTCCCCCATAGACTTACTATGGGGCTTCTGTTGTCGGATATGTCCTCTGCACCCGCCTCCACAGCGTAGCCGCGGCCAACAGCTCAGTGTGGGATCGGCTTCAAAAAAAGGTATGCATACTGATTTCTTCTTTACAGGGCTAGAAAGGTTAAGCCTCGTACACACGGCCGAGAATCTCGTCAGGAAAAAACACGTTGTTTTTTTTACGAGATTCTTGACAAGAATCTTGTCCCGGCCGAGTGTACACACGCTCGATTCAAAAGAACCACCGTTCTTTTGAATGGAACGAACACAGTGACGTCATCAACTAAGACGAGCGCTCGTCACATTCAATGCCGCCGCCGCCATCTTGCTACACCCCACCTATGCCTAGGAAGCTACCGCGCATGCGTCAAGGTCATTTCGAGAATGCGCGGGTTTCCACGGCGACAGGTAAGCGTACACACTCTCGGGTTTCTCGTCAGGACACAAGCCGACGAGAAAATAGAGAGCAGGTTCTCTATTTTTCTCGTCGAGATTCTGGCCAGTTTTCTTGACGAGAAACCTGAAAGCGTCGTACACACAGCCGGTTTTCTCGGCAAGAAAGCTCTCCCGGCAGTTTTCTTGTCGTTTCTTGACGAGAAAAACGGCCGTGTGTACGACGCTTTAGTGTTAGATTGTGGATTTCTGTAGATGCAGGGATTTTAGTGTTAAGGTGGACTTCTACTTTAAGCCTGGGTTCACACTAGAGCATACGGAACACCGCATGCGATTCACACAGGAATTGCACCGCATTCCTGTGAACATCACATGGGATGTCTGTGCGGTGCAATTTGAGCTATATATTTTGTATGTCTCAAATCGCATCTGCACCAAAATAGTGCAGGACCCTTTTTTTCCACCCCTGAGTTGCTGAGTTGGATAAAAGGTTTAGCCCTCGTTCACACTGAACACAGCTTTGAAATCGTGCATCTTCATCTGAACTCGCACGATTTCAAGGCCAGATTTCAGTCCGATTTCAGGGGCTACTTGAAAGACATCTGTGCGGGTTTATGCACAGATGTCTATTGAAGTCGCCCACGAAGATGCCAAAAGTAGTGCAGAAACTACTTTTGGAAATCAGTGCAGTGCCGCAAAGACGACATTGCATCGATTGGGGCGGTGCCATTGCCGGCAAAAGACTGTGATTTGACCTGTCAAATCGAGCCGATGTGAATGGGGGATGTATCTCTTATAACACTTTTGGTAGTTATAGCAATATTAAACCCAAAACC
The DNA here is from genome assembly GCA_029206835.1 of Rana muscosa. Lineage (NCBI taxonomy): Eukaryota > Metazoa > Chordata > Amphibia > Anura > Ranidae > Rana > Rana muscosa. The sequence goes on from CM055120.1 coordinate 349,236,242, forward strand.
AAAACTGTAATATATTGCAGCTTGCTAATCTGTAGATAGTGGCTGCACTAAGCTGGCCATACATTATTCCAGGGCTCAACAAAACCCAGGTGCCAGGTCGCCATGACGACTAGAAATTGTGTCCTGGTGCCTGGGATTTTGTCAGCCCATTGAAAAGAGAAAAAACAGTGACTCTAAGTGTAGACTTTTAGTGACTTAAATTAAACTAAGTTAAGAAACTCACATGGTAAATATAGGTAACAAGATCATCAAATGAATATCGGTGAAGGAAATTGCCCTTCCATGGAGAGTAGACGCTGTGGGAAGCCCAGGTGTATAGCTGGCTTGGACCGAGGAAGCTAACTGGCACCTCTGCCGCTCCGGGGCGTTCACCTTTTTTTTTTTTATTTGGCGTGGAGTTCTTCCTAAAGATTCATACCAGACACAGTGCCTGGTATTGTCGGGAATCAAAGTCGGATCCCTGTTCATTGAAGTCGGACGCATGTCGGACTTCAATTCGCTCGGCAAAGTCAGATCCAAAATAGTACGACTGTTGTGTCGTACCAGTGTGAACCCAGCCTGAGACAACAAAATCCTAATTATTAAAACCTAATTCATCTACAGGCGAGTCTAACTATTAATTAAACAGATGTCCTGCATACAGTTGATTATAAAATGGTATTAGGTAACAAAGAAAACCCTTCTCATTTCATGCTGCCAGCAATGGCACCACATGGAAGAGAAATGTCACAAGGCCCGAGAAAGGAAATAATTTCTTTACACAAGAAAGGCGAAAGCTACAAGAAGATCAGTAAAGCTTTACTTATCAGTCAGAATACTGTAGCAAAGGTGATACAAAAATTTAACAGAGATGGAACTGCAACCATCTCACAGAGATGTCCAGACTGTCCACGGAAGTGAACACCTCAACAGGAGCCTCTTCTGACGGGAAGGGTTGAAGAAAATTGCCATGCAAGTTCACCACAGTTAGCTAAACAAGTAAAAAGCCAAACTGGGGTGATTATTTCCCGTGACACAAAACGGCGTACACTGCAGAGGAATGGCATGCATGGGTGTTGTCCACGAAGGAAGCTTCTTCTAAAGCCCATGCAAAAAAAAAAGCCTACCTAGAATTTGCCAGGGCCCATACTGAAAAAGAAGAAGACTACTGGGACTCTGTACTCTGGACTGATGAGACCAAGATAAATGTTTTTGGAACTGAGGGCTTCAAAACTGTATGGCGATGCTGTCAAAATGTTCTGACAATGCAAATGTGAGGAGTACAAAGAAAAATGCATGGTGCCTACAGTGAACCGTGGTGGTGGCAGTGTCCTTCTGTGGGGCTGCATTTCATTGATGGTATCATGAATTCAACGATGTACTGCTCTATATTGAAAGAGAAGACACTACCATCACTCCGTGCCCTTGGTCGTCGTGCACTTTCCAACAGGACAATGACCCAAAACACACATCTAAGGCAACCGTTGTATTTCTGAAGAAGAACAGGGTGAAAGTGATTCAGTGGCCAAGTTTGTCTCCTGATCTGAACCCAATCGGGGAACACCTATGTGGAATTCAAAAGAGACAAGTTTAGCATCACTCTACATCCAGGCTCTAAAAGAGGTTGTTCCTGAAGAATGGAAAAAGATAGATGTTGCAATGTCATCAAATCGTTCATTCCATGACTAGAAGACTTGGTGCTGTCCTTACAAATCATGGGAGGTCATACAAAATACTAGATGGAGTAGTTTTTGTTGTGGGGTGTATTCATTTTTGCATCAACTAATTTGAGTAAAACTGAAGATTTTGTGATCTAAGTTAGATTATTAAACTTACTTTCATGTATTGAGCTAAACAAATGTTCTATAAAACTCAGTTTTGTCAAAATTTTGGAAATTGATTGTCCATTGAAAGATTGATTAAAATCTTTTGTTTTCAAAAGGGGTGTACTCATTTATGCGGAGCACTGCATATATATATATATCTCAGATCATTTCAAAAAAATATCAAAAATTCCTCGGTGTATGAAAGGAGTGGATTCATGTCAGTGGCCAGCTGTCAGATCATTTGCTTGCATCCACCAAAAATGCTGACCCTTGTGTGAACTTGCACCATTGTACACACTGGTCTGGTGACGAGGGGTCACAGGAAGCAGGTGTCTTTTATAGGAGACGAAGGGAGCTCAATCTCTTGATCCAATACGTTTTATAGCGTGAATGTTATTGTCTGTTTTTGGACTAACACAGCAGAGATACTGAGCTTTTATGTTATAAACAGACATACTGTACAGGAGGAGACGTGGAGGTCTGTAGTGGGCTGGGGTACATTACACGCAATGGCTATCAAGCTGAAGACATTAACCCCTTGAGACCCGGGCCATTGACGAATGACGGCCTCAATGCGGATCTAGAAATCCGGGAGGCCGTCATTATACGGCCTCGGGTATTCTGGCCACTAGGGGGCGCGCGCGCCGCGAGCCCGGCGCATCACTGAGATGCCGATGCGCGTGCTGGCGGCCGCGATGTCCGCCACGTACCCGCGATCGGCGTGTACACAGAGCAGGGATGTGGATCTCTGTGTGTAAACACAGAGATCCACGTCCTGTCAGGGAGAGGGACCGATGCTGTGTCCCTTGTACATAGGGACACAGCTCGGTCACCTCCCCCACACAGTAGTAATCACTCCTAGGGAATACATTTAACCCCTTCCTCGCCCCCTAGTGTTAACCCCCTCCCTGCCAGTGTCATTTTTACAGTAACCAGTGCATTTTTATAGCACTGGTCGCTGTAAAAATGACAATGGTCCCAAAATGGTGTCAAAAGTGTCCGATTTGTCCGCCATAATGTCGCAGTCACAATAAAAATCGCTGATCGCCGCCATTACTAGTAAAAAAAAAATTTATTAATAAAAATGCAATAAAACTATGCCCTATTTTGTAGACACTATAACTTTTGCGCAAACCAATCAATAAACGCTTATTGCGATTTTTTTTACCAAAAATATGTAGAAGAATACGTATCGGACTAAACTGAGGGAAAAAAATATTTTTAAAAAAAATAAATTGGGATATTATTATAGCAAAAAAAAAAAAAATAGTGTTTTTTTCAAAATCGTCGCTCTTTTTTTGTTTATAGCGCAAAAAATAAAAACAGCAGAGATGATCAAATACCACCAAAAGAAAGCTCTATTTGTGGGAAAAAAAGGACGTCAATTTTGTTTGGGAGCCACGTCGCACGACTGCGCAATTGTCATTCAAATCGTGACAGCGCTGAAAGCTGAAAATTGGCCTGGGCAGGAAGGGGGTTTAAGTGCCCAGTAAGCAAGTGGTTAAAGAAAATAATGCACAACTCACAAAGCTTAAAGTGGTTGTAAACCCTCCTTTGCAAGTTACACCTACAGGTAAGCCTAGATTAAGGCTTACCTGTAGGTGTTTGCAATATCTCCTAAACCTACACAGAGGTATTTGCCAAAGGGATTACACAGTTGTGTACGGCGCATGCGCCGCAGACAATGGCGCAGGCGCACTGTAAATCCCATTCACAAATCCAGCCTTGCCGGATTTGACGGCTCCCGCACGCATGCCAATCACAGCGCTGGAGCGGTGATACCCAGAAGTAACCTTCCGGCGAGATGACTGCGGCCAGAGGGGGAGACATGGACGGTTTCGGGGGCTTCGATCTAAGGTAAGTAATGCACAATAGTCATACTAGCTCATTATGGCTTTGTCTTACAGGTTTTTTTTTTTTTTTTTTATATTTTTTACAGGGTTTACATCCACTTTAACACAAGGACTAATGTTTAAATGTACCTTGACTAAAAGACAAAAAAAAATAGGATTTTTTGTACTCACCGTAAAATCCTTTTCTCTGACATCCATGGACTGACACGGTGTGTCTTTACACTTTACACGTGGGTTATGTCCCTGCTTGCAGGAGAAGACCTAGGCAGAATGTGAGATGTTATACATACATTCTAAAAGCCAGAGCTGAACAGCCCCACCCAGGGGGCGGTCCCTCCGGGCATAACCCTCCCACTACAGTCAGCAGACTTCAGTTCGTAACAAAGCAGTACAAACTTAAAAAGGAAGGGTGGGTGCCGTGTCAGTCCATGGATGTCAGAGAAAAGGATTTTACGGTGAGTACAAAAAATCCTATTTTCTCTTATCATCCATGGACTGACACGGTGTGTCTTTACACTTTACACGTGGGATGTCCCAAAGCAGTGTCAAGAGGGATGGGAGCAGTATAAATGGAAAAACCAAAAACTTCCACTCCAAGAAGGCAGATCTCCTCAACGGAGGAGTCGCAACTTTAAACAGCGGCCTGCAGCACCCTGCGGCCGAAGGAAGCATCCGAAGATGCAGCCACATCAACCTTATAAAAAACTTAAAAGGTATGAACAGACGACCAGGTCGCCGCCTTGCACACTTGTGCAACCGACGCTTGATGTCGGAAAACCCAGGAAGCACCAATTGCCCTGGTGGAATGCGCCGTAACCGGAAAGGGAGGCGCCCGCCCTTTGAGAGCATAGGCTTGAATGACGGTTTGTCTGATTCCCCTAAAAATGATTGGAGACGAAACCGCTTGGCCCTGTTATGGACCAGGGGCAGTCACAAACAGTGAGTCGGACTTCCGAATAGAAGCAGTAGCAGACAGGTACACCCGTAAGGCTCGTACCACATCCAATATGTGCAGCGCAAACTCTCTGGGATGCGATGGGTGAGGACACAAGGACGGGAGGACAATGTCCTCATGTAGGTGAAAGGTAGACACCACCTTTGGCAAAAAGGAAGGTCGCGGATGCAACACCGCCTTATCCTTATGGATGACTAAATATGGCGACTTGCAGGACAAAGCCGCCAACTCAGACACTCGTCAAACAGAAGTGATTGCCACTAAAAGGCCACCTTCTGAGACAAGACAAGAGAGGAATATCCCGGATATTCCCAAAAAGGAGGTTCCTGGAGGACCTAGAGCACCAAATTCAGATCCCACGGTAGGAGAGAAGGCTTGACAGGAGGGAGCACATGGCGAACCCCCAACACAAGGTGCTAACCAAGAAATGACCCGGTAGAGGTCGCTGAAAGAAGACGGCCAAGGCCGAAATCTGATCCTTGATGGTACTCAAAGCAAGCTTTTGGGTCACTCCACACTGTAGAGGACGCAGGATTCTGGGGACGGAATACGTCCGAGGACGCCAGTCCAGCGCTTCACATATGGCGATATAAGCTTTCCAGGCATGGTGATAGATCTGCCTGGAGGAAGACTTCCGTGTCCTTAACATGGTCAAAATGACAGAGTCCGAGAGACCTCGGTCCCTCAATACCTGGCTTTTAACAGCTCTGCCGTTAAAGCCAGAGACTGTAAGCCGGATGAAACATAGGACCTTGAGACTGAAGGTCCTCCCTCATCGGCAACCGCCAGGGAACGTCCGCAACGAGACGTACCAGATCAGCGTACCAGTGACGCTGAGGCCAATCCGGAACAATTAGGATCACCGGAGTTTATATCAGGCGATAAGGACCCTATGGGGCCACCAACGCATCCGAGTCATCGCCCAAGGATCCCTGGATCTGGCCACAACCTCGACCCTTGCGACTGAGTCGAGAGGCCATCAGGTCCACATCCGACATGCCCCCCCCCGTCGGCAAAGGAGTTGAAATATGCAAGGACCACTCTTCCTGGTCCCGCGTCTGGCGATTGGCGACTCAGATAGTCCGCCCCTACAGAGCCGGCACGTTTCTTCCGGCCCACTTCAGGATACGGATTACCTCGGAAGCCGCAGCTGAGCTCCGAGTCCCCCCGTGATGGTTTACATACGCCACCGCCGTGGCGTTGTCCGACTGGCTCCTGATGGAGCGACCCCGTACTCTCTCCGACCTGAGGAGAGACACAGTCTGATGGCCCGCATTTCCAGAACAGTGATTGGTAAACGGGCTCGTCCGGAGTCCAAGGTCTTGAGCCGACAGGACTCCCCAGACTCCACCCCAGCCCGTCAGGCTGGCGTCCGTCGTGAGTACCGTCCATTGGATGGGAGGGGAACGACTTTCCGGACCGAAGAGCCGAGGGTCCCAACCACCCTGTCAGGGACGCCCTGACCAGGTGAATCACCTGGATCCGAAGATCCAAGGACAACGGGGATTTGTCCCAGGTGGACAAGATCTCCTTCTGCAATGCCCTGGTGTGTGATTGGGCATACAGAACGGCCGCGAAGGAGGCCACCAGGAGTCCCGGGACTCTCATGCAAACAACGGATTGACAACCATGTTCGGGATGTCAGCACCCGCACTGCAGACTGAAGTGTCAGCAACTACTCCAGAGGTAGGATACCTTGCCTCCAAGGAGTCCAGAACTAGAGACTCCAGACACTGAGTCGGGACCAGGACTGACTCCTGAATGTTCAGGAACCACCTGAGGTCCCTGAGGGTCTAATTGACGATAGTCACCTTTCCTCTAAGTCTGAGCCACTTTCTGCTCATAGCAGAAGACCGTCCAGATAGCCCACGACAGCAATACCTCGCTGTAACAGAAGGCTAGAACCGGAGCAAGCACCTTGGTGAACACCCTTGGTGCCGAGGCAAGGCCGAAAGGAAGAGCCACAATCGAGAGTGGACTTCGCTGATCGCAAGGCGCAGAAACTTCTGGTGACTTGCGCAGATCGGAACATGCAAGTAGGCGTCCTTGAAGTCCAAGGACGCCAGAAGAAAATCCCTTTGGTGGAGTGTAGCGATCACCGTGCGAATGGATCCCATGCGGAATTTCTGCACCTTCTCGAAGGCATTCAGGGCCTTGAGGTCCAGGATAGGTCGAACCACGTCCTATTTTTGGGACGACAAACAGATTCGAGCAGAATCCCTGAAAACTCTCCTGTGACGGAACCGGCACAATCACTCCGGACCTGATCAAACCTGTACAGCCCCCAAGAGGGCTGCCCGACAGGTAGGAAGGAGAGAAAGATTCAAGGGAAAGAATCTGTGTGGGGGCCAGGATCGGAATACTATCCTATAACCTGAGGTGACCACCTCGCACACCCACCAGTCGGAGATTCGGGAGGTCCACCGATCCATGAACCTGCAAAGTCGTCCCCCCCACCCCAGAGTCGGGCGGAGGCAAGACTTCACGCGGAGGCGGGCTTGGGAGCCGCTTGTTTGGCTTACGCACCCAGGGGCACTTGTGCCCACCAGCCGCACTGCCATCAGTCTGAGAGGGCCTACCTGTGGACTCTGACTGACGAAAAAACCCCTGTTTGCTGGAAAGGAAGGCCCCTGTTTGCGGCGGGCCTCCTCACCCTTGCTAGTCTAAGGAAGAAGAGTGCGTTTACCTCCCGTGACATCCATGACGATGTCATCCAGAGCAGCACCGAAAGGTCTACCGCCTTTAAAATAGTAGATCCGTCAGGAGCTTCCTAAGGCTAGGTCAGCAGACCAGCATTTCAACCAGATAAGACGACGCAATACCACCGCCGAGACAGAGGCCCTGGATATTAAAGGGGCCGCGTTCAGCGTGGCGTCGCACACAGAAACCAGGCCCTGAACCAGTTGGGTGGGCCAGAGCAACTGTGTCTGGAGGAAGAATATGCTCCTGTACAGCTAGGTGCAACATTTTTGCCCAACCTGTAAGTGTTTTTGACACAAGGGTCGCCGCTACCACAGGTCGTAGGGCAGATCCCAACAAGGCAAACATGGTTCTGCTCACCACTTCTGACCTCCTGTCAGTGGGGTCCTCAAATGCAGGAGTCCCCTCCATCGGGAGAGTGATGGCCTTGTTCAACCGGGCGACTGGAGGGTCGACCACTGGGGGAGAAGCCCACTTTTTAAGTAGGGCATCTTCAAGGGGTACCTGATAGACAAACGCCGCGGGACCATAAAAAAAATTCTTCTGCGGCTTTTCCCAGACCTTATCAATGAGCTGGTCAAAGAAAGTACAATGGAAAAAACCCCTTTAGAAGGCCTGGCCTTAAAAGAACCAAAGGAGACAGTATCCGCCTGAGGTTCTGCATCCGCAGCATTTGAGCTTGAGAGTGTCCCTCACCACAGTCATGAGCACACTAACAAGCGCCCTGTCATTTACTGACTCAGAACTGGAGTTTCCCTCATAAGGAATGTCCTGTTCAAAACCATCCATACATTCAGAACTAGGGTCCTGAGCGATAGTGGCTAGGCCCATATCTGAATCAGCGAACTGCCCTTGAGTAGATAAAGTGGGGAGAGGGCGCCTTTTTGCACCTTGCGCTTGCACACAGCTCCCATCCTGGTCAGAAATTGATTCCAGGGCTGCCCACAACAGGTCCATAGGGACCGCAGTGCTGAAGCACTGCCTGTTGCCACTGACATTTTTAGGGGAAGCTGGTGACACAGACTCCATATTGTCCCTCTCTGAGACTCTCTCAGATAAAAAGTCCCCCCACAGGCTGTGCTGACTGAGGAGGGGGCGCCCAGGGGACTCACCAAACCGGACCAGGGACCGCTTAGTTCCGCTGTCTGTACCGCGCTGTGTCAGCGCTGGTAAGCTGTGAGGAGACTGTGAGGAGATTTGCGCTGCTATAGCAGCGCTAGAGGCCAAACTAGTGCTGAAAAGCGCGCGGGCTACAAGAAAATGGCCGCCACACTTCACTGAGGCGATCCGCGGCAAGATGGCCGCCATGACGCAGTTAAAATGAAACAGCACACACGCTCAGCGCCACTCGGCGCTCAGGCCCCAAAAAAAAAACCACACAAAAAAGCCCCAAGGCATACATTGCAGACCAGCATGAGCCCCCCAAGAACAGTGTGACCCCCAAGCACCCCACACAGTCAGCGCCAGTAATGGTGACAGAGAGCGACAATAAAATACAGGGGGAGACAGGGAAAATCCCCCACAGAGAAACACACAGCCCTTTGTACTCACCTGCAGGCAGGAGAGACTACTTACCCGTCCCCTGAGGGACACACTGGTGTTTCTGACAGGACTATCACAGTGCAGTACTGAGTAGCTGTCGGCCCGGTCCACCGCGAAAGATACAGTCAGTCAGGAGCTGTTCAGTCTTGAGAGGACCGTGGGAGCATGAAAGCAAACCCGGCCACCCCTGGAGTCATGGGGCCTGTCGTGAACTGAGTCTCACGCACACAAGGCGAGGATCAGCACGCTCGATGGTCGGAAGACTACGAGGATATCTTGTACCCAACCTGTTGCCTAGCCGACAGTTGATAGAAGATTCTCAAAAATAAAATAAAAAAGAATTCCAAAAAGGAATAAAATAGGTCTGGAGACTGGCTCCTGAGGGAGCCACGTCTTCTCCTTCTGCTAGGCAGAAAAAAACTGAAGTCTGCTGACTGTAGTGGGAGGGTTATGCCCGGAGGGACCGCCCCCTGGGTGGGGCTGTTCAGCTCTGGCTTTTAGAATGTATGTATAACATCTCACATTCTGCCTAGGTCTTCTCCTGCAAGCAGGGACATAACCCACGTGTAAAGTGTAAAGACACACCGTGTCAGTCCATGGATGATAAGAGAAAACTTTTTTTAAACTAAACATCGTTATCCTGGTGTGAAATGAGCCTTAAAGTGACACTAAAGCTTTGATTTTTTATTTTATTTTAAATAAGGCCTCATGTACACTGCTGCTGGTAAACGGAGCAGTTGGCCATTTTTTTCAACTGCTCCGGAACTCTCCTCTATGTTATCTAATCAGTACATGTACACAGGGTCGTTTATAGTCGTTTTTAGGCAGTTGTGTTTAGAGGCTTTTTCTTGAACCGTTCTGAAGCTGTTTAGAGGCAGTTGAAGCGCCAAAGGCAGCTAAACGCGGCAACTAGCAGCGATTCGTTTACAGACGTTTTTCATTTTAACAAAAAAATGTAAAAAAATAATTCAAATGCTTCTAGACGCAAACTCGGCTAAACGCGGCATGTAAACGCGGCTAAACGGCCATTTTTAAACACTGATTTCTAGCTGTCAAGTTAAATTGTTCAGGAGAGGTTGAACAACGTCCCATGTACATGAAGCCTAACAAACATACTTACCTCCACTGTGCAGTTTGTTTTGCACAGAGTGACCCCGGTCGTCCTCTTCTGGGGTCCCACGGCGGCTCTCGCGGCTCCTCCCCACAAGAGCTAACCCTCTCTGGGAAGCTCTCTCCCGAGGGGGTTACCTTGCGGGCGCGCTCCCATGCCATACAATCGGCGTCCATAGCCGCCGATTGTATGACTCTGCCTGCCCGCCCCCCGGTGGCCGTGTCATTGGATTTGATTGACAGCAGTGGGAGCAGCTGCGCTGCTATCAATCTATCCAATGAAGAGCCGTTCAGGCATGGGGAGAACGACGCGGGATCGCGCCCTCAGAAATTAGGGGCTCAGGTAAGTGAAACGGGGGCTCAGGGGGGCCGGTGACTGCAAGGTGTTTTTTCACCTTAATGCATAGGGCATGACCGGTTTCTGTCGAAGTGGCAGGACCGAAAAAGGTCTGCCAACCGGCTCTCAATCAGCGCTCTCGGTCAATGGCTGAGAGAGCTGACCGGAGTCCTCTGGCGGGGGGGGGGGGGGGGGGGGGCGGTCCCCCTGTCAGAACACAATAGAACAGCAGGGGAGATCGCTGTACTAACATCATATTGTTAGTATAGCGTCTCCAACCTGAGCTGTCAGTTTTTTTTTGTTCAGTCCCGCTGGGTTGAACGAAAAATTGGAGCCCTCAGAAATACGAATGCTTTTGGGTATGGGACAGCATGTGACCTTTCCCCTTCCTTCCCAGGGTGCAGTGCTTGGACCTGAAAGGACACTGAGACTACAAGCTATACAAGCTTATTCGATTTAACCAAATTGATGGGCTTAAAGTAGTTTTAATTCCAAAAGCAAACAATAGATTGTAGCGTACCAATTCCTAGATGTGATGTTTTAGTTTTCTTTTTTTGGGGGGATTTTCATTCAGTGATCCAGCAAGTAAGTCTGTTGTTTTTCAAGAGAACTTGCTCTCTAGCATAATGCTTCAGTTACAGACCATTTAAAACTCACAGGGGTGCTTACAAATGATCAACTTTTAGTATTTAAACGATTTATTTGAATTTACAGGTTTACAGTAAATTAGGAGCAATGAGACAAGGTAATCACATTATAAGCAATACATACATAAGCGAAAGACAATAGATCACAAGTAACTGAACTTCATTAGTAATAGAGTAATATTGTCAAACAATAGCACGAACAGTGTATACCTAGAGTTAGGTGAGGGCAGGGTATGTCCGTCTGCCCTCGATTGAGGTTACGTAGTCACCTTGGGGTAGGGGATCAGGCGGGAAAGGCTTTCAAACTAGGATGGGGGGTAGGTAGGGGCCTAAAGAGTAAGCCCCAGATCTAAATAAGATATACCAGCCAAGATCAGCCTTCTGTCCACTCACCCCTATACGGGGGACTTGCTGTGAGGGACAGGGGACTGTAATTGGGTTTTCAGAGGGATCAATGCGATGCTGGTATGGTTAAAGATACAGGCGAGGTCTAGTCGGGGAGTCGGTGCAACATAAGTATAGTGGAAGGAAGGTAAGCAGGGGGGTCCAGTGGTCTTTCAGGAGTATCTCGGTATTCAAGCATGTATATGGTCAAAGGTTGTCCTGTGTAAAGGGCATGTATTGAGGCTAGTTTAAACATGTGGATAGATGGGGAGTATTAACAGTGAAGAGGGGGAGAGGGGGTTGGAGCGAGCTAAGGGGTGGGAACCATAGGGGTGGGTGGGAGCGTGGTGAGGTGTGGCGAGGGTGATTGTGTGGTACTTTCTCTATAGTGTATCCAACAGGCCCAGGTGTCAGCGAATTTGGTGCGGTTGTCATGGGCTTGGTGTATGAGCCGCTCCATTTCAAAACTTTTATTTATTTATATAAAACCCATATCCTAAAAGGAAAAATAGGTTATAGGTACTCACCGTAAAATCCTTTTCTCTGAGTTCATGGACGGACACAGCCTTAATCTTGACAAAGTGGGTATTAGCCTTCATTCAGGAGTGACAAAGCAGTATGTGTTAACAACATCAAAGCTGAACAGCCCCGCCCAGAGGGCGGTCCTACTGGCTATATCCCCTCAGCCTGCACTCAGCAGTTCAGTTCGTCAAAAGCAGAACAAACTTAAAAAGAAGGGGTGGGTGCTGTGTCCGTCCATGAACTCAGAGAAAAGGATTTTATGGTGAGTACAAATATCCTATTTTCTCTTTCGTTCAAGGATGGACACAGCCTTAATTTTGACAAAGTGGGATGTCCCAAAGCAGTGTCAAAACCGAGGGGTGGGAACAGCATTAAAACAACTTCACCCCAAAACAAAACAGAGCTCCTCAACGGAGGAGTTGCAACTCTAAATAGCTGTCTGCAAAACCTTGAGGCCGAAAGAAGCATCCGAAGATGCACTCACATCAACCTTGTAAGATTTAGTGAACGTGTGAACGGACGACCAGGTCGGGAAACAGACGCTTGATGTCGGAAGCCCAAGAGGCACCTATTGCCCTGGTCGAATGCGCCGTTACAGGAAAGGGGGGAACCCGACCCTTTATGGCGTAAGCCTGAATCACGATCTGTCGGGTCCACCTAGAGATGGTGGCCAACAAGACCGCCAGGCCCTTCTTAGGGCCAGCCACCGACTAGGCAGAAAAAAACGGAGCTGCCGAGTGCAGGCTGAGGGGATATAGCCAGTAGGACCACCCCCTGGGCGGGGCTGTTCAGCTTTGATGTTAACACATTCTGCCTAGTCACTCCTGAATGAAGGCCAATACCCACTTTGTCAAGATTAAGGCTGTTTTCGTCCATGAACGAAAGAGAAAACAAAAATGTTTGCTATAACTGCCTATAAAGTGTGAGCTGGAGTTTGGCTTCAATTTGTTAGTGTATCTAAATCTGCTAGTACATCTAACACTCTTCCACCAGACTGACAATTCTGCTGTCCAAAGGTGCCCCCTGTGCTCGTTCATCCAGAGTAAAGGCACTTTAATACAGGGAGGTGTGTTACTGGTCAGTTCAGCAGGTGAAAAAAAGCCTAAAAAAGAGAACCAATGATCAGTAAGCTGCATTACATTTTTGTATAATACTGCTTTAGGCTGGGTTCACACTAAGATCGAATGCGACTCACAGCAGGGGTCCAGTGCGTCTATGTTCTCCATTTCAGGGACGAATCTGGCCCAAATGTTTGCCTGAATTCCAACCTGAAACAAAGCCAAAGATGCACAGGATTCCTGTGCAATTTGCTCAGCAGCCGTCACGGAGATGTGCGAATTGGCTCCATAGAGAGCCGGCCCCAATCTCCTGTCATGTGAATTAGATGCGGGGAAACCGGCATCCAAATCACACCAGTGTGAACCTAGCCTTAAAGGGGTTTTAAACCCTTGTGTTTTTTCACCTTAATGCATCCTAGGCATTAGGGTGAAAAAGACTTCTGACACCGACAGGCCCCCTAGCCCCCCGTTTTACTCACCTGAGCCCGTTCGTTCCCTCGGTGGAGACGCTCTCTTTCTCTCTGCCCAGGGTACTCGGCTCTTGATTGGATCGATTGATAGCAGCGCAGCCATTGGCTCCCGCTGCTGTCAATAAAATCCAATGATGCGGGGGCCGAGTCCTGCACTCTGCTGGACTCGGGAGTGCGTCCGAAAGGTAACCCCCAGGGAGAGCGCTTCTCCCAGGGGGTTTACCGGTGCGAGGAAGAGCCGCGAGCGCCGCCGAGGGACCCCAGAAGACCATGATTGGGGCCACACTGTGCAAAACAAACTGCACAGCGGAGGTAAGTATAGGTTTGTTATTTAAAAAAAATAATAATTAAGATTTACAATCACTTTAATGTATATGTGATCCCTTACCTTGTAAAACAACCCATTTAGTTGAAACTAGAAATGAAAGGTAAAACATTTGTGTATACTGTTAAATATTAATTTTTTTTTTTTATATATATAGGTGATCACATAATCTCCGTTCTCAGTTGCATAAATGGCTTGGAGAGGTGGAGGTAGAAAAAGAGCAGCACACTGATCTCCCCAGTGAATGGGAGTGTCAGCATAGTTCTGATCATTGGAAGGCAGGCAGGCTGTTCTCCCAGCACAGCCAAAAAACTGACCACACTGGGATGGATATGTTCTCATGCCTCATGGTCAGTTTGAAATAAAAAAGCAGGGGGAATGGTAGGGATTTCACACAAAGGAAGCAATACAAAGATAACAGAACACTTTTTAACACAAGTACATGGTATAACAGACACATATCGGGAATATGAAATGTCGGGGTAACATATACTTTAATAGAGGGAACCCATTACCTTGCTGATTCTTGGCTCTCTTGAAAGACCCCCCTTCCTCCCTAGTCTTTATCCACAGTCCTAATCCTGTGTGGAATAGTATCAGAGCTTACACAGGGTTGATGACTGCCAGTGACGGAGGGAAGCAGTTCATTTACACTGTGTACCTCTAACATGGGGCTTACACAGATCATTGCAAAATACCCATTACTTCTGGATGCTGGGATAGTAGAATGGCCAGGGTGGGACCTAAATCTGTGTCAGGTAGAGATCAAGGCCCTCGGCATAGCGTGGCCCCAGGAGGATTAAGGTGACACTAGAGAGTAATTCTATTCAAGTATACATTCATAACTCAAAAAGGGATCAACAATACCACTTTAAAGGCATTAGACCTCTGTGTTAGCCTATGTGTTCATGCACACATAGGCATTTACAGGCGTTAAGAGGCCGTCATAATTTAGGGGCAGAAGAAAAAACCCAGGGCCAGCGCGTTCAGGAGAGGAGCATTATGCCACAAAAAATCTGACGCCTAAACACGTATACAAAACATGCTGTCTAAACATGCTTAAGCGCTAGGTTTAGCACTTGAGCAGTCAGTCATTTAAATGGCTAGAATAAATGAATATTCTGGCCAATGAAACAAATGAATGCCAATATGCTTAACGCACCTAAACGCAATTGATAAAAAAGCGGCTCTATATGTGTTTTTATGCCGCTTTCTCCTGCCAGGAGAAAGGTGTTTAGAAGAGTTGCAGTGTGCATGAGGCCTAAAACATCTAATGGACTGTCATATAAATCCAACTTTGCTGTCCCGACATGACTAGGCTCAGCAATATCAGAGGAAATGCTATTCTTATGTGTCATGCGTGAAAAAACGCCAAAATTGTGCTTAAAGTGGTTGTTAAGCCACTCTAACCTGTATACACCATCAGCACTGCCTTCTATTGTAGTGTCCCCCTCTGTGCGGCGTGATTTATAAAAATAAATGCTGCAAATACCTAATTTTACTGCCGAGATTGTGATCACATGACTGGCCAGCTTTCTCCTTTCCTCCTCTGAGAGATGCAGCGGGCGGGGCTGAGATTTCCCTGCTGATGGGAGGAGGAGAGAGCTGGAGGGGAGGAGGAGAGAGCTGGCTGGTCATGTGATCACAATCTCAACTCTTAAATGAGGTATTTACAGCATTTATATTTATAAATCATTCACAGAGGGGGACACTGCAATAGGAGGCAGTGCTGATGGTGTATACAGGTTAGTGTTATGAGAGCAGCAAGAGGGGGGACGGGCGGCTCACACACAGACAAAGAGGGGAGGGGGAAGAGGACACAGGAGCAGAGAGGGGAGAAGATAGCAGGCTGCTGATGACAGAGGCACATAAACTGACCACAGTGTCTGGTCTCAGCAGCCATGATACACCGTGGTCAGTTTACAGAGGGGTGGGGAGAAACTGTCAGGATCAGCCAGGTTTTTTAGGTGTTACAGGGGGCCAAATGACACAGGACAAGCACTGTGTCATATAACATGCTTTAAAGGAGCAGGATCCATTTTCTTGGGGGGGGGGGGGAGGTTAACAAACGCTTTAAGCGCTAGGTGCATTTAACACTTGAGCGTTCATTTCAATGGGCAAAATAAATGACTATTAAGCCCAATGAAATGAATGAATGTCAAAACGCTAGATGCGACTGAACGTGTCTAAACTCATTTTAAACTCTGCTTCCTCCTTACAGAAAAAAAGGCATTTAGAAGAGCTATAACGTGCACAAGGCCTGAAACTTCAAATGGGGCTGTTACGTGACCGATCACCTGTCCAAAAAGAGTGGGCATTACAAATGGTCACATAAATCCACCGTTGCTGCCCTGACACTAGCTGACTCAGCAATATCAGAGGAAATTATACTCTTGTTTGTCATACAGAGGATAAGGAAAGTCAGACTCTGGTAAAGGAAGACATTATTTTTGGATTTGGGAGAATATTTTTTCATCCTGGAGCTCAAATTTAAAAAAACTGTTATTAGTCATAAAAGATATATGTCGGAAAGCTATAGCACAGTTAATATTTTCAAAATTTTAGGTTTACTGAATAAAATGTAAAAAAAAAAAGAATGGACACATCCTTATAACTGAATTCTTTTTATGACAACCGTATAGACCATATTTTGACGCTTTTCTCGGCAAAGTAATGTGTGGTACCAACTGCACATTGCAATTAAGCTTAAGCACAGCTGGTGTAATGATTCTTAAGTTCTTCAATCCTGCATGATAACTGCTCTTTGACGCAGACAACTGTGAAAATATGTGATTTGTAGGTGTCAGGACCGTTTATAAAGCCACCACGCAATACCACACATGGTTTTATCACTCCTAAATGATCTTGTGTCACTAGCTTGCAAAGTGTACAGCTACTGTGAAAACTTTACCTCTCCCCTATTCACAGTTAAAGGGGCCAAAGAGCTCTCAATAGGAACTGATGCATTGGGCATTGCACCTCAATCAGTAATTCCGCTATACCTGATAGCCAAGTGTAAAACCTTACAGACTCATGCAGCATTTATCCTGAGAGATGTGTGGGCCAAGATATTACTACTTAGAACAGGGGTCGGCAACTTTTTTTTACTTTAAACCCTGATTCACACTGATTCACACAATTGCTGGAAATGGGACCGTCCTAATCGGTGCGACGCCGCATTTGTGGCGCCGCACCGATTTCAAAAAGTAGTTTATGTACTACTTTTTGCGATTGCGAGGTGCAATTTCCATTGACATCTGTGCAGAAACCCGCACAGATGTCTGTGAAATCGCCGCCGAAATCAGGACTGACACGCTGGAGTGAAATTGTGCGAGTTCAGCTGAACTCGCACGGTTTCATTCCCGCAGCTCAGTGTGAACCTGGGCTAATGGGCCATGTCGGAAGAAGAATTGTCTTGGGCCACACACAAAATACACCAACAACAAGGATAGCTGATAAGCAGAAAATCTCAGGCAGATCACAAGTTAAGAAACGGGGAGGGGTTGTGATTGCGCAGGTGAAAGTGAAAAAATTTAAAACAAAAATATATAACATGTGAAATTAAATAAAGTGACAGTAAATCAGTCCATAGGATTTCCATATATTTCATGCCCCTGATGACATCATGTATGATGAAACTAGTAGGGCGGAGCTTATGTCCAGCAAAATACCACACTACTCTGATCTGCAGATTTTTATGCGAGAACCTTTTTTATCCACTTGTTATATTGTATTGGACCTGTGGTCACTTTTATTGGCATTTCAATAAAACCACCCTGGTTTTACGCTATGTGGCGACTTTTTGCCTTTTTTACATAAACCTCCATGAGAGAGAGTGATTAACCAGCACCAGCGACCATGACGCCACCCTTCTCTACCTCCAGTGGATGGATCCTTTATGATGTGCGATTCCATGCGTGATTAGACTCCTATAATGTGGAGTCTGGTTATGTGGTAAGGGCACACCTTGCATCTATATGGTGGAAGGCGCACTTGGGTGTAAGATCGCTCACTATCATTTGGACACGTGTTGCAACAATATATCACTTTATTTCTGTATGGACCTATATTGAAATCCTATGGACTGACTACTGTCACTTTATTTTATTTCACATGTTATATTACTATTTTTGTATTTAGCGTGGCAATTGTTGTTTATATAGATCACAAGTTAACAATCACTGATAATGTACCGGAGTAATACAACTTCCTTTTTTTTTTTTTTTTTTTTATTTTAAAAGTAAAAGAGGCAACATAAAACGAGTGTAATATTTGACATTGTTTTTGATAAACCAACGCAGCCTTTTTCAATCAGGGTGCCTTTAGGTTTCTTCAAGGGTGCCTTGGCAAAATGCCTACAATTTTCCCAAAAATTGTATAAAAACCAGCAGTTGGATGAAACCTGCCCCTCCTCGTCAGCACTGGTGTCACATTAGGTGAATGAGGAAGAAGAGAAACATTGGAATACTTAGTCAGTACCAAAGTGCAATAGGGTATTTGTTTTGGAAGAATAAATCACCTCTAAGGCCCCATACACACTATTAGATTTTCTTCAGATTTACCAAAACCACGTAATATGAGTTTAAACCTTGAAGCCTCGTACACACGACTGTTTTTCTCGGCAAGAAAGCTGCTGGGAGAGCTTTTAGCCGAGAAAACCGTTCGTGTGTATGGTTTCTCGTCGGGAAAACTGTCCATGGTAAACCAGTGCATGCTCGAAAAGACTTTGACGCATGCGCGGTAGCAAACAAGGGTAGTGTAGGGTGTAGCAAGATGGCGGCGACGGCATCGAATGTGACGAGCGCATGCTCGTCGTAGTCTATGACGTCACCGCGTTCTTGCCATTTAAAAGAACGGAGGTTCTTTTGAATGGCCGTGTGTACACTCGGCGTGCAAGGCAAGCTTGCCAGGAATCCCGTCGGGAAAACCGACGTTTTTTTTCCCAACGGGATTCCCGCCCGTGTGTACGAGGCTTAAGAGTTTCAATTGGTATGCAATCAGGCAGGTTCCTTGCACTACATGGTTTTGGTAAATCTGAAGACAAAAATCTGCAGAAAATATAACTGAGTATGGGGTCCATTTTTTTTTACATTTTTGAATGGGGTGCCTTAAAATTGTGCATAATTTTAAAGGACGCCCTAACTGAAAAAAGTTGAGAAACACTGAACTTACGCATCAATAGTTGGTTGGATGAATGTAGTAGCAATTCTCAATGAATTCTCAAGGTGCTCATCAGATATTTTGGTTCAAATTTTGTCCTTCATGTGTGTCATCCTTGAAAATAGTTGCTCACAAATATAGGTGCTGCCGAAAACTGAAGACATGAATGATGTAAACTGGCCCTTTGTTTAAAAAGTTTGGAGACCCCTGTTCTAAGGTAAAAAGGTTGAAAAAGGCTTACTAGGGTGTGATGGTAGTCCCTAGACCTCTCCATGGTCTGTCCTTGTTCCAGTCTACCAAGTGCTCCATTGGGACAAGTAGAGAGCTTGAGCAAGAGAGCTGGACCCAACTGGAAATTCTTTGTAAGATGTTGAGCAAAGGTCTTGGGTAAACTTAGGCAAGTATAAAATTCTAAAGAGGGTGGGGAGGCTAGAGAGAGACATCAAACCCCATCTCCAGAGACACTAAAACCTTCAAGATTGAAAGATTCAAAATACAGTGGAACCTTGGATTACGAGCATAATCCGTTCCAGGGGAATGCTTGTAATCCAAAGCACTCGCATATCAAAGGAAGTTTCCCCATAGAAGTCAATAGAAACAAAAATAATTAGTTCTGCATTGACTTCTATGGCATACAATACCGCATGTGGCCATAGGTGGGGGCACCGGAGAGCCTCGGAAATACTCGGAAAGGCTCAGGGACAGCTCGGCTGAACTCTGAAAACCTCATAAAGGCTCGGGAATGGAGTATTTCCGAGTTTTTCCGACCAGCTCCGGCGCCCCCGCACCTCAGGCCAAATGCGGTACTGCACACCGCTGTGGCTTGAATACTGCTCGTTTTGCAAGATAACACTCGCGAACCGAGTCAGGATTTAAAAAAAAAAGTGCTTGTATTGCGAAACGCTCGTTAACCGCGTTACTCGCAATCCGAGGTTTCACTGTACAGCCTTGGTCTTTCTTATCCTTCCCCTTCAAATCATATTTATTAGGAAATAACAGGTGTACTTTTAGACATATTAATCAACTACAATAAATATCAATGGGCCCCACCGATTAAGATATGGCCAACTGGATCTTTTAATTCTGATTCCATATAATACAAGAAGTTCTGGCAGAGAAAAGAGGGGACTTTATTCCTCTACCTGAGGTGTGATCTGATGAACCCCAGGACCTAGCGGACTCGTTAATTGTCCACTCCTTGCATTATACCAAGGATTAAACAAGCAAGAGTGTACTCCATGATATTTACTCCTGAGTCGAGAGTGATACGTCCTTGTTTGGAGATATAAAATATTAATTTTCACCACAACAATATATCTGCCAGTGGTGCTGTGTAAATAATGGGGCTATAGAAGTCCCTGCCAAGAATATTAATTGCCTTATAAAGGTGAGAGTTGAGGATATAGGAGTGTGTGTATCGGGCTGGCCAGCCTCTCCACAGAGCAGACATTGCAATATGCAATTTCCGGTCTGTGCCACAATAACAATTAGCTATAGCCTGCTGATGCATGAAAATTCATCTTGTGATGGAGAACAGAGGATCTGTGTGTTTCTACATATCTCACTGTGGCTGAAACAAAAGACAATTTACATATTTACATTTAAGAGAACCTGTCACTAAAAGGAAAAAATTGTCCTTGCTAACATAATTGGTTGACAATAGACACAATAAAATGCCAATGTATACCAAGTCCCTTCCTACATCGCTAATATCATTGCATTGAAGACCAAAATGATGGAGGCAGATGTATCTGCTTAAATGGTAATTCCACTTTAGTGGAAAAAAAAATAGCAAATAAAAAAATAATAAAATAGCATATACAATTGCGATACAAGTCATATTGTAATTGAATGTCATTAAAAATGACCTTTCCTTTTCAATCTGCAGCTCTGTAATTTTCAGTGAAATGCAGTGTGGCTACCTGGAGGTGTTCTGTACACAGAATGTATACAACACGCCCCCCAGATATGTCATTTCCAGCTTGTTTCCTTCCTGATTGGCTCACTGACTTTCCCAGAAGTCTGCACTAAAATGCAAGTCAGATTTCAGGCATCCCCTGCAGCATTTTTGGTGAGATACTCCTAATAGGAAATCACGTCTAAAGGGATGCAGGCCCAGCAATACTCCTTATTTGAGCTTTGCAGGTGCAGCAGCTGGTTGATAATTATAAAGCCATTCCCATTAGGCTACTTTCACACTGCAGCATCCGGCCGTTAGTGCTAAAGCACTGCTCATTTTCGCTGCGCTTTTCGGCCACCAGCAGGGTGCATTTAACCCCCACTAGTGGCCGAAAAAGGGGTTAAAAGCACCTGTGATGCCCATTTCAATGGGCAGGACATTTTGGGAGCGCTGTATATAAAAAAGGCACATAATAAAAAAAATTGACCACTGGCAGGTATTGTATGGCATCAGCTACTTGGCACGACTTCTAATTTTAAAAGGTTACAATGCAATATAGGTGTTAGCTGCAAGGAGCTATAAGATGGATGATATACCAAGGACCCATGTGATATTGATTTCTGCAGCCTTGGTGCAATTGTTCCTTGGATGTTCTAAAGGAGGTAAGAGAAATAACACCAAACAGAATGATAGTTGGGGTGTTATTGCTTCTGAATTCTCAGGAATAACTACAGCTAAATATGGTTGTGCTTGTGCTACCTATCCACCAACATGGCTACTATGCCATTCACAGATACACATATACAAAAACGGGCAGAGAACTGAAGATACTGGAACAGGTTTAATGCTTTTATGCTGCAGTTACCCACCTAAAATTTGAAATGAAGGAAACAACAGAAACCGTGTTGAAATGATGGGTTTTACCCAAGGAGTCAGTCGCATCACACCGGGGATGGATCTGTTCCTACCAGATTACTGCATCCAATAGCACTATGGCAAGAGTGTCAGGCTTGACAATGATAATCTGAGACAGTTTAATGGGGGAAAACTCTGGTTCAAATGATCACTGCCTTATAGAAATCTATTTCCAACCATTCACTTGCTAACTTCAGCAGCTGGACAGCGCACTACCGGATTGGAGACACACAGCCTCAGTACATTACGGTGTGAAAAGGACCGTTGCATTACTGCATCATTATGATCGCTAAACAATCCTATTAAGTGTCTGAAAGAAGAACTGTTTGTGTTGCCCAAGGCAATGAAATTCCCGATTAATGCACAAGCAGTGTGAAAAGAAGAAGCTGCTGGATGCTATAGAAACACAGAAAATATTTTGGATGCTTCCATATAGGAGTCTCACTATACTGCAATTTTAGAGTATGGTGTAAGAGAGGCTTCACCTTACTTTGTGGAGATTTTATGCCACTTCCTGTTGTGTTTCCAAAGCAGAAAGTGAAGGGAAATGTCTTAAATAGGACACAGATGAGAAAAAAAAAAATCTTACAGAGGTTTTAACTAGGGTTGCACCGATTCTAGTATCGGTATTGGTGCTGATACTAGGCATTTACACAAGTATCAGTACTCATGAAAATACACAGATACTTAAAACCGATACCTTCTGGTTCAGGATTAGAGCAGGAGGAGGACGAGGAGGAGGAGGAGGACAGCATGGTTATCATAGTTGTGGGGCCAACAGTGCTGAGTGTTGGGGGTGTTGTGTTTCTTCATCACTTGGTCTCATCCAGATGTTAATATTACACAGACTACTGATAGATGATGGAGACCCCCACCTCCCAGCTCCTCCTCATCTTGATCTCCCCAAATGCCGGAAATAGGTATCGGTAATTGGTATCGGCTAGTGCCTGAAAAAAAAAAAAGTATCGGTACTCGTTGCTAAAAAAAAAAAGGGATTTTTATAACAGCTTACCTGTAAAATCCTTTTCTTGGAGTACATCACGGGACACAGAGCGACTTAGTCATTACTAATGGGTTATATAGATTACCTTCAGGTGCTGGCACTGGCCACTTCCAAACCGGAAGTACCCTCCCCTATATAAGCCCCTCCCATCCGGGAGCACCTCAGTTTTGTAGCAAAGCAATAAGTGTCCCAAAAAGAGGGGTGGGAGCTCTGTGTCCCGTGATGTACTCCAAGAAAAGGATTTTACAGGTAAGCTGTTATAAAAATCCCTTTTTCTTTTTCGTACATCACGGGACACAGAGCGACTTAGTCATTACTAATGGGACGTCCCAAAGCAATGCCAAATGAGGGGAGGGATACATAAGCTGGGCGCCATCAGGCATGAGGCTCTTTTGCGGCCTGCAACACACTGCGCCCAAAGGCGACATCCTCCTGACTTCTGACGTCTACCTGGTAGAATCTAGTAAACGTGTGTACTAAGGACCATGTTGTGGCCTTACAGACTTGAGCCAGGGAGGCTTGGTGATGCACTGCCCATGAAGTTCCAACTGCTCTTGTGGAGTACGCCCTAACTTTGAACGGAGGCGGTCTCCTTTTCAAGCCATAGGCTTGTATTATGACCTGTCGAATCCACTTGGCTAAAGTAGATTTTTGATGCTGCCTGACCCTTTCTGGGGCCTTCCGGCAGAACAAACAAAGTATCCGTTCTACGAATCTGAGCAGTGGTTTTAAGATAAGCTTTAACTGCTCTTACTACATCCAAAGAATGCAATAACTTTTCCTCTACCGAACTAGGTTTGGGGAAAAAGGAAGGAAGAACCACATCTTGGTTCAAATGGAACCTCAATACCACCTTAGAAAGAAGGCTGGATGAGGACGTAATACTACTCTGTCCTTATGGATAACCAGATATGGCTCCTTACAGGACAAGGCGGCTAATTCCGATACTCTTTTAGCCGAACAAATGGCTACTAAGAAAATCAATTTCCTGGTGAAAAGAACCAAGGAAATGTGCCGCAATGGTTCAAATGGTTGTTTCTGTAGAACCGACAGAACCAGGTTTAAGTCCCATGGACATATGGGAATACTAACCGGAGAGCTAATACGCATCACTCCTTGTATGAAAGCTTTGACTAATGAATGCAAAGCCAAGGGCCTTTGAAAAAAATATTGACAAGGCCGTCTGACCCTTGATAGTACTCAAGGCAAGCTTCCTATGTACAGCCCACTGTAGGAAGTCCAGAATCCTACCTATTACGTACTTACGTGGATGCCATTTCCTGGCCTCACACCACGTGATGTACGCCTTCTAGATCCTATAATAGATCTGCCTGGATACCGGCTTCCTGGCATTGATTATGGTAGATACCACAGGATTAGAGAGCCCTCTCTTTTTTAGAATGTGGGCTTCAATAGCCAGGCTGTCAAACCTAGGGCTGGTAAGGAAGGGTAGTATATCGGTCCTTGCGAAAGCAGGTCCGGACGATGTGGGAGGGTCCAAGGACTTCCCACTGACATTTTTACAATCTCCGCGTACCATGCCCTTCGGGGCCACGCTGGAGCCACCAGAATCACTGGTTTCTTTTCTACCCTGATTCTGCGGATTAATTGCGGTGGGAATGCATATATCAGCTTGAACTGATCCCAAGGGAACACTAGGGCATCCGAACCGCAAGCTAGGGGATCCTTTGTGCGAGACACAAATCTGTCCACCTTTGCGTTGAATCTGGATGCTAGCAGATCTACATCCGGTGTTCCCCACCGCTGGCATATTGCCTGTAAAACCTCGGGGTGAAGAGACCATTCCCCGGGCATAATTGCTGGCGACTTAAAAAGTCTGCTCTCCAATTTTCCACTCCTGGGATGAAAACCGCGGATATGGCTGTGACATACCTTTCTGCCCATTCCAGGATGCAATTCGCTTCCCTCTGGGCTGCACGACTCCTGGTGCCACCCTGGTGATTGATATATGCCACTGCTGTGGCATTGTCTGATTGAATTCTGACAGGTGACCCTTGGAGTTTGGATGTCCATGCTACTAGGGCATACCGGGCTGCTCGTATCTCTAAGAGATTGGTGGGCAGGGCCTTCTCTGCTTCTGACCACTTGCCCTGGAGAGACCATTGCTCCAGTACTGCCCCCCAGCCTATGAGGCTGGCATCTGTAGTGACCACCTTCCAAGAAACCGGACTAAAGGGTTTCCCTTTTTCCAGATTCTGGTACCAACCACCAATGGAGGCTCTTGCGAACGGAAGGGGACAGGGACATTGGTAAGTCTAAAGCCTGAACTTTTTTGTTCCAGGCTGACAGTATGGCCCTCTGCAAGTTCCTTGAATGGAATTGACCGTAGGGTACTGCTTCGAATGAAGCCACCATTTTTCCCAGCAGCCTTATACACAGGCGTATGGATGGTTTTTCTTTTTTGTACCCACTAAGTGGGTCAAATCTTTCAAAGACGACACCTTCTCCGGAGGTAAGAAAATCTTTCTCTGATTTGAATGCAGTCTTAGCCCCCAAGTATTCCAGGCTTTTGACTGGTTTTAGGGCTGACTTGTCTCGGTTGATAATGCAACCGTGAGATTCCAGATACTTGATTATCTTGTGAACGACCACTTCTAGTTTTTTTCCCTGAGTGGTCTATCAGCAACAAGTCGTCTAGATATGCCATTATCGTTACACCTTGTGTTCCTAGTTTGGCCAATCGTAGGGCCAGGATTTTTGTGAACACTCGTGGTGCTGTGGCCAGACCGAAAGGTAAGGCTCTGAACTGAAAATGGCGCCCTTCTACTGCAAGGCGTAGAAATTTCTGGTGGGCCGGACAGATGGGAATATGCAAATAAGCATCCCTTATGTCGATCGAGGCTAACCATTCCTGCCCTTGTAGGGCGGTGGCCACCGATCGGATCGACTCCATCCGAAAAAGTCCTGATATGTAGGAACTTGTTTAGCCCTTTTATATTTAATATGGGCCTCATGTCCCCATTTGGTTTGGGGACTGTGACAAGGTTCGAGTAAAACCCGAACCCGTTTTCTTCCAAGGGAACCTTCATGATTACCCTTGGGGCAATAGTTGCTCTAGTGCCAGAAGGAGGGATCCACTCTTCTGGGGATCGCTTGGCACGTTTGACCTTATAAAATGGGCAGGAGGAATGTCTTTTAACTCCAGCCTGTATCCCAGACTTACTGCGGAGATCAGCCATCTCTGATGGTGTCCCGCCAGGTCTCTGTGAACAACTGAAGTCTTCCCCTCACCCGATTGAGTGGGGGCAACCCTTCATGACTCAGGGGGAGGTTTTGTACCTCTCTTGACCCAGGGTTTCTTGTTACCCTGTGATTGTCCCTGATTTCTGCCCCCTGGATTTGACCGCGGAGGCCGTCGGAACTGTTTCACAGCCGATGTGCCAGGGACTGGAGAAGTAGGCCTCTTAAAAGAAGGACTTCTACCCTTGTTCTTAACCGGCAAGAGTGTACTTTTACCGGCAGAAGTTTTCTGGATATATTTGTCCAGATCATCTCCAGATAAGCGTTCTCCATGAAATGGGAAGCTAATCAGCAATTTCTTACAGGGAGCTTCAGCAGACCAGTTTTTTGAGCCATAGAAGCCTACGCATATGTCTACAGACAGCGTAAAGCGGGATGCCTGTTGGATTGTATCCTTTATGGCGTCCACCGCAACACAAGGCTCTAGGTAGGTCAGCTAGGGCAAGAGCCTGCTGATCTGGTAAGTCCCTTAAGACTTGTTTCAACTGATCTTTCATTGCTTGGCAGACTCCAATCGCTGCTACTGCAGGTTGTGTCACCATGCTTGCTGTAGAAAAAGCAGATTTTAGTAAAGACTCCAATTTTTTATCTATTGGGTCCTTGAACATTGGAACATTATCTACTGGACATGTCAGTGATTTATTTACACAAGAGATGGCTGTGTCCACTGTAGGGACCCTCCATTTTTTTTTTTTTTTTTTATGAACTTATCCTCCATGGGATAGATCACTGGAAATCTCTTGGGGGGAGTAAATATTTTACAGGATGCTCCCAATCCTGGTAAATAAACCCTTCCAATAAAGGGTGGATTGGGAAGGAACAGACAGTCTGGAGAGCTTTCAGCGACCCCAGCGAGGAGACAGTAGTGGTTGATGGTTCCGCCAGAGGCATTTAAAATGCTGCTCGGACCATGTTACTCAGAGACTGAACCCATAATCTTTCAGCCTGAGATGCTGAGAAAGGTTCTTCCACTGTTGATTCCTCTATAACTTTATCAACCTTACCTGATCCCCTTCAGGTAGGTCGATCTCTGGGACTGTTCCTCCACTAACAGGCACTCTGCAGGAGGAGACGGAGATCGGACGCGCTTTTCCTGTGACAGGGAAGCAGCGATCAATGCTGTTAATCTCTCTTCCAATCCTCCCAGAGTTGAGGATAAAACCTCCTCTGTTATATATACAGGAGCAGGTGGACTGGGGACAGCCGCAGTACCAGGTACTCCTGCGGGGTTCCTACGGCTACTGACCTCTGAAATTTCAGGGGAGATTGGCGCAGTACAGCATGCCCAAAATCCTCAGAGCCCGACGGAGACCCCTTTCGCTTCTTGGAAGATCTATTTCCAGAGCGTCTGGACGACATATCCTATAAGCACAAAGCTGAGGTATTCCCGTCGTCATACACCAATTTTGCTGGTAATAGTCTAACACAGTTGCTGCTATATACCAGCTGGTGTCCACTAAAGTGCCTTTCTATGGGGATGCCTGCATCAACCGCCTCTGTGTGCCACTGTTTGTTGCTAGCTCTGTTTGCATCCAGCTGACACTTGTACTGTGTCTTTATACAAGCTGGGACGCCTGCACATGCGCAGAAGCGCCGTGGCGCGCATCGAGCGTCATCCACCCGCCCCGCCCCTTTTTTTTCATAGGAGGCGCGTGCACGCGCGCGCGCCCGTGCGCCATTGGCGCCCTTTTCGAAAATCAAACAGGGACTAGGAGCCAGGGCCCTTTTTGCCGGAGGGCCTGTGCGGTGGATGAGCGCAGCAACAGGGCAGAGGAAGTGGATTCCCACAGAGAAACTTACCAACTGCCTGGATCTTTTGACTTGAGAAAACCAAAGATCCACATGACAAGAAAAATGGACCACAGCGGCCTCTAGTGGTTTAACACAGGTACCGCGGTCCTTTTTTTTTTTTCTTGACTACTATTAAAATTTTACATTTTCAATAGTTACAGGCATACACAGATATTAGCGGGAATACCGTTAGGTAACAGACAGAAAGACAAATTAGGCTTGGGGGTCCCCCAATAGAACCAAGTTCCTGGGGGCCCCCACTTACCTGATCCCCGCCGCAGGACTTTGTTTGGTCCACAGAAGCCCAAACTTCACCTATCACGGCAGGCATTGTAATTAAACCTTCAGGGACCGGGTTCCCAAGGATTCCACTCCCCTGGACCTGTATAGCACCCTGCACAGACAACATCTTGGTCGTGGGTATGACCAGAGCTCTGGATCCCAGGGTCCAGCCCTCCTAAGAGAGGCATTACAGGCAAAACCTTGCTCTTCTGCTGCAAGGCCCGGGTACCGACCGTTTAGCTATGAAGCTTTTTTGGTGGGATCCGGAACAGCTTACTAAGGCCCAAAAGAACCTGTACGCAAGCCCAGTGAAAACACATGTTACTCTTTGGCCAACACCTTAGACACTGGCAAAAAACTGAGGTGCTCCCGGATGGGAGGGGCTTATATAGGGGAGGGTACTCCCGGTTTGGAAGTGGCCAGTGCCAGCACCTGAAGGTAATCTATATAACCCATTAGTAATGACTAAGTCGCTCTGTGTCCCGTGATGTACGAAAAAGAAATAAGTTGTATCGGTGCATCCCTAGTTTTAACCATTCCCTACTCCACTTTAACCCCCAAAAAAAGTTTTGACTTTAGATACAATTAATTTAGTCGCAGTATACTGTGCATCCAAAGAACTTACAGCTATATATCTATTATACGACTTTACACTGATTTTTATTTAAAAGCTTTCAATATCCTCACTAGGAAAAGAAGCAAAGACAGGTAAAGTTTTGCAGCAGACCAGTGTTACTCAACTTTTTTTCCAGACAAGGCACCATTTAAATTTCCACACAATCTCGGGGCACCCCATTTTAAAATGTAAAAAACGAAAGTAATAGTTTTACATAATACAGCAGCATTCATACACGATGGACCCCCAAATGGATTTATTCCAAAGCAAATACACCTTTGCACACTGGTACTGACTAGTATGCCAATGTTTCTCTTCTCAATCAGTTTCTCTCTCTCTCACTCAGCTAATGTGACCCCAGTGCTGACAGGCAGGGGGGGGGGGCAAAAAAGGATGGGCACCCAATGTCCTCTTTATCAACCGATAACATCATTGGTTGATAAGAGGGATGTTGGGTGACTGAACAGGGTTTTTAGGAGGCTGGCAGCTGGAAGGTTGTATTGGTGCACAATGAAAACTAGGCTTCATCCACCCATTGGCTTGTATACATATGCTGGCCAATTTTTAGGCATTTTGCCAAGGAACCCCTGAAGAAACCTGAAGGTACCCTGGTTGAAAAAGGCTACAGCAGACCCATCAAGAAGTATGCCATCAGTAACCCTGTGAGGTGCTCTCTGCTTTCTGGCTAAAGTATACTAGACAGAACTCAGATTAAGCCCAGGTTCCCACTGGGCTGCGGGAGTGAAGCAGTGCGAGTTCAGCTGAACTCACACGATTTCACTCGCGCATGTCAGTCCCGATTTCGGCCGCGATTACAGAGGCATCTGTGCAGGTTTCTGCACAGATGTCAATGTAAACCGCGGGCCGAAATCGCAAAAAGTAGTACAGAAACTACTTTTTGAAATCGGTGCACCGATTAGGATGGTGCTATTGCCGGCAAATGCTGCCGATTTTGCATGCCAAATCACACCAGTGTGAACCAGGGCTAAGACAATTTTTGCCAACTTTCTGATGTTCGTACAGCTGCTGTGCTTCACTGATTGTTTTCACTTGTTATCTGAAAGGATGGATTCACTCCACGTGTGTCGCATTTAACACACTTGCATTGGCATGTATTGACACTTTTTTATTGTGTTGTGTTCATTTGTGTGTTTTTTTTGTCCCACAGCAGGCACCAAGCCACTTTATTTTGTTTTCCTAACCTGTTGTGTTGCATTTAAAAGCAGCAAATTTCATTTTGACCCTGCATGTATCAACACAGCATCTTGGTGTATACCGAGCTTATTGGTAACGATTAATTTCGGGTTGTTTTTGCATCAAAACTGCGCTGTTCAACGGCATGGTGTGCTGGTTCCTTTTGTAAATGAATAAGTAATGAATAGATTTGCAAGTTTTTAATTAACTTGAACTAATGCATGCAGATTAATACAGTCTGCGTCTAACTATACAACAGGTCATTATTAGTGATGGACTGCATTCCTGAATTGTATGATTCTCTGCAGATCAGACAAAATCTACATGTAAATACTCAGATAAAAAGTGTATGTGCAAAATACAATAAAAATAAAATAAAAATACTATACATCTCTGCACAGTTTGTGCATTTTCTCATGTTTTATCCCCTTAAAAATGGTCCAAGTACCCAAGCATGCACGTTGATCAACCACAAATCCATTAAGCTTCCAATTTTTGGAAAGATAAATCCGATAAACTTAGGGCAAAGGCCATTTTCATGCAATGTGTCTGTACAAAACTGCATGATCCCAGGTGTATTCTAAAATCACGCACCAGCTGTAAAGACACAAGTGTCGTTCAATCAGCTGCATATTGACATGTGCCTGTTCAAAGAGAACGGCATACTCTCCATCACTTGTAAACGATCTGATATGACCAATATGCTGCAGTATTATCAATGCACTTCTAATTTTTTGGATCTGTAATCATATATTTTGCCTATACCCTTTTTTCCCCCCAATTTTGTAACACAATAGCATTAGCTGTATTCTTTGGTGAGAAGATATTCTATTAAGACAACAATAAATTATTTCTACATCATCGTATTTATAGATCGAAACAATGTTGCTCATGTTGCTATTTTTTTTTAAAGAATATTACTAAAGTGGTATAGCGTAAATCATAAACCTGTAGTCTGTACTATCTCACCCTCCCTGTTGGAAGCTATTGGCAGCTAATTGATAACAGAGAGTAAGTAATGCATTATAGTGTATCGGGCGAGGAGCCATCAGTCACCGGTACTGGGATTACCTGACACAATTTGTGACCTATATCATTTATTAAAGCCATGCTGGTTCCAGACACCAATTATCTTACCCTGTATCTGATGCAAATACTGACCTGGTATACCATGACTTGTGGGTCCCAGGAGCTCACCTGAACAATGCAAGAGGCAGACAGTCATTCTGAGTTAAAGGCCAAAGAACTGTCCAATTAGGACTGTTTTCAGCCGGGGAACATGCACACGTTCTTAAAGCTGAACACCAGGCGGCTAATCAAGGACAACAATATTTGTTAGAAAGTAATTTCATGTATTATTAAATACAGCTATTATAAGTACCTCTATAATCCACTACTGTACATGGCCAGATTCATAGGGAACCAGAGACAGCAGTACATACCAAGTGGACTTAAGTTCATTTCACAGGGCTGACATTCATTGCTGGCGAACAAAGAATGCACAGTGGTGACCTCATCAGTGTGCTCATGTTCCTTCAATGGCCAATTGGCACGGTTTTGGTTGGTGTTTTGCTATTTTATGTTGTGTGGGGGGGGCTGTATCCCATATAGCTGGGCAGAAATACACATCTTTGGGTAAGCAAAAGAGCTCCTATATATGTAATTCAACTGTGTTGTTAACCCAGCATACAGCTATAAAGTGTCACTCCAAAACGTTGATTGGCTGCCATAGGCAACACCACCATTTTACCTGACTACATAAAAATATCATTGCTATTACTGTTAAGTAAATAAAGCCTCGTACACACGATCAGATTTCCATCATACAAATCCGTGGAATTTTGTTTGAAGGGCGTTGGCCGTGAACTCGTTCTGCATACAGACGGCAGAAATTTTTCAGTCAACATACACAAAACTACGTAGTTTTTCAGCTCTAAAGCGCCACCCTTTGGGCAACTTCTGCTAATGTTGTCTTATGGTTAGCATTGGCTTGGAGCATGCGTGTTTGTACTTTGGATTTTATTCCAATGGACTTGTGTACACACGATCAGATAATGCGACGGCACACATTTGTTGTCGGAAAATTTGAGAGCATGCTATAAAACATTTGTTGTCGGAAATTCCGATAACAATTGTCCGATGGAGCATACAAATGGTCGGATTATCCGACAAAAAAACTCTGCCATCACACAATTGTTGTTGGAAAATCCGATTGTGTGTACGGGCCTTGGGAGTAGAAGCAATGCTGTCCACACTATTATAGTGATTATGTAACCAGTGGCATTATAGACTAATGACAGAGGTTAACGTTGTTTAGGATATTCCATTCTCGAACACACGCCAGCTACCAGACACTCCAACCAGCCTAATAAGACCCCATACAAATATTTCTCCCCGCACAAACGAGACAACGCTCTGTGTTGAAGTTCCAAAAACAGGGAATGAATCTTTATTGCAAGCACATGGTAACACACTTCCCTTCAAAACACTTCCTTCCCATCCATGGGGAACAGGGCGGGTTAAACTGTCCAATGACAATGGTGATACAGGTCAGGTGTGTTCAAACTTCTCCTTCAGTAAACAGTCTTAGCAGGAGTGGTTGCTGGAGTGATTCCCCCCCCCCCCTTTCCTCACAGTAAGACACTTAAACATCCCATAATAGGCAGCCAGACAGTCTACCAGCTCCAATCCACATCACCACAAACAACAATGAAAAGGTCTTTGGAAGCTAGTCTGGATTTAATCTACATTACACAGGCAGCCAGGTGGTTAGAGTTGAACACATCAGCATCTCTCAATTAACCTGTTGAGTTCAGAATCAAACAACCAGTAAATAGTCCTTTACAGATATCCTGGGAAATACAGTGGATTAATATTACAGACCCATTTCAAAGCAATCCAAGACATATTCTCAATGTCCATTATTTTCTGGCTCATACTTTCTAAGAACTTCTGGGTTCCACGGGCCCTCCCGTTACATAGACCTTCAGACATAAGGTTTGCTGGTTAATAAAATTTGATTCCATTGAATAAATAGTGTACAAGAACGAGATAGGTGCATTTAATTTGAGAAATATACTCATTTTATAATGTCATGTGCATATTTGACCTAATTTGGTCTCATTGGCTGGATGTGATAGACCACAGTAATATTTAACAGAGATGCCTGTACTGCATTGTAACTGGTTGGAAATTGCCCAATTTTCAAATTCTGTACCCTTATGTTGTATCCAAGTATTATCTACAAAACTTTTTTGCAAAATAAAATCTGATATAAAAAAAAATTATTCCAATAAAGAACTCCTGTAAACATTATATACATATTGACATAAAACATAAAATATAATGGACAATTTCTATTGAATTTCAGCTTTTAAAACAAAGAAGAGAAATAACAAACACTGGACATCTTAGGCCCCTTTCACACGGACAGATAGAATGGTGCTTTTAGCTGCGGATTTTCTAGTTTTCTACCGCAGCTAAAAGCACACAATGCTTTCCTATGGCCCCATTCACGATTTAGTTACATGCGGTTCGGTGCGAATAGAAAAAATAGAATTGAATGCGTCCAGGTGCGATGTAGCGCAGCTATCTGCACATAACTGCAGGTAATCGCAGTGCACTGCGTCAGCTGCGGATAGCAGCGTGAACAAAAGAAAAAAACAACAGGAAGCACATCAAAATAAAAATGGTTGCTATGGGGATGACAATAATGGCCAACCGCAGCTAAACGCAGCCGCATGTAAACGCAGCTAAAAGCAGTGTACAAATGCAGCTGATCGCTGTGCCTGGGGTCTTGAATTTCAAAAGAAAGAAACATGCTTTTAACTGCGGCAGAACAGCCGCCCGTGTGAAAGGGGCCTTATATAAATCCAATAACAGACCAGTATGAAGTGTAAACATTGGTCTACATGAGCACCAAGGTAGATCAAGCAAGACAACATGAAATGGCGACTTTAGTATAATGCATAAATTACAAAAACTAAATCAGTCTTCAGAAAAACTTTTTTATAGTATCTATGCCTCTAGCTCAGGGGTCTCCACACATTTTAAACAACTGGTCAGTTTACTGTCCTCTAGACTTTAGGGGGTGGGGGGCAGATTGTGGCCAGTGGAAGTAGAAAATAGCCCAGCAACTGTGGGAGTAAACCATTCATCAGTCTCGGTAGTCAGAATATAACATTTACAGAGAGCCTGTAGGCAGTAGGATGAATAGTGCTCTACCATTGGTATTCGTGGGATAAATAGCGCCCCAACATTGGTGCCAGTGGGCTGATTAGTGCCCAATCATTGGTATCAGTGGAATGAACAAAGTGCCAAATCATTGGTATCAGTGGGAGGAACAGTGCCGTAACATTGGTATCAGTGGCAGGAATAATGTCCCATCATTGGTATCAGTAGGAGGAATAATGCTCCATCATTGGTATCAGTAGGAGGAATAATGCTCCATCATTGGTATCAGTAGGGGGAATAATGCCCCATCATTGGTATCAGTAGGAGAAATAATGCTCCATCATTGGTATCAGTAGGGGGAATAATGCCCCATCATTGGTATCAGTGGCAGGAATAATGCCCCATCATTGGTATCAGTAAGGGGAATAATGCCCCATCATTGGTATGAGTGGCAGGAATAATGCCCCATCATTGGTATCATTAGCAGGAATAGTGCCCCAACATTGGTATCAGTGGGAGGAATAATGTCACCTTGTTGGTGTCAGTGGGAGGATTAGCACCTCAATTCAATGGAAGTAATAGTGTCCCAAGGGCTGGATAAAAGCAAGCAAAGCACCGCATTAGCAGGTCATAGTTTGGAGACCACTGCGCTATCTGCAAGGTACATGTGCAGAAATTCTCAATATTGTTTCTTACTATGGCTATCTATCCCCCTTCTCAAAGTGTAATAGTTGAAAAGGTCTGGTCCAGAAAAATACAATTCTACTCTCTTAACGTTAACAGGGAGAACTCCCCTGTTCTGCTTCTGCAAGAATTGTGCTGTTATTTTCATTTGCAGCTCAGAAAGCCAACTATACTTAATAGGACCTTGGTGCCCAACATGCGGCCCTTTGGTATATAATGTGCGGCCTTCGGACCTCAGCAGTCAGTAGTGGGAACATTGATTAGTGTAACATCATTGATCTCTACTAACCTCATGTAACATGTTCCCAGTTTCGTATTGTCCTCTGCAGCACATCCCCAGCAAAAAAAAGTAGCATGTCCACATTCTTTGATCCTCATTTCCTGTATTAGGTCTGCATTTTCGCACAGTCCTCTCAAGCATTACATAATATATACTGAACATGTGCAACCCTTTGGTAATGTCTGGGGCCACATTTGAGGCTTCCTATAGCTCATAAGTTGGCAACCACTGTAATAAGAGCTTCAGGGCTTTTTTCCACCATTGCCTATACAACTATAAATGGTTAAAAATGCACTTTTGACAAATACAAAGTAGGGGTGATTATGGCAAAACTTTCCGGCATGTTATTAACATAAACAAATCCCAATCCATCCATCCAAATCGCTCTGGTCATTGTGTTCCAAATTAGTCATGTCAAATGTCTCAAGAGACCCTGTCTATAGATCCGTCTCTAGATGTGAAGCACTGACCTATAGGGCAATTGATTCAGATGCCTTGACACTTAAATGTCATCAAATTCAGCAAAGATTCACACATGTTTAATAGCAAGCAGGAGTGAGCTCTTTATTCCGTTCTATCTGCAGCAAGATTTCACACTACTGAAAAGTGTCATGATTGGACCCAACGACAACAATATAATATCCTATATTGTGTTTAGGTTAATAGAAAATCTTTAATTCTACCAGTAATTTTTCTTTTCATAACAAGAAGTCTCTCTCTCCAAAAAAAAAAAAAAAAAAAAAAATTATTTTCAAATTTACACCCTTTAAAAGCGGAGCTCCACCCTAAAGTGGAACTTCCGCTGATCGGAACCCTCCCCCCCTCCGGTGTCACAATTTACACCTTTCAGGGGGGAGGGGGGTGCAGATACCTGTCTAAGACAGGTATTTGCACCCACTTCCGGGAGTCCTCTCTGCGGGAAATCCGCGGGAAGCACGTCACTTCCCGCAGATTCCCCGTTGTGTTCTGGGAGACACTCGGCTCCCAGAACACAGGGGAACATTCAGAACGGCGCAGCACGACTCGCGCATGCGCCGTAGGGAACCGGGCATGAAGCCGCAAGGCTTCACTTTCTGGTTCCCTCACCGAGGATGGCGGTGGGGGCAGCAGAGTGACGAGCGATTGCTCCTCCTCTGCTGCGCACGTCGCTGGACTCCAGAACAGGTAAGTGTCCATATATTAAAAGTCAGCAGCTTCTGTATTTGCAGCTACTGGCTTTTAATATATTTTTTTCCGCGGCACCTCCGCTTTAAGCACATAGTATGTAAGCAAAAAACATGAATCTGCCACACCCCCATTCATGCACTGCATGAAACATTAATGAGCAAAAAATGATTGGTTAACACTGCAAGTGGTGTTCTCTTTCACCATTACTTCTCCTTTGTACTGTCTTCTCAAAATAACAAATGTAATCATGTAGAGGTTGAATAAAAGGTTCAACATGTTTGGTTTAATAAAAAGTTTATATCATATAGAGCTCTATATATGTCATATGAAAAAAAAGTGACAGCAGAAGTGGAAACAGTGGTTGTAAATATATATATATATATATATTCATAAACACACACATAGCACAATATATATATACACACACACATATATACATACAGTAAAACCTTGGTTTGAGAGTAACTTGGTCTGAGAGCGTTTTTAAAGACAAGCAACATTTTTAAATACATTTTGACTTGATATACAAGCGATGTCTTGATATACAAGTAGCGTCATATCACAAATGAGTATAAAAGAGAAGAGAGGAGACCTCTAAGTGTAGCAATATGGTTACATTCAATGAAGGTACAACATTTAGCAACTCACATGGTTGATGATCAAGAGAGGCACATCTAAGTATGCAGGTATCTGGGGTAAAGCTGTCCACATAGACCATTCTCCTCACCGCCATCAATGTCATCCCTTCCACGAGGCGCTCCATGAGTGGTTCAAGCTTCGCTTTCAAATTGTTCTACTGCAGGGTAGTCTTACCGGTTACGATTGCAGACTGACATCGGTAAGAGCCAACAGTGCGGAGGATGGTCTATGTGGACAGCTTTACCCCGGATGCCTGCATATTTAGATGTGCCTCTTTTAATCATCAACCATGTGAGTTGCTAAATGTTGTGTCTTCATTAAATGTAACCATATTGCTACACTTAGAGGAACCTCTCTTCTCTTTTATACTCTAGCTCAGGGATATGCAATTAGCGGACCTCCAGCTTTTGCCAAACTACAAGTCCCATCATGCCTCTGCCTCTGGGTGTCATGCTTGATGCTGTCAGAGTCTCGCAATGCCTCATGGGACTTGTAGTTTGGCAACAGCTGGAGGTCCGCTAATTGCATATCCCTGCGTCTAGCTCCTGATGGATTTTGCTTCTAATCCCCTTGGGGAGGCTTCCATTTGTGGATGGACATTTATGGTTACATTACTATAATCTTTTTATATGGACTAAAAACTGGAGGACTTAAAATGGTTGTGGAACGAATCATTTGAGTTTCCATTATTTCTTTCTTTGATATACGAGTGCTTTGGATTACAAGCAAGTTTCCGGAACAAATTATGCTCGCAATCCAAGGTTTTACTGTATATTTATTTTGACAGTGCTAGGCACTGTCACTGTGCAAGGATAGGCAGAAACGACTAGGATTCGTACTAAGGATCCAATGGATGCCACACGGTCCAATATTTTGTACTACGGTTTTCTTAAATCCAGAGTAATGTTTCTGAGTGAAAAAGACTGGCTAGTGTTCTCTTGTTTTTTTTAATCCCAGATCAGGGTCTGGAGCTTGGAGACTATGAAGAGATTTGGATGGGAAGAAGTCTCCAATCCAATGTCCATGTCTTATGGTAAACCTGCAGGCCATGTGAATGCACAGGTATGCATGGTTGCTATAAGCAAGGCCAGATCATAGCTCGGTGCTCCCATTTTGGAGACAGAGTCCTGTCAGGAGAAAGCTGTGATCCTGCCAAGAGACAGCACCCCATGTTAGTGGATTCTTTGCCCACAGGACTGGGAGAGCCGTGGTGGCTATGCGATTCTGTGAAGACTGAGAAAGCTGAGTGAGTCCAGGGTACTGGAAGAAGTCGGTGAGTTTCAGGAGGAGTGTGAGAGCCCAGGATGTCTGGAGACCCCATATTGAGAGGAAAGGGAGTAGACCCATGTAGCAAGTGTGCTGCATCTGTTCCAGCCCAGCATTTCTTTAAAAGTAAATGCATTTTATATACTCCAAATACATGCTGATAGGTTAATTGGCTTCTGTCTAAAATTGTCCCTAGTATATGAATGTGAGTTAGGGACTTTAGATTGTAAGCTCCTTGAGGGTAGGGACCGATGTGAATGTACAATGTATATGTAAAGTGCTGCGTAAATTGACGGCGCTATACAAGTACCTTAAATAATAATAATATACAACTAGCACAAGTACAAGTAGACAATCTGTCTTTATGTCAGCCTTCTTGTCATCCCCTGCACAGCAGCACTTACACTCGGAGAGGGAGAGGGCAGCACTTGGAGCCAATTGGGATCTGCTGCTTGGACATGTGCTGACAGCAAAACATGCAACATAAGGGCAAAGTTGATGACGAATCAATTTGTTGCTACTCCTTCCTTGTCCATTCAGCAGGCTGTAGGAGGGGAGGTTACACCACTATCTGCCTAGTCATCAGGCTGTGGGAGGGGCAGTGACACCATTGTATTGTTTAGCCCCATCAGACAGTGAAATCACACTTGGCATAGAAGACTGTTCCCATACATGTGTACTTCAGCTGTGTATTTACTGGTAGTTGTTTGGCTGGAGATTAGTTTCAACTATAAAGCCCTGTACACACGATCGGATAACCTATGGATTTTCGTCCGATGGATTTGTCCATCGGAAAACCAATGAAACTGTTTTTCATCAGTCTTGGCCACACACCATCAGTCAAAAAACCGACCGTTCCAAACGCGGTGACGTAAAACACTCAGATGAGCCGAGCAAAATGAAGTTTAATGCTTCTGAGCATGCGTCGACTTGATTCTGAGCATGCGTGGGTTTTTTAACCGATGGGAATTTCCGATCGTCTATGGGCAAGTCCATCGGTTTTTTATCCATCGGAAAATTTTAAAACAAGTTCTATTTTTTCCAACCGATGGAAAAAAGACAGATGGGTACCATACACGATCGGTTTGTCTGATGAAAACCATCCATCGGACGGTTTTCATCAGTTAAACCGATCGTGTGTACGGGGCTTAAGGATTTTAGAGTGAACTGACAGGATAAAGACTGCGTACAATTAAAAGCTAAATTTGGGATTTTTCCAGAGAAAATGAAACAATATTCGGTTTTAAGAAAGACATGTACTTGTCACTTCTTGAGTGTTTTACTTGGCTATCACCACCCAGAGAAGGCCGTTTGTATTTAAATCACTGAAAAGTAGGTTCAGAAGCTAACAAATATTTTAATGATATCAACAAGGCCGACTTTAATTAAAGCTGTGGGATTTAGCCTGATTGTTACTCTATACAGATAATGTAGCACTCTGGATAACAATTACCGAGCTTTACAGCACAGGGGTGTTTTTTTCTCCATAGTTATTGAGTTTTATAAGCAAATAAGGTCACATCTTCCCTGTGCAAGAGCAACATCTAATGAAAGAGAAAATTTAAAAGTCTAACCCATTGGCATAGAGGTCACTTTCCTGCACAGTAAACCAATTAACATCTATTTCACATCTTTGCGGTGTCACATCACAGATAACACATTGATAAACAATTTGAAATCCATAAATTTGTTGAAACTCCACAGTATCTGAACATAATTATTTTGGATTAGAGAGTGCCAATCATGGTTAAGGTTCACAAGACACTGTCACTTTTTTCATTCTGAGATTCACAGATCACCAAATTTCCACAATAAGAAGTGATGTGCACATGTGCTCTACAGCAATGTCTAGATCAGCTTTTCGCAACCTTTTTAACAAGGAGGAACCCTTGTAAAAACTTTTAGGTCTTTGGGAACCCCTGATTATAATTTGTATACCTACAACTCCTGGTACATTATTATTTTGGTCAGTGGGAAGAATGCCTTACAGATGGCTAAAAATATAATTTTTTGTCAGTTGTTATCCAAGACGTTCAAGGAATCCCTAGTGAGCTCTTCAGGAACCCTAGGGCTCCATAAAACTCTGGTTGAGAAAGTCTGGTCTAGGTAGAAAACTGAGATGATGCGCTGCAAGAAAATGCAGTAGGACCTTACAAATTTTGATGGACTGCCTAACACAATGCCCGCATTTTCCTCCTGATCGTTCTGGTACAATTTCGCCCTAACATATACAGTACCTGCCCACGAGAATGTGTTTCCATCGCGATCCCATCGCGCTGGTTCTCGGCGACAGGGTACTGTACATCTCGCACTCGCTGCAATAGGAAAAACACATTACAGCTAGCGCAAGAAGGAAGCGACGGGGGTCCGACTTGGATTCCCGCCAATACCAGGCACTGTGTTTTGTATGAATCATGAGGGGGAACTCCACGCCAAATTTTAAATAAAAACCGGCATGGGTTCCCCTCCAGGAGCATACCAGGCTTTGGTATGGATTTTAAGGGTAAAACGGCGTGGGGGTCCCCCCAAAAATCCATACCAGGCCCTTATCCGAGCACGCAGCCCGGCCGGTCAGGAAAGGAGGTGGGGACAAGAGCGCCCCCCCTCCTGAACCGTACCAGGCCGCATGCCCTCAACATGGGGGCTGGGCGCTTTGGGGCAGGGGGGCGCCCTGCGGCCCCCCACCCCAAAGCACCTTGTCCCCATGTTGATAAGGACATGGGCCTCTTCCCGACAACCCTGGCCGTTGGTTGCCAGGGTCTGCGGGCGGGGAGCTTATCAGAATCCGAGAGCCCCCATTAATAAGGGGGCCCCCAGATCACGGCCCCCCACCCTATGTTAATGAGTATGGGGTACATCATACCCCTACACATTCACCTGGAGGAAAAAAGTGTCAAGAAAAAAAAAAGCACTACAAAGGTTTTTAAAGTCATTTATTAGGCAGCTCCGAGGGTCTTCTTCCGACTTCGGGGGTCTCTTCTGACTTCTCCGCTCTCTTCTCCCGCTCTCCGGTGTTGTCTCCGCGCTCTCTGGTTTCTTGACACTTTTTTCCTCCAGGTGAATGGGTAGGGGTACGATGTACCCCATACTCATTCACATAGGGTGGGGGGCCGGGATCTGCGTGCTCGGATAAGGGTCTGGTATGGATTTTGGGGAACCCATGCCGGTTTTTTATTTAAAATTTGGCGTGGAGTTCCCAATCATGATTTATACCAAACACAGTGCCTGGTATTGGCGGGAATCCAAATCGGATACCCGTTCATTGAAAGTCAGACGTATGTCGGCTTCAACACATTTTTCCTTTCCCGGGGAGCCAGCTCGGCGCTGGCTCCTGCGACAGGGCTCGTAGGTGGTCAATCTTGCCGATAAAAGCAGCGAGATTGACACAATATCGTGGTCACCTACTGTATGTGTTGATATATAACATATATTGACAATTGCCTAATCCTTCCTTAACTGGGTGACTAGGGCTGAGTGCTGGTATCGCTGGCCACTATTGGATCAGTTTAGAAAAGGCACCCAAATTGTCCTCCCTTGATCAGGCGTTTTCACACTGTCAGAGTCCACCAGCGGATCCGCCTGCTCAGTGGGGGATCTCACTCTGCTGAACCTCGCTGAGCAAGCGGATTACTTGTTCGTGTCCAACCCACTGATGCAGAGTGGACACAGACACAGCCCGCTGTCCTCTATGGGTTGTCGGATGGAAACAGATGGCCTGTCCATTTCAATCCAACTGTCATGCAATCCGAATCGGCAGACAGATGGGGAACAGATCCCCATCCATCTGTTTTCAGCTAACAGGACCGGATCGGATGTTGGTGGGTGTCAACAGACACATCTGTTGACATCCACCGCTCCATAGAGAGCAATGGATGGTCCCATTGGGTCCACCTAAAAAACTGACAGGTGGACCCGATTTGTCCGTCCATGTTAAAGGGGCCTAAACCCCTTTCTTCTCCATCCCTCTGTATTCACATAAACCTATATGCTCAGCAGGGCCAGGAGAGAAACATATGATGTGTTCTGCAGTTTTTTCCAAGTCAAGCGTAGTCTGGCCAACCTCTAAATCAAGGCTCAAAATTTCAAGTCTTGAGCTACTAGCCAGGACTTAAGGTCAGTTGCCCCACCCAACCCCTACCCTGCCCCATCCCTAATTCTGCCCCTAACTACACCCTTAGTTTCTCATGAAATTACACTTAAATATTTTATGCAGAATTAAGTTACAAAAATAAATATTAACAACAACTTTATCAGTGGCCATCAGTGCAGCCCCACACTCGCCAGCAATCATTTTCCACTCGCAAAATGCGAGTAGGCAAGTGGAAATTTTGAGGGCTGCTCCAAATCTTTGTAGCCTGACAGCGGTTGATGTCCAGCAAACCTTTTAAATCTAGCACCTTCTTGCCAGCAGCCAAATAAAGTAGACGCAAAAAATATTTAAAAACAAATAAAAATAAAGATGTTATAGAAAGAGATAAAAAAAAAAAAAACCTTGTTTCAAGGTTCTGATGGTTAAGGAAGCACGGGAGGGACATCACTATGCTTTACCGCTGCCTCCTAGGTGCTTGAAATCCAGCAAAAATGCACTCCTGGACTGAGGCACAAGTTTTAAGTGTCTAGCTATGCCAAAAAGCGGGGGTGAAGCGCGGGGATATCACCTGCGTTTCTCATAAGCCAGCACCAGCGGTGAATATTGTTTTTTGGACAATCTTTATTTTTGTTTGGGTGCTGGCAGGAAAGAGGACCGTCTATTAGGTCTATGCCCAGCTTTATTTTAAAGATGTGTAGGAGGTTTAAAAAAGTGAAAAAATAAAATAGATATAGATATATCTATATCTATATATAGATAGATCTATATATATATCTATATATATATCTATATATAGATAGATAGATAGATAGATAGATAGATAGATAGATAGATAGATAGATAGATAGATAGATAGATAGATAGATAGATAGATAGATAGATAGAGATAGATAGATAGATATATCTATATCTATATATATATATCTATATCTATATATATATATATATAAAATAAATAACCTTTCCCATTAACCTAACAGCACTTGTCCAGCACTTTTTTAAAAGCAGGATGGTTGGACTATTAAGTTGGTTAGACATTTAACAAAATATTCCCCCAAATGTTTTACTGCCTAATAAAAAGGGAAATAAGCCATTCTTATAAATAAGATATCGTTTACCTTTAAGATTCATTTGTTTTATCGGTTTCCGTGCAGTGCACCTTACATGATCGGGATTTTATTGCCGTCGGCCATGTATTTTTAATGTTTGCAATTAGAAAGCCAATAACGGCAGCCAATCTGCCACTGTCATCCTGTTCACAGTAAAAATCAGTGATGTGCATTAGCTGCAGCATTACGCTTAATAAAACCTAATAATATGGTCTAGCGCCATGTACTTGTCTTGAAACATTTATTTCTTCGGCACAGGAGCACGGCAAAAACAGGAGGAATATTAACAGCAAGAGAGCACCTTTGCACTACTTTCAATCGACATTATGATCATAAAAGAATATAAACTTTAGGAAACAATATAAAAAAACACCAATTATTGCAGCTATTTATTTATTAAAAAGTGTTAGATCCTCTGTCCTCAGTTATTATTGTTTTTTTCCCCTCACTTCCTGCCCCAGTATTAATTAAGAAATCCTATTATCATCCTAAAGGCTAAGTTCATCTTTCTGCAAAAAATAAATGGATCTATTTTTGCAGAAAAAAATGTGCATTTATTCAATTTTTCACAGGAGCCTGCAAAGTATTGCATCTGTAATCAGTGGAATGCAAGTGCAATGTCAGGCTTCTGCAGACACTGCCTATAGCAATGGGGCCGTACCTCTGTAAAGGCTGTCATTTTTACAGCTGTAGGCAGTGGGAATGGACTACGAACATGCTGAAACTACAAGTCTGTCTGTCTGCCGTAGTGGAAGATGGGATTTGTAGTTTATTAATTCACAGATCTCTGTAAAGAAACAGAGGGTGCGGGGGGAGAGGAACCTCTGCCTGCTGTCACAGGGGAGAGATTCAGGGGGGTGAGGTGAGGAAGTGCTGGATCATTTCACA
The DNA here is from genome assembly GCA_029206835.1 of Rana muscosa. Lineage (NCBI taxonomy): Eukaryota > Metazoa > Chordata > Amphibia > Anura > Ranidae > Rana > Rana muscosa. The sequence goes on from CM055120.1 coordinate 349,280,368, forward strand.
GGTTACACCATAAAAACAGGTGTAACCTGTATGATATTCAAAATGTGAACTTATCCTCTAAATAGTTGCATGTAAAAGCCGATTTAAATGCTTATTCTGCCAAAAAAAAAAAATCTTGGCTTGCTGGCAAATTTGATTTCTCCAGGAAAAGTCAGTAGTCTTGCACAGCACCCTCTATCCTTGCACCTCATATCTCTCTCCTCTTTTGGGAGTGCCTAAATACTGTGTGTGCTGTCCCAGCTCCTCCATCCTTCCCCTCACCTCCCTACTCAACCTTTTATGTAGCGACTTGGGAAGGAACGCAGGGGAATACTATAGAGGTCAAGTGGGTGAGAGCTTTGAGTCTGATGAAACCACATCCAAGATGGCGGCACCCAGCAGCAGTCTATGGGCATTTGATATCTAAGCGAGGGAGGATGTTACAGGTAAACAACTTGCACAAAATATAATAATGCACATATAATCTTATGGGAACATTTTGATGAAATTGTCTGGCAACAGGGTCTTTTTAAAGAAAGTGAGTATAAATGTCACCTTTTGACACTGGAACACGTGTGTCACAATAATTCAACATGATCTGTATACTCTTATTCATTGACAGCCATAACATTTTGGATTCTCCTTCATTTTCTGTTCTGGTGACAATAATCACAAAGACCAACAGCGAGGGAGCATGGGGCACACAAAACGATAAATACCTATCTACATCTTTGCTGAAACGGTTGTAAGTAACCCAAGAGTAGTTCATTTGATTCAACAACACATCATTTTTTTGTGATTCAAGTCCATTTAGGCTGATTTTAAACAAGCGTATCAGCATTCTTAATAGAAGCTATTAAGCTGAGTGGAATCGGCAGTTTTGTTTGTCATCAGCCATTTAAGGAAATGCTTACACAAGCCGTTTTGGTGAAGCATACTGAATACTAAACTAGTCTTCCCCAATCTTTATGAGAGAGATGTGTTAAAGGCTTAAAGTACACCTGTCACCTAGAAAACATTCTATAATAGGTAATGCAAATCTATCTTCTCTGGTGCCCCAGGAGCCCCACCAGGCCTTCCTACTATGATGGGCCAACTTAATAGCCAATAGGAAGGTGATGAAGGGTGTAGGCTTTGCCCTCAACATTACAAGGAAGGGCTGAAATTGGAATGAGAGTATAATCCAAAAATCAAGGCTTCTGAGGTACTGGGTCCCATTCCATTCTCTGTGCTGCCTGCATCTAAGCCTTAAAGGGGTTGTAAACCTGCATGGTTTTTCACCTTAATGCATTCTATGCGGGGTGGAGCACTCGATGCGGGGAGGAGCCACCAGCTCCGCTGAGGAACCCCTGAAGAGGAGGACCGGGGCCACTCTGTGCAAAACAAACTGCACAGTGGAGGGAAGTATGACATGTTTGTTATTAAAAAAAACTAACAAACAAGGATTTTCAACCCCTTTAAGCCCCGTACACACAAGCCAAATGGCAGGAGACATCTGCCGGCTCCTGTCGAAGGAGCATGCTGCCAGCAGCCGACCGATCCTGATCAGCGCTCTCAGCCAATGTGCTTAAATAGACTGCTGGACATTCATCCTGTGCCTAAACAACGGGTTCTGTTCAAGTTATGTTGGTCAGCTCTATACAGGATTACTCCTGTAATTTTGACTGTATTGGTACTCTACATTGTATCTGTTTAGACCAGGGGTGCCCAACCTTTTGAAGAGCAAGGGCCACAAAGAGTGGAGCGGGCATATGACAGGTTCGTGTCCACTTGGCATATGCAGAGCGCAAATGGACACAGCCCACTCTACTCTATGGGCCCTCCGATCCGTCCAGATGAATCCCCTTCTGTTTCTTTTAGCGGATTGGAGGTAGGTGGGTATAAATGGGCACAAGTCTGTTTACATCTGTCACTCCATAGAGATGAATGGAGGGCACGATTGGGTCGGACCGATCATGTGAAAAGTGCCTAAGGCTACTTTCACACTGATGCACTGCGGTTTATCCACACCACGGGTGCAGCACACCTGTGGCTTTCCTGTGGGTTAGCTGCACTCTGCCATAGACTTCTATTATATCCTGCAAGTGTGGTGCACTTCCTGAAAGTGCACAAAACCCACAGGTAATAACAGAAGTCTATTGTTTAGTCTATGGCTCAGTGCAGGTAACCCGTAAGTGCACTGCACTTCACCTGCGGATCAGTTTGAAAGCAGGACAGTAACCACTACAGAACAAATATGCACATACAGTATGTAGCTACCTAACCCCCAGTAGCTACTCAGGATTCACATTTTGTTATTACAATGGGAATCTACTGTTTTGTTACTTTGGGTCTGCAGCAATTACCTCCCACGAGTGGATCCTTCAGCTCCGTTGTCTAAGTACACCAATATCAGCAAGGCTTTATTCTTTTTCCACTTTGAGTTAACTTGAAGAAAGCAAGAGCAGAAAAGTTGAAAGACGTAGGGGAAGGTTCAGGCACGCAACACTTAAATCCAGTATCTACACTCGTCGCCACTCAAGCCTGAGTGGGCACTGCTCACCTGGATTGTCCCCTATGAGAGCGGTCCTAGTAGCCGGGATGGAGCACGGATGTCAGAGATGATGAATCCCCCTCTAGGCAGGCCTCCAGGCTTCTCCCCAAACCAGCAGTACCATCGCTAGTCTCCGCCAGGACTGTTCTTCCCCTGGAACTCCTTTCCTAAAGATGGGCAGCCTGTGGTCCTTCTCTGAAGCGTAGGCCCACGTCAGCGGAGCTGGGCCTACAATGCAGCAACAGGGCCTCGGGCTGAAGGTGCCCAAGGCCTAAGCACATTAGCGCACCTCGTGCCATACGGGCCAAGAGGCACACTCACTGGACCAAAGGTCCCCCTGAACGCCTTGGGGTTCCCCTGGAATCACCTCACGCCAAATGGTCGTCTGCCCCTTTTGTATCCTCTCCCAGCATGCACAGCGGGTAGACCACGCCCACTGCACGGCTGCCGAGAGAGGACACCCAAGGTGCTGTGATACCCCCGTAGTCCAGCCCGTGCCGGCGGTGACAGTGCCACCTGCAGGCAAAGGAGAACAAACTTTCCGAGCAGTATCACACCCAGAGCAGAACAACAATTGAAACATAATTGGTCGGAGCCCAACTACTGGCTCAGACTGCCCTTAAATTTCCACATAGCGCCCCCAAATATTGGGAGGGCGCTACAAGTATATAAACTGTGATTTCAGTAATAAAGTTACCTTTATCGCTAACTGTTGCTGTCCCAGGCAGAGTGCGTTTGGTATCACTCCACCTGCTACAGGAGTCAGCGTCATACAGGAAGCATCAGCTCTTCTCTGCAGCGGCTGGATTTCTCTACTGCAGGCTTCATTCACAACACTGATTGCTCTGGAATGGCGAGTCAGCAACCCGTCATCTGGGCTACAGGTCGTAGGCCACATCAGAGGGCTTCCCTGGGCCACTCTTTGGGCACCTCTGGTTTAGACCTTTTGTTTTGAATCTGCTGTTGTCTTCAGTCTGCTCAAACCATATACCTCTGTGTGCTGTTGATGACACAATGGGTCCACAAAACCCAGTGACACTGCCCTATGATTTTCTTTCCTACTTACGGTATCCCTGTTCTGCAAGATCAAATCTTGATCAGTTCAGCAGGGACGGGCCAAGATTCGATCATCTATGGGCAGGCTGGTTATACTGAAGTTGATCCATTGATCTACTTCAGTACAACCAGACTGTCAGATTTATTTTATGTGATCACTGGTGGCGACTACAGCTGCCAACAGTGACCATTGTTTTCTACCGGCAGGGAAGTATCCCCCCCATTGCCCACTGGCAGAACAAAATAGCACTGCTGACTATTCTGGACTTTATCTCCATCGGTGTGGCACCCTTACCGCTATCTGCTGGAATTTCAATGCAGCAGAGGAAGCATTGTTGGTTTACGACAGGATGTTATGAGCCTACTGGGTTCAAGGTAGAACAGGTTGCTGAAGTTACAAAGTTAAAGTCTGTTCACAACATAAAAACAAGAAATCTACTGTTGCTTTATGCCTTAAATCCCCTCTAAATCTCCTTGCATTTTAAATTATTTTATAATCTCAGACAGATGCCATCGAGATTAGAAGATGCTTCAACATTTGGGCAAAACACACATACAAAGATAATTTTTTTTGGACCATGCTCACTCTAGTCTCAATTATAATACTCAGTTCCTTGCCTTTAAAGCTCAATAAATCTCAACAATAAATTCTAAGTGGTTTCCACCACACATAGCCTACAGACAAGGGGGTGTCGGTTGCGCTGCTTTTTTTATTTCACTTTAGTTGTCCGCCACGAGACATGATGAATATACTATAAGCTATTGTTTGGCAGAGAATTTTTTCATGGAATATCAATGACACCGCTCCGGTACCCCATAAAGCTTTTAAATAAAAGGACACTAAATCAAACCTGTGTCGCCCTTGTTTGAAACAGAACAATGTATAACATTTCCATCATTTTATGGATGCTTCTAAGTCCACTCTCAGTGGACAAGTAGCTGATAGATGGGCAGCAAGGTCTAAGCGCTGTGATGTGGCGGTACGTGATAGGAAATTATCATTATTTTGACTTGTAGCAAACTAAGCTAAGGTTTAGAGGGAATTTAGAGAGCTGAAGGATTTCACATCCAAACTTCAGCTCTTATTCAGCCAAAAGCTCCCACTTTAAGACAATTTCATATAATTCGACTTTCAGCAGACATGTATTACCACTCTGCATAATTTGCAAGCGTTCAGTTGCTGCAGATATAGTCCATTCAGACCGCTGAATATAAAGAAGATATCCTTACCTTATATTTCCAGGGTCAAAATGAATCCCAAAGCACAAAAGGTAAGCCTAACTAAACACACTAGCCCCACTTTTATGCCGCGTACACACGATCGGAATTTCCGACAACAAATGTTCAATGTGAGCTTTTGGTGGGATATTCCGACCGTGTGTAGCTCCATCAGACATTTGCTGTTGGATTTTCCGACAACAAATGTTTGAGAGCAGGTTCTCAATTTTTCCGACGGCAAAAGTTCTTGTCGGAAATTCCGATCGTGTGTAGCCATTTCCGACGCACCAAAGTGCTGCACATGCTCGGAACCAATATGACACATGCTCTGAATCATTGTACTTAATTTTTCTCGGCTGGTCGTAGTCTTGTACTTCTCCGCGTTCTTGACCATCGGAATTTCCAAGCAACATTTGTGCGACCGTGTGTATCCAAGACAAGTTTGAGCCAACATCCGTCTGGAAAAAAAACCCTGGTTTGTCGGAAATTCCAATCGTGTGTACGCGGCATGAGTCTTTCCCTTCTTTCCTTCCAACAAACATAACGGGACTTATTGGTATTTGATGTGCTACAAAAAGGCTAACTGCTGTATAAACAGTAAGTAATGACACCTAAAATAGTCAACATTAACAGAAAAAAATAAATAAAAAGGTACTCAAAGAGTACCCAGGACACTCCGTTCAGCGCTCTCTTCCATTGGCTGGCAGTGCTGATCAGGAGTCAGTTGACTGCTGGTTTTCCAGCATGCTCATCCCAAACGGCCAAATGTCTGCGTTTTTTTTTTTAACCAGCCGAGGTCTCCCATGTATACGGGGCTTTAGAAATCTATCAATTCCCACATCCACACAATCTCTCACTGCTATCTATTGTACAGTAAAACCTTGGATTACGAGCATAATTTGTTCCAGAAACATGCTTGTAATCCAAAGCACTTGTATATCAAAGCAAGTTTCCCCATAAGAAATAATGGAAACTCAGATGATTCGTTCCACAACCATTTATTCATAGGTCTTTCAGTTTATAGTCCATATAAAAAGATTACAGCAATGTGACCAAGTTGTGTAACCATAAAATGTCCAACCACAAATGCCCGGCTCCACAAAGGGATTAGAAGCAAAATCCAGTAGGAGGTACAGAGTAGTAAAGAGAAGAGAGACGCCTCTAATGTCGCGTACACACGATCGGAAATTCCGAAAAGAAAACCGTGGATTTTTTCTGATGAATGTTGCATACACACGGTCACACAAATCTTTTTGTTAATTCCGACCGTCAAGAACGCGGTGACGTACAACATGTACAACGAGCCGAGATCAATGAAGTTCAATAGGCAGTTCGGCTCTTCTGCTTGATTCTGAGCATGCGTTTTTTTTGCGCGTCGGAATTGTATACAGACGAGCGGATTTTCCGGTAGAAACTTTTTCAGTCGGGAAAATAGAGAACCTGCTCTCCATCTTTTGTTGGCAGAAATTCCGACAGAAAAAGTCAGATGGAGCCTACACACGGTCGGAATTTCCGACAAAAAGCTCACATCGGACATTTGTCGGAATTTCCGATCGTGTGTATGTGGCATTAGTGTAGCAATATGTTGCTAAATGTTGTACCTTGATTAAATGTTACCATTTTGCTACACTTAGGGGTGCCTCTCTTTTACACTCAGTTGTGACATGACGCTACTTGTATATCAAGACATCGCTTGTATATCAAGTCAAAATGTATTAAAAAAATTTGCTCGTCTTGCAAAAACGCTCTCAAACCAAGTTACTCTCAAACCAAGGTTTTACTGTATTCAGATAGCCAGCACCCATGGCTGCCTGAAGAGTGGCTACAACTGACCATTTGCAATCACTGTTCAGCTAACAAATTTCCACCCGGCTCCTTTGGATTGAAGGATGCTCAGTGGAATGGTGCCAAAAGGACCAACCAACAGCTTGAATGTTGCCAAGTTCATCAGCAACCAGCTAAAATTCCCTCAGTTTATGCCCAGCTAATCCAAAGTCTACATTAATCAAAGTCTAAAAATAAAAAAACATAAAAAAGTGCAGTACAGGAGCATGTAAACAAATTCTAGAAGGGTCTTATAGGCAACAGAAATGATTTCTCAGGCAGTTTAAGAAATAAGGCCTCATGTCTTGTAAAATACTCACAAGGCACTGCATGGCGATAAAGATTATCTCGAATGATTTGCTGCAGTTCGTGGTCAGGGGAAGCTTTCTGGAACCTCTGGCTGAGATAATGCCTCAGGTCCTTGTTGAGTCGGCTCCCTATAAGAAATAAGAAACACAAGACAACATTTTATTACTACTTTGTCTTCACGGTAACCCCATTATCAGACGTTGGTGCTAACAGACTTTTTAAATGGCTGTCGTTCTATTTATAAGGGAACTGTATGTCTAAGAAAATGATTGCAAGAAACACAGGGTGAGAAAAGGTGAAGGGGATTTATTAGACAGAATGTTTGGAAAAACAATGATCACAAAACTGTAAACTAAAATCTGAAAACTTTACGTATATCTAAAGCCAAAACTTTATTTTACTTTCATTTTTGGATAGGGTAAGGGAGGGTTAAAAGTCGTCAAGTTTATTTTTATGGTGTATGTGTCCCATTGAAGTGATTTCTTTCACATCCTGTCTCATAGACACAACAGGAAGTAAGAGGAAATCTCTCCAAAATGAGAGCATTCCCTCTTAGGAAGTTGTCACCAGAACCTTTATCCCCATTGGAGAATTTCTTCCCTATTCCTGTTCAACCCAAACTTTTCCCCCACACTCCCAGTCCCAGTGACAATGGTCGCTTGGACAAACAGAAAGGATGATTCTCCCCAGTGGGGCAATAGAATTTGACAGTGTTACTAGTCCTTGTCTATGGGGTCCCCAAACTATGGTTCTCCAGCTATTGAAGAACTACAAGTCCTCTCATGCCTCTCAGAGCCATGCAGTTTCTCAACAGCTGGATGGCCGTGGTTTGGAGATCCATGATGAACTAAAGCTAGAATAACAAAATTGTGGATGGGGGCATACAATACCATGACTGACCATTCAATTCGCTCAGTTTATGTCCAGCTTATCCAAAGTCTACATAAATCAAAGTCTCCAAATAAAAAAAAGCATAAAAAAAAGTGCAGTACAAAAGAATGTAACCAAATTCAAGAAGAGTCTTATAGGCCAGTGGTCATCAACTCCTGTCCTCAGGGCCCACTAACAGGTCAGGTTTGCAAGATAACTGAAATACATCACAGGTGATATCATTTGCTGCTCAGTGATTGCATCTCCCCAAGGTAATACATAAAACTTGGCTTGTTAGTGGGCCCTGAGGACAGGGTTGATGACCACTGTTATAGGCAACAGAAAATTATAGGACACATATCTCCAAGAAAAACTTCAACCAAAAAAATATCCAGTGAAATGACTAGGCTCCGGTGATAGACAGAGATAAAACAAATCCTCCTACATACGTTGTACCTGATTATCTGAATTCTTCTCCTCTCTACATATGTTCAATGTCCAGAATTTAAAAAGCTTGTCTCAGCAATCAGAAAAAAAAAAGGGGGGGGGGGTGCTGAAGTTACACTCTACAGGTCTCAGCGAGGACAGCTCTGAGAGCCGATTGGAGGGAAGGGACACACCAATGAGCCTGTCAATCAGCTGTAGCTACTTTCTGTCTTTCTGTCACCTTTTTTCTCTTGGTGTCAGAAAAACTTGTCAGACGTGATTCATGCTGATAGCAGAGGAATGAAACAGCAGACAAAAATAACACTTGTGCTCTTAACTTAGACTAGTACACACTATAGAAGGATATGGCTTTGTTCATATTTCATCTCTGAGTTTTACAACCACTTCAATTCTGTTAATATTTTCCAATTATTTATATACCAACATTATTTATATTCCAACAATCATGCTATAACTACATATATTTGTTTGGTCACAAATTCATATTTATATACCGTATATACTCGAGTATAAGCCAACCCGAATATAAGCCGAGACACGTAATTTTATCACAAAAAAATGGGAAAACTTATTGACTCGAGTATAAGCCTAGGGTGTCCATCTGCATGCCTCACTGTGTCCATGCCTCACTGTGTCCATGTGCATGCCTCACTGTGTCCATGTGCATGCCTCACTGTGCCTCACTGTGTCCACGTGCATGCCTCACTGTGCCTCACTGTGCCTCACTGTGTCCACGTGCATGCCTCACTGTGCCTCACTGTGTCCATGTGCATGCCTCACTGTGCCTCACTGTGTCCATGCCTCACTGTGCCTCACTGTGTCCATGTGCATGCCTCACTGTGCCTCACTGTGTCCATGCCTCACTGTGCCTTACTGTGTCCATGCCTCACTGTGCCTTACTGTGTCCATGCCTCACTGTCACTGTGCCCATGCCTCACTATGCCCAAACTCCCTACCTGATCTCCGGTGCTGTGCGACTTGACTGACTTTTAACATTGGAGTTTATGGAAGAGGTGGCCGGCTTTGAAAAATCGGTGCTCCCCGGCTGTGGACACTTGTAGAGGAACGGTGGGGCTACATGTGTGCCAAGTTTGGGGTCCAAGGGACCTACGGCTGCCCGGGATCAGGCACACAAAATTGAAGTCGGACAAAAACTTGAGTATAAGCCGAGGGGGGCATTTTCAGCACAAAAAAATGTGCTGAAAAACTCGGCTTATACTCAAGTATATACGGTAACTCTTTTACAGAATGTCAGTGTGCGAGAAGCTTCAGTGGTCCGATCTTTCTTAGAACAGGTCATAAAAGTCCATGGCTGGATGAAAACTTCACTTGCACAAGAAAACTACCATTCTGACAGGTTTCCTTTAATGTGCCGTGCTGAAAGAATCACTTTGAAATCCATCTGTCCGTGTTATTCCTAGAGAAAGGCCTGGACTTGCTACTTAAGAGAAAAGTTGTAAGTTCCATAATTTGCAGACCCAGCAAATTAAATTGTACAATATAAATGCAAGCTAATGTTCTCGTGTGTGCATTTTTAATGGCGGTCTGCTGAGGACATCACACAGCAGTTGCCTGGCAATTTACAGAAAATTAGTTTATCTACTTAACGCTGATTTTTTAAACTATACAAAAAATACAGCTAGTGTTCATAGCGCTAATAATTCCCCGACTTGCCATAAAACTATTTAAAAGCAAAAATATGTTTTTGGGCTGTTTTTTTTTTTTTTTTAGTGCTTGTGGTAATGAGACTGAAACTGGTTATATTCTACATAACTGATACAAATTAATTAGCTTATTACATCTTCCATTGCTAATTACAAGCAAGGCATTATCTTCATGCTTGCTTATAAGAACAACAAAAGTTCATGGTTTAAAACAAAACTTGAGGAATATGCAAAATACTTTGGTTCCGCTGGTAGAAAGATAAACGACCATTGAGTTCAGCCTTAAAGTGATACTAAACCCACAACAGAAAAATCAGTGTGTATATGCACTTATGCAGTAAAGCATGCTTGTTATACGCACTGTGGAACCTAAGAGGTTAATCCTCGGCATTGTGTAAAAAGGCTCTTTGATCCTGTCTTGTCTGATCCTTTCCTTCTTCCAGAGTCCCCAAACCATCTACAGATAGTACAGAGGCTAGGGGACAAGCTGCACATGCTCAGTTTGGTGTGTATTGCTAGAGAGTTTTTTTACTTGGGAGAGGGTATGTGATCAGCACAGGGTCAATCCGCACTATCCAGACAGAAGGTCAGGTGTCCTGAAGCCTCGTAGGAAAATCATGGGGGAATAAAAACTCCTACAATCTTTAACCAGACACTGATAGAAGTCACAAGACTGCTCGAACTGCTGAGAAAATAGGATTTTTTACTCACCGTAAAATCCTTTTCTCTGAGTCCATTGACCGACACAGCCTCTCCATTGACAAAGTGGGTATTATCCGTTAATTAGGAGTGACTAGGCAGAAAAACTTGTAAAATGTGTTGCATCACACCCTCTACAGTACCGCCCAGTGGGCGGACCCTCTGGGTATAACCTCTCAGTCTGCATCTTCGCAGATCAGTTCGTCAAAAAGCAGTACAAACTTAAAAGGAGGGGTGGGTGCTGTGTCGGTCCATGGACTCAGAGAAAAGGATTTTACGGTGAGTAAAAAATCCTATTTACTCTTTCGTCCATGGACCGACACAGCCTCTGTATTGACAAAGTGGGACGTCCCAAAGCAGTGTCAGAGAAAAAAACGAGGGGTGGTAACAGCATAAAAATAAACTTTACCCCAAACACAAAACAGCACTACTCCAACGGAGGAGTTGCAACTCTAAACAGCCGCTTGCAAAACCTTGCGGCCGAAAGAGGCATCCGAAGATGCACCTACATCAACTTTGTAGAATTTTGTGAAAGTGTGAGCGGACGACCAAGTCGCCGCTTTACATAATTGGGAAACAGACGCTTGATGTCGGAAAGCCCAAGAGGCACCTATTGCCCTGGTTGAATGCGCCGTCACCGGAAAGGGGGGCGATTGACCCTTTAAGGCGTAAGCTTGGATTACTGTCGGATCCACCTAGAGATGGTGGCCGACGAGACTGCTTGGCCCTTCTTGGGACCAGCCACCGAAACAAACAGTGAGTCTGACTTCCGGAACAGGGAAGTAGCAGATAGGTATACTCTCAAAGCTCGGACAACGTCCAAGGAATGCAACGCCGACTCCTTAGGATTCGACGGATGAGGACACAAGGATGGAAGTACAATGTCTTCATTGAGATGAAAAGCCGAAACGACTTTCGGAAGAAAGGAAGGCTGCGGCAGCAGCACCACCTTATCCTTGTGGAAAATCAAATAGGGAGCATTGCAGGACAAGGCTGCCAGCTCAGAAACTCGTCTAAATGACGTAACAGCCACCAAAAAGACCACTTTCTGAGAAAGTGTCAACAGGGGAATATCTCTAATATTCTCAAACGGTGCCTTCTGAAGCACCGAGAGGACCAGGTTCAAGTCCCACGGAGGTAGCGGGGGACGGACCGGAGGGGCCACATGTCGAACCCCCCTGCACAAATGTACTCACGAGAGAGTGAGTCGCCAGGGGTCGCTGAAAAAAGACAGCCAGGGCAGATATCTGTCCCTTAATCGTAATTAAGGCAAGCCTTTGGTCCACCCCATGCTGTAAAAACAGCAGGATTCTGGAAACCAAATAAGTACGCGGATGCCATTTCATTTCATCACACATGGAGATGTAGGCCTTCCAAGTGCGGTGATAAACCTTCCTAGAGGACGGATTCCGAGCACTTCTCATAGTAGAGATTACTGAATCTGATAGGCCCCGGTCTCTCAGTACCTGGTTCTCAACAGCCATGCCGTTAAAGCCAGTGACTGTAAAGCAGGATGGAGTATGGGACCTTGCGATTGCAGGTCCTTCCGTAGTGGTAGGCGCCAGGGAACGTCTGCTACCAGACGTACTAGATCAGCGTACCAAGGACGCTGAGGCCAATCTGGAGCGATTAGGATCATTGGAATTCCCTCTGCCTCCATTCTGCGGAGCAGAAGAGTCAGAAGCCTTAAGGGAGGGAAGGCATAGATTAGCCGATACTGACACCACGATGCCACCAACGCGTCCGTTGCGTCTGCCCATGGGTCTCTTGACCGGGCCACAAACCTCAATACCTTCCGATAGAGTCGGGAAGCCAGAAGATCTACATCTGGTGTGCTCCATCTTTGGCAGAGGAGTTGGAACACCTCCGGGTGTAAGGACCATTCTCCCTGGTCCAGCATCTGGTGGCTCAGGTAGTCCGCCTGCCAGTTTTCCACACCCGGAATGTACATGGCCGACAGTGCCGGTACGCTACTCTCTGCCCACTTCAGGATGCGAGCGACATCCGATGCTGCAGATGAGCTTCTTGTTCCTCCTTGATGATTGACATATGCCACTGCTGTGGCGTTGTCTGACTGGATCCTAACTGGACGCCCTTGCAGCCTCTGAGACCATTTGAAGAGGCACAGCCTGATCGCCCGGATCTCCAGGACATTGATCGGCAGGAGTGCTTCCTCTGGGGTCCAGCGACCTTGCGCCGACTGAACACCCCAGACTCCCCCCCAACCTGTAAGGCTGGCGTCCGTCGTGATCACTATCCAGTAAACCGGAAGAAATTACTTCCCGGCCATTAGAGCCGGTGCTGTCAGCCACCATACCAGGGATCTCCTGACTAGGTGGCTCACTCGGATTTGATAATCCAGAGATGAAGGGCATCTGTTCCATCTGGACAGAACTTCCTTCTGTAACACTCGAGTGTGGTATTGAGCATATGGGACCGCCTCGAAGGAGGCTACCATGAGGCCCAACACTCGCATGCAAAAACGGAGTGACGACCAATTCCTGGAAGTCAGCTGCCGTACTGCAGCCCGGAGGGTCTGCAACTTCTCCACAGGGAGGAATACCTTTGCCTCTGAGGAATCCAGAATCAACCCCAGGTACACTAGGCGTTGAGTGGGCACCAATACTGACTTTTGCGTGTTTAGTATCCAACCACAGTCTCGAAGAGTCTGACAGGTAATAGACACGCTTACCTCTAATTCTGAGCTTGAAGGGGCCTTCAGTAGAAGGTCGTTCAAGTAGCCCATGATAGCGATACCCCGCTATCTTAGAAGTGCCAGAATCGGAGCGAGCACCTTGGTGAACGTCCTGGGTGCTGAGGCAAGGCCAAACGGGAGGGCCACAAACTGGTAGTGGTTCTTCCCGATAGCAAATCGCAGAAACCTCTGGTGTCTGGAGTATATGGGGACATGCAGGTATGCGTCCTTGATGTCCAAGGAGGCCAGAAAGTCCCCCGGATGGAGAGCCGTGACTACAGATCGAACAGACTCCATCCAAAATCTTTGTACTTTCACAAAGCAATTGAGGGCTCTGAGATCCAAGATTGGACGAACCCCCTCCTTCTTCGGCACAATGAACAGATGAGTAAAAATGCAGACCTCGTTCCTGTTCTGGAACTGGAATAACTACCCCGCGTTCCAGTAGACCCTGGACCGCCCAATACAGGGCCTCCCGACGGGTCGGTAGTAGCTGGAGATTGGAGGTGATGAACCTGTCCGGTGGACAAGAGAGAAATTCTATCTTGTAGCCTGAGGAGATTACTTCGCAAACCCACCTGTCGGAGACTAGAGCTGTCCACTGAGTAGCGAATTTGCGAAGACGTCCCCCCACCCGAGAGCTGGGTGGGGGCGGACCTTCATGCGGACACAGATTTGTCCGCAGGCTTGTTGGGTTTGTGGGACCAAGGACGCTTTTGTCCTTGGGCAGGCGCCTTGTCGGCCTGGGGTCTTTTCCCTGTCGCCCTAGGCGGACGAAAAAAAGGCCTGCGTGCAGTAAAGGAGGGCCCTTGCCCCTGGCGTGGCCTCCTACTCTTGCTAGTTTGGGGAAGCAAAGTGCTTTTACCTCCTGTGGCATCCTTGATTATGTCATCCAGAGAAGCCCCAAAAAGTCTGTCGCCCTTAAAAGGCAGATCCAACAGGGCTTTCTTGGAAGTCTGGTCCGCAGACCAGCCCTTTAGCCAGATCAGGCGGCGTATTGCTACTGCATAAACCAACGCTTTTGACAGCAGGGGAATAGTATCCATGTCTGACTCGCAGACAAACTTAAGGCCCTGGACCAACTGGTCGGCCAAAGTTATCTCATTAGGAGGAGCATCTCGCTCCTTTAACCCCTGGAGTAGCAATTTTGCCCATTCAGTAAGTGTCTGAGACACTAGGGCCCCCGCCAATGCCGGGCGTACTGCCGAGCCTACCACTGAATATAGGTAGCGAGCGAGTGCTTCAGCCTTCTTATCCACAGGGTCCTTGAAAACAGGAGCCCCTTCTACTGGAATAGTGGTGGCTCTATTAAGTCTGGACACCGGAGGGTCCACTATAGGGGGAGAGGTCCATTTCTTCAGAAAACTCCCCTCAAAGGGGTACCGTACCGCAAACCTCTTTGGGGCTGTAAAGACCCTCAGTGGGTTCTCTCATTCCTTGTATAAGAGTTTGTCAAAATAAGACACACAAGGGAACACCTTAGCAGTGCGGGCAGGTTTACGAAACCCAAAAGGGGACTGGAGTTTCTGCTGCTTCTGCAGTATTTTCCAACTTTAGCGTATCCCGCACTGCAGTAATAAGGTCAGATACCAAAGCCATCTCGCGTACTGACCTGGACTTGAGTCATCCTCACTGTCCGATCGGTCACGGTCTGCAGTCTCTGATGCGTCCGAATCTGGGCCATGAGCCGTAGCTGGACCTGGTTCTGCATCAGAATTATCCCCGGAAGATTGCAGGGGACGGGGGCATTTACTACCCCCTGTATTCCCATGTGCTGCTTCCACCCTGGCAGCAAACGCCTCTAGGATTGCCGACATAGCGTTCATAGACACCTCAGGGGCACCAGCTGCTAAATCTGGTGCTTCAGGGGAGAAGACATCTGGCTCAGATGCCATGCTGACCACACGCTGACACCCACAGGGCTCCAGGCAAGATATCAATAGGCCACCCTCCTGCGCTGCAGAGATGCTGGGTTACCCAGATGACTCACCACCCTGGACCGGTACTGCTATGCTGCCGTGTGCTGCGCCTGTGATGCTGTCCCACTGCTGCTGTGTCAGTCTGCTTCTTTTATCAGTGCTTCCTGTGTGAATTTTCGCACCAGTGTAATGCACCCTAGAGGCCGGAGACTCTCGCAAAATGGCCGCCAAAAACGTCTGTATGGAAGATAATGTGGGCTCTAAGAAAATGGCCGCTGAGCCGAAGATAGAGGCCAAATAGCCATAGCCCACAAAAAGATGGCCGCCGAACGGCAATATATACATACAGGGTGGACAAACATGGCCGCCGATCAGTTGATAGAGGCCAGTGGGTGTGGACTACAAGAAAATGGTGCCGAAACCACAGGAAGATGGCCGCCGGGCAGTCACTAGAGGTCGAACCCGGCATGGACCACCACAAAATGGCCGCCGACAGCATGGAGGAGGAAGCACACACAGGTAAGCAGAAATGACATTTCTTTTAAATGTTAGTTACAGCTAGCCCCGCTCCAGTGGAACCCCTTAGGTGACCCCCAGCACCCAGCAACCTTTAGCTAGAAGCCCAGGGAGGATGGAAAAGGCAGGGAGAGAGGGAAGAAAGGGGCCACAACCACTTACTTGGTCTCTTCAGGAATGTCCAGTCAAATCACCCAGCCAAGGCAGGGGAGTTTACTTACCTATCCTGCATGTATTATGCTGGAAGACATTCCAAACAGATCATCGTCCGCGCACGGAAGGTGACTGTTGGCCAGGCATGCTGTGATTGGACCCAAAAGGGACGATCATATGTATGCCCTGGAGCGTGATGCTCACCGGACAGGCTGCTGCGACTCGGCCGTAAGGTCAGCCGAAGCTGAGCGGTCCGATGCAAGCCTTGGAGCGTAAGCTCACCGGCCAGGCTGCTGCGACTCGGCCGTAAGGTCAGCTGAAGCTGAGCGGTCCGATGCAGACCCTGGAGCGTAGGCTCACCGGCCACCCGTGGAGCAACGGGCATGTCGTGGAAAACCCAGCGCGTAGCTAGGGTCGGCACACACTCGATGGCTGAACTGGGGAGACTACAAGGATCGAGGATCCAGCCTGTCACCCAGTCGGCAGTTGATCGAAGATCACAGAAAACAAAAAATTTAGCAAAAAAATATATATTTTTCCCCTGGACCAATGGGCCCGAAGGGAGCCGTGTCCTACTCCTTGCTAGACAGAAAAAAACTGATCTGCGAGATGCAGACTGAGGTGATATAACCAGAGGGTCCGCCCCCTGGGCGGTACTGTAGAGGGTGTGATGCAACACTTTTTACAAGTTTTTTGCCTAGTCACTCCTAATTAACGGATAATACCCACTTTGTCAATAGAGAGGCTGTGTCGGTCCATGGACGAAAGAGTAAAGGTATTTAGCAGTTTATATTTACTAAAATGTCCATGTTCTGTGTACTGTGGGAGACCAGATATAGTGAATGCAGAGACCTGGTTTTAGTAACACTTTAATGTATTTGTATACCCTTTTGATAAAGCACTATATATCAAAACAATTGCAATTGTAAATCAAATATTTGATTTCAACCTTTTTCATATGTTTCTACATCTCTGCTGCTGATCTCCTATGCTTCTGTGTAGCCAAGCCCTGTCTAAATGCATGCACTCTGCAATGACTGCCTGGCAATTCTCATGGGAGGTTACTTGATGGGGACAACAGTGGTCAATGGCAGAGTAAAGGGTGCTGAAAAAGGCACTCGTAGAGGCCCACGTGGCAGATTGACAACACAGTAATATTACTGGAGGCCGAGCCTGCAGCAGGTGCCACAGGCATCTGACACTCCTGGAAGTGTCAAAAGATGAAGAGACAGTTCTCTTGCAGGAAACCTGACAGGGTAGCTTAAAGCCAGAGAATGTCAGACAACTAGAAATGTAACAGCAAAAATGTCCAGCACACTTGGGGGGTAAAGACCTCAAATCTTTGCTGAAGTTTAAGTTGAAATGACAAGACAGAACATAAAACGCACCAATGTTTTGGAAATGCTATAGGTCCCTTTCTCAAGTCTATGGTCACCTTGAGAAAGGGGACCATAGCCTTTCTGAAACAGTAGCTTTTTTGTTTCCTTCTGTTCAAGCTATGGTATCATTTCAACTAAGACCTCAGCACAGATTTAAGGTCCCTAGCTGCTGGTGTACTGGCCATTTTTGCTATTTGGATCCTTACTGTAATAACGTTGGCTGTGCACCATTGTCACATCACACTGGAAGAAACACCATTAAAGTTCCTGTTCACTTCTATCCCATTTATATTGTTTTCAATCTCCAGCACTGATGAAGGGAGCAGTTTCCGAACCTTCAAAACACGTTGACCACTCTTTCGATTGTCCCCTGACTACAACTCGAATAAAGTCGTATCTGGACCTTTTAGCAGTGGTTTAAGGCTTAATTTACATTTTTGTTACATTATACTGCAAGGATGGATTTTTGTCCAGGCAAATGGAATTGTCACAAGATGAGTAATAATGGTAGCCTCTCTTAAATTAGGTTTTCCTAACCAAGCCCCATACCCCATAATGTCGAGCATAAGGGTTGGCAATATGAATGATAATAAAAAATAGATGCTTCAAGAGATAATTATCAAAATTGTGAGAAACCGAACTGTAGCTAGACATCCCCATGAAAAAAATTGCATTTCCATTTTTATATATGGCAGCCTTCAAAAAAGAAATAGAGGAACAGGGTAAAAGTGCTAATTAAAATAAGCCACTCTTTGGCCTTTGGGATCCAGGCTTTATTACATCAGGACGTGTAAGCCCTTTGACCATAACAATTACAGTATCCGCTCATTAAAAGAATCATCCACCAGGCCTCCATCCCCTGGCAGACAGCGATGGGCACAAAGCTTTGCAAGGCTTCCATAAAACCCTGCTTTTATGTGGATTAAAGATCTATTTTATTAATAGAGGCTTTCTCTCCTTGCTGTAACCTTTGTACATTGCTCAACACCATTACACAACTCTTTAACAGGGCAAACCCTACTTTCCATCATTAGCAATTTATCTGCAGCCTCATTAAACACCAGAAAACCTTACAAAAAAAATATAAAACTTTCTGCTGGGTTTTTAAGTGATTGAGTGTTTGTAAAGAAATGGCATCATACAAACATTGGGAAGCTGCTGGCAAATCTGAATCATACTCCTTTTTGGGTCTCCAGGGGGTGGGACATTGACAACTGTGTTTCTAGGCCAACCTATTAAGATCCTGCTCCATTAGCTCCTGCCCTGGCCAGCGCTCCAGGGGACTGACCGCTCTGAACCAGGAAATGACGTAATCCTTGTTCATTCACTGGCGAGAGGATTAGCAAACAGATGTTCACTGGGCTTCCTCCTCCCCACCCAATGACCCTCAAAACACTTCCACAAGAAAGCCGACAGTCAGCTTGTGAAGCATTTACAAAGTCTCAGTGGCACGTAGGGACATAACATCAACCTAGCAGTAGTAAAGTTAAAACCTAACCTCGGAAAGTATATATTTTTTTTTTCCAAAAGAGTAGTTGATGCTTGGTACAAGTACATTTAAACATGATTGGAATAAAAATACATCTATCCCTTACGCCTAGACAATTCCGCGATACCGTTATGACATCTCCTCACCGAAGGGCCCTTTCTAGACCTCCTGATAATCTTCACTCTCACCCCACATTCGCCTCCCCATGCGTATACATACCCTCTCTTTACTCCCCCCCCCCCCCCCGACCCCTGGATTTCTTTTTTACACCCATTTTTTTGGATACCTAGCTCCCCATGTCGACGTGTATCCACACCTTTTCCACTAGATAACTTATATTAGAGTCCCAAGTCACCTCCTTAGATTCAATGCTTCTGTTGACATGTCTAGAGTACCCTGTTTTCATGTAACTAACAAGAGGTAGCTACACGAGTATATGTTTTGAGGCAGTTATTTGCTGTTTGTCGGCTGCGTCCGCTACTTTCTTTTTGCGGCATGCGCCTGCTATTATATTGTTTTCAAACTCAATAAAATTTGATTTAAAAAAAAAAAAAAATACATCTATACTTAAAAAAGGCGAGGGGGGGCATTTGGTCTTTTTCACCTTCTTTTGCTTTTACTTAGTCACTGTCTGTTGTCCCCACTCATACTAGGCATGCTCTCTGTTTTACCCCCTATGTGAGTGGTACCTTCACTCATACTAGGTATGCCCTCCCCTTTGCCCCATATAAGTGGCACCTTCACTTATACTAGGTATGCCCTCCCCTTTGCCCCCATATAAGTGGCACCTTCACTTATACTAGGTATGCCCTCCCCTTTTCCCCCATATAAGTGGCACCTTCACTTATACTAGGTATGCCCTCCCTGTTGCCCCCATATACGTGGTATTTTCACTCCTGCTAGGTATGCCCTCCCCTTTGCCCCCATATAAGTGGTACTTTCACTGATACTAGGTATGCTCTCCACTTTGCCCCCTATGTGAGAGGTACCTTCACTGACACTAGGTATACCCTCCCCTTTGCCCCCATATAAGTGGTACCTTCACTCATACTTGGCATGCCCTTCCCTTTGCCCCCATATAAGTGGTACCTTCACTCATACTTGGCATGCCCTTCCCTTTGCCCCCATATAAGTGGTACCATCACTTATACTAGGTATGCCCTTCCCATTTTCCCCCATATAAGTGGTGCTTTCACTCATACTAGGTATGCCCTACCCTTTAACCCCCCCCCCCCCCCGACATGCGACAAGCATTACATTACCAAACACAGCATTATGGTAGCACTTGAATTTTCACCGGGGCTGCAGGAAAGTTCAGGTTGACTGTTAAAGGCAGTAGAGGTTTCCTTTCCAGAATGAAAAAAAAAAAAATAGGAAGTGTCTTTCTGCCAAAAGATCTGTACAGTAACTGCTAAAACTCTTGCAACCTGTTTATTGCTATGGATGCAATACATAAGGAGTGTAAAGTGCATGACTTGTAAAAGAATGCAAAAGTAAAGCAAATGTTTTTATAAATTGGCTTGGAGTTGTTATTTTAAATTGCTAGATTGCGACTCGCATAAAAAGGATTATTTGAGACAAAATGGCATTCATGAAGGCAAAATGGAAAAGCTGACCCCAGATTGTAAACCTCAAAACAAATTATGGAAATGCCTTCTGCTGGGCGTAATTGAGTGAAACTGATGTCTTGCAGATATTAGACAATGATGCTTTGCTGAATACATGTTTTTTGGTGTTTGCTGCATTTAAACCTATAATTATTGTGTCGAACACCCAAAATAACTGAGCCTATTGAAGCTATCCAGTGACTTATTTAATCATTTATTCAGGGCCGATGAAGTGGGGAGCTTTTGATGAGGAATAAACTGACTGGGGTTGCCAATCGAGAACAAACCTCATATTTATGTGCACTTTAAGAACTGCCAAACACAAGTTTAAAATGAAAATTGCTCATTATAACTATTTGGTTAAAGGTATACACCATTCAAAATTGATGTGCAAAAAAAAAAGAAAACCTCGTCAGAAATCTTATGACCCGATTTCCTGTGTTCTCGGTTCCCAGCAATCTCTAGACTACAAAACATCACTGTAAGGAGGTGTTCTGCTGTCCTCTCCCAGGGTAATAATTATTTTTACACACAGATCTAGAAAGAGGAGTAAAGCGTATGATTCCATTTTTTTTTAGTTCAACCCGTGCCTTTGTATTCTGACAGTGGGGAGACTTCCCCGCTGTCAGAATACACTGATCAGCGCTGCCAGCTACACCCGGCGCTGCTGATTTCCTGTCAAAAATCAGTCGGGGTGGTTGCACAGAAGTTGATCGGTAGATAAACTTCAGTAAAAAACACCCTGCCCATTCATGGATCAGATTTGGTCGGTGCCTGCTAGAGATAGAAAGGCCTGGAAAAAATACAGAAAACAATTGGTTAAAACTATTTGGTTAAAGGTATACACCATTCAAAATTGATGTGCAAAAAAAAAAAGAAAACCTCGTCAGAAATCTTATGACCCGATTTCCTGTAATTATTTTTACACACAGATCTAGAAAGAGGAGTAAAGCGTATGATTCCATTTTTTTTTTAGTTCAACCCGTGCCTTTGTATTCTGACAGTGGGGAGACTTCCCCGCTGTCAGAATACACTGATCAGCGCTGCCAGCTACACCCGGCGCTGCTGATTTCCTGTCAAAAATCAGACGGGGTGGTTGTACAGAAGTTGATCGGTAGATAAACTTCAGTAAAAAAACACCCTGCCCATTCATGGATCAGATTCAGTCGGTGCCTGCTAGAGATAGAAAGGCCTGGAAAAAATACAGAAAACAATTGGGAAAAAGGCAGGTTGTTTCTGTTTTTTCCAAAGCCGTATTTGTTTTTGTTTTTTTTGGGGGGGGGGGGACTGAATAAAAAAAAAAAGTAGTTTGGAATATGTTTTTTTACAATGATAAATATTATTATCAGTGACATGGTATTCAAACTATATAACATGAAGACCTTAATGAAAGATTTATGAGACTTTATGTAAAGTCTTAAATGATTGCAAATTCTCTCAGCTAAAAACAAGCAAATCCTGGAATACAATTCAAGTTACACTGTATTCATCAACGCATTTCCCAAACCAGAAAAACATGCAATTCTGCCACTAGAGAGCACGCCAGGCTCCAGTTTAGTGCGCTTGTGGGCTCCATCCTGTACCTCTTACAGTTGGGTGATTGTTGGGATACAGTAGATGATGGTTTCTGTCCTCTCAGGCCTTAATTGACAGGTAAAATGGTACATTTGTCTGACTAACTTGTTTATCTTTAATTAATTCCTAATAACGTTCTCCACCATCACAGCATAATGTTTCCCCACAGCCTGCTCAGTAAATTGTTTTTTCTTTTCCTCCTCTCACTAAAATGGTGAGACCAAAAGCTAGCGTTTGGAAACATTTTCAAAAGTGCAAAGTCTGCAGAGAGCAAAGCTGCAATTTTTAAATGTTCCACATTTCCAAAACACATCCTTGCATGCCAGAGGTGCCCTAAAGACATTAAAAATACTCAAATGAAATGATGAGGACCACAGTGAACGTGCTCTTTCTGCTGCTTCTGAATCATCACAAAGTGTTTGTGTTGCAAACCAATTCAATTTGTAAAATTACTTCATACTGAATTTTCTTTTAAATATTTCCGAAATTTACATTTTTTCTGGAAAAAACTGGTAAAATGGCTTCAACATTTCCAGAAATGTTATATGCATCTCTAGTCCCTGCTGAACTTTAGTATGACCACCCTAAGACTTGAAGTGTGTTACTGGCAAGTTCACCAGGTGAAAATAAGGGATAAATCCTGAAAAAAAGAAAACCACCACTATCCGAGGACAGATATAATACATTTTTGGTGTTGGGTTTTAATACGCTGAAATGTACATATCAAGTACAAAGTATTTGTTCAGGGCTTCAGTTTTTCATGCAGTGGTTGCTGTAGTGTTCCAGTCCACAGCGCTACTTTTTATATGGCTTGAGCTGAAGTAGTGTTATTCACACCACTCCATTTCTGACAAACTGATCTGGGGACCCAGTTTACTTGCCTCTTAGTAAGGCAGAAGTGGTATTATTAAACACACCCAGTGCAGACTGGTTCCCTTCTTCTAAGATAGAGAATGGAAAGAGGACATCACACAGCACAAACTGCACACGCAACGCACACATAAGGAACTTGGAATTTTGACTTCAGTAGATATTACAGAATTCAGACTAAACTGTGTGAAATTTCTGTCTGTAGCACAAATGCAAGCTTTGCTGGATAGCATTATCAGTTCATAGATTGTTTTTCTCCCCTGGAATCAGACTACATTCCCAGCACATTAAACAATAAAGAAGAAAAAGGAGGGCGCAAATGACTAGTGCATTACCTTTGAAACCAAAATGAATTAATTAAAGAGGAAGTAAACCCTGATGGGTTTTACTTCCTCTTTAGCCCGCTGCAAAGCCTGCAAATGAAAAGCATAATGGGCTAGTATGCATCGCATACTAGCCCATTATGTGCCACTTACTTGCAAAAGAATCCAGCGATGTCCCCAGAGTAGACCGCCTCCATCTTTTGGCCCCTCTTCCTTCCGGGCCACGGACTCCGGCTCTCTGATTCGCTGGAGTCGCGTGACGTCACTCCCTCGCATGCGCACGGGACAGGGTTGCCAACTTTCAGTAAATTTATGAACAGTTTGTAAAATCCGTACTTTTTGCATCTGTCCATGAATGTCCATTACGGACATGTAGGCTGCATGTCCATAATTGACATTCATTGACAGATGCAACAATTATGGATTTTACAAACTGTTTGTAAATTTACTGAAAGTTGGCAACCCTGGCACGGGAGCCGCGATTCACGGCACAGGCTAGGGAAGAAACAGCACTTACTTTTGTTTCTTCCCTGCGCATGCGCCGTTAGTATTTACGGTGAACTACAAGTGAAATATCTCCTAAACGGTGCACGTTTAGGAGATATTTTCACTACCTATAGGTAAGCCTTATTCTAGGCTTACCTATAGGTAGAAGTCCAAAAAGTGGGTTTACAACCAGTTTAAGAACCCAAAAAACATACTGACAGTCTCTGAGAAAGGGAACTTGTGCCCTGAAACGCGTCAGCTCCCAACTACAGACATCGGGTTATCCTCTGTACTGGAGTTATGATTTCATGGGCTTTTTTATCTTCATATGTTTGAGTGTATGTTTTTTGGCTTCTTAATGAATTCCCTTTGGTGTCAAAAGTAATGCACTAGGCATTTGCGCTCTCCCTTTTCTTCTTTATAGTGTTTTGGAGCTTGAGAAGAGCAGCATCGCTTAAAACATTGCCACAATAATGGATGTGAGACAGAGTGAGCACTAAGGGTTGACTGTGTTTTAAAGGACATTCCCAGCACAGCCTAGGCGTAACTATTGACCCTTACATTTTTTATATCACTTTCAAATGTTTCTAATTGACTTTTACTTTAATGCCAAACAGGAATTTGGGATTTTTAGGCTTATCATTGTCCAATACATTGCCTTTCTGATGCCATCCTGCAAACACTGTGTACTGTTCACCATGGTCTACGCTATTATTGTCTTGCAGCTGCTATCTAAAAGTGATTACAAATAATGGGTCTATAAAACCCATCAATAATTAGAAGACTCACAGGCTACATGCCAGCGGTGACACAAGCGTGTGATTTATAAGAGTTGAGCATTTCACAGCTGCCAGGTCCTGCTTTCATTATCGTTCCCCCTACAGGGTCAGGAGGAAATTTCCAGAAAAGAATAGTTTGTCGTCGCAGTATATTAGGAAAATATTAGAGACGCAGTATATTGGGAAAATATTAGAGACACCAAGGGGGATAACTGTTGAGGGATTGCAAGTAGTATAACTTGCTCCAGAAAACTGCAATGCCCCAACATGTGCCTAAAACTTACATAAGACCCCTTCTTTTTTCATTCATTTCCCATCTGAAAAGAACCGCGTCACCGAATTTCAGGGTAGAGGAGGGCAAGCAGCGAAGACAGGAGGAGCATGTACAGGAGGGGGTTGGAGTGACTTGCTGGTCTAGGCAATGTTTGACAATGTATGCATACTGGGAGCGTGCACGCAAGGGTGTCTCTGTGGGACACAAAAAAAAAAAAAAGAACACAAAAAGTACGGGCAATGGCACCAGTGCTAAGGGGCAACCTAAATCCAGTGGAAGTACACTTACAGTGGATATAAAATGTCTACACATCCCCGTTAAAATGTCAGGTTTCTGTGATGTAAAAAAAATTAGACAAAGATAAATAATTTCACAACTTTTTCCACCTTTAATGTGACCTATAAACTGTACAACTTAATTGAAAAAAAAAAAAAGAAATCTTTTAGGGGAGGGGAGTAAAAATAAAAAAACAAAAAATAACGTGATTGCATATGTGTGCACACCCTCTTATAACTAGGGATGTAGCTGTATTCAGAATTAAGCAATTACATTCAAACTCATGTTAAATAGGAGTCGGTACAAATAAAGTTCAGCTGTTCTAGTAGGTCTTCCCTGGTATTTTCTTAGTCACATCTTAAAGCAAAAGCCATGGTCGTCAGAGAGCCCCCAAACCATCAGGGGGGTCTAACTTTTAAAAGGTATCAGTGAGGAGAAGGGCACAAAAGAATTACCAAGGCATTAGATATACCATGGAACACAGTGAAGACAGTCATCATCAAGTGAAGAAAATATGGCACAACAGTGACATTAACAAGAACTGGACTTCCCTCCAAAATGTATGAAAAGATGAGAAGAAAACTGGTCAGGGAGGCTGCCAAGAGGCCTACAGCAACAATAAAGGAGCTGCAGGAATATCTGGCAAGTACTGTCTGTGTGGTACATGTGACAACAATCTCCCGTATTCTTCATATACCTGGGACATGAGGTAGAGTGGTAAGACAGAAGCCTTTTCTTACCAAGAATAACACCCAAGCCTGGCTAAATTTTGCAAAAACACATCTGAAGTCTCCCAAAAGCATGTGGGAAAATGTGTTATGTTCTGAAGAAACCAAGGTTGAACTTTTTGGCCATAATTTCAAAAGATATGTTTGGCACAAAAACAACACTGCACATCACCAAAAAAACACCATACCCACAGTGAAGCATGGTGGCGGCAGCATTATGCTTTGGGTCTGTTTTTCTTCAGGTGGAACAGGGGCCTTAGTCAAGGTAGAGGGAATTATGAACCGTTCCAAATACCAGTCAATATTGCCACAAAACCTTCAGACTTCTGCTAGAAAGCTGAACATGAAGAGGAACTTCATCTTTCAGTATGACAAGGACCCAAAGCATACATCCAAATCAACAAAAGGAATGGCTTCACGATGAAGATTAAAGTTTTGGAATGACCCAGCCAGAGCCCAGACCTAAATCTGATTGAAAATCTGTGGGGTGATCTGAAGAGGGCTGTGCACAGGAGATGCCCTCGCAATCTGACAGATTTGGATTGTTTTTGCAAAGATGGGTGGGCAAATATTGCCAGGTCAAGATGTGCCATGCTGATAGACTGATACCCAAAAAGACTAAGTGCTGTAATAAAATCAAAAGGTGCTTCATCAAAGTATTAGTTTAAGGGTGTGCACACTTATGCAACCATATTATTATTTTAGTTTTTTTATTTCTACTTCCCTCCACCTAAAAGATTTCAGTTTGTTGTTCAACTGAGTTGTACAGTTTATAGGTCACATTAAAGGTGGAAAAAGTTCTGAAATTATTTATCTTTGTCTTATTTTTTTACATCACTGAAACCTGAAATTTTAAACAGGGTGTGTAGACACTAAAGGTTTGATTTTTTTTTTTTAAATAACAAACATGTCATACTTACCTCCACTGTGCAGCTTGTTCTGCACAGAGTGGCCCCGAATGCCATTTTCTGGGGTCCCTTGGCGGCTCCTCTCCCCATCAGATAATCCCCTCTGGGAAGCGCTCTCCCAAGGGAGTTACCTTGCGGGCGTGTTCTCGAGTCCAGCATTCGGCGTTCATAGCCGCCAAATGCAGGACTCGGCCCCGCCCCCCCATCATTGGATTTGATTGACAGCAGCGGGAGCCAATGGCTGCGCTTCTATCAATCTATCCAATCAAAGAGCCAGAACCCTGGGCAAAGATGCAGCACGTCCTCGTCGTGGGACATTCCAGGGCTCAGGTAAGTAAAACGGGGGGGCGGTAATTGTCAGATGTTTTTTCACCTTAATGCATAGGATGCATTAAGGTGAAAAAACAGGAGGGTTTACAACCCCTTTATAGTAAGTACTTGCACCAGCATAAGAGTAAACAAAAATTAAACTTTAGTGACGCCTTTAACTTTTAACTCCATTTCAATGCATCCTTGCGCTGGGTTTTTGACAAACCTCAAAGACTTTTAATTCTGTGAAAAGGTAATAAGCCCAAGCACCATAAACCAGGAGGATATTTTTTTTAATACAAACGTTTTTTTATTGAGTATAGACAGAAAAAAAAGCACATATCTTATCGGGATGCAACCCACACATATAACATAAAAATTACATCAAACCAGGAGGATATTACCCATAAAATCCCCATAGGGGTAGCAAAATAAATCACATTTCCTTTCAACTATGGCAACAGTTCTCGGTTCAGAGCCTTCCAGAATGTCCAGCCTTCTGCACATGTGATTGGATCACTACATTTCCCAGAAGTCTGTATAGTGCCTTCCTTGCACTTTTCCCATAAAAAATTTGAGTAATCATGTTATTATAGTGAAGATAGACCTCCCCCTTAGTTTCAGATTTTGCTAACAAGCACTAAATCAATGTATAACTCCTATCTCTTCTAAACGCCCATAAAACGATCTTGTTGCCATATGCCCTGGCTCGGAAACATACCATGATATGAAAAAAGATCAAATATCTGGCCAGGCCCTTAGGATAGCCTTAGGTTCAAGAATGAAGAAGTGGAATCAGGCTAGCAGCACAGGGGCAGGCGTTTCTTTACCAAAGACTTGATAAGGAACTAACAGTGCCTATGGACCTAGAAAAATATTTGGGGGAGATGATCTGATGTATGTAGGCCCTCCCCAACTCCAGCTGAGCCACTGGCCAAGTGAGCTTAGTGGAAAATATACATTTTCTTGGACAAAAACTATGGTTTTCTTTAAGACAAGCACATTCCTGAGCACCTCCCTTACTGCACAAACATGGACTGCTGATACAAAGGTGTGTTTCTAAATCAATAACTGGTAGGCCATATACCGTATATACTCGAGTATAAGCCCACCTGAACATAAGCCGAGGCACCTAATTTTACCACAAAAAACTGGGAAAACGTATTGACTTGAGTATAAGCCTAGGGTGTCCATCTGCATGCCTAACTTTGTCCATGCCTCACTGTGCCCAATCTCCCTACCTGATCTCCGGCGCTGTGTGACTAGACTGACGTTTAACATCGGAGTCTATGGAAGGGGTGCCCGGCTTTGAAAAATCGGTGCTCCCCGGCTGTAGGTTCCCTGGAAAACAAACTTTGCGTACTTGTAGTGCCATGTTTGGGGTCCAGGGGACCTAGGGCCGACCAGTACCGCGTCCCAAAAATCACCGGAGAAATTACTGTTTAACATGGGAGTCTATGGAAGGGGTGCCCGGCATTTGAAAAATCGGTGCTCCCCGGCCGTAGTTCTCCCGGACAACAAACTTTGCACACTTGTAGAGGAAGAGTGGGGCTACATGTGTGCCAAGTTTGGGGTCCAGGGGACCTACTGCTGGCCAGGATCAGGCGCACAAATGTGAAGATGGACACAGACTCGAGTATAAGCCGAGGGGGGCATTTTCAGCACAAAACAATGTGCTGAAAAACTTGGCTTATACTCGAGTATATACGGTATGTGTTGTATGACTTCACTTTTTTTCTTACATTTGGATAGAGTGGATACTTTTCATTGTCCGAAGTGCTAACCTTCCCTTAGTCTATAAAAAAATTGTTATTGTCTCTGTCCACATTGGAAAGATTTTCCATCACTGAAGTAAGGGATTTTTTTTCCCATATGGATATGAATAGCAATAAAAAAAACTTGCAGTGGTCCTACCCTTTCCCTATTATATGCAGCACAAAGTAAAACTATTTACTTTAAGAAACAAAACTGTTGTCCTCTAAACTCTTTAAAATGGGTATACTTCTACATGTAGTAGATGTCAGAAGGAGCCATGAGAACCTTATCCATCTCCTATGGCGATGTCCCACATTACATTTATACTGGATGGGTGTAGTTAATACTTTGAATAGAGTATTTACAGCCAACTCATCGATAGATCCTAAACAATGGGTGTCCTGGACCCCTCAGACCTCCAGCAATTTACTAAAGAGGCCTTCTTAAAAGCCTTATTTCAGGCCAGCAGGCTTATCTTACTTCAATGGCACACCGCCCACTATAAGTGAATGAATTAAACAGATGAGGGATACCTACAGCTGGAACACATTATTTACCAACATAGGGGCTACGCTGCAGAATTCGATAAAATCTGTACGGTATGCCCAATAGACTTGGTAGCCGGGAGGCTTGGCATCCCGAGAGTGTTCCCCAACTACATTTTATGCCTCGAAATCCCACTTTCAGAACCCTGCACCAGACTGATACTTGAGGCAATTCATAGTTACATAGTAGGTGAGGTTGAAAAAAGTCCATCAAGTCCAACCTATGTGTGTGATTATATGTCAGTATTCCATTGTATATCCCTGTATGTTGTGATCGTTCAGGTGCTTATCTAATAGTTTTTTTAAACTATTAATGCCCCCCGCTGAGACCACTGCCTGTGGAAGAGAATTCCACATCCTTGCCGCTCTTACAGTAAAGTACATCAATGGAGCAATCCCCGCTGAGCAAGCGGATGTCCAATAACGAATCTGCATGTGTGAAAGGGGCCTTACTGTAAGTGGGGCCATCAAGACTCCACCTTCCACCCCCTTTAGGAAGGAGAAGGAAGACAAGGGTGGACATAACCTGTGCTTTCACCAGACTGGACAGATAATACCAGAAAAAAGTATGAATGAGGATTTTGAAGGGGTATCCCAATGGAAGGGGCGAGGGGGTGTGCAAATAGGGAGGTAATTTTGAGTTTCGGATTTGCACTTTATTGGTCAAGATATCTAGAGACAGTATATCAATATATCTGAAAAAAGGATGTATAAGGGGCCTACAGTACACCACTCAGCACTAATTCTGCCCACAAGTCTCAGGTAATAGAATACGATGTGAAGAAAGATGCAAATGTATTCCAAAAATATTATAAAAATATAGAAGGAATAAGACTAAGCTGCTGTTTAAAAATACATAAAAATGGAAATAGGTAGTACAGCATAATAACAATCAAACGATCTGCATTAAACGGGTACTAAAACAGCGCTAAAAATACAAAAAGAATCCGTGTGGTAAACACAACAGTCAATAGTCCTTGTGTAGCAAAGATAATGGGTGAAGTTCAGAGATATCAAGGGTGATGACAAGAGCCGTATATTCAGTGTGCACCATCCACCAGAATAAACATCAGACTTTAACCTCGTGAAGCACACCCCCAGGGGGTCCAACTCACCAGAAGACTGAAATCAATAGGCCTTTATGAGTTAGTGTTCCTCAGTCAATCCGCTCTTAACCTCACTATCCACAGGTAAAATGGCTCCAATAAGCATCATAAAAACACAGAAGATAATGCACATAGCGTAATTCTGTTTTTCTTTAGGGCGTGACCCGCACGAGATCCCGGAAGTGACGCCTGCAATCCACCATCTTACCTTACCCGGAAGTGATTGCGGTGTCAGCAACGAGGCACACGCGGATACGCTGGGACGCTAAGATTACGATGACACCGCCCTCTTGGGCCACTTTATATGCCTGCTTTAATATTATATTGTGTACGTAGTTATTATGAAGGGATCCTTTGGTTTTAGTGGGAGAATGTTTAAATAAACAGAATTACGCTATGTGCATTATCTTCTGATTTTTATGACGCTTATTGGAGAAATTTTACCTTTGGATCTCTGTGGTTAGTGAGGTTAAGAGCGGATTGACTGAGGAACACTAACTCATAAAGGCCTATTGATTTCAGTCTTCTAGTGAGTTGGACCCCCTGGGGGGGTGTGCTTCACGAGGTGAAAGTCTGATGTTTATTCTGGTGGAAGGTGCACACTGAATATACGGCTCTTGTCATCACCCTTGATATCTCCAAACTTCACCCATTATCTTTGCTACACAAGGACTATTGACTGTTGTGTTTACCACATGGATTATTTTTGTATTTTTAGCGCTGTTTTAGTACCCATTTAATCCAGATCATTTGATTGTTATTATATTGTACTACCTATTTCCATATCAATATATCTAACTGATTCAGCACATAGTTTGAATGCATGTAAGCTACTTCAGTGCTTCCATAACTTAAACAATAACCCTTTCTATCTAATGCATTACCTTTTTTTTTTTTCTTTTATTAAGTGATTTTTTTTACCTCTTTTTTTCTTGTAGGGTGATTTTATTTGGGAGTAATTGGCACATCTCATTGCATCTAGCACTCCTCTATGTTGAAATATCGCTGTAAATGCAGTGTAAACATATCAAAAATGCATCCAAACCTCATACAAATTTGCTTGTGATGTGCTGACAAAAGCAACAAGGGAAATAAAATTGCAGGCTGGAAGCCAAACAGCGTACTCTAATTTCAAATGAGATGGAAAAACGCATGGGTTTGAATGCTTTTACATTCTTTGTACAAACGCATACGTGTGTACATACCCTGAAGGGGTTTTCCTTTTTAGTGCTAAACTTCATGGGTGAATTTATTCTCATGCCACTTAGAGATTTCGCTTCTTTTTGGCTATTGCCTCATTTGCAACTTACTAAAATCAATGTGCTGCAAATAAAGGCGACTGCTAATAAGTGCAGCATGACA
Source organism: Rana muscosa (assembly GCA_029206835.1). Classification (NCBI taxonomy): domain Eukaryota; kingdom Metazoa; phylum Chordata; class Amphibia; order Anura; family Ranidae; genus Rana; species Rana muscosa. The sequence goes on from CM055120.1 coordinate 349,312,021, forward strand.
TTAAAATCCTCTTTCTTGTTTAGGGAGGGAAATTGGAGACCTGTTGTTATATGAAGGAATACACAGTTATATACAATTAAATATGCTCACGTGTCTTATTTACATAAAAACGAAAAAAAAAAAAAGTTGGGCAGCCTAAAAACACCAGTAAGGCCAGCCAAAACTGTCTCCATCAGACGGCCTGATTAGGAGCAGCAGCTTCGGCTCAGGGCTTTTTTTCAGGGGGAACACAGTTCCGGCACCTCCAGCACTGAATGTATATAATGGCAAGGGGTGCTGCAGGGTAGGTCTGTTGTTGCTGGTGGGGGTATCTATTGTTGCTGAGGGTGGGTCTTATGTTGCTGGGAGGGAATCTACTGTTGAGGGAGGGGTCTATTGATGCTGGCTGTGGGGAGATCTGTTGCTGCAGGAGGTCTATTTTTGCTGAGGAAGGTATTTTGTTGTAGGTAGTCCATTGTTGCTGGGTGGATCTATTGTTGCCGGGGGGGGTCTATTGGTGCTGGCCGCAGGGAGATCTGTTGTTGCTGCTGGGGGTCTATTGTTGCTGGTGAAGTATTGTGTTGTGGGTGGTTTATTGATGCTGGGGAGATCTATTTTACTGCTGTTCTTACAAATTACTTTGTGCCACAAATGTTACATGTTTCTTTATTCTATAAAAGGGGTGGTCCTGGAAAATGGGTAGAGAGTCAAAGCAAGGAGCAGTGCTTGGAGGTGGGTAGGGGGTGGAGACAAGGGGTGACTTGGAAAGGGGAAGTTCCTGCACCTATTCTCTAAGAAAAAAAAGCGCTTACCAGGATCATGGTGCTGGGTTATTTTTGCACCAAGGATCTTGATGCAGGGGTCTTCAAAATGTTGGTGGTAATGTGGACTCGAAGTAAAGAATCCTTTTTTAAACCCCTGGCACAGAGAGCCTTGTGCCAACTTGACATAGCACAAGGTCTCTGCACTCAGTCTTCACATATCTTGGACGGGTATTTTTGCTACAGAAGATACCCACCCATGCTTCAGAATATTGTGTAAGTAGCAGGATGTCCAATCTAAATATTTTTAGCTGTGCTCTTTGTAAATGTTCTAATTATGGGGATGTGCTTTCAGGTTTCGAAGGTAACCCTCCGCTCCTCAATTCCTAGTTCGGTTTTCGTAGGGACCAGAACGCTGGACCAGGATGGGTGAAGGGATTAATAATTTGAGGGCAGCTACAGAATTCCTAAGGTAGGGTGACCAGACATCCCCGGTTTCTGGGGACAGTCCCCAGATTGAGCACACTGTCCCCGGACCAAGTCTGTCCCAAGTTTTGTCCCCGGATTGGATTTCAACAGGAGCTGGCGCAATTTCAAAGACAGTGCAGAATAAAAAAAAAAAAAAAGCTTAAGGGGTGTATTTTTTCCATTATCTGTGCCCCTTTCTGATGATCATGTGCTGGTTGGAGCGGAGGGAATAGTTCTTCAGTTTCAGACACATGCCCATTCAGCTCCGCTCACATGTTCTTCTGCCTTGGCTCAAGTCCTGGCCAGCCGCCTGCCTATCTCCTTCTTTCCCTGGTGCAGTGATCTTCTTCCGCTCCCCACCCAGTAGTAGCCGGGGCCCGGAGAGAGACTTGACTGGCTGTGAGGCGGGCGGCGACGGGCAGAGAGCCGCTGATTGCCGCCATTACTAGTATAAAAAAAAAAAAATCTCCCCGGATTTCATTTTAAAAATCTGGTCACCTTATCCTAAGGGTTCATTCATACCTATCCATTCAACTCACTTTCTGGTGAATTGCCATGCATTCACTTTGAGCTGACATAAGCGCCATTTTCTGCAGCATTCTCTTATCAGCTTAGATGACCGCACCCCAGGGATTGAATACATGGCACCATAAGCTCACAGGAATTGGGGTCATAGTAAGGGTTGGTTTTGAGTGTTAACAAGCCTTAATGCACAACTTGTTCTACTTGGACAGCATTCACATCTATACGTTGTGGTGTGTTGTAGCTCCGGTCTGTTTGCTTACACTGTGTGTGTGTTGGGTGGCATTCATAATAAATAGCAATGCACAAATACAATACATGGTGATGCCCCTGCGCCAACGCCTGCAGAAACACACAGGTATATCTGCGAACAGAACCAAAGACTTAACACATCTTTTCCAATGGAATTTCGCCCTTACTACCGAATTTTCAAAGGTGTCACTTCATCGTAACTCATGGGTAAATTACATGAATTAGGGAAAGAGGAAGCCGCATTTTGATGATGCTGTTGAGGTGTCACCAGCAACTGAACGCCATGGTCACATGGCCCTACCTTCTCACTGTGATCTTATCTGATGTGGGTTTATTTAAAAAAAACAGATCCTTATAAAAGCAGAAGTTTAACATTTAATCAAACTATTGTTAATAACCAAGCATGGCCTTCTGCATTAAAAAAAGGGGATTGAAGATAATCCTGCAATAAAACCCCCAACGCAACAGTCTACATCATAAATGGGATCCTGATCCCTTTGTTTACAATCACCTCTGGGGGAAAAAAATCAAATTCATTTCCTTGCGCCATAATTCTGGCCATAAATGCTCTTTGCACAGCTACATTAGCTGACAGTCATTTGAGTCAGTTTCACTCAATAAATCTCGCAGTACGTGCACAGGCTTCTCCGTGAATTAATTTGTCTGATCCACACCCATGATTCCCGGCAGTGCAGGCAGACAATGCCGTCGGTGTGAGGAGCGTACACAAGTAATGTTAACACATCCGCTGCCACCCCATTTATCTCAGCAACTTTCTTCCCCAAACTGATCACTGAAGCAAACTTAAAGTGTTTTTTACCCCCTAACATTTCATATTCCTGATATGCATGTGTTGAACCATGTACTTAAAGATAAAGAATCCTGTTCTCTTTGTATTGATTCCTTTTTGTAAAATACCTGGTGTTCCTGCTAGTCCCCCTGCTTCCCTATTTCAAACTGACCACGCTAGGCATTAGAGCACACCCATCTCAGTGTGATCAGTTTACTGGAGAGCATTTTCTGCCTTTTCTCCAATGGCTGACATGCCCCCCGCCCCCGCACAGCTCTTCATGGGGAAGATTAGTGTATTGCTATTTCTCTGCCTCCTGCTGACATGAGTTTCTCCCCACCCCACAGTCTCCGCCTCTACCTTTTATGCAGTAGAAAACAAAGGTTATGTGATCACTTGTGGAGAACAAAAAAAAAGGTATTTTCTAATTCTTATATGACAGTGTGGGAAACAGCACAGGAGAACAAATGGGAGACTGTCGCCCCACAACAGGAAGCGTCTTTACAAGAATCTTCATGGCAGGATTACCAGGTATTCTTTTAATGAAAGCTGCCTATTTAACCACTTCAATACCGGGCACTTTCACCCCCTCCCTGCCCAGGCCAACTTTCAGCGCTGTCGCACTTTGAATGACAATTGCGCAGTCATGCAACACTGTACTCATATGAATTTTCTATCATTATTTTGAGACAAAGCTTTCTTATGGTGGGATTCAATCATCACTGGGTGTTTTATTTTTTTGCTAAACAAACTAAAAAAAGACTAACAAGTTTGAAAAAAAAAAAAAGTCTCTTTGTTTCTGCTATACGATTTTGCAAATAAGTAATTTTTCGCTGATGTGCGCTGATGAGGCTTGCACCGATGGGCACTGATGAGGCTTCACGGATGGGCACTGATAAGGCTGCACGGATGGGCACTGATAAGGCTGCACGGATGGGGGCTGCACGGATGGGCACTGATGAGGCTGCACTGATGAGCCTGCACTGATGAGGCTGCCCTGACCAGCTGCACTGATTGCCACCGATAGGGCTGCACTGATCATCCGGGCACGGATGATCCGCACCCTGATTATCAGTGTAAAGAATGTACTTACAGCCTTGCCGGTTTCGCCTCTTCTTTCCCCACCCAGACATAGCGCGTGAGGAAAGAACTGCAAATAACTGGCAAGTCTGTTTACATGTGATTAACTGTGATTTAACACAGCTGATCACATGATAAAGGGCCACTGTGATTGACCCTTTACCACGTTCTGTGATCAGCTGCAACCACTAATTGAGAAGATTTTCTAACATTCCTGTTTGACAAGAGGTTGACCATTAGAGCGGCCACATATGCATTGAATATTCGAATAGTCCCTGCTGAATCAGTCAAATTTGGATCCATCTATGGCCAGCTTTAAGCAAAGCACTTCCAGCACACCTGCAAGGTAGTTTGTCACTATGTGTTGCAGTAAACCACATCGGAAAAAATGGTGTAGGTGAGTTTTCTGCTGCATTACCGTGAATGTCGCCCTAAAGCTTATATACAGTGGCTTTGTATTTTACCTTAGCCCCGGCCTGCCAAGGTCCTTACCTTTCCTACAACCTTCTGGGAACCGGTACCTTGTGCTGTAAGGTGCAAAAAAATTGTACATTCTGGTAGACAAGCAGGCCAGTATTTTCTATTGCTGGATACTACAGCACACGCCCCGGCTCCCCGCAGACAAACTCACCAGCCTTAGACTCGCTAGGACAATGACAAGCAGGTCAATCTTCATCTGAGATTCTGTACACTGATACACTCACTTGATGACGACAGCGGGGGCCGCACGGGGCTGCTACCTGACTTATGAATTTTACTACATGGATTGTAACCGCAATACATATGTCGCCAGCAAGACAGCTCTGTCTGAACGATAAAGTTATTTAAATGAATCAACAGATGTACACATCTGTTACCATGGCGACCGCTTCTAAATTTACAGTGTGCCTGCTACCTATTCCTAAATTAGCATAATGAAACAGCCAAAGGGCAGGAATCCAGCTGCTAAAAAATTAAAAATATGAATATAAGGATAATGGGTTAATTACCGAGTAGGCATGTGAGAAAATAACAAACCCCAATATGAGATGCCGGAGAGTAAAAAATAAATAAATAATAATAATCAGCATCGGAGAAACGGATCACAGTGCGCTAATTTAATTGCTGTACCACTTCTCCCCCATTTACCACGGAGAGAACAGATGCTGCAAATTTGAATAAGGATTTGGCTAAGTACTGTGTTGTATGTAAACAAAGCCATGTAATGCTATTATAACTCTACAAAAATAACAACCAATTCTATGGAGGAAAAAATATTTAGAAGCTTCTGTATAAAATATATTCTACCAGAGCAGACCAAGGACTGTACTGACTGTCATCTATATAGTACAGAGCTGAAAATGATTCTATGGGCAACAGCCCCTAAGGACCATGTCACATTAGTGATCCTGTTGATCAGAAGAACCTGGTAGCAACAAGATCCCTATATAAAATGGTAAACAGGGGAGGATATTACTGCAGGAGACATTTGTCTCATGTTAAGGTTTTTAATGAACGGACTTTCTTCTATGATCATATGTGATCACATGCGCTCCTAAAGAAGAAAGGATGTTTTCGAAATTTTTCAAGCTTCTGATGTGGACCAGTGAACAAAAATGATAGGAACCAAATAAATTGCAAACACTATATTACCAAAAGTATTGGGACGCCTGCCTTTACAAGCACATGAATTTTAATGGCATCCCAGTCCTAGTCCATAGGGTTCAATATTGAGTTGGCCCACCCGTTGCAGCTATAAACAGCTTCAAGTCTTCTGGGAATGCTGTCCACAAGGTTTAGGAGTGTCTATGGTGATGTTTGACCATTCTTCCAGAAGCGCATTTGTAAGATCAGGCACTGGTGTGGACGAGAAGGCCTGGCTCACAGTCTCCACTCTAATTCATCCCAAAGGTGTTCTATTGGGTTGAAGTCAGGAGAGTCAAGTTCCTCCACCCCAAACTCACTTGTCTTTATGGACCTTGCTTTGTGCACTGATGCGCAGTCATTTTGGAACAGGAAGGGGCCATCCCGAAATTGTTCCCACAAAGTTGGGAGCATGAAATTGTCCAAAATGTCTTGGTATGCTGACGCCTGAAGAGTTCCCTTCACTGGAGCTAAGGGGCCAAGCCCAACCCCTGAAAAATATCCCCATTTTAACCAGTTGAGAACATGGGGCATGTTGTGTATAACCCGAAAAAAAACTTCCTGACCCTAACACCTTTTTTCATGTGGCCTCAGAATCTTCAAGGTGCATTTAAGGTGGTCAGATGAGACTAAAATGTTATTGTTTGGCCTCAACACCAATTGATATGTCTGGAGGAAATCCAATACAGCTCACCCTCCAATAATACCATTCCTACAGTAAAGCATGGAGGTGGTAATATCCTGGTATGGGGGTGTTTCTCTGCTTCAGGGACTGGAGCACTTGTCAGGATGGAAGGAAAAATGTATGGGGCAAAATACCATTTATTCTTGAGGAAAATCTGCTGCCCTCTGCCAGAAGGTCATCAATGGGAAATAGGTTTACCTTCCAACATGACAATGACCCAAAGCACACAGCAAAAATGGCCACACAGTGGTTGAAGGAGAAAAAGGTGAATGTCCTTGCATGGCTTAGTCAGAGCCCAGACTTAAACTTCATTGAAAATCTGTGGAATTACAAAGACTGCAGTCCACAAACGGCCACCATCAAATTTAACTGAACTTGAGCAGTTCTGCAAAGAACAGTGGGCAAATATTGCAAAGTCTAGATGTGCAAAGTTAGTAGAGACAAATCCAGACAGACTAAAGGCTGTAATTAAAGCAAAAGGTGGTTCAACAAAATACTAACATGGGGGGAGTGATCCTTTTTCCAACTCCGTGATTGTGTTTTTTATTTTGTATGACATGTTGGTGTTATATCTTTCACATGGATGTTATAAGTTGCACTAGTAAATACAGATGGATAAAACAAAAACTGTGTCTGTCTTCATTTCAGGCTGCAAAGCAACAAAATGTGATTTTAAAGGGGGTGATTTTTTTCTATACACACATTTATGAAGAAATTACATTTTTACAATTTTTCTTATTGGATATGTTTTATTGCAGAACTTAAAAAAAAATGTTTTTGTTTAAAATTTGTCTGTGTTCTTTTGTTTACAGAGCAAAAAATAAAAACCACAGAGGTGATGAAATACCACCAAAAGATAGCTCTTTTGGGAAAAAGGGACACAAATTTTATTTGGGTACATCGTTCTATGACTGCGTAATTGTCAGTTAAAGAAACGCAATGCGGTATCGTAAAAAATGGCCGGGTCAGGAAGGGGGGTAAATCTTCCAAAGGTCAAGTGGTTAATATTCGTTTTTTTTTAATTTCGCTTTGTTTACTTTTTTTTGTGCTGTACAAAACTGTAAAAAAAAAGCCTTTATTCTATTAGGAAAAAACGTTGCAATGCTTTGCACCAAATCAGAAATTTTGTGTCATTTAAAAGGGAAAAATTATAGAATAAAAAGTTATACCTTTATTTATAGTAACACTTTTTTTTCTTTTATGGATTGTATAAAAAATAAGATATTTTTTGCAAGAAAATATCAACAAAAGACTTGTCAAAAGCCTTGTCTTGAAAGAAGGATATACAATATGTATTACTTTGTTATTTTATGTAATAATAAGTTATTGCTGAACAAACGGGTTCATAGCAGACACGTAAATTGCTCTGGTCTATATGGAGTATAAAAAGAAGAGAAAAAGAGTTGTCTGCCATTAGATTAAAATAAACATGAGTTTTTTTTTTTTCTTAAATGAATGTTTTTATTGGCATAGAGAGTAAAAACAAACACAAAAAAACTGGCATGCAAAGAAGAAAAATAAGTATATTTAAACTGAGCTTCCTTGGTGCTGAACTGGATAAACCGCCCAATCTGGGGATACAGAAAACCAGCCACAGGTTGCGTAACGATTTGGAATTATCTTTTTAGTCTTGATCTACAAATACACAGAGGCAAATTCATGTCCTACAAACCTCTGCGGGTTGTTAACTGCAGCACCCTGTTTATGTCTCCATTACACAATGTTGGTGGTTGGAACTATAAGCAGTACTAGCAAAAGTGTGCCAGTTCATTGAACATGCTGAATATTGAAGGGTGTGTGACACAGACAAGTGCACATTGGTACAGGAAGCTCAAAGGCAAAAAAAATAAAAAATCTGTGAGTTCTCTTGCCCATCCATTTATCATCTCGCTGGCTTCTTCCAGGTCCAGGATCTTCAACCATCTTGATTAGCCATGGTGGGATGACAGCCCCCGATAAAAGAAATCCTTCACATATACTGATTTAATCGGTAAATCACACATAGTCTGTGCACTAAATGAATCTTCTAAAGCAGTGGTTCTCAACCTGGGGGTCGGGACCCCCTCGGGGGGTCGAATGACGATTTGCTAGGGGTCACCAAATCCTGGGCTGTTCCTGAAGCCCGCACCGCTCTCCCAGCCTTTTCGTGGCCACCCAGCAGGGCTGTCCCTGGAGCTCGTGGCCGCCCACCCAGCCTCTTTGCAGCCGCCTATTCAGTTCACGGCATGGCTGGGGGGGCAGAGACTAGAGGTCAGCTGACTGGTGAGGAATGTGAAGTGGGAGGGGCTGGAGGAGACCCTATCTCCTGATTTCAGCATAGGTGTCTCTGCTGTGAGACACTACAGAGCTGGAGACACAGTGAAGCCGGAGACACAGTAACACTACCTGTGATTATAGTTCCCATTAAAAGTCCCCACTACAGTTCTCAGATCAGCAGATGACCTTAATCAAGAGCACCTAAGTTGGCCGATCAGAACTCCCCCCCAGCACTGCCACTCATCCCAACTCCCCGCCAGCACTGCCACTCATCCCATTCCCCCCAACCCCGGCGTAAGAGAAGGAATAGAAATAGAGAATACATGGAAGGGAGAGAAAAAGAGGGGGAGGAACAAAGAAAAAGGGAGAGAAAGAACAAGAAACATGGCTAGAGACATGGATGGGGGAGGACAAGAAATTAGGATAGAGAGAGATAAAAGGGAAAGAAAGGAGAATAAAGAGAGTGGTACATCCTAAAATGCACCATAAGGGGTTTTAATACTGTACAAGTGGAAGGGACTAAGGGAGCGCTAAATGTCCATGGGTTAGTGGCGCAAATTACTTGTCTTACCTTGGGTGCTGATGACAACCCACGCTACGAAAATAATTTTACTATTAGGGGTCCCCACAACTTGGGAAATTTTATCAAGGGGTAGAAAGATTTTATCAAAGGGCCCTAGAAAGATTGAGAACCACTGTTCTAGAGCAAGCCGTCCTGCATCAGGGATAAAAAGGAACTACAACACCGCTAGAGTGCAGAAAGTTGAAATAAATAAATAAATAAATAGGCCATGTAAATTAGTCCCTTCTCACTATGGTTAAACTTTTCCTTCGGTTCCCAAGCCCTATTCCATAGGAACTACGGTTCCCATACATTGCACTAATGATGGTCAAAAAGCCAGAAACAACTGTTTGCAGTTTGGAATTAACGTCTAACTAAAAGCAATTTTTTTTTTGAGTTTTGGATAGAGTGGTGATGGATTAGAACATCTAATAGGTTTGTATTGCTGTCTGTGTCCCCCTTAGGGAGATTCACTCTCTCTACTTGGGACAGGAAGTGAATGGGAATTCTCCCCCCAAAAAAGTTTTACCTACAGTGGGGAAAATAATTATTTGATCCCCTGCAGATTTTTTAAGTTTGCCCAATTACAAAGAAATGAAGGGTCTATAATTTTTATCATAGGTGTATTTTAAATGGTAGAGACAGAGCATCAACCAAAAATCCAGAAAAAAACATGATACAAATGTTATAAATTGAGTTGCTGTTCAGGGTGTAAAATAAGTATTTGATCCCCAAGCAAAACATGACTTAGTACTTGGTGGAGAAACCTTTGCTGGCAAGCACAGAGGTAAGATGTTTCCTGTAGTTGGTTATCAGGTTTGCACACATCTCAGGAGGGATTTTGGTCCACTCTTCTTTACAGATCTTCTCTAAATCCTTAAAAGGGGGTTGTAAAGGTTTGTTTTTTATTTTCTAAATAGGTTTCTTTAAGCTAGTGCATTGTTGGTTCACTTACCTTTTTTTTCTTTGTCTGAATTTCTCACTTCCTGTTCCTCCTCAGTAAACTTGCCCCCATCATTCGAGCCGTTCTGACTGGGGGTCAGTCAGCGTGCTCGCCCGCTCCCTTGTGACTACATCCCTGCTGGGAGACGCTGTGTTCACAGGGATGTAGCCCCAAGGGAGGGGGCGAGCATGCTGACTAACCCCCAGTCAGAACGGCTCGAATGATGGGGGCAAGCTTACTGAGGAGGAACAGGAAGTGAGAAATTCAGACAAGGAAAAATAGGATTTTTATAACAGCTTACCTGTAAAATCCTTTTCTTGGAGTACATCACGGGACACAGAGCGACATAGTCATTACTAATGGGTTATATAGATACCTTCAGGTGCTGGCACTGGCAACTTCCAAAACCGGAAGTACCCTCCCCTATATAAGCCCCTCCCATCCGGGAGCACCTCAGTTTTGTAGCAAAGCAATAAGTGTCCCTAAAGAGGGGTGGGAGCTCTGTGTCCCGTGATGTACTCCAAGAAAAGGATTTTACAGGTAAGCTGTTATAAAAATCCTATTTTCTTTCTCGTACATCACGGGATACAGAGCGACATAGTCATTACTAATGGGATGTCCTAAAGCAATGCCCAACGAGGGGGGGGGGATACACCATACATAAGCTGAGCGCTATCAGACATGAGGATCTTTTGCGGCCTGCAACACACTGCGCCCAAAGGCGACATCCTCCTGACTTCTAACGTCCACCTGGTAGACCTAGTAAACGTGTGTACTGAAGACCATGTTGCGGCCTTACAGATTTGAGCCAGGGAGGCCTGGTGATGCGCTGCCCATGAAGTTCCAACTGCTCTCGTGGAGTGCGCTCTAACTTTGAACGGAGGTGGTCTCCTTCTCAAGCCATAGGCTTGCATAATGACCTGTTGAATCCACTTGGCTAAAGTAGATTTTGACGCTGCCTGACCCTTTCTGGGGCCTTCCGGCAGAATAAACAAAGTATCCGTTCTGCGAATCTGAGCAGTGGCTTTTAGATAAGCTTTAACTGCTCTTACTACATCCAAAGAATGCAATAACTTTTCCTCTACCGAACTAGGTTTGGGGAAAAAAGAAGGCAGAACCACATCTTGGTTCAAATGAAAACCTTGATACCACCTTAGGAAGAAAGGCTGGATGAGGACGTAACACTACTCTGTCCTTATGGATAACCAGATATGGCTCCCTACAGGACATAGCTGCTAATTCCGACACTCTTTTAGCCGAACAAATGGCTACTAGAAAAAACAATTTCCTGGTGAGAAGAACCAAGGAAATATGCTGTAATGGTTCAAATGGTTGTTTCTGTAGAACCGACAGAACCAGGTTTAGATCCCATGGACATATGGGAATATTAACCGGAGGACTAATACGCATCACTCCTTATCTAAAGGCTTTGACTAGTGAATGCGAAGCCAAGGGCCTTTGAAAAAATATTGACAAGGCCGAAAACTGACCTTTGATAGTACTCAAGGCAAGCTTCCTATCTACAGCCCACTGTAGCAAGTCCAGACTCCTACCTATTACGTACTTATGTGGATGCCATTTCTTGGCCTCACACCTTGCGATGTACGCCTTCCAGATTCTATAGTAGATCTGCCTGGATACCGGCTTCCTGGCATTGATCATGGTAGATACCACAGGATTAGAGAGCCCTCTCTTTTTTAGAATGTGGGCTTCAATAGCCAGGCCGTCAAACCTAGGGCTGGTAAGGAAGGGTGGTATATCGGTCCTTGCGAAAGCAGGTCCGGACGACGTGGGAGAGTCCAAGGACTCCCCACTGACATTTTACAATCTCCGCGTACCACGCTCTTCGGGGCCACGCTGGAGCCACCAGAATCACTGGTTTCTTTTCTACCCTGATTCTGCGGAGTAATCGAGGTAACCATTGTGGCGGTGTGAATGCATATATCAGCTTGAACTGATCCCAAGGGAACACTAGGGCATCCGAGCCGCAAGCTAGGGGATCCCTTGTCCGAGAGACAAACCTGTCCACCTTTGCGTTGAATCTGGATGCTAGAAGATCTACATCCGATGTTCCCCACCGCTGACATATTGTCCAGAAAACCTCGGGGTGAAGGGACCATTCCTCTGGGCATAATTGCTGGCGACTTAGAAAGTCCGCCTTCCAATTCTCCACTCCTGGAATGAATACCGCAGATATGGCTGGGACATATCTTTCTGCCCATTTCAGGATGTAATTTACTTCCCTCTGGGCTGCACGACTCCTGGTGCCCCCCTGATGATTGATATATGCCACTGCTGTGGCATTGTCTGATTGAATTCTGACAGGGGACCCTTGGAGTTTGGATGTCCATGCTACTAGGGCATACCGGGCTGCTCGTATCTCTAAGAGATTGATGGGCAGGGCCTTTTCTGCATCCGACCATCTGCCCTGGAGAGACCATTGCTCCAGTACTGCTCCCCAGCCTATAAGGCTGGCATCTGTAGTGACCACCTTCCAAGAAATCGGACTGAAGGATTTCCCTTTTTCCAGATTCTGGGGAACCAACCACCAACGGAGGCTCTTGCGAACGGAAGGGGACAAGGACATTGTAAGTCTAGGGCCTGAACTTTTTTGTTCCAGGCTGACAGTATGGCCCCTTGCAAATTCCTTGAATGGAATTGACCGTAGGGTACTGCTTCGAATGATGCCACCATTTTTCCCAGCAGCCTCATGCACAGGCGTATGGACGGCTGTCTTTTTTGTACCCACTAAGTGGATCAAATCTTTCAAAGACAACACCTTTCCTCGAGGCAAGAATATTTTTCTCTGGCCTGAATCCAACCTTAGCCCCAAGTATTCCAGACTTTTGACTGGTTTTTAGGGCTGACTTGTCTCGGTTGATAATCTAACCGTGAGATTCCAGATACTTGATTGTCTTGTGAACGACCACGTCTAGTTTTTTCACTGAGTGGTCTATCAGCAACAAGTCATCTAGATATGCCATTATCATTACACCTTGTGTTCTTAGATTGGCCAATAAAGGGCCAGAATTTTTGTAAACACTCGTGGTGCTGTGGCCAAACCGAAGGGTAAGGCTCTGAACTGAAAATGGCGCCCTTCTACTGCAAAGCGTAGAAATTTTTGGTGGACTGGAAAGATGGGAATGTGCAAATAAGCATCTTTGATGTCGATCGCGGCTAACCAATCCTCCCCTTGTAGGGCAGTGGCCACCGATCGGATCGACTCCATCGGAAAGTCCTGATATACAGGAATTTGTATAGCCCTTTTAGAATTAATATGGGCCTCCCGTTCGCGTTTGCTTCGGGACTGTAAAGAGGTTTGAGTAAAACCCGAACCCTCATTCTTCCAGGGGAACCTCCATAATTACTCCTTGGAGCAATAGTTGTTCTAGTGCCAACAGGAGGGTCTCTCTCTTCCGGGGATCCCTTGGCACGTTTGACCTCAAAAATGGGAAGGAGGAGAGTCTTTTAACTCCAAACTGCATCCCAAACATACTGCAGAGAGCACCTATCTGTTTTGATCGTGTCCCGCCAGGTCTCTTGCGAACAACTGGAGTCCTCCCCCCACCCGACTGAGTGGGGGCAACCCTTCAATGAATTTAACTTTGGGGGAGGTTTTGTACCTCCCCTGACCCAGGGTTTCTCATTACCCTGCTATTGTCCCTGTTTTTTACCCCCGGGAATTGACCGAGGAGGCCGTCGGAACTGTTACACAGCCGATGCCCCAGGGACTGGAGAAGCAGGCCTCTTAAAGAGGGACCTCTAACTCTGTTTTTAACCGGCAAGAGCGTATTTTTACCGCTGGAAATTTTCTGGATATATTTGTCCAGGTTTTCCCTGAATAAGCGTTCACCATGAAATGGGACGCTAACCAGCCATTCTATACAGGGAGCTTCAGCAGACCAGTTTTTGAGCCATAGAAGCCTACGCATATGTACTATAGACAGCGTAAGGCGGGAGGCCTGATGGACTGAATCCTTTATGGCGTCAACCGCAAAGCCTAAGGCTCTAGGTAGATCAGCTAGGGCAAGGCCTGCTGATCTGTCAAGTCCCTCAAGACCTGTTTCAACTGATCCTTCACTGCTTAGCAGACCTCACTGCTGGTTGTGTCACCAAGCTTGCTGTAGAAAGAAGCAGACTTTCATAAGGACTCCAATCTTTTATCTATTGGGTTCTTGAACATTTGGACATTATCCACTGGACATGTCAGTGATTTATACATACAAGAGATGGCTGAGTCCACTGTAGGGACCTTCCATTTTTTGATGAACTTATCCTCCATGGGATAGACCACCAGAAATCTCTTGGGGGAATAAATATTTTCTCAGGACGTTCCCAATCCTGGTAAATGAGCCCTTTCAGTAAAGGGTGAAGTGGAAAAGAACAGACAGTCTGGGGGCTTCTAGCGACCCCAACGAGGATACAGTAGTGGTTGATGGTTCCGCAAGGTGCATTTTTAAATGCTGATCGGACCATGTTAGTCAGAGACTGAACCCATAATCTTTCAGCTTGAGATGCTGAGAAAAGGTTCCCCCACTGTTGATTCCTCTATAACAGAATCAACCTCATCCTGATCCCCTTCAGGCAGGTCGATCCCTGTATGGGACTGTTGCTCTGCTAACAGGCACTCTGAAGGAGGAGACGGAGATCGGGCGTGCTTTCCCTGACAGGGAGGCAGCGATCAATGTTGACAATCTCTCTCTAATCCTCCCAGAGCTGAGGAAAAAACCTCCTCTGTTACATACACAGGAGCAGGTGAACTGAGGACAGCCACAGTACCAAGTACCCCTGCGGGGTCTCTACGGTCACTTACCTCTGAACACAGGGGAGACTGGTGCAGCAGAAGCATGCCCAAGATCCTCAGAGCCCGATGAGACCCCCTTCGCTTCCTGGAAGATTCAGTTCCGGAGCTTCTGGACGGCATATTCCTAAACCTAAAGCTGAGGTATTCCAGCCGTAATACACCACTTTTACTGAGAATAGTCTAGCACAATTGCTGCTATATCACAGTTGGTGTCTACTAAAGTGCCTTTCTAGGGGATGCCTGCATCAACCGCCTCTGTGTGCCTTTATACTGTTGCTAGCTCTGTCTGTGCACTTCAATAGCCAGCTATAATGTGCTTTAAAACACGCTGGACGCCCGCACATGCGCAGTAGCGCCGCGGCGCACACCTGAGCGTCATCCACCCGGCTCCGCCCCTTTTCCAGATCGCCTCTATATATAGAGGCACGTGCGCCTTTTTTGAAAACAATAAGGAGCTAGATGGGAGCCAGGGTCCCTTTGCCGCAGGGCCCGGGGATGGATGAGCGCAGCAACAGGGCAGAGCAGACAGCTTCCCAGCAGAGAACATACCAACTGCCTGGATTTGATTCTGGAAGAAAAAAATCCACATTACAAGAAAAAGAACCATAGCGGCCTCTAGTGTCTAACACAGGTACCGCGGTCTTACATTTTTTTTTTTTTTTTTTTCTTGCCTACTATTAAAATTTTTACATTTTCTCAGTAGTAACAGGCATACACAGAATATTAGCGGGAATACCTTAGGTAACAGGCAGAAAGACAAAATAGGCTTGGGGGTCCCTCAATAGAACCAAGTTCCCGAGGGCCCCCACTTACCTTTTCCTCGCCGCAGGACTCTGTTTGGTCCACAGAAGCCCAAACTTCACCTATCACGGCAGGCATTGTAATCAAACCTTCAGGGACCGGGTTCCCAAGGATTCCACTCCCCTGGACCTGTATAGTGGGTATTTCACACGGGACGGATCAGTAATGATCCGCCCAGTGAACCGTTGATCCCCGCTGAGCCGGCGGATGACTGGGTGGTCCCCGCACACTGTGGCGGATCGGAGCGGGTCGGATGTCAGCGGACATGTCACCGCTGACATCCGTGGCTCCATAGGGGTACATGGAGCGTCCGTTCAGGTCCGCCTAAAAAACTGACAGACGGACCGTCCGTGTGAAAGAGCCCTTAAGCCCTGTACACACGATCGGTTTTACCGATGAAAACAGTCCGATGGACTGTATGGGACCCATCTGTCTTTTTTCCCCATCGGTTTTAAAAAATAGAACGTGTTTTAAATTTTTCCGATGGATCAAAAACCGATAGCAAATTCCGATCGTCTATGGGCAAGTCCATCGGATAAAAAACCCACGCATGCACAGAATCAAGTCGACGCATGCTCAGAAGCATTAAACTTAATTTTTCTCGGCTCATCGGAGTGTTTTACGTCACCGTGTTTGGAACGGTCGGTTTTTTAACTGATGGTGTGTAGGCAAGACTGATGGAAGTCAGCTTCATTGGATTTCCGATGGACAAAACCATCGGATTAGAATCCATAGGATATCCGATCGTAAGTACAGGGCTTTACTGTATAGAGTGACACTGAATACCATCATTACATTTATTAACTGCATACAGTTTTTGCTATATGTTTATTGCAACACACAGAGCAATGATGGAGCACAGAATAGCCTGCAGCAATTTTATTTAATAATATTTATTGTCAATTTAGAACAATAAAAGAAAAGTGCTGGATAGCTGCTTAGGGTTCCTATACAGAACTAATTATATGAACTGGTAGTATTTTCAGCGAGTTCCCATGTACGTCATTTATCTGAAAGTGATTTTGGAGATTACCCTTACATTTTACCTGCATGTCATGCCAAATTCTACATACAAATCTGTTTATTCTGCCCCTTGTGGCCATGTGGAAGTTAGAAAATACAACCAACACCAATGCTAATTAATTATATGATAAGCCACGTCCAAATGTTATTGTTTTTAATGAGTGCTTACAAGTCTCAGCTGACCACAAATTTGTCTTGAAAAGGAGGAAATAGTAAAACACATGCAGAAAAAAATTAAATCACATACAGACAATAAGTAAATTTACTTGTCTGTCATGCTATAGTTACATATAAATCTATAAATTTTTTTCTTTGACATATACAGTGTAGCCAACACCCATGCTAAATGACTGTTAAGAGAAAATCATTTACAGGATAAGTCACAGAGATCTGAATGTGTTTATTGAATGCTGAGCTGATCACATGTTTGCCTTGAGGCAAAAATACAATAACAATAAAATGTAAAAGCAGCAAAAAAAGAAAGAAAGGAAAGTGTACAAGTAACCAACACTAGATGTAATTCAAGCCAGAGCTCAGCAATGATATTATATACATGAACAAGGGCTCATTTATGGGGGCGGCAAAGACAGGCACTTGAGCCACCCCTTTTACTGCCCCCTGGGCACCCATCTAAAGGAGAGTATGCAGCCTCTCTATGACGTGGTACTTTACTTTTCAGCAAAAATGACCCCCCCTGTCGTGTTTGGCAGGCAGTACTACCACTGACGACCACAACCCATTCAAGTGACTGGGGCCGCTCTGCAACCACGTACAATGCATGTGGTCGTACTGCAGTGGTTCAGCCTTTCCAGAGTTGAAACAGGCGGTGAAAAGGCAACGTATGGCCCACCAGCCACCTGTCGACTGCCCACTGCCCCCTGAAAAGCATTCCACCCTAATGAGGCACAAATACAAAGTGTAGGTGCCGCTCAGGGAGAGCGATAAAGTCCAAATAGACCGCTGTGAGTGCAGGCAGACACAGGGAGCTCATCCTAGCTCTAAGCTGCAGCAATGCCAAAGAAAAAGATCCATAAGCCGCACATCATGAAGCAGACCCATGTGCATAATGTGAAATGAATGGCAGCCTTAGCCCAGACTCCAACCAGGCCACGCCACCCAATGTGTTTTGCTCTGCCCCTTGGAGCTTAGCCATCTTTGTTGTCCAGTGAACATTCCCCACATCTGTTACAGTACTTATTAAAGTGCATCTACAACCAAAATCATTCAGCTCTGAATACGGGAAGAAATTAGAATCTGTCAGGTTTTTATTACTTTCTGTGCCTCCATTAGAAAGATTCACTCTCACCATTTGTCACCAGAACTAACGTCAGGAAAAACGTAACATTTTTGAGTTGTCACCAGAACAGGATTAGAGGGGTAATCTCTCACTGGGGACACCTGTCTAAGAGGGGATTTCTATCACCCAAACTGTCCTCTCCAGTCCTCCCAAGACCTTCTGCTCACTTGTCTCCTCCTCCTATGCTCATCTCCAGGACATCTTCAGAGCCTCTCCCATTCTCTGGAACTCTCTACCTCAATCTGTCTGGCTATCTCCTACTCTGGCTGCCTTTAGGCAACCCCTGAAAACCTCAACTCCTCAGGGAAGCCTATCACTCCTCCAACTAACTGAAATGTTATCACTACTATCAGGCCATCCCCTCCAGTTATAACCTTTTGTACCACTTGCCCCACCCTATTAGATTGTAAGCTCTTATGAGCAGGGCCCTCTTGTATTTTATTGTATTGTAACTGTCTCCCTTTAGGCTGGGTTCACATTAGGTTTCTCTGCATGACATTTACATATCAGGAGACTGTGACCGGCTCTCAATGGGGCCGGTTCACACAGCTCCGGTATGGCTGCGGAGCGGTTTGCAGAAGAGTCCTGTGCATCTTCTGGTCCCTTTCAGGTCAGATTCCAGCCACAAATGCCTGAAACAGAGAACAGGGACACACCAGACCCAGTGGCGGCCCGTCAATTAGGGGTGCCCGGGCACCGCCCCCTCTCTCTTTGCCACCCCCTATATGAGTAGAAGAAAGATTCAGGCATTGCATGAATCTATCCATGGCCGCCCCGGCCGCCCCCTATTTATGCGTCCGGTCCCTTTCGGGTCACCGGGCGCATGAATTACTACAGTCGTTTTTTTTTCCGAAGCACCTGATTAGAGCCATGGGCTCTAATAGGCTTCAAAATAGGGTGGGCTCGGGATGCCGAGGATGCATCCGGAGCCCACCCAGGTGTGTTGTGGAGAGGGGGGGTTTGTGTGCCGCCCCCCCAACAATAAACCCCCAGTTGCCACTGACCGGACCCCTGCAGTGAGCCGCTCCACATAGCAGTGTGAACCCAGCCTTATATTGTAAAGCACTGTGCAAACTATTGGCACTATATAAATCCTGTGTAATAATTTCACTTTGGATAGATTTGCTCTCGCTTTCAGTTGTATCTACAAGACAGAAAGCGAAGGGAAATTTCTTGACTGGAAGACACAGAGCAAACAAGTCACATCAGCTTTTAATCATTTCCTGCTCTATGCAAAACGAAAAAAGAAAGTTTTGGCCAGCGACTGAAATAAAAAGATCTGATTTTCTCCATAAATAATAAGTAACACAACAAATAGACTTTCAGCAAACTCACCGGCGAGCGTCTGGAACGGCTGTATGCTCAATCATGTAGAATTATTTTCGGCATAGTACCTACTGTGCGTGGACCGCGTGCCTGCCTGCAGCGCGGTGCTCTGACAAGAGCAGACTGCCAGTAATTTCACAAGTCGAGGAAAGTTCAACACCTTTCCAGAGTCTCAGATATTCACACCCCTCGCCTAACCTGTCATTATAGGAGGTATGTCAGCACTGAAACAAGGAAGTTTTGCCAACAGAAACAAGACGACGGAGGTGGAGGAGTGCGCACATTCCGCCTTTTGTTCCCAGGGAGAGAAGGATTTTGACCTCCTATGAATTCAGTGAGACAAGTTAATACGGTGGTGAAGTGTGAAGAGGACGGTGACTTGTCTGAGCCGGCAGGTAAGTCTGCTGTGACTTCACCAATCTAGGTCAACATACGGAATTGTTCTGAAGGCGTCCCATAAGTTAAGCTCGTCACCTCTGATACTATTTTGCTCCCAAAAGTAAAGATTTTGCAAGTAGTAAGTTGCAACAGAAGTCCTCGTCATTGCTTGCAGAAGATGGTTAATCTCTGTAAATTGGTTGCAAAGGCTGAATGTTTTTTTTTACCTTAAAATGGTTCTAAAGGCAGAAGTTTTTTTTTATCTTAAGGAGTTGTAAAGGCAGGTTTTTTATCTTAATGCATTCTATGCATTAGGATAAATAGCCTACTGTGTGCAGCAGCCACTCCAGCACCCCCTATCATTTACCTGAACCCCAGCAATGTCCTCAAATCCCTTGGCCATCCATGGCTTTCCCTCCTGTTTGGCAGAGGCACAGCAGCGGTGCCATTGCCCCCCCCCCCGGGGCTGTCAATCAAACTCCTTTAGCCAATTAGGAGAGAGAGGGGTGGGGCCAAACGGCAGCTCCATGTCTGAATGAACACACAGAGCTGCAGCTCAGCTCAGGTGCCCCCATAGCAAGCTGCTTGCTGTGGGGGCACTCAACCGGAGGGAGGGGCCAGGAGCAGCAAAGAGGGACCCGAGAAGAGGAGGATCAGGGCTGCTCTGTGCAAATCCACTGCAACAGAGCAGGCAAATATAACATGTTTGTTATTCTTTTTTCCTTTTTTTAACTAGACTTTATAATCACTTTAATGCATTCTATGCATTAAGATAAAAAAAAACTTCTGTGTGCAGCAGTCCCCCTCAGCTTCCTAATACTTACCTGAGCCCATCTCGATCCGGCAATGTTACATGAGTCTTGGCTGCCCGGGACTCTCCCTCCTCATTGGTTGAGACAGCAGCGGGGCTCCATAGAGAGCCAGTCACAATCTCCTGTCATGCGGAGAAACCCACATCCAATGCGCATCAGTGTGAACCCAGCCGTAAGGTAAAAATAAAACCTTTGAAGTGAAACCCCCCCTTAGGGCCCTTTCATACATATATGCTTTTGCTGTACTAGAAAGCACCTTTCCAGCATGACAAAAGCGCATGAAAAGTATTTCCCTTGAAAACCTATGTGCCTATTCATATCGATGAACTGTGTCTTAAAACGTCCTGCATGCAGCATATTTTGTGTACAGTGTAAAAAGCGCACAAAAAACGCACCTTCCATAGACATCAATGGAAACACATCAAAAACATATTAAAACATTTTTTTGGTGCCGATACGGTACTGATATTTCAGCCACATCCCTTGTGACAGTAATAGGCATGTGAGAGGTACTCTTTATGGAGATATCAGGGGTCTACAAGACCCCAAACCCCTCCTCTGCACTTCAAAGTATTCAAAACGTCAAGATCGTCGTTTTTGAATACTTTATTTTTTAAAACTGGCACCTTTAAAATGGCAGTAATCCGGGAAGTGATGTCATGACATCGCTTCCGGATTACTAGATCCGAGACCCGAACAAAGCATCGGCTTTGTTCGGGTCTTCGGCCAGTCGGTGGACGTGCCGGCTGGTTGCTCGGGCCTCCCGGTGGGATGGGAGAGCCCGGGTGAGCGGCAGAAGGGGGGGCGGTCGATCCCTAAAACGCATTAGAAACGCATCAAATATGTACCGTGCATTTTTTTGCTTACATGTCTAGGATACACAGTTGCATGCTGGGAGTCAGTGATGTAATATATATTTAGAAAATGCATCAAAAATGCATAAAAATACTATATGTGCTGCAATTTAGCGCAACATATTAAAAACGCCCTAAAATCCAGCTATGTGTTTTTATAAACTGCATATAGCGTTTTTATGTGCTATAGTGTGAAAGGGCTGGTATACTTACCCGAGCCCAAACTCGGTCCAACGCTGTGCAGTGGCTCGCACAGCGCTCTTTCTCCTCATAGGCGCAGACACAGCAGGGCACACAAGGTGTGGCTTGGGAGTGAGCCCACATGAGTGCTCCCATAACAAGCGGCTTGCTATGGTCAGCATTCGGCTGCTCTGTGCAAAACCACTGCACAGAGAAGGTAAGTATAAAGCTCCATTCCTGCTAGTGTGACGTGTCATGCAACTTTGGACACAAAGTCGCATGACAAGTTGCAGCCCATTGATTTCAATGCCACTTGTTCCAATCTATGCAACTTAAAGTTGCAGTGACATCGAAAAGGTTCCTGCACTACTTTGATGCGTCTTTCTTGCGACGTGAGTGCCAGAGAGTGTAAAGTCACACTCAAAATCACGTGCCTTTGGAGTTGCCCTAGTGAGAATTTTTTTAAACAAAAAATAGGATTTTTATAACAGCTTACCTGTAAAATCCTTTTCTTGGAGTACATCACGGGACACAGAGCGACATAGTCATTACTAATGGGTTATATAGATACCGTCAGGTGCTGGCACTGGCAACTTCCAAAACCGGAAGTACCCTCCCCTATATAAGCCCCTCCCATCCGGGAGCACCTCAGTTTTGTAGCAAAGCAATAAGTGTCCCCAAAGAGGGGCGGGAGCTCTGTGTCCCGTGATGTACTCCAAGAAAAGGATTTTACAGGTAAGCTGTTATAAAAATCCTATTTTCTTTCTCGTACATCACGGGACACAGAGCGACATAGTCATTACTAATGGGATGTCCTAAAGCAATGCCAAATGAGGGGGGGGATACACCATATATAAGCTGAGCGCTATCAGACATGAGGATCTTTTGCGGCCTGCAACACACTGCGCCCAAAGGCGATATCCTCCTGACTTCTAACGTCCACCTGGTAGAACCTAGTAAACGTGTGTACTGAAGACCATGTTGCGGCCTTACAGATTTGAGCCAGGGAGGCCTGGTGATGCACTGCCCATGAAGTTCCAACTGCTCTCGTGGAGTGCGCTCTAACTTTGAACGGAGGCGGTCTCCTTCTCAAGCCATAGGCTTGTATTATGACCTGTCGAATCCACTTGGCTAAAGTAGATTTTGACGCTGCCTGACCCTTTCTGGGGCCTTCCGGCAGAATAAACAAAGTATCCGTTCTGCGAATCTGAGCAGTGGCTTTTAGATAAGCTTTAACTGCTCTTACTACATCCAAAGAATGCAATAACTTTTCCTCTACCGAAGTAGGTTTGGGGAAAAAAGAAGGAAGAACCACATCTTGGTTCAAATGAAACCTCGATACCACCTTAGGAAGCAAGGCTGGATGAGGACGTAACACTACTCTATCCTTATGGATAACCAGATATGGCTCCTTACAGGACATAGCTGCTAATTCCGACACTCTTTTAGCCGAACAAATGGCTACTAGAAAAATCAATTTCCTGGTGAGAAGCACCAAAGAAATATGATGTAATGGTTCAAATGGTTGTTTCTGTAGAACCGACAGAACCAAGTTTAGATCCCATGGACATATGGGAATATTAACCGGAGGACTAATACGCATCACTCCTTGTATAAAGGCTTTGACTAGTGAATGCGAAGCCAAGGGCCTTTGAAAAAATATTGACAAGGCCGAAATCTGACCCCTGATAGTACTCAAGGCAAGCTTCCTATCTACAGCCCACTGTAGGAAGTCCAGAATCCTACCTATTACGTACTTATGTGGATGCCATTTCTTGGCCTCACACCACGCGATGTACGCCTTCCAGATTCTATAGTAGATCTGCCTGGATACCGGCTTCCTGGCATTGATCATGGTAGATACCACAGAATTAGAGAGCCCTCTCTTTTTTAGAATGTGGGCTTCAATAGCCAGGCCGTCAAACCTAGGGCTGGTAAGGAAGGGTGGTATATTGGTCCTTGCGAAAGCAGGTCCGGACGACGTGGGAGAGACCAAGGACTCCCCACTGACATTTTACAATCTCCGCGTACCACGCTCTTCGGGGCCACGCTGGAGCCACCAGAATCACTGGTTCCTTTTCTACCGTGATTCTGCGGAGTCATCGAGGTAACCATTGTGGCGGTGTGAATGCATATATCAGCTTGAACTGATCCCAAGGGAACACTAGGGCATCCGAGCCGCAAGCTAGGGGATCCCTTGTCCGAGAGACAAACCTGTCCACCTTTGCGTTGAATCTGGATGCTAGAAGATCTACATCCGATGTTCCCCACCGCTGACATATTGTCCAGAAAACCTCGGGGTGAAGGGACCCTTCCTCTGGGCATAATTGCTGGCGACTTAGAAAGTCCGCCTTCCAATTCTCCACTCCTGGAATAAATACCGCAGATATGGCTGGGACATATCTTTCTGCCCATTTCAGGATGTAATTTACTTCCCTCTGGGCTGCACGACTCCTGGTGCCCCCCTGATGTTTGATATATGCCACTACTGTGGCATTGTCTGATTGAATTCTGACAGGGGACCCTTGGAGTTTGGATGTCCATGCTACTAGGGCATACCGGGCTGCTCGTATCTCTAAGAGATTGATGGGCAGGGCCTTCTGCATCCGACCATCTGCCCTGGAGAGACCATTGCTCCAGTACTGCTCCCCAGCCTATAAGGCTGGCATCTGTAGTGACCACCTTCCAAGAAATCGGACTGAAGGATTTCCCTTTTTCCAGATTCTGGGGAACCAACCACCAACGGAGGCTCTTGCGAACGGAAGGGGACAAGGACATTGTAAGTCTAGGGCCTGAACTTTTTTGTTCCAGGCTGACAGTATGGGCCCTTGCAAATTACTTGAATGGAATTGACCGTAGGGTACTGCTTCGAATGATGCCACCATCTTTCCCAGCAGCCTCCTATACAGGCGTATGGACGGCTGTCTTTTTTGTACCCACTAAGTGGATCAAATCTTTCAAAGACAACACCTTTCCTCGAGGCAAGAATATTTTTCTCTGGCCTGAATCCAACCTTAGCCCCAAGTATTCCAGACTTTTGACTGGTTTTTAGGGCTGACTTGTCTCAGTTGATAATCCAACCGTGAGATTCCAGATACTTGATTGTCTTGTGAACGACCACGTCTAGTTTTTTCACTGAGTGGTCTATCAGCAACAAGTCATCTAGATATGCCATTATCATTACACCTTGTGTTCTTAGATTGGCCAATAAAGGGCCAGAATTTTTGTAAACACTCGTGGTGCTGTGGCCGAACCGAAGGGTAAGGCTCTGAACTGAAAATGGCGCCCTTCTACTGCAAAGCGTAGAAATCTTTGGTGGACTGGAAAGATGGGAATGCGCAAATAAGCATCTTTGATGTCGATCGCGGCTAACCAATCCTCCCCTTGTAGGGCAGTGGCCACCGATCGGATTGACTCCATTAGAAAGTCCTGATATACAGGAATTTGTATAGCCCTTTTAGAATTAATATGGGCCTCCCGTCCGCGTTTGCTGCGGGACTGTAAAGAGGTTTGAGTAAAACCCGAACCCTCATTCTTCCAGGGGAACCTCCATAATTACTCCTTGGAGCAATAGTTGTTCTAGTGCCAACAGGAGGGACTCTCTCTTCCGGGGATCCCTTGGCACGTTTGACCTCAAAAATGGGAAGGAGGAGAGTCTTTGAACTCCAAACTGTATCCCAAACATACTGCGGAGAGCACCTATCTGTCTTGATCGTGTCCCGCCAGGTCTCTTACGAACAACTGGAGTCCTCCCCGCACCCGACTGAGTGGGGGCTTCAATGAATTTAACTTTGGGGGAGGTTTTGTACCTCCCCTGACCCAGGGTTTCTCATTACCCTGCTATTGTCCCTGTTTTTTACCCCCGGGAATTGACCGAGGAGGCCGTCGGAACTGTTACACAGCCGATGCTCTGTTTTTAACCGGCAAGAGCGTATTTTTACCGCTGGAAATTTTCTGGATATATTTGTCCAGGTTTTCCCTGAATAAGCGTTCACCATGAAATGGGATGCTAACCAGCCATTCTTTACAGGGAGCTTCAGCAGACCAGTTTTTTTAGCCATAGGAGCCTACGCATATGTACTATAGACAGCGTAAGGCGGGAGGCCTGATGGACTCTTGCAAATTCCTTGAATCCTTTATGGCGTCAACCGCAAAGCCTAAGGCTCTAGGTAGATCAGCTAGGGCAAAGCCTGCTGATCTGTCAAGTCCCTCAAGACCTGTTTCAACTGATCCTTCACTGCTTAGCAGACCCCAATAGCTGCTACTGCTGGTTGTGTCACCAAGCTTGCTGTAGAAAGAAGCAGATTTTCATAAGGACTCCAATCTTTTATCTATTGGGTTCTTGAACATTTGGACATTATCCACTGGACATGTCAGTGATTTATACATACAAGAGATGGCTGCGTCCACTGTAGGGACCTTCCATTTTTTTTTTTTTGATGAACTTATCCTCCATGGGATAGACCACCGGAAATCTCTTGGGGGAATAAATATTTTCTCAGGACGTTCCCAATCCTGGTAAATGAGCCCTTTCAGTAAAGGGTGAAGTGGAAAAGAACAGACAGTCTGGGGGCTTCTAGCGACCCCAACGAGGATACAGTAGTGGTTGATGGTTCCGCAAGGTGCATTTTTAAATGCTGATCGGACCATGTTAGTCAGAGACTGAACCCATAATCTTTCAGCTTGAGATGCTGAGAAAAGGTTCCCCCACTGTTGATTCCTCTATAACAGAATCAACCTCATCCTGATCCCCTTCAGGCAGGTCGATCCCTGTATGGGACTGTTGCTCTGCTAACAGGCACTCTGAAGGAGGAGACGGAGATCGGGCGTGCTTTCCCTGACAGGGAGGCAGCGATAAATGTTGACAATCTCTCTCTAATCCTCCCAGAGCTGAGGAAAAAACCTCCTCTGTTACATACACAGGAGCAGGTGAACTGAGGACAGCCACAGTACCAAGTACCCCTGCGGGGTCTCTACGGTCACTTACCTCTGAACTTCAGGGGAGACTGGTGCAGCAGAAGTATGCCCAAGATCCTCAGAGCCCGATGAGACCCCCTTCGCTTCCTGGAAGATTCAGTTCCGGAGCTTCTGGACAGCATATTCCTAAGCCTAAAGCTGAGGTATTCCAGCCGTAATACACCACTTTTACTGAGAATAGTCTAGCACAATTGCTGCTATATCACAGTTGGTGTCTACTAATGTGCCTTTCTAGGGGATGCCTGTATCAACCGCTTGCTGTATGCCCTTTTTTAAATGTTGCCAGCTCTGTCTCTGTACTTCATAGCCAGCTCACCACACAAAACTGTGGTTTTTACATGCTGGGACGCCCGCACATGCGCAGAAGCGCTGCGGCGCACACAGAGCGTCATCCCCCAGGCTCCGCCCCCTTTCCTGCTCACCTCTATATATAGAGGCGCGTGCACACGCACGCGCGCGGCCACGTGCGGCTTCGGCGCTAATTTTGAAAAATGGAGACTAGGGACAAGAGCCAGGGCCCCTCTTTGCCGCAGGCCGGGGGATGGACGAGCATTGCAACATGGCAGAGGAAGCAGTTTCCCATAAGAGAACTCACCATCTGCCTGGACTTGCTCTGCTGAGAAGAAACTAGTCCACATGACAAGAAAACATTCCACAGCGGCCTCTAGTGGACAAACACAGGTACCGCAGTCTAATATATTAAATATATAAAAAAAACTTTTTTTTTTTTTTTTTCTTGACCACCATTAAAAATTATTACATTTTTTTAGTAGTTACAGGCATGCACAGAATTTTGCGGGAATACCATTAGGTAACAGACAGAAAGACAAATTAGGCTTGGGGGTCCCCCAATAGAACCAAGTTCCTGGGGGCCCCCACTTACCTGTTCCCCGCCGCAGGACTTTGTCTGGTCCACAAAAGCCCAAACTTCACCTATCACGGCAGGCATTGTAATCAAACCTTCAGGGACCGGGTTCCCAAGGATTCCACTCCCCTGGACCTGTATAGCACCCTGCACAGAAAACATCTTGGTCGTGGGTATGACCAGAGCTCTGGATCCCAGGGTCCAGCTCTCCTAAGAGAAGCATTACAGGCAAAACCTTGCTCTTCTCTGCAAGGCCCGGGTACCGACCGTTTAGCTATGAAGCTTTTTTGGTCGGATCCGGAATAGCTTACTGAGGCCCAAAAGAACCTGTACGCAAGCTCAGTGAAAAACACATGTTTCTTCTTGGCCAACACCTTAGACACTGGCAAAAAACTGAGGTGCTCCCGGATGGGAGGGGCTTACATAGGGGAGGGTACTTCCGGTTTTGGAAGTTGCCAGTGCCAGCACCTGACGGTATCTATATAACCCATTAGTAATGACTATGTCGCTCTGTGTCCCGTGATGTACGAGAAAGAAATAAGTGTTTACAATCACTTTAAGCCCAGAAACAAAAATATTATATATTGCAGCTCACCAGCCTTTAGATGTGGTGGCTGCATTAGTTTTTTTTCCCCCAGTGAGCCACCCAGTAACACACATGTCCTAGGGAGACAATGCTCACTCACTGTGCTGAACCTATGGAGGAGCAGTGGTGTCATCCTAGGCTGCTCCCCTGATTTGGACTACAAACACATTCCCCTATCATCCATTACATAGAGAGGAGGGGTTTTGTGGTTTACAGACAATAGCTAGAAAGGTAAATACCTTGTTTGAGAAAGATGGAAAACGAATGCCTCCAGCACTTTAACTGATCCAAACAAAGAAATTAATACTATCAAAATATAGCTGGTTTACCAGGGACCGGATGAATTTTGATCCATGTATGGCTCTTCCCGCTTGACAGAAGTTGATTATTAGAACAGGACTGTTTTTTCTCGATCGGTCTGCTACAGCCAATTGGAAGCAGAGATTTCTGAGACCTGCAACTCTATCCCACCCTCTACTCTTCCGGTGGGGGATCTACCAAGGCTTTGCCTGGGACCCTCCAATTCTCTATCTACACCTCGTCTTTAGTCAGTTGATAACCTTCCATGGCTTCCATAAACTATCTCTATGCTTATGACACCCACTCTCTAGGTCACCCTTTCAGTCTACTCCTGCATCAGTAATTTTCTAACATGTCAGTGTGGAAGTTACACCATCTAAAATGTATTCTTTCAAAAACGGATATATTATTTCCTCTGCCCTGTGCTCGCCAACCACTGACTCTGCCATCAAGATCAATAAATACAACTATCAGTGTCCAAAACTTGCTGCCTTCACCTCCTTAACATTTCCAAAATATGTCCTCATTGGTTCACCTCTACACGGGCTATCTTCCCTTCAGTCCATCATGAATGCTGCGCCAGACCCATCCACGCTACCAACCACTCCACTGGCTTCTGCTCACCCAATAGTAAAAATCTAAATACCATCAAGATGAAAACCTATCCACACATCTGACCTGAGCTACATCACCAAACTCATCTCAAAATATCACCCAAATCATTCTGTTCGCTCCTCTTAAGACCTCACTAGCTTCCTTGCCACCTCCTCCCATGCTCGCCTCCAGGACTTCTCCAGAGTCTTTCCCATCCTCTGGAACTCCTTACCTCAGTCTGTCTGGCTATCTCTGTCTACCTTTCTGACCAGGTGATCCCTGAAAACTCATCTCTTCAGGGAAGCCGACTAGAGCCAACAACTTAACTTTCACTTATAGGTATTACCTTTTCTATCCTTGCCCCTCCCTTTTAGATTGTAAGCTCTCACAAGCAGGGCCCTCCTAACCCCTTTACCTTGAATTGTATTGTAACTCTACTGTCTCTGTTTATACTATAAAGCACTGTGCTGTTGGGGCTATATAAATCCTCGTATAATAATCACCGATACCAGTATCGGTGAGGATGCCGAGTATCTTCAGGAGTATTCGTACTTGTGAAAATGCTCAGATACCCGAAAATTATACCTTTGCAGTGGGATTTGAGCCCATACAAAATGTATGGGCTCAAATCCCACTGCAAAGAAATGCATGTGATTTAAACAAGAATGCGGTGTGATTCCTGTCTGAATCGCATGTGGTTTCGGAGAACCTCTCCTGTGTGAAGCCAGGCTTGTCCAAATGATATCAGCCTGGGTTCACACAGAAGCGGTGTGGGAAAACGCATGCAATTCGAACAGGAATTTTGAGCCCATTCATTTTTTATGGGCTCAAATTGCACTGCAAAGGTATAAGTACTCGGTATCGGCAAGTACTTGACAAAAAGGATCAGTACTCGTACACGCCGGTAAAAAACGTCATTGGTGCAACCCTAATAATATCATAATAAATGACAAAGGAGGCTGTAAAAAAGAGCTAGGAAATAGTTTTGCAGATAGCACACACTATATATACATACAACATGTATTTCATAACCAGTGAAAATAAAATATATATACCAAAAGTGCATATATAGCAAAATTCACAGTAGCGCAACAATAACACCAAGTTAAGTGTAACAGTAGCGCAACAATAACACATTTTGTTCAATACAAAAATGTAATGATCAAATATATATAATATTCCATGTGCAAAGAAATTATAAAAAATACAAGATATTACAATGTCCTAAAAACAAAAACAAGAGTCCAATAGCAGTCCTCTTTAAACAATGAAAAAAAAAAGTGCCGATATTCCCAGTGATGTCCTAATTAACAAAAAAACACTGTAAAGTATCCACCACCGTACATGTCCCATCAGACCCACTCCCATGAGGTGGAACCTCACCAAATTTATTTGCCTACCACCCTCATGGTTAGGCTAGTAAGCCATAAGAATCAGTTGTTCAAAGACTCCTTAATAAGCCAATCCACTTCTCCACAGTTCCTTGTAGAAAAACATGCATTTCATATCTGTATTTAGCTTGGAGTTACACCATAACCAATAGGCACGTCTACAGTACAAAGGTATGTCTCTCCTTTCCTTAACCACTTCCCACCCGGTCAATAGCAGATTGACGTCTGGGAAGTGGTTGCATTATCCTGACTGGACGTCATATGACGTCCAGCAGAATAACAGCCGCCGCACGCCCGGGGGGGGGCGCGCATTGCGGCGATCGGTGGTTCGGTGTGTCAGTCTGACCCACCGCTTCACCGATCTCGGTAAAGAGCCTGGCTCTTTACCACGCGATCAGCCGCGTCCAATCACAGCTGATCACAATGTAAACAGGAAGAGTCGTTGATCGGATTTTCCTCACTCGCGTCTGACAGACGCGAGTAGAGAAGAGCCGATCGGCGGCTCTCCTGACAAGGGGGGGTTCACGTTGTTTGTTTATCAGCGCAGCCCCCCCCGCGGATGCCCACACTGGACCACCAGGGAAGCCGCTAGGACCACCAGGGAAGGGGGCAACATGTGGATGGCCAGGTATGTACCCCATGGCCATCCACATATTAAAAAATAAGCACAATAGATGCCACAAATGGGCACTGACTGGCAACATTATGGACAAAGAAATTATGTGCCCAGCAATGCCACCCATCAGTATCATCAGTGTTCATCATTGTCCATCAGTGACACCTCTCAGTGCCCATACATGCCTATCAGTGCCACCCATAAGTACCCATCAGTGCCACCCATGAGTACCTATCAGTGCCGCCTATGAGTGCCCATCAGTGCCACCTCATCGGTGCCGCCTTATCAGTGCCCATCAGTACCGCCATATCAGTGCCCGTCATTGAAGAAGAAAACATACTTATTTACAAAAAAAATTAACAGGAACAAAGAAAAACTTAATTTTTTTCAACATTTTCGTTCTTTTTTTATTTGTTACACAAAAAATAAAAATGGTGATCAAATACCACCAAAAGAAAGCTCTATTTGTGGGAACAAAATGATAAAAAAAAATTGGGGTACATCGCCGCATGACCGCGTAATTGTCATTCAAATTGCGACAGGGCTGAAAGCTGAAAATTGGCTTGGGCAGGAAGGTGCGCAAGTGCCTGGTATTGAAGTGGTTAAAGTGGAACTTTAACCATAACAACTTGATTAAAATAATGTTCTTTAAGGAGAAACACAAATTCCACATTAATAATGATGCTAACAAAATTTGCATGTGCTGTAAATTTCCTCTGGCATTGCTCCTGTTTCTCCTTGCTGGAGGCAGCCATTTTACTGAAGCCCAGAGCCCCTGAACAGCAGTAAATCTTTAGGCTGTCAACAGATTGGCCTCTACAAATTTAGCACAGTGCCTAAAAATAGAGAGCAACTGAGCATATGCTGAGCAAGGTGAGATAGTGTATTGCTGAATTTTAAACAGTACAGGTGGTCCCCGACTTACAAACGGGTTAGGGACTTTCCCCTTGTTTGTAAGCCGGAAATATTCCTAAGTCAGGCCGCGCATGCGCAGAACGGCAATTACGGACATTTCCGATGTTCCGTCGAATGGCCGCGCAGGCGCAGAACAGCAATTACGGACATTTCCGTCATTTTCCGAGGCTCCGTCTGGCCGCGCATGCGCAGAATGGCAGATGGTCCCCGCAGCGTGCCGTTCGTAAGTAGGAGTTGTTCGTAAGTCGGGGACCCCCTGTATAGGCATTTATTTTTAATGTTTTACAAAGCTATACCTGCAAAAGGGGCCAGCCTTCATTTTTTGACTAAAGGTCCACTTTAGTAGTCCAAGGAGAGTACCTTATTAGAGTAGCCAGATCTGTTATTGAAAATGACAGGCTGTAAAATCTCCGCCTGCCCTTGCATGAATTCCAGGAAGCCAGGGTATGCACTATCTGTCTTTGCGGCTGATGTATGGTACGGCTCACATGTGGCAAAGAGAAGGTTCCCTGTGTACATTGAGGAAATCAACACTTAGAAATTAGGTGCGATTTCCCCTTTTTTCCAGTTTCTGCAGGGCTCTATAAATACTTTTTATTGCACAACTGACCATTTGCCATAGCCAGTGTACGATGAATTACAGAACGTTCCTTAAAGAGCCTCCACACCTGGAATTCTTTTATTCCCCAACATAAGTGGTTTCATTGGGATCCGAGGCGGCTTGGGTTACTCGTTCATTAAGTACGGAGCGGGGCTGCCAGCAGCTCCGGTGTTGAATGAGGACTTTTTAGCAGCACCTGGATAGCAACAGAATTGCCTTCAGTGTTTGATAACAATGTCCACATCCCTCCCTATGAAATGTAACAGCTGCCATCCCCTGGAAATTATACGTGACAGCCATGCCCCCCAAGGAGAAAGTCCTTGTAAAAAAAAGTGTTGCTACTGTGCAGGTGTTATTTATTAGTGTGCTCAGTTTTATAGAAAGAACGGTTTACCTTAATGCAGGCAGAATAACAAAACTTTCTTGCTCAGCGGCTACTGAAGCAATGTTCCAACAATGAGCAATGACAATCCAAATCAAATGCACACTTATGTTGGGGACATAAACGCAGCGATAAACTACCAAACGATCGATCAAATCTCTCATCTCAGGCAAACTTCTGTTTGACGACAATTGTTCAACACAAGAAAGAAAAAGATCAATTTGCTGCTAGGTCTTTTCTTTCTTTTTTTGATGAAGATGATGTTCTATTGATGGAAACGTGCATTGTGTAATGGATTTCTTATTAAATCTAAAAAAATAAAAATCTAAAGAATTGCTCTACATAACAGAAAGCTGTGAATACAGAAGTTTAAACCCTGTGTGCAGCCTCTGTCAAATCTGACCTGGCCTGTCCCTGACCCCATGTGTCATTACTGTATCCTGTAGGGGTCAGAGAAGCCAAGTGAGGCTCTGAGGAAAAGGGTATCTACCCTCGAAAAGCGTCAGCCATTTGAAGTGTCTTTGCAAAAGAGGAACACAAGGGGGGCGCCAGCTAAGTGCAACATCAATGTGTTTTTTTTTTTACAATTAAAAAGCCAAATGCAAACTCACCGAAATATAAAATCAAAGAGCTTATCTGCAGCCATACCACATTGGATGGAAGCCATCCACCAGAGGAATGGTTTGAGAAAGGAGCCAATAGGAGTTCTGAAAATACGTTACCATAGTGTGACAGGAGTCACTTTGGCCGGGAGGGCCTGTAGAACCCACAATCTCTTGGAGAGGTTGGGAAACCCTTCTTTCAGCTTCCCATACACCTCCTATGTCTAAGTCACCCCGTGTCTATTAGGGGCACAGGGTGACCAAGAACCCCAGTCTGATCTGTACTAATCGGACTCACTGTACAGCCACACTGGAATGTTGTGTGTATGTATATATATATATATATATATATATATATATATATATATATATATATATATATTATCCAATACATACTCTGGTGTGTTCTCTGCTGGGTCGTTTGGGGTGTGGCTGTATTCCATTGTTCTATTGTTATTGTCTGCCTTGTGAGCAAAATATTATGGGATGTATGTCTATGTGAATTAGCTATGAGAGGGGAGGGGGGGAATTCCCCCAGCAGCCCCCCCCCCCCAAGACAATCTACTGATGAGAAGTTGACTACACTTGTGTCATGCTACCCCGCCCTGTTTCATTATGCAAAGGAGGGGGGATTGTCCCCTGAGTGTATCTCTATGTCAAGGAAGAAAGAATCCGCAGCTTCAGGTGTGTGCAATGACCCAATAGGAACAAAGTAGGAGTGCTAGCCCTGGCCCGCCTTCATGGAATACTTGGAAAAAGATGATTAAGCACAGGTTGGATGCGTGAAACGCGTCTCTGTTACTAAATATCTGGTATCCTGGTGATTTTCAACAAAGGCATGCTATTTTGGAACCTTTGGATGTGCAGCCATTTCTTCTTTTTCCATGTATCTCTATGTACCGGTGTTCAAATAAACAGTTCTTGAGCCAGAAGCCAAAACAAGTACTGCCTAGTTTGTGGTTGTAAGCGTTTGGAAGATCTGATATCTATATTCAGACTGGAAAGAAGCGATATATGACGAAAGCACTCAAGCGGAGTGTGGGACATTTTGTTACACATAGCAACCAGCCCACCCCAGGTGTGACATCACATCCTGCCTTGTGTCCCACAGTGGCTCTTCTCACTTCCTGGAACATTGAACTTGGTTTCCTCACTGACAACATGCTGTTTGCTGTCAGAAGTGGCTCTTCTGGTGGATGGCTTCCATCCAAAGTGACATGGCTGCAGATAAGCTTTTGGATTTTCTTATTTTTGTAAGTTTGCATTTGGCTTTTTAATCGTAATAAACCCATTGATGCTGCATTTAGCAGGTGCCCCTTTGTGTTCCTTGTTTGTAATTTCAGAGATGTGTTCCTGTCTCAGGTGGAGCTGCCTACTGAAGTACATCACCCTTCCTATGGGAATTTCTTGAACTTCTCATGAACATTTTATGAACTACCTATGCTGCAGCGTATCTTCACATTTATCTGGGGGGGGGGGGGGGGGTAGAGGCTTACTCATGTGGATGGTGCACCCTCTGTTTTGGTGTTTCCAGATAGTGTTGCTAATTTTTTTTTTTTAACAAGAAGATAGTGTTGCTAATTTAAAGTTCTCTGTATGGATGAGGTGTGTTCTTAGAAAAGGACTTCTATAACTCTACATAGCAGAAACAAAGAATAGAGTAACCCAAGCCATGATACACAGCAAAATTGAGGCCACATTGTTAGACCGTGTCCCTCGACACACTAGCATATGGACCCCATGGGTGGATAACTTTCTACCCCCGGACTTTGATCCCAACCTCCTTATCCCATGATCTTCCACCTACCTCTACCACTGCGCGTGGTGGCCCCCCTGGCCACACCACGGCCCCGCCGACAACGTTCCCCCTCCCCCTTCTCTCTTCTCTCTCTTTCCCCTATGTGCCCCTCCTCTCCTCACGCGCCTATCCCTCATCTGCGAACTCCGCTTGTACCCATGTTCCCTTACTCCCTCAACAAGAACAGGCCTCTGAAGCTATGATTTCACATTTTCTGATACCCCATGAACCTGATGTAAACGCATAACATTACCCATTGTCGAAGTTCTGGGGACCACCCCCGCTGATACACACTGATGCCACCGTGTCAACACCCTCCCTAATATTGATCAGCGACAAATGATAGCACTTAATCCACTAATTTTCTGATGTTTTGTAATAGTTATACTTTATATGTAACGTGAACGATATACATTCACCATTTCTGACTACTTCTTGTTGTACTCAATATTATGCTTTAATAAAAAACTTTTGAAACAGAAAAGGACTTCTATACGCAACATGCGGGGGGATGGCTGATAGAATGACTCTACCACAGAGTACAGATAGATTCCATGGTATTCCAATATCTCGACACTGGACACTGTCCTCCCTCCCGTACTAGCTAACCTATGTAGGGGGGGCCGCAATTAAGGACCTAACCCGCGAGACGGGTCCATATTTGTTTGTATTAAGCATAGCATTCAATTGTTGCATTGTTGTACTGTTTCCATGGTTGGATGCTTGTTTTCATGTTCAACAGAAGCAAGCGAGGACTGTTCTCTGAATGAATGAGTGACTTGTATAGCGCTACACATGCGAACTGAATCGCCTCTAGGCGCTTTTTGCAGCCAATTTCTGCTTGGCTGGTGCGGTCATTTTACCCCGTAGGATCTCGACACGCTTGGGACACACAGTCGTACACACATATATACATATATACTGGGCCAATTTGGACAAGATCCAATTAACCTAACAGCATGTCTTTGGAGTGTGGGAGGAAACCGGAGTACCCGGAGGAAACCCACACAGACACAGGGAGAACATGCAAACTCCAGGCAGATGGTGTCATGGTCAGGATTCAAACCAGCGACCCTTTTTGCTGCTAGGTGAAAGTGCTAACCACTACACCACTGTGCTGCCACTGTCTCTGTAAGAGAACTGCTGATTCACGTATGGCGCATATGCGTGCGCCAATGCACATGCGCAGGAGCGCGTCCCTAACGCCAGTTGGCGCCAGACGGCCTATTTAAAGGATGCTCTGACTTTCCACAAGTGCTGACTGGTCTTCAGCTGTGTCCTGTTCCTCTGAACCCTGCTATACCTGCTTGATACCTGTTACTGATCCCGGCTTCCTCTGACTCTGCTTCTGGACTCCGATTGCTTGATTACTGGTACCCAACTCCGGCCTGCATCTGACCTTCCTCCTGCTTATGCCTTGTACTCTGCAGCCCGCCTGTTACCGAACCCGGCTATCTCCACGACTCCGCTTCCATCATCTGCCCAGGTCTGACACTGCCACTGGAAACCTGCACTGGCTCTCTATGGTCTCAGCTCTCCTGTGTCCAGTGCTCTCCTGTCTCCTGACCATAGGAAGTACTGACAAGCCACCAACCCTGAATCTGCAAACTGGTTGAAGTTCCTCCTTAACTTGCACCGCAGCTCTTCACCTGCTGTTCTGCTGTTTCCACCGAGCCTACTACTTCCACCGCAGGTTCTACAAGCAACATTCCCTGGCACTCGTGTTCCTCCTGACCCTAGCCACCATCTGTTCCACCTTCAGTGGGGCTTGGGTAGGAGATACAAGGGAGGCCGACCTCGTCATATCAGACTCCTACCAGGTACGTGACAGTCTCTGTTCTTCTTGACGTTCTTAAACAATCTACGTAAACGATTATTAAAAACCATTGAAACAGAAAAGGACTTCTTACTGTCTGTTATTTTGACACAAAGGACCCCTACCTGGGAGCCTGACCTCACACTGAGCATTACACCACGCACCATAACTCTTTACAGCTTGGATTCCCAATTGTCCATGAAGGACTGACACGTAACACTCTCATCAGACAAATTTACATTTATTCCTGCCAGTCTGCTCCATAAAACCAATTCACGCATCCTCTCGAGCAAAAACAGTGGTGGGAAAATATACTTGGTATCTTGGTGTGAGAGAGCTTGGGGTTGGCTGCAGCAACCACACAAGCCTTAACTTTTAATTCTGATCTGCGCTAAGACAAAAGAAAAGGATCAACCTAACTGGTTTCTGTAGGACACCCCCAGCTTTCTTGTTAAACAAAGGGCTGAATGTCAGATGGTTTCTACTGTACTGGCCGATTTTGGCCCATGTGTACGCAACATACTGTAAGTGAGTGTGATGGATTTTTACAATAACTGATCACAGAGTGAGAGGCATCAGAGGGACTGACAACATGTGTAAACACAGCCAAGAACCCAAATACTGCTGAAGTGCCAGGATTTACAGGACCGCCATCTCAGTCCGGGAAGCAGACTGTAAGCCTGAAAAAGAAAAGCACCATCGTTCTAAGGAAGAAAAAAAAAAAGGAAGGAAAAGGCATTGTCAGGGTGAGTACTATAATTTGTCTGAGAAGTAATAAATACCTAGAAGTGTTACACTTGCACATTCTTCAGCACGTCCCATGAAAAAAAAAAAAAAAACAATACCGGGTGTCTAATCATTGTATTTAGAAGCATTTCTGTGATATTTCTTTGATCCAAATTAAAAAGTATCAAAAACGCAATCACAATATTTACCCACTTGATAAATATGGCCTACTTTTTAACCAATGATGCATTTTAATTAATTTTATACACAAAGGGCCATTCATCAAGATGTCAACATGTGTGGAACACCCCTGAGAGACTCCAGGATGGGTGGGACCAGAGTCACTGATTATATATATATATATATATACACACACACACATACATACACACACACACATATTTAGTTTATGATTACCGTAGTTAAATTTAGATTACTCATAAGCATAATATACTACTGTTCTATTACTGTGCCAGTGGAAAATTAGTGGGGTAAATCAACTAACTCCATCAATCCAACTGTTTTTTTTTCTACAATGACCATATTTAACAAAAATCCCTACTTCAGATTAATCTACATACAACCCACTCACAGAGTTGTTTTATTTTGCTTCTCTGCAGTCCGACAACCTTTTCATTTTCTAACAAACAGGGGCTGTCACTGTGATTGAAATGATTCATAAGAATATCTGTCAACGGCATGCATTGTGATTTGCTGTGCACTACACTGTAATCAAAGGGAGGCGGCTTACTCGCAGCACAATATGGAGAGAGACAGGTTCTGAGCACAGGTTGGAACACGAGCAATTATGGAGACCTGCCAGGAAACAAAGACTGGAATGCATTACTCAGAAATATTCAACTGGCAGCAATGGTCCGTATTGTGGAAGAGTGAACTTTTTTTTTTGCTGATTCAGCAGCATGGAAACGGTCTTCAAATTCTGATCCATTTGATTTGTTAATATTTCTCCATTATATTTAAAGTGGTTGTAAACCCTTACACGCCAATTTTCCCTACAGGTAAGCCTATAAGTCTTACCTGTAGGTACTGGAAATATCTGTTAAAACTGCACGGTTTATGAGATATTTACCATATACGCTTAGGCAGACGTCATCGGCACATGTGCACTGAAGAAAGGGCATGATCGCTCCATTTCTAAAAGGGCCCATGCCGAGACCGTCGGCTCCTGCGTGCACGCGACTCCGGCCAGTCGCAGAGCCGAAGTCCACGATCCCGGAAGGAAGAGGGGTGAAGGCGCGGCCACCAGTGGGAACCTCTGAGACATCGCAGGCTTCGTTTGCATGTAAGTACAACATAATGGGCTAGTATATTTGATTATAATTCCGTGCTTAGGTGTGTGCTAAGCTGCTGCCTCCCTATAGCAAACTTCACAATAGTGAAGTCCAATAGTTGTTTATAAAGAAAAAGGAAAGTTGGCGATGCTTTAAAAAACTATTTAAAATACCTGTGATCCTATAAATTAATAGACATGGGTAACCCAAGTCTCCTAGGTTACAGTAAAGAATTAGTTACTTTAAAAAATAGTAAGAAATTAATTTCTAAAGCTGAAAAATATCAATGTGAACACTGAATCCAATGTGCCGTGTAATGACTTCAATTAGCATATAAAACACAAAATATGCAAACCAAAATCTGTGAAAAAAATATTGAATAATAAAAAATTTAAATGTATAAGTCCAGAACTATATAAAAAAACTATTGGCAATAAATGTCCAGATAGCTCCCAAAAGGGAGTGTGCAAGATCCAAGTGATAGCAGTCTATCGTAATTCCTGTGCAAAAAGATAAGGTGACTTTTCCGTGCTCCCCTCTTGTATATACACTCACCAGAAAGCCTTACCCCTGCAGGGGTAAAGAGCGTGTAGTAAAATATATCCTACTCCTGATGTTCCAATGATCGGGGTATCCTCCTCCTCCATAGCATTGTTTAAATGGTAGGGTATCCACATGTAATTTAATGGTAAAAAACGGGCACTCATAGCGTAATTCTGTTATCCAAAAAATTTGTATTTTTATTAATTTAAAATAGAGTCCTTCTATCTTTAAAAAAATGGAGCTCCAATTGCCCCAGTTCACTTAAGAATACAAGCAATTTCCTGGGTCTGGACGGCGTGCATTCCACAGACCACAGTGCAAAAAAACGGAAGTACCGGAAGTGACGTGAAGGCGTACCAAGTCCCGCCTTGCGCGTTTTGTCATTGGACGTTGTCTGGGGTGTCTTTTTTATATTTTTTATTATTTAATATTTATTTCACCGATTTTGGTTTGCATATTTTGTGTTTTATATGCCAATTGAAGTCATTACACGGCACATTGATACAGTGTTCACATTGATATTTTTCAGCTTTAGAAATAACTTCTTACTAATTTTTAAAGTAACTAATTCTTTACTGTAGCCTAGGAGACTTGGGTTACTCATGTCTATTATTAATTTATAGGATCACAGGTATTTTAAATAGTATTCTAAAGCAGCGCCAACATTATGGTCTAGTATGTTTACGTTACAGGGGAAAAAAAGAGGAAGTAAAACCCATTCCTCTTTAATCTGACGCTTAGAATTTTGCTGCCAAAAAATGGGTAATCCAAGTCCAATTCTCATTCCAAAAAATGTCATTGCTCCTGACCAGCTTGATCTGGGAACTATGAAATCTTCCAGCAGTATGGGTCCATTCACACATAGGGGAATATTTGCTAAAACTGGTGAACACAGAATCTGATGCAGCTGTGCATAGTAACTAGAGCTGCACGATTAATAGTTAAGAATCAAAATTGGGATCTTCTTCCCTTTCTGATCTTCAAAACACCATTGTCACGATCTAACAAGTGCAGAGAGTTCTGACAGCTGGAAAAACAAAATCCAGGCAACCTGCCGAGTTTTATTACAACACGCGAATAAGTAAAAACAAAGTATCTTTTCGTTCTTTTATCAAAGGAAAGAACTCCGGCGTGTAGATGAGGGAAGTGTAACCACTTAAAGACCTATGCACAGCTGCACCAGATTCTGTGAGCACCACTTTTAGTAAATCTCCCTCATATGCGGTGAATGGTGTTTTTCCGCACTGGAAGAACACCAGTCAATGCAAGGGCACATAGAAAACAATTGTTTTCTCTTATTCAACATTTTTATTGAATGCCAAGAAGAAACAAAAAAATATATACAGTATATATACATGCAATACTTTAGCTTAGAAGTAATTGTACAAGCATAAGATAAAGATACACAATTGTGTTTTTGTCAAGGCATCATAAGATTAGCAATGAAATATATAAAAGGAAGGAGAGGTAGAAGAGAAGAAAATAAAATAGGAAAAAGAGAGGGATTTGGTTGGGAGTCCAAAAAGTTCTTGTGTCTGTGGGCATAGAGGGGTAAGCTGTCACAGCACCAGGAGACGGCGATCAAAATCACACAGGAGAAATGCCAAAATCTGAAGGCCCTAGACACGATTGCATTTGGGTATGAACGAAAAATAACTGAAGAGCTCGGAAGGAGCTCGCTGTATTAACTTATCCGATATTAGTACAGCAATCTCCCCACTGAACTATTGTGTTCTGACAGCAGGACTGCCCCCCCCCCCCACCCTTCCCACAACACACGTGTCAGAGCTTGCATTGGCTTGAATTGGATGCGGGGAAATCCGCAAACAATTTGCATAAGTGTGAACCCACCCTAAATGTAAACTATAACATAGGAAATCTTCTCTTTGAAGTTCAGGTATACTTTCAAGTGGTTGTAAACCTCAGGCATGAAATATGAATAAAGCATATCCCTCCATAGTGTGTTCTTGTCTCAATCTGGAGCACTAGGTGTCATTTTTGTCTGATGCTTCCTTCCTCTGCTTCATCAATTCTGTAACAGGTGTAGAGTTGAGAAGACTGCAGATAAACAGGTACAACGTATAGTGGGGATCGAAAGTTTGGGCACCCCAGGTAAAAATGTGTATTAATGTGCATAACGAAGCCAAGGAAAGATGGAAAAATCTCCAAATGGCATCAAATTACTGATTAGACATTTTTATAATATGTTAAAAAAATAATGATTTTATTTCCATCATTTACACTTTCAAAATTACAGAAAACAAAGAAATGGCGTTTGCAAAAGTTTGGGCACCCTGCAGAGTTAATATCTTGTACTGCCCCCTTTGGCAAGTATCATAGCTTGTAAAAGCTTTTTGTAGCCAGCCAAGAGTCTTTCAATTCTTGTTTGAGGTATCTTTGCCCATTCTTCCTTACAAAAGTCTTCCAGTTCTTTGAGATCTCTGGGCTGTCTGTCACGCACTGCTCTTTTAAGGTCTATCCATAGGTTTTCAATAATGTTGAGGTCAGGAGATTGTGAAGGCCATGGCAAAACCTTCAGTTTACGGCTCTTGATGTAATCCCCCGTGGATTTTGAGGTGTGTTTAGGATCATTATCCATTTGTAGAAGCCATCCTCTCTTTAACTTTAGCTTTTTCACAGATGGCATCAAGTTACCATCCAAAATTTGCTGAAATTTTATTGAATCCATTTTTCCTTCTACACGTGAAACGTTCCCTGTGCCACTGGCTGCAATACAACCCCAAAGCATGATTGATCCACCCCCATGCTTAACAGTTGGACAGAGGTTATTTTCATTAAATTCTGTGCCCCTTCTTCTCCAAACGTACCTTTGCTCATTCTGGCCAAAAAGTTATATTTTAACCTCATCGGTCCACAGAACTTCGTTTCCAAAATGCCTCATGCTTGTCTATATGTTCATTTACAAAGTTCAAACGCTGATTTTTGTGGTGAGGACGTAGAAGAGGTTTTCTTCTGATGACTCTTCCATGAAGACCATATTTGTACAAGTATCTCTTTATAGTGGAATAGTGTACCACAACTCCAGTGTCTGCCAGATCTTTCTGGAGGGATCGTGCAGTCAAACGTGGGTTTTGAATTGCTTTTCTCACAGTCCTGCGAGCTGTTCTGTCTGATATTTTTCTTGGTCTTCCAGATCTTGCTTTAACTTCCACTTTTTCTGATGACTGCCATTTCTTAATTACATTCCGAACAGAGGATATTGACATCTGAAAACGCTTTGCTATCTTCTTATAGCCTTCTCCAGCTTTGTGAGCGTCAACTATTTTCAGTTTCAGTTTTCTAGACAACTGCTT
Source organism: Rana muscosa (assembly GCA_029206835.1). Lineage (NCBI taxonomy): Eukaryota > Metazoa > Chordata > Amphibia > Anura > Ranidae > Rana > Rana muscosa. The sequence continues at coordinate 349,354,735 of CM055120.1, forward strand.
AGAAGAACCCATGGTGCCGATTGTTGGGGAAAGGTCAGATGAGTCTGGCCATTAAAAACCTTTGAGATTGACATCAACTGGTCTTCCCAGACGATGATTGAGAACAATCCATGACACTGGCAGGTCTCAGCTTTGCAAAGGGGGCAGTGCATGCTATAAATTCTGCAGGGTGCCCAAACTTTTGCAGATGCCATTTTTTTGTTTTCTGTAATTTTGAAAGTGTAAATGATGGAAATAAAAATGTAACTTTTTTTGACATATTATAAGAATGTCTAATCTGTAATTTGATGCCATTTGGAGATTTTTCCATCTTTCCTTGGCTTCGTTATGCACATTAATACACATTTTTACCTGGGGTGCCCAAACTTTCGATCCCCACTGTATGTAGGATACCATTAGCTGCTTCTACAGGTAAAACGCTAAACTCTTCTAGAAGCAGCATTTTTTTAAGCCAATGCATGGACCCCAAGGAGCTATACTCAGCATATGCATTGGATTGCACTGGGCCAATGCAGTCCCAAGAAGAAAATTTGCCTTATGTCCTACTAGTTTAATTCACACCACCACACTGAATTTTTTTTGACGCCATGCAGCATGCTGCGATACACTACACCAAGGATATGCAATTAGCGGACCTCCAGCTGTTGCAAAACTACAAGTCCCATCATGCCTCTGCCTTTGGGTGTCATGCTAGTGACTGTCAGAGTCTTGCTATGCCTCATGGGACTTGTAGTTCTGCAACAGCTGGAGGTCCGCTAATTGCATATCCCTGCGCTACACCATATAGCAATGCACTACAGGGCATAAAGATGAAACAATATTTTTAGGGCTGTTACTGATTAAAATGTTTGTGTTCGATTAATTATAACGCACATACAGATCCAACTACTTTTAGCTGATTTCCTTGCAGGCCGATATCCCAGTGCAGCTACCAACCACTGGAAAAATGGATAGCAGGATACAAAAAACACACAAAGGCAGCGCTCGATGGGAATAGCATTAAAACTTTTAAAGTCTTCAAGTAGGTAACAAAATAAATATTTCTCTGGAGATAAAATTGATGTAGCTACATAAACTGTAAAAATGGTACGCGTAATACCAAACGGTAGCAAAAGCAGTCATAAAAACATGTAGCCAAGTATGATACTGGTATAAAAATGTGTAGAACGATACCACTGCTGAATCCAGATGAGAAGGGGTTAACATCAGTCCGTCGGCATGTAGATGTCCCGTGAAGGGAACTATCACAACTCCCAGTGGATGGCTGTAGAATCCCAGGTTGATAGAGGGAAGTGTAACAGCCCTTGCGTGTGGCAGATAGTAAGGTCCCGCCGGCATGCAGATATGAAGGCACAGCAAAGGAGCCCTTCAGATGGACACAGCAAGCCCCGCCGGTGTCTGTGACGTCACCGGATCTCTGACAGAACTCCCTGAAGCCAGGCGGAGAGGTGAGTATCGATCAAAAGAATTTTGATTGATCAAAAAAATGTATCGATTAATCGAGGAATTAATAGTTAATTTCCACAGCCCTAATTTTTTTGTGACATTTGAATGAAGAAAGGGTAATAAGTTCTAACAATTAGCACTGACCCTTCACAGCACACACAAGGGCCAAGAGTTATACAGAGTATGATGCATGCTGCTGGTGTAAATGGGCCCTAAGCGACAGAAAGGGACAATGGATTTGGTGCCAAAAGTGGGAGTTACACGACCACTCATCCACACCCTTTCACAGCAAACTTCCAAGTACAGTATATGATCCATTGAACATTTTGCTTTTGTATTAGGTGATCTATGAATTGTATTACTAAGAGCAGAAAGTTACAAATTTCCGCCACCACCAATTCCTGCTCAAAACAAAACTGATTTAGTAAATCGAAGCCCAACAAAGAACACTGAAGGTTTTACGGCGTAATACAGTCCTAAATCATACCGTTAGAGAGATGAAGAAAGCCTGTGAAGACGTTTAACACACGGCATTATTCATAGGTAAGAAAATATTGTGTGCAATGGTGACATTAGTCTTTCATGGTGACATTTAGAGGCAAAATGAAAATAACAAACAGTTAAGAGATGTGTCTGGTGCTACACCTTACATGTGATAAATGAAAGGAAATAATGGATGTTCCAAATTCATATCTTTTACTGCAGTAATGCAATAAGGGAAATATATTCCAGAAACAATTTTTCAATATTCTTATTTTAGTGGGACAGTCCTATCTTTTTTAATCCCAATAGGTATAGGGTTTAAAAAAAAAATTAAGACTTAAAATATTGTCGGAACTGAACTCGTGGCACAATAGACATAAATTAATGCAGCTCTGTAATAATTGATAGGTTATTAAATGTATGGGTCTTGGTCTTCCTGTACTCTGTGAATGGAGACCCACGGTCACTCTCTCCTCCTATCGGCATGTTTTTGCTTGGCTGTTTCCCTTTAGGGTAACCTGGTGATCCTGTAAACAGCACATTTTCGTGAAAGAGAAACTCCCTTCATACCGTTTTTTCAGGTCTATGAACAAAAATAAGGGCAAGCAATCCAAAAGAGTTCTGTAGGGATCGTCACTCCACCTCTGGTCCCGCACCCTCATCTTCTTCTGTGATGTCATCAGCAGCGCTGTCAGAGGATGAACTGCAGAAGAACAGGCATATTTGCCAACACTCAACATGGTCATGCTAATGTGCGTGAAAATGCACGCAGATGTTGTGCACGGGTGCCTAGGCGTGCGCCCATGTGTGTGCACCATGGCGCATGCAGGCGTGACAGATCCCGGTGGCCAGTAGCCCATTTAAAGACAGCAGTTTGGACCACAAGTTGCTGGATGATCGTTAGCCCCCTGTTATCCTGTTCTGTATGTGCTGCTGTGTTGCTGTATTCTTGGATTTCCCGTTGCTGACCCAGCCTGCCCTTGGACCTGTCTTGGCTTCTCTCCTGGCTCTGACCCCAGCTTGTTCACACAGACTTCGACCTTCTGCCTGCTTACTGTGTATAACCCTGGCTTGATCTGGACTACGCTTCTGCTCCCTTGTATGACCCTGGTTCTGGCCCCTGACTCCACTTCCTGCTCCACTTACTGGTCAAGATCCACCAGTACATCTAGAGACACCTGTCTTGCTGGTACCTTTGCGTAGTTAGGACTTCACCCGCTCACCTAGAATGTTTTCTACCTTTCTGACATCGCTGCATGGTCAAGTCTTCTTCTGGTGCCTTATATTCTCTGATCCTTACACGCGGTCGGAATTTCCGTTGGAAAAACTTGGATGTTTTTCCCGATGGAATTCCGCTCAAGCTTGGCTTGCATACACACGGTTCTCTGAACTTTCGACCGTCAAGAACGCGGTGACGTACAACACTACGACGAGCGGAGAAAATGAAGTTCAATGCTTCTGAGCATGCATGTTTTTTTGCACGTCGGAATTGCATACAGACAAATAGAATTTCCGATAGGAACTTTTTCGGTCGGGAAAATAGAGAACCTGCTCTCAATCTTTTGCTGGTGGAAATTCCGACAGCAAAAGTCCGATGGAGCATACAACGTCGGAATTTCTGACCAAAAGCTCACATCGGACTTTTTCTGTCGGAATTTCCGATCATGTGTACGTGGCATAAGGCTGCTTGACAGTTGGTGACCCTCTTTGTGTGCAGCACACTCTGCCTCCACCTTCAGAGGTACTCTGCACTCATCATCAAGGGGAGCTCTCTCATCACTTCGGCATCTGACCAGGTATGTGACAAGCACGCTGCCTCATCTAGGTTCTTGCAGCCGACCCACTGATGATACAGTGCAGAACAGACAGCCAACCCCTTCTGGTACGCATGATGCTGAAATGAACTGCGATAAAATGCAACATGTTCTTTTTTCTTGCATACACCATAGTAAGGCATTAGTATTCTCTGCTGCTACCATTGAAAACAAGGCTATTTGCCTTGTCCTTGCGTTGGGACTGCGTTGAGCCATGCAAGTGATGCGAACAAGCCTTTATAGTCTCAAAGGGCCGACACTGTGGTATTTAATCGACGACATGAAACCAACATCCTCCATGACTTTGCAGGTATTTCTCCAGCATGTGTTTACTAATGACTTTCTGCTCTAGTTGGAACTTTCCATGCAGCGAAAATTAATGCAGCATAGACTAGACTGCGTTTTCACCTTAATATCCTGATGGCAGATTGTTTACCAGCTGCCTTCTACAAAAGATAAAACACAGAGAGTGAGCCTCACAGCCGTATGTTAGCGCCGAAAAGATTTATATCTATTACTTCCAGGATCAATAAGCAAAAGAATTAAGACCACATCTGCTTCTGGTGTTAATAGTCGACCTCTGATTGATCACTTTCAACATTCTTGCAAATACAAAGTGCAATTTACTGAATCATTACGCAGAGATAAATCACTATTTTACATGCCTCCCCAGAATTAGATGGCCAAAAGAGGGATGGTTAATATTTGATGAGGAAAGGACCCAATGTTTTGCTATTCTCATAAACACCCTTCAATACTACAGCCAACTTCAGCAGAAATGTATTTGCGGTGACCCCTTCATACATTAAATTGTAGTGGGAAATCCATGAAGGTAATACTGGCAATTACACAAACATAAATTATCTACCCATATATCCATCTAGAAAATAGAACACACTAATTTGAATAATACACTGTTTTATGGAAGATATCACATACATATTTATCTTAATTAACTGTAGTGGCTGCTACATACGTTTACTTGCCATAGATGTTTTTGTGTTTAGCCCATTTCTCCAAACCCTGAAAGTCAAACTCCAGCATTACCTACAGTCTTGCATAGTTGCACAGGCTCCTCTCTCTTTATTTCACTGCATACTGTGAGCTTCTCACAAAGTGCTTTAGAAGCAGCTCCATGTCAGAAAGAGCCCATCCCATTTCCTGGCTGGAGAACATGACATCACTGAGTTTAGTATACGGTATGCAATTGGTGTCATACACGTTTTGTTCACGTTTGATTAGTAGGGTGTAGGTCCTTGGGTCTGCCCTGAACGTCTTGGGAGAAGGTGGACATGACCTTCTGGCTTGACCCTTTCTCATAGGGTCTGCCTTTGGGGGAGCCCCACCTAGTACTTGGGTGGGTCTGTTTCGGCAGACCTCCCAGAGAACGGGGTCCATCTGGTTTAGGGTGACCACGTGTCCCGGATTGCCCCGGGACAGTCCCACATTTTGCAGATTTGTCCCAGGCACATTCATGCCAGGACAATGCAGAGTCCCAGAAAGAAACTGACACAGCCACCCCCCCCCCCGGGCCAATCTGATGCCCCCAAAAAAGGCCACCACATCACTGCTTTACTCACTGACAGTACTTGTCCTAGCTGGGAATGCCTGGAGGAGCACAATCCCCGCCCCCTGCTTGTGATTGGAGAAATCATAAATCCCGCCACTTGTGTCCAATCACTTTGCTGTGATTCGTTACAGCACAAGCTGATTTTTGGGAAAGAAGGGTGTTCCTGAATGGTAGTTTGGAAATGTGGTCACCCTAGTCTGGTTTCAGCCAGATAAACCAGGGTTCAGGGCTAGGGCCCTTTTCTTCGGAGGTGGACTGTGCACTTTTTTTGCACCAGGTGGAGTTCGAGTGTGTTCACACACCACAAGCTTTAAAAGAAAAAATAAATAAAATAAGGTATGCAATGGAAATGGGGTGTGGGGGGGGGGGTGACAGGAGTAAGAGGGAGAAAATGGAGAGGGCAAAATATAAGCAGATTCAACTTCAGTTCTACGCCTTGTTTACGCTAGGCGATGATTTACTATAAGCATACAGGCTGTTCACTTTGCAAGGGAATTTTCCCTTAGCTTACGGAATGTGATGAAAATTCACTTTACAAAGGGTACCCAGTTGCATGAGTTAAAAAAAAAAGAAAAAAGAATATATATATTTTTGCTTGCACATTGGATAATGTAAGTCAGCAAAGCTTCATTTTCTAAACTAATGCCGTTTTTAATGACGAGAAAAATAGATTTTTTTAAAATGGTCATTAAAAATTATCGTGTGTGGGCTTCAGAGCATTTTTCACGACGTGAAAAATGGGCATGAAAAAATTGGAACATGCTATAATTTTTCTCGTAGTTTTTCTCGTCATGAAAAACGGCCGTGTGTAGGCTTTAACAACGTGAAAAAAAATGCGCATGCTCAGACTCAAGTATGAGACGGGAGCGCTCGTTCTGGTAAAACTAGCGTTTGTAATGGAGATAGCACATTCGTCACGCTGTAACGGACTGAAAAGCACGAGGCTGAAAAGCGTGAATCGTCTCTCAACAAACTTTACTAACATGAAGGGTGGCGCCATCCGAATGGAACTTCCCCTTTATAGTGCCGTCGTACGTGTTGTACGTCACCGCGCTTTATTTGAGCATTTTTTTCAACGATAGGTGTAGGCAAGGCAGGCTTGAGAAGAATCACGTCGAAAAAAACGTAGGTTTTTTCAATGACATTAAAACCGGTCGTGTGTACGCGGCATAAGGGAAAATTCCCTTTCAGGGTCCATGCACACTAGGAGGCTGAAGAAATGCCAGAACCTCTGTCAGACAAAGCAGCATAAAAAATGCTCATAGCGGCTCTGAATGCACAAAGGTTTATGAGAGTTTATGGGAATTTGCTTTTATATGTTTTTTTTTCCCCCAAAACCTTCCCACTTGCTAATTTTTCACTATAATTCATGTACACTTGAAAACGCAGAATGCTCCTAAATGTGGTGTTTATGAACGTTTATATCAATTCTGAAGTGTTTTTTTTCTGCCTGAAAACGCTTCTCTGCAAATATGCATGGTACAGTGCCTTGAGAAAGTTTTCATACCCCTTGAAATGTTCCACATTTTGTCATGTTACAGCCAAAAACGTAAACGTATTTTATGTGATAGACCAACACAAAGTCGTACGTAATTGTGAAGTGCCTAGCCATCAATTGCACGACCAAGGCAGTGATGTCACTGCTCCCCCAGGTCACTGACACAATCAACCATAGCACTGGCCTCAGAGAATCAGAGCTCTGCTCCCTACCTTTCACACAAACCAAGAAGTCATGGGAGGAAACAATTTTTTTTACGGTATTAGATATCCTTTTCACTTGAAATTAGACTTAGTTCCAACATATTTCACTTTCTTCAGGAAACTCCAAAATTGTCCCATCAAATGTCACGTTCGTTGATGCACCAATGCAGGAAAATTGGCACCTATGTGTTAGAAAAATGTATTTCCTATATTTCTAATTAAAGCGCAACTCCACTTAAATTGGTTTTGTTCAGTGGGGCAGACATAACTGGATCCATCATGGGGTCTTTATTGCTGTCCAGGACCTAAGCAGGTAGACCCTACTACTGAACCAAAAACAACCCAAATTCTCCAAAACCGAATCCATTACAGGGCATATGATGCAGTATTCCTGTGTCCTGCACCTTTTAGACTGGACAAGAATATATGGAGAAAATTGTACAAATATGGAGAAATGTGTTTTTTTTTTAGGTGCTACTCTTAAAAAAAATAAAAAAAAATTATACTTAAAATAATTGATTTTATTTATACAAAGTTAAAATATACAACAATAAAAGAAACATTGTTTTACATATATTGTGCAGCTTTTCCAATTCACTCTACATGTTTCGCTATGAATTAGCTTCTTCAGGAGATAATTATATATGCTGCATGTGTAAACAATTAATAAGTCCACTAGAAAGAATAGTCCAATTTCTATACATTAAATGATAAGATATATCGAACACAAAGGAGACATTTCAAGTTTAGCCCAGGTGTTGTAAGGAAGATATCAGCATACCACAGGAAGAGACCACTCAAGGGATTTGATGCCCTAAAAAAAATGGGGCAGTTGAGAATGAGAACAATAAGTGCTAGTTCACACCAGACACAGTTCCGTTCAGTTCCGTGCGCTTTTTTTCTGCTCTAAAAATGCAGGCACAGTGTTTTCTATGTATTCCAATGGCTCTAGTTCACACCATGCAGTCAGTTTCTGGTCAGTATCTGGTGCAGAAACTGACCGGAAACTGACTGCATGGTGTTACCCAGAGCCATTGGAATACATAGAAAACACTGCATGCATTTTGTGCAGAAAAAAAGCGCACAGAACTGAACGGAACTGCGTCTGGTGTGAACTAGCACTAAGGCAGTTATCAAAATTTTCATCAATCCTATTGTTCTACTGGTACTATGTGAACTTTGATGTTTCTCTAGATAAGTGATGATAGGGCTTACAAGGTGGCCACTTCAACCCTTGTGGAGTCTAGTGTCTCCTGTATGGTAAAGATGATGTCCTCTTCCCAGAGCAAACGCTCTGGAGGAAACGCTTTTTATATAAGGGATTAGATATCCTTTTCACGTGAAATTAGACGTATTTCACTTTCTGCAGGAAACTCCAAAATTGTCCCATCAAATGTCATGTTCGTTGATGCACAAATGCAGGAAATGTGGGAATTTTGGCAACTATGCAGTAGAAAAAATTCTTAACCACGGACAAGCCCCTACAATTAGCACTACATCTCTAAATTGAATAGATATAGGAATACTTGCGGGATTTTTAAGGTGCATGTACTAATAAATTGATCCAAGGAGGTATATTAGAAAATATACATTTTATTTAACCAATGATTAAAAAATTGTCTAAAAACAATTCCACGACAAGTACAAAGGGTACAATCCATATGGATACAGTAGATTTGATGGAGTTTCCAACACATTTTGCCCTCAATCTGGGCTTCCTCAGGGACACAAGTGGACAGCATATTTTTTCTCTATTAGAAGGCCTGTGTTCCAAGTGGACAGCATCCCCTGAGGAAGCCCAGTTTGAGGGCGAAACATGTTGGGAACTCCATTAAATCTGCTGTATCCATAAGAATTGTACTTTTTGTACTTGTCGTGGAATTATTTTTAGACAATGTTTTAATAATTTTTTTAATAAAATGTATATTTTTTTAATATACCTCCTTGGATCAATGTATTAGTACATGCACTTTAAAAATCTCACAAGTATTCCTATATCTATGCATTAGAAAAATTTATTTCCTTAAAAATTTCTAATTAAAGCGCAACTCTACTTGAATTGGTTTTGTCCAGTGGGGCAGGCATAATTAGATCAATCATGGGGTCTTTATTGCTGCCCAGGACCTGAGCAGGTAGACCCTACTACTGAACCAAGAACAACCCAGATTCTCCATAACAGAATTCATTACAGGATATGATGCAGTATTTCTGTGTTCTGCGTCTTTTAGACTGGACAAGAATACATGAAGAACTCACTTGAGCTGGCGACAACAGAAGCTCAGCTAACAAAAGCCAAGCTGAGCGTGTCACAGCTGAACTACAGGTGTGGGGCCATTTCCCTGCCAAGCTATTATATTGGATTATCCTCCTTGTGTGGCTTCTGTCACTCAAAAACAGAGCGTCCTGATGATTTTTTGAGGACTTGTTGCGTCTCCCCAGCCTGCGGCTTAAAATTTGGCGGCTGTTTTAATGCAGCATCTCTTTGCTTTTTCTTCTCTCTGCTCCGACACAAGCCTCCTCAAAGCTGCAGCCATTGCCATGGAAACTGGAACAAAATCAACATTCTTCTTTTCAAAGCCTTGCACACTGCCACCCACCGGGCGCTCAGAAAACACGACCTTTCTGCGCAGCCAATAATCAGATTATTATTCTGCATTCCTGAGTACATTATACAAACGTAACATCACCTCTCTTAGCGGGAATTTGGGTTCTTCTAATCGTCTTGGAATTTTTTATTTTGGTGCTGTGTACAAAATTCAACATACTTTGTTTTGTCTCAGAAAGGTTTTTCAGGTTGACTACTAACAGGCAGCGGGTGTATTACTATTAAATCAGGAGGCAACCTTAACATTAAGTGTTATCCGTCCATAACCTTAAATGTACAAATAAAGATTGCCTTAAAGCGGAACTAAACTCTATCAACACTGTTTTTATTCCTTATGCTGCTAGCATTAGTACACTAATAGGAAGGTATATTATAGTTACTTGTTTTAACCTTTTTTTTTATTATTTTAACATTTTTTTTTAGTTACTTTCTGGTTTTTGGATTAGCCCAAAATCATACATCCCATGAGTTTTCATGGGTATTTGTTTCATTCATCTGGAGGGGGGAGGAGGGGCTTTCTCAGCTAAGCACACCCTCCTGCCTGCATGCCTGAGCTAAGGGCAAATGGATTCCAGGAAGTAAATCTGCCCTTACTCAAGATGGCCACAGCTAGAAACGATAGGAGGGTGATTTCTCAAAATATTAAAAACACGGAGACATGGATGATGGGGAGAGCTTGCTTTGAATACTAAAAATGAAATTGTATTTTTAATTTGTGGTGCTCAGATACAATTACGGTATATACTCGAGTATAAGCCGAGTTTTTCAGCACTTTTTTTGTGCTGAAAATGCCCCCTCGGCTTATACTCGAGTCACCTTTTTTGCGCCTGATCTCCCGTACTTTGGGGACCAGGTACCCAATCTTGGCACACACGTAGCCCCACTCTTCCTCTACAATTGTGAAAAGTTTGTTGGCTGGAGGACCTACGGCCGGGGAGCACAGATTTTTCAAAGCTGGGCACCCCTTCCATAGACTCCCATGTTAAACGTCAGTCTAGTCATGGACACAGTGAGGCAGGGGCACAGTGAGGCAGGGGCACAGTGAGGCAGGGGCACAGTGAGGCAGGGGCACAGTGAGGCAGGGGCACAGTGAGGCAGGGGCACAACAGTGAGGCAGGGGCACAACAGTGAGGCATGGGCACAACAGTGAGGCATGGGCACAACAGTGAGGCATGGGCACAACAGTGAGGCATGGGCACAACAGTGAGGCATGGGCACAACAGTGAGGCATGCACATGGACACAGTGAGGCATACAGATGGACACTCTAGGCTTATACTCAAGTCAATAAGTTTTCCCATTTTTTTGTGGTAAAATTAGGTGCCTCGGCTTATATTCGGGTCGGCTTATACTCGAGTATATACGGTAGGTTCTGTTTTAACAGGTTTACGTATATGCCCAGCCATTTTTTTTTTTTTTATATTTTAGATATAGCGGGTAAGTATCATAACCCCTAGAAGACTTGTATTGCTATTCAGTGTCCAGAATTAACAGTTTCACCAGACAGGAATTGAGGGAATCCTCCAACAGCAACAAAAGACAGACATTTTTTTTATATATGGGAGCTGTTTCAAGTTCCAAAGGATGTTTAGTGAATGAAAATGTTCATACAAACTTTTACTAGCATATTTCCAGCTTAAAGCTGGATACACACTATACAATTTTCTTTAGATTTTTACCTTTAGGTTTACCAAAACCATAAAATGAGGTCAAACCTAAACACTTTCAATTTGTATGCAATCAGGCAGGCCATTGCACTACATAGTTAAAGGCAAATCTAAGTGAAATTAAACAACAAAAGTTGTATAGTGTGTATCCAGCTTAACACTGAGGTCTTGTCTCTGCCCCAGCCAGTGACTGGACAGTGAAAGGAGAAGGAGCAGAATGATAAGCTAATTTTTCCATCACTCTGCTCTCTCCTCAGCATGTCCCTTATTAGCGCATCAACACTGATCCACAACTGACTGACTTCTCGTGCTACTTCTCCCCTTCCCAGTCTGAGTGCTACTTTAGGGTCTACCAGAATGCAGTGTGGGAAAACCCACGTTTCCTAAGAAATTCCCACACCTTGCTCAAAAAGCACTTGGTATGCGATCTGCTGCATATGTCAACGTAAACCTAACACCACCCAAAACGCTGATTGCAAATGCAGTGTGTTTGCCTGCACTAGATCGCATTGTACCACAATACCATGTGATCTGGTTACAGTGCATTTTCAAAAGTAATGCATGCACTACTTTGGTACGATCCAGTGTGATTTCAGCCCATTCAAATAATGGGCTGAAAATCGCACAGGAATGCAGAACATGTGAACTGGCACTTAACCACTTGCCGACCGCCGCCTGTACATACAGTATACGTCGGCAGAATGGCACGGCTGCGCAAAGTAACGTATATACGTCACTTTGAATTTCGCCCCTGTGCGGGCGCCTGGGTGTCACGGAGCTGCAGAACGGGGGGGGATGCCTATGTAAACAAGGGAATTCCCTGTTCTGCCTAGTGACATGATAGGGATCTATCTACTGCTTCCTGTCATCGGGAGCAGTGATCAGTGTCGTGTCACAGTAAGCCCCGCCCCCACACAGTTAGAATCACTCCCTAGGACACACTTAACCCCTTCCTCGCCCCCTAGTGGTTAAACCCCTTTACTGTCAGTGTCATTTACACAGTAATCAGTGCATTTTTATAGCACTGATCGCTGTATAAATGTGAATGGTCCCAAAATAGTCTAAAAATTGTCCGATGTGTCCGCCATAATGTCGCAGTCACGATAAAAATCGTTGATCGCAGCCATTGCTAGTAAAAAAAAAAATAAATATTAATAAAAATGCCATAAAACTATCCCCTATTTTGTAGACGCTATAACTTTTACGCAAACCAATCAATAAACGCTTATTGCGATTTTTTTTTACAAAAAATATGTAGAAGAATATGTATCGGCCTAAACTGAGGAAAAAAAAAATTTATATATATTTTTTGGGGGATATTTATTATAGCAAAAAGTTTAAAATATTGCCTTTTTTTTTCAAAATTGTCGCTCTATTTTTGTTTATAGCGCAAAAAATAAAAACCGCAGAGGTGATCAAATACCACTAAAAGAAAGCTCTATTTGTGGGAAAAAAAGGATGTCAATTTTGTTTGGGAGCCAACCGCGCAATTGTCAGTTAAAGAGACGCAGTGCCGAATCGCAAAAAGTGTCCCGGTCATTTGGCAGCCAAATCCTCCGGGGCTGAAGTGGTTAATATGGACTGCAGGGTTGACACCAAGTCAAATGTAAGCATCTATTGCTGCTTGCATTTTAAAAAGATGTTCCTAAAGCAGAAGTTCAGTCTGTTGGTTACTCCTACCCATCCCCCCAATCAACATAGTAATTAATTTGTTTCAAATGGTACTAAACCTCTAAATACCATTTCTCATCAGCAGTATATAGCAGTCTTGTGACTTCTATCAGTGTCCAGCCAAGCACTGGTCAGTTTGTAGGAGGAGTTTTCTGACTGTCCCATGAGACTGCAAGACTCCTGACCCTCTGTCTGGGCAGTGTTGATTGGCCCTGTGCTGATTACATGCACTCTCCCAAGAAAAAAAAACCTCTCTAGCAATATACACCAAACTGAGCATGTGCAGAGTGACTCCATAGACTCTTATCAGGAAATTATTAGGGGACAGTGGAAGAAAGGGAGGATCAGAGAAGCCAGGATCAAACAGCCTTTTTATACAATGTGGAGGATTAACCCCTTAGGTTCCACAGTGAGTATAACAAGCATTCTTTACTGCATATACAGACTGATTTTACTTTAGTGGGTTTAGTAACATTTTACAAAAAAAAGTTGTTTTCGTTAGATACCTTGTTTTAGATCCAGTGATATCATCATTGGGCTTCTCTATGCAATGCAATCTGATCATGGCTGGTGGGAAGGGACAGCAGATTGTAATACACAGCATCCTGCCTCAATACTCCCATCAAGACTCCTCAGCCATGATGCAAATATCAAACTGCTTTGGGTGAATGTCAGTCTGGAGAAGTGGGGGTCCAAGGTAAACTGAATTCACCTGGAGCCTGCATGTAATTTCAGTAAAGGACAGAAGCCTGTACAATTGTGCAAGTTAAGGCCGGAGTCCACCTCTTGCCACCCACGTAACACATATGTGGGTGGGCTTTAACGCTCACATGTCATACATATGCGTCCATGGGCTGGAGGCAGGACAGTAATGGACAGAGAGCGAGAGGCACGGCAGCACTGGACAGAGGGCGGGAGCGGCACAAGTTAACTTTCCAGATTAACCAGCAGGTGATTGGTTGCTAGGACACAGGGCAGTCCTAGCAACACCAATCACCAGCTTGTTGATATGAAAAGTTAACTCCAGCAGCTCCCACTTCCGCTCTCCAAGAGTGAGGGAAGGCAAAGGACCTGGCTGTGAAGGATGGGGGGGGAGGTTTGATGTGAAGGTACAGAGAGCACTACTGTAGGGGTGAGAGGGGTTGATGTGAAGGGGCAGAAAGCACAACTGTGGGGGAGGGGTGATGTGAAAGGGGCAAAGAGCACTACTGTTGGGGGGAGAGTGACGTAAAGAGGGGCAGAAGACACCACTGTGGGGGGTGATGTGAAGGGAGGGTGAGGACACTACTGTGGGGGGGGGGGTGGTGTATAAAGGGGGGAAAGCAGACACAACTGGTGGGGGGGGGCTGTGAATGGGGGCAGAGGACACTGCTGTGGCGTTGGTGTTGATATGAAGGGGATGGGGGCACTGTTGTGTATGAAGCGGGGGAAGTGCTGTGATGTGAACAACACTACCGTGTAGGGACGGGTAATGTGGGGGGGGGGGGTCTGAGAACATTACTGTGAAGGGCGTTGAGGACACTGCTGTGAATGGAGGGGAGGGGGGCTGTGATGTGAAGGGGAGGTTCAGAACACTACTGTGTAAGAGGTGAAGGGAGGGGTAATGTGAGGGGGGGGTCTGAGAACATTATTGTGAAGGGGATTGAGGACACTGCTGTGAATAAAGGGGGGGGGGGCTGTGATGTGAAGGCGGGGTTCAGAAAACTACTGAGTAGGGGGTGAAGGGAGGGGTAATGTGAGGGGGGGTCTGAGAACATTATTGTGAAGGGGATTGAGGACACTGCTGTGAATGAAGGGGGGGGCTGTGATGTGAAGACGGGGTTCAGAAAACTACTGAGTAGGGGGTGAAGGGAGGGGTAATGTGGGGGGGGGGCGGGGTCTGAGAACATTACTGTGAAGGGCGTTGAAGACACTGCTGTGAATGAAGGGGAGGGGGGCTGTGATGTGAAGGGGGACGGGAGTTCAGAACACTATTGTGTAGGGGTGGAGGGAGGGGTAATGTGAGGGGGGGATCTGAGAACATTACTGTGAAGGGGTTGAGAAAACTGCTGTGAATGAAGGGGGGGGGGGCTGTGATGTGAAGGGGGGGGGTTCAGAAAACTACTGAGTAGGGGGGGCTGGAGGGAAAGGTTATGTGAGGGGGGTCTGAGAACATTATTGTGGAGGGGATTGAGGACACTGCTGTGAATGAAGGGGGGCTGTGATGTGAAGGGGGGTTCAGAAAACTACTGAGTAGGGGGTGGAGGGAGGGGTAATGTGAGGGGGGGTCTGAGAACATTATTGTGGAGGGGATTGAGGACACTGCTGTGAATGAAGGGGAGGGGGGCTGGGATGTGAGGGGGGGGGGGTTCAGAAAACTACTGAGTAGGGGGTGGAGGGAGCAGTAATGTGAGGTGGGGGGGGGGTCTGAGAACACTACTTTGAAGGTAATCAAGGACACTGCTGTGAAGGGGAAACTGGTGGGGGGCTGGCTATAAAGGGGGGATTGTGATATGCAGGGGGGACTGAGGACATTGATGCAAGAACAGAATTGTGATATAAGAGGAGGGGGGCTTTGATGTGAAGGATCGGAGTCATTTCAAAAACATGCAATTAGAACCCCTGCTGGAAGAAGATTTTACTGATCAGACCTCCATGAGTTTAATTCAATACCCCTGCTATAGAATCTCATTGGAGTTCATTGTTCCTGGATAATAATATTACTGCACAGATAATTCAATTGTAGATGATTATAAGAGTTTGCAACAAAGGGTTGTGTTTGTTTTTTAATTCCTAATTAGCTCTACATCTGTGCAGTGAGGTTGTCAAGGGGTCTGCTTTATTACAGGAGTAGCTCTTCACTATTTCTCTTTAAAGAGCACTTTCACACTGAGGCCCTTTCAGGCGCTTTCACACTAAAAACGGCGCCTGAAAAGATTACGAAAACTTATTTCTATTAAAATCAATGAATGCTTTCACACTGCGGCACTGTGCTGAAAAAACGCCCCTCTCCATTGAAATTAATTGAAAGCGCTTCAAAAGCGCCTGAAAAGCGCTTCAAAAGCGCCTGAAAAGCGCTTCAAAAGCGATCAGTGTTTTTACTGGCAGTTTTTCAAGCGCCAGGCTCAGTGTGAAAGAGGCCTTAAAGGATTACCATGTAGACAGTTTTTGATCTGACCTATTTATAACATTTGAACCGGCCTATATATACACTCAATTGTAACAGTTACTAAAAATATACAATGCACTGTTACGTCATATTCAGAATGAAGATAAAAAAATTTATCACTAATCAATGTTGCTATAGCAAGGTAAGGGATAGGGAATTCATAAACTGATTGTGTATGTTTAGACATACATGAAAATCCCTCTTCCCTCTACAAGTCTCATGCCGCGTACACACAACCGTTTATAATGTCATTGAAAAAAACGACGTTTTTCTCGACGTGATTCTTCTCAAGCCTGCCTTGCCTACACACGATCATGAAAAAAAATGCTAGAGCACAGTGCGGTGACGTACGAAATGTACGACGGCATTATAAAGGGGAAGTTCCATTCGGATGTTGCCACCCTTTGGGCTGCTTTTGCTGATCCTCGTGTTAGTAAAGTTTGTTGAGAGCCGATTCGCGCTTTTCAGCCTCGTGCTCTTCAGTCCGTTACAGCGGGACGAATGTGCTATCTCCATTACGAGCGCTAGTTTTACCAGAACAAGCGCTCCCGTCTCATCACTTGCTTCTGAGCATGCGCGTTTTTTCACTACGAGAAAAATTAGAGCATGTTCCAAATTTTTAATGCCCATTTTTCACGTCGTGAAAAATGCTCTGGAACCCACGCACGATCGTTTTTAATGACCAAATTAAAAAATTGCATTTTTCTCGTCATGAAAAACGGTCGTGTGTACGCGGCATCAGAGTCCGCCCTTGTCACTTGGAAAATGACTTCCATTCAACATTTCTATCAGCCTCCAGAAATGTGGAAGAATAATCCCATAGAGCAGGTAATTGCATTGCTAAAATATTTATATCATCTCGTTAGCGATGAGATAACTAATTCTATCAAAGGACTGCATAGTTATTAATGAGACCTAAAAGTACATGATGTATCTGTAAGAACAGATAACATGGGCCTTCACGCTGGTTTTTAGATAACAATATGGGTTCACGAGAGTGCAGAAGGATCTGGAGGGGGGAATATCACCTAGTTATGAATCTCAATTTGTTTCAAACAAAATAAAATATTCAATGGATCATTCTCATGGCCTTAAAGCCAGCCAACATCAGTCAAAAGTGAAAGTTCAGTTGCAGGTGATTCCAGGCATGAGGGCATCTTAGGTCATCTTAGGTCTCTTGGGGCATCTGAAGAAAGGCTGTTTGAGAGACTCAAGCCGTGTACACACGATAGGTTTTACCAATGAAAACAGTGTGATGGACTGTTTTCATCGGACAAACCGATCGTGTATGGGCCCCATCGGTCTTTTTTCCATCGGTGTTTAAAAATAGAACATGTTTTAAATTTATCCGATGGTTAAAAAACCGATAGCAAATATCGTCTGTGGGGAACTCCATCGGATAAAAAACCCACGCATGCTCAGAATCAAGTCGACGCATGCTCAGAAGTATTGAACTTAATTTTTCTCGGCTCATCGGAGTGTTTTACGGCACAGCGTTTTAAACGGTCGGTTTTTTGACTGATGGTGTGTGGGCAAGACTGATGGAAGACAGTTTCATCGGATTTCCGAGGGAAAAAAACATCGGATTACAATCCATAGGATATCCGATCGTGTGTACAGGGCTTCAAGGTTGCTCAGATTTTCTAAATTCCACATGGCCAATCCTTCCCTTTTCTTTGGTGAAGAGGACAGATAAGCTGTCATATTTGGCCAAGTGTAGTGCTAGGCGCTGTTTCTCTGGGAGCTTGTTTGAGGCTGGGTGGATTAGATCTCTGAACCCAGGGGTTCTTGTTGACATATCTGCATATTTAGGCCTGTTAACACAGACGTAAGAATTTACTGATGTTTATACTCATCTTTTTTTTCACGTTTCATAAAGACCTAGAATAACCGCGTGTAAATGTCCATATGCGATACATGCGTAAATGTTTTATTCATCCTCTCCTAGCTGCCAGTATTGCAATATAGGTGTTTACACGCATATACACATGTATATGTGCATAAATTACTGCAATCAAATGTAAATCTTTCTATTTTTATTTCATGGCTCTGTACTCATGTATTACTGATCTTTACGCAGCTGTGTACATTGTTCCATAGACAACACTGTTCTAAATTAGTAAAAAAACATGTCTTTTTACTCCCATGTGCAGGAAGCCTTACAGGCAGCCTAGCTTGACAGAAGTCCTGAATTAAAAGTTCACCTTTTTTTTTTAAATCTAAATTCCAGCACCCCTATGTACTAATATAGCATTAATGTACTTCTTTTACAAAAATAAAACAGCTTTCCATTAATTCTACACAGGCTTACGGTTAACTCACTCTCTTCATAGGTGTTTAAAAAAAGGTGTTTAAAAACACTACTCAATTAATTCTGCCTTACTTCCTGGACAGACTTTAGGTCATGACACAGGAAGGAGTTGACCAGCTGATCTCATTAGCACACACCCTGCATCCTCCACCCTCAGCTGGTCAACTCCTTGTGTCACAACCTAAAGTCTGTCCAGGAAGTAAGACAGAAGTAATCGAGCAGTGTTTTTAAACAGCTATGAAGAGAGTGAGGTAGAATTAATGGAAAGCGGTTTTATTTTTGCAAAATAAGTACAGTACATTAATGCTATATTGGGACACAGGGGAGCTGGAATTTAGGGGGAAAAAAGTTGAACAAAATGTGAACTTCAAGTCTTTGGACACATTTCCTTTCACCAATCAGTCCTAATCATGGCTGATAAGCTCACGTACCCTAAGCTGGCCATACATGTGGCAATTTTCAATAAATGTTAACCACTTTGAGCAACAAGTAATTGCAAGTATGATTCCAAGTCCTCAATAGATCGACCACCATAATTTGGTCAATAGTGAAGTTAAAACCGGGCAATAAATTGATAATTTGAATAAAGTTTTTTAAAAGATTGATTTAAAATAGAATCTAAACAGGAAAAAAAACACAGCAATTTCATAAAAAAAAAAAAAAAAAAAAAATCTGGGAAACTTGGGGTGTCGCTCCAGACAATCATCCTTCAAATGCATCGGGGGCATGACCTGGGTGGAGTCAGGCTTAGGCCCTTTTCACACTTCTACAACTTGTCCCACGATTTGGGACTGCAAAGTAGCATGACAAGTCGTTTCCCATTATTTCCAATGACAACCATTCATATTAGTACGACTTCAAGTCATTCCAACTTCAAAGTAGTTCCTTGCACTACTTTTGTTTGATTTTTCCCTGAAATCGCCGCAAAATCCCAGCTGCGAATCGCGGCCGCAAAATCGCGCAACTTTGAAGTCGCACAAGTGTGAAAGGGGCCTCAAGTCGTCTTGCTGATCCACTTTTCGGGCTGGGTTGCTGTGTGGCAGTGTTTCTCCATCTCCAACCAATATTTTTCAGCATATTTGTTTGTTTTTTTTATCCCAAAACTACAATTTTTGTCTTAGTTACCTTCACAGTGTCATGAAACTGTGCTCATTCAGGGCAAATTAACAGGTTTAGCTAAGAGCCCTCCTCCCCCTAGCTATTCATATTTATCTTCACTATACTACTCAAATGCCCTGTTCGTACGTTGAAGCCAAATTAAATACCTGGCGGAGCTTATTATGAGGGATAATTGGACTCTCTCCCTCAATGCCTGACTGCCAAACGGCCCAAGTGCTTTCATGTGTTGCCGGCTACAGACTCCTAAGCTGTGTGTAAGCTCAGACCGACCAGGAACCAATGTCAAGATTTCCATCACGTGCATTCCTAGAATAAGCTAAAGGTAAGCAGGTGCTGATCAACAGTCAGCTAGAGGCTGGAAAATTCACAGATTAATGTACATATTTTCCAACACACCATGGATCCTTAAATAACGTCCACATTTTTTTACTCAAAGTCATCACCTCACGGCGAAAGGGTGCAACGTTTTGGGGCCTCACGGGACCCTTTTACCAAGTGACCACATGCCTGACTAAGAGGTCGTGGGAGGCCCTGAAACATTGCACTCTTTTACTGAGATGTGATGACTGTGCTATTACACCATAGATCTTATTTAAAGATCCATGGTGTGCTGGCAAATATGTACCTTGACCAACCAAAAAATACAGCCAGTCTTTTTCTGAGGGCTCCAGCCGGGAAACGGGCTGGTGAAGGAAATGAAGGGACAGTAATAATCAACAAAGTGGGGTGGACTGATGTGAACCTGTTAATTTGCCCCAAATTACCAAAGTAAAACTTAAATTTATAATTGCCCTTTTGCTATGAATGATGTATTGGTACAAGGTAATTGCAAAGCTAAATTATTTGGATTTGACCCACCATAATAGAACAACGAAAAAGAGAGAGAAATCTGAAGTGAAAAAACGTTGACAAAAGATTTGACTTCACCATCACTAATAGAGTCCTTAACGAGTTTTTTTTCCCCTTCAACACAAACCTTTGTAAATTGCTGAATGTATCTCTCCAAACAGCAGGGCCTTGTAAAATCACACAGACTTCAGTGAGTGCCCACCATGGGCTTGCAATAAATTGGATGACTAAAAAAAAAAATGAACTAAAGTTGCATCGTTAATTTAATCTAACTCTCTGTACTATCAATCAAAATTTAATCTGCTGCTTGTGGAAACATTACTACCGGAGAACAGTAATCAGTTTGCCTAATGGCAAATAAAACTTTTCTGCCTATTAAGTAGTGTATAAAGTTTCATGCACTAATTTACAGCTTAAAATGCTTGTGATAAAGCCGATTCTAAAAAGGGAAAAGAAAAATAATAAAAATGACCTAGTAAAAACGAACGATTTAATGATGCCCACAACTCTGTAGGATGTGGTGATTATACAAGGTTCGTGAACAATGGAAAACTTACATTATTGAAAAAATAATAACCTCTGAAATTACGAGAAAGACTTGTAGACATGGGAAACAACCAAATAATGGGAGAACTTGGCTATATACAGTCTAGTTAAGATATAAATATCTCATTATTCTCAGGGTTGTGCTTGAAAAATGCTTGTCAAGACTTCTTCGCCTCCACTGTATCATGTTCTTCGCCTCCATAGGTTTTTACCTAATTGCAGAGCTCTACTGGGATGAAGCATGACATATGTGTGGTGATGGGCTGCAGTTTTTTTTTTTTTTTGTTTGTTTTTTTTTAAATCCCCCCCCCTACTTTTTCAAATTCCATTATCAGTGCAATGTGCCGAGAAAAAAAGTGGCAATTACAAGGGTTGGGACAAAAAACATCTAAAACTTCAAAGGGTCCTCAACAACGGTCATCTTTTATTCCAAAAGAAAAAAAAAATAGGAATTATACAACCTTGTCAAGCTCAGTGGGGACTACCACCTGCCGAGCACCACCCGTTTAATTGAATGGGGCTGCACTGAAATCCCCCCCAAATTCCCATAGGCTGGTATTTAAGGGGTTAAAAAACACTGCCTGTCAAATGCTCTATGAATGGCAATATGGATGCAGATCAATCTTCAGAGAAGAAAGCAAGGGTAAACAAGCCCTTAAAAGAAAAGTAGGGCCAAAGTTCTTTTGGCCTTACTTCTCATATGGGTCAGAGGAGAGCACTTGGTTCTGCACTCCTGTGACCCGTTTTCACAGAGCTGGTCCAGGCTCTGCAAGGATCCCCACTTAATGTCAGGATTAAGGATGAGCTCAGGCATGTTCGCAACTCCACGTGCACGCGCCCTCCAGGACGCAGACAATCCGCAGCGCTAATCACAGGCATTGAGACATTTCCCAATCCGCTGCTGCACAGATCAGGAAAAGTCTCACTACCTGTAATTAGCGCTGCGGAGTGTCAGCTTCCTGGCAGACATGGCCATGTGGAGTTGCGAACAAGCCTGAGCTCCTCCTTAGTCAGGATCCTCCCGGAAGCGTGACCGGCAGCTGGCTCAACCTTTCAGTAAGTACAGGTAGCTGAGAGCCTAAGCCAGCAGTTTCTGCCCCTGCACAGCCCGGTGATCTAGCAAGCACTGGAGGGGCAAAGCAGAGAACCGTTGACTGAACACTGAGAACTGAGCGATCAGCGGTCTTTGACTGCTCAGTTTTCGGTCTAGAGGTGGCGGGGGACAGATGCAGCTGGGACTGGTGCAGCAGCCATCTAGGTGAGTATGATTGTTTTTTATTTTCGATTCCCACAATTCTCTTCTAATTGTTTGTTGCTTCTTTAAAGTCTATTTAAAACGACATGTCCATCTAAGACGACCATGATCACCGGGAGACAATGCTGCCATTTATTTCACCACAGAACTGACCGCATTGTCCCTCTAACAGAAAGTTAAAGCATAGGTAAAGGGGAAAAAAAATATTTAGGAGAATTCTGGAATACATGCACGTTACCAATGTTTTGTCTCTTTAAACATACAGAAAAATAACTACTTATGTAACAGAAATATAGTGAGTTCCTACCTTCCTGTATGACTTGACAACACAGCTCTGAATTCCTAAGCACTGCCAACTTTAATGGATTACAATGAATACCTCTCTTCATCTCTTAAGGGTCCTTTCACACGGGGCGGATCCGTGCAGATCCGCCCCGTGAAGCTCCGCTTGCTCAGCGGGGATCGCTCCGTTGATCCCCGCTGAGCCGGTGCAGGGACCGCCCTGTCAGAGCGCCGCTCTCCCCTATGGGGAATCGGATGACGACGGACCGTAGAGTCCGTTGTCATCCGATCCGCTCCGCCGACGGAAGGAAAAATAAGGCTCTTTCACACGGAGGTCCGTTCAGGTCCGCCTGTCAGTTTTTTAGGCGGACCTGAAACGGATCCTCCATGTACCCCTATGGAGGCACGGATGTCAGCGGAGACATGTCCGCTGACATCCGCTCCGCCAAAGTGTGACAGAGGAAAACCCTATTTTTCCTTCCGTCGGCGGAGCGGATCGGATGACAACGGACTCTACGGTCCGTCGTCATCCGATTCCCCATAGGGGAGAGCGGCGCTCTGACAGGGCGGTCCCTGCACAGTGTGCGGGGACCGCCCAGTCATCTGTCGGCTCAGCGGGGATCAACGGAGCGATCCCCGCTGAGCAAGCGGAGCTTCACGGGGCGGATCTGCACGGATCCGCCCCGTGTGAAAGGACCCTTACCCTTCTCATCTCCATAACCCCTTCCTGTGCGCAAGCAGTAGCACTGGAAGTTGTCAACTTACAAATCTGTTAGCAAAATCAACAGGTATGTTTTGCAATTATCGAACAGATAACAAAACACATTCAACTGTATATTTAGCAGAGCAAAATGTTAGAATTTAAAGTATAACTAAACTTTTTCTTTCGTTTTGGACAGAGTGGTGAGGGATTAGAACACTTGACAGTTTTTATTGCTGTCTGTGCCCCTATTAGGGAGATTTGGCCTATTTGTCCTGTTTACCTTTAGCATTGAAAGAGTGAAAGTAAAAGGAAATCCCACATTTTGGGTTGTCCCCAGAAAAGCAATAGAGGAGAAATCATCCAATGGGGACACTAAATCTGGTGACCAGAGGGCCCCAAGGGATTCCTTTAATTTGTAGGGATTTCCCCTGACTTCCTGTTTTGGCTATGGGGCAGGAAGTGAAGGTAAATCTCGCTATTAGGGCACAGATGGCAAAAAATGGCAACATGGGGTTATAACCCACCCTTACGTTATCCAAAATGAAAAAGCGCTGGGTCCAGGGGTAGGACTTTATAATCTAAATCAGTGGTCTCCAAACGGAGGCCCTGGGGGGGGATGTGGCCCTTTGCTTGCCTCTATCCGGCCCTTGCGGCACTATTTCATCCACAAATGACACTAGTGATAGGGTACTATTTCTCCCACTGACACCAAGAATAGGGTGCTATTTCTCCCACTGATATTAACAATAGGGCAAAATTCCTTTCACTAAAACCAATGATGGGGCATTGTTTACTCTCACTGACACTTGGGCATTTTCTACTCCCACTGGCCACAATTCGACCCCCCTAAAGTCTGAATGACAGTAAGCTGGCCCCTTGTTTAGAAAGTTTGGGGACCCCTGATCTAGATGAATATATTCATGAGGTCACAATTTACAGCATCGGTATAATCTTTCACAAAAGCTCCACCTGTTATACAACAGCAGCCCTTGAGCTCTAGGCTTGTGACTCTGCCTAGGCTGAGGTGAGGTCATCAGTCTGCTACAAGCAAGTCAAAGCATTGCCTTAAGCCCTGTACACACGATCGGATTTCCTATGGTTTTTAAACCAATTGATTTTTCCATCGGAAAACCGATGAAGCTGACTTCCATCAGTCTTGCCTACACACCATCAGTCAAAAAACCGACCGTTCCAAACGCGGTGACGTAAAACACTCCGATGAGCCGAGAAAAATTAAGTTTAATGCTTCTGAGATGCTTAACCATCGGATAAATTCAAAACATGTTCTATTTTTAAACATCGATGGAAAAAAGACCGATGGGGCCCATACACGATCGGTTTGTCCGATGAAAAAAGTCCATCTGAGTGTTTTAATCGGTAAAACCTATCGTGTGTACAGGGCTTTAGTCTCCTGTCCCCCAGTAATGAGACGCAACACTAACTTTGTAGCCTGTCACAAGGTGAAAGGCTACAGCAGGAGCTTACCCGTGTCAGACATTTGTGAAAAGAAATGCAAGAACTGCACATGCACCATGATGCACATGATTATGTCATCTCTGAGTCAGTGTCTCAGTCCATGAAGTAGATGCTTACCCTTAGTGATGCCTAAACAAAGATGGCATCCTCCTTCAGGAAAGGAAAGCGGTAATAAATACCTGGAAATGTCTCGCTTACACATTGCCGCACATAAAACCAAAACTTTATCTGACACTAGGTCAGCGTTAACATATCAGTGACATATTTTAGAATATAACTGAATTTAGCCTTACATTCTGCTGACCAGGCCATCTCCAGCCATCTGCCAGTAATTACGTTTGGTAGTCTTCAAGAAAAATACAACACTGAGAAATTAAGTTTGACTGGAAATGATTGAAGATATTGGTGGGTGAGGGAAATGAAAAGACCCCTGTAACACCAAGGGGCCCCGCTTCCTCCTTGACTGTGAACTGTGTTGTATTCGTCACCTTGATTTAATGTAAGTAACAGGTCTGAAAACTCAGCAGGTTTTCCAAGGGAGGTGAAGAAAGAGCTGACTTCTGACTGGTTTTTGATAGGATTCGATCATAAATCATCAGAGGCTGCTGAGAGGAGACATCCGTTCAGTCTGCATCATCAATCCAGTCGAGATTCTTCAGATTTATGCTGTAAAAGTGATAGTCAAGGTTCTAACAGCCAAGATGGCAACATCCTCTAAATACTCTGTGCTGAGAAAAAGAACCAAAAATGTTCAGGTAGGAAAAAGGAAGCACCATAAAGGTTTTCCATTATGTGACCATTAATCCCTGCAGATGACTATGTTCCATTATTATAATAATTACTACTGTATACTGGATTTATATATAGTGCCAACAGTATGCCCAAAAGTTTACAAAATAAAGGACACAGTACAGTTGTAATCCAAGATAAAATAGGATTTTTTACTCACCGTAAAATCCTTTTCTCGAGTCCATGGACCGACACAGCTTCTCTATTGACAAAGTGGGTATTATCCGTTAATTAGGAGTGACTAGGCAGAAAAACTTGTAAAAAGTGTTGCATCACACCTTCTACAGTACCGCCCAGGGGGCGGACCCTCTGGGTATACCCTCTCAGTCTGCATCTTCGCAGATCAGTTCGTCAAAAAGCAGTACAAACTTAAAAGGAGGGGTGGGTGCTGTGTCGGTCCATGGACTCAGAGAAAAGGATTTTACGGTGAGTAAAAAATCCTATTTACTCTTTCGTCCATGGACCGACACAGCTTCTCTATTGACAAAGTGGGACGTCCCAAAGCAGTGTCAGAGAAAAAAACGAGGGGTGGTAACAGCATAAAAATAAACTTCACCCCAAACACAAAACAGCACTCCTCCAACGGAGGAGTTGCAACTCTAAACAGCCGCTTGCAAAACCTTGCGGCCAAAAGAGGCATCCGAAGATGCACCTACATCAATTTTGTAGAATTTTGTGAAAGTGTGAGCGGACGACCAAGTCGCCGCTTTACGTAATTGGGAAACAGACGCTTGATGTCGGAAAGCCCAAGAGGCACCTGTTGCCCTGGTCGAATGCGCCGTGACAGGAAAGGGGGGCGCCTGACCCTTTAAGGCGTAAGCCTGGATTACTATCTGTCGGATCCACCTAGAGATGGTGGCCGATGAGACTGCTTGGCCCTTCTTGGGACCAGCCACCGAAACAAACAGTGAGTCTGACTTCCGGAACAGGGAAGTAGCAGATAGGTATACTCTCAAAGCTCGGACAACGTCCAAGGAATGCAACGCCGACTCCTTAGGATTCGACGGCTGAGGACACAAGGATGGAAGTACAATGTCTTCGTTGAGATGAAAAGCCGAAACGACTTTCGGAAGAAAGGAAGGCTGCAGCCGCAGCACCACCTTATCCTTGTGGAAAATCAAATAGGGAGCCTTGCAGGACAAGGCTGCCAGCTCAGAGACTCGTCTAACTGACGTAACGGCCACCAAAAAGACCACTTTCTGAGAAAGTGTCAACAGGGGAATATCTCTAATATTCTCAAACGGTGCCTTCTGAAGCACCGAGAGGACCAGGTTCAAGTCCCACGGAGGTAACGGGGGACGGACCGGAGGGGCCACCTGTCGGACCCCCTGCACAAATGTACTCACGAGAGAGTGAGTCGCCAGGGGTCGCTGAAAAAAGACAGCCAGGGCAGATATCTGTCCCTTAAATCGTACTTAGGGCAAGCCCTTGGTCCACCCCATGCTGTAAAAACAGCAGGATTCTGGAAACCAAATAGGTACGCGGATGCCATTTCATTTCCTCACACCTGGAGATGTAGGCCCTCCAAGTGCGGTGATAGACCTTCCTAGAGGACGGTTTTCGAGCACTTCTCATAGTAGAGATTACTGAGTCTGACAGGCCCCGGTCTCTCAGTACCTGGTTCTCAACAGCCATGCCGTTAAAGCCAATGACTGTAAAGCAGGATGGAATATGGGACCTTGCGATAGCAGGTCCTTCCGTAGTGGTAGGCGCCAGGGGACGTCTGCTACCAGACGTACTAGATCGTCGTACCAAGGACGCTGAGGCCAATCTGGAGCGATTAGGATCATTGGAATTCCCTCTGCCTCCACTCTGCGGAGCAGAAGAGGAAGAAGCCTTAAGGGAGGGAAGGCATAGATTAGCCGATACTGACCCCACGATGCTACCAACGCGTCCGTTGCATCTGCCCATGGGTCTCTTGACCGGGCCACAAATCTCAATACCTTCCGATTGAGTCGGGAAGCCAGAAGATCTACGTCTGGTGTGCCCCATCTTTGGCAGAGGAGTTGGAACACCTCCGGGTGTAAGGACCATTCTCCCTGGTCCAGCATCTGGCGGCTCAGGTAGTCCGCCTGCCAGTTTTCCACACCTGGAATGTACACGGCCGACAGTGCCGATACGCTCCTCTCTGCCCACTTCAGGAAGCGAGCGATCTCCGATGCTGCAGCTGAGCTTCTTGTTCCTCCTAGATGATTGACATATGCCACTGCTGTGGCGTTGTCTGACTGGATCCTGACTGGACGCCCTTGCAGTCTCTGAGACCATTTGAAGAGGCACAGCTTGATCGCCCGGATCTCCAGGACATTGATCGGCAGGAGGGGATTCCTCTGGGGTCCAGCGACCCTGCACCGACTGGACACCCCAGACTCCCCCCCAACCTGTAAGGCTGGCGTCCGTCGTGATCACTATCCAGTAAACCGGAAGAAATGACTTCCCGGCCATTACAGCCGGTGCTGTCAGCCACCATACCAGGGATCTCCTGACTAGGTGGCTCACTCGGATTTGATAATCCAGAGATGAAGGGCATCTGTTCCATCTGGACAGAACTTCCTTCTGTACACTCGAGTGTGGTATTGAACATATGGGACCGCCTCGAAGGAGGCTACCATGAGGCCCAACACTCGCATGCAAAAACGGAGTGACGACCAATTCCTGGAAGTCAGCTGCCGTACTGCAGCCTGGAGGGTCTGCAACTTCTCCACAGGGAGGAATACCTTTGCCTCTGAGGAATCCAGAATCAACCCCAGGTACACTAGGCGTTGAGTGGGCACCAATACTGACTTTTGCGTGCTTAGTATCCAACCACAGTCTCGAAGAGTCTGACAGGTAATGGACACGCTTACCTCTAATTCTGAGCTTGAAGGGGCCTTCAGCAGAAGGTCGTATAAGTAGCCTGTGATAGCGATACCCCGCTGTCTTAGAAGTGCCAGAATCGGAGCGAGCACCTTGGTGAACGTCCTGGGTGCTGAGGCAAGGCCCAACGGGAGGGCCACAAACTGGTAGTGGTCCTTCCCGATAGCAAATCGCAGAAACCTCTGGTGTCTGGAGTATATGGGGACATGCAGGTATGCGTCCTTGATGTCCAAGGAGGCCAGAAAGTCCCCCGGATGGAGAGCCGTGACTACAGATCGAACCGACTCCATCCGAAAACTTTGTACCTTCACAAAGCAATTGAGGGCTCTGAGATCCAAGCTTGGACGAACCCCCTCCTTCTTCGGCACAATGAACAGATTTGAGTAAAAATAGGATTTTTTGTACTCACCGTAAAATCCTTTTCTCTGACATCCATGGACTGACACGGTGTGTCTTTACACTTTATACGTGGGTTATGTCCCTGCTTGCAGGAGAAGACCTAGGCAGAATGTGAGATGTTATACATACATTCTAAAAGCCAGAGCTGAACAGCCCCACCCAGGGGGCGGTCCCTCCGGGCATAACCCTCCCACTACAGTCAGCAGACTTCAGTTCGTAACAAAGCAGTACAAACTTAAAAAGGAAGGGTGGGTGCCGTGTCAGTCCATGGATGTCAGAGAAAAGGATTTTACGGTGAGTACAAAAAATCCTATTTTCTCTTATCATCCATGGACTGACACGGTGTGTCTTTACACTTTACACGTGGGATGTCCCAAAGCAGTGTCAAGAGGGATGGGAGCAGTATAAATGGAAAAACCAAAAACTTCCACTCCAAGAAGGCAGATCTCCTCAACGGAGGAGTCGCAACTTTAAACAGCGGCCTGCAGCACCCTGCGGCCGAAGGAAGCATCCGAAGATGCAGCCACATCAACCTTATAAAAAACTTAAAAGGTATGAACAGACGACCAGGTCGCCGCCTTGCACACTTGTGCAACTGACGCTTGATGTCGGAAAACCCAGGAAGCACCAATTGCCCTGGTGGAATGCGCCGTAACCGGAAAGGGAGGCGCCCGCCCTTTGAGAGCATAGGCTTGAATGACGGTTTGTCTGATTCCCCTAAAAATGATTGGAGACGAAACCGCTTGGCCCTGTTATGGACCAGGGGCAGTCACAAACAGTGAGTCGGACTTCCGAATAGAAGCAGTAGCAGACAGGTACACCCGTAAGGCTCGTACCACATCCAATATGTGCAGCGCAAACTCTCTGGGATGCGATGGGTGAGGACACAAGGACGGGAGGACAATGTCCTCATGTAGGTGAAAGGTAGACACCACCTTTTGGCAAAAAGGAAGGTCGCGGATGCAACACCGCCTTATCCTTATGGATGACTAAATATGGCGACTTGCAGGACAAAGCCGCCAACTCAGACACTCGTCAAACAGAAGTGATTGCCACTAAAAGGCCACCTTCTGAGACAAGACAAGAGAGGAATATCCCGGATATTCCCAAAAAGGAGGTTCCTGGAGGACCTAGAGTACCAAATTCAGATCCCACGGTGGGAGAGAAGGCTTGACAGGAGGGAGCACATGGCGAACCCCCAACACAAGGTGCTAACCAAGAAATGACCCGGTAGAGGTCGCTGAAAGAAGACGGCCAAGGCCGAAATCTGATCCTTGATGGTACTCAAAGTAAGCTTTTGGGTCACTCCACACTGTAGAGGACGCAGGATTCTGGGGACGGAATATGTCCGAGGACGCCAGTCCAGCGCTTCACATATGGCGATATAAGCTTTCCAGGCACGGTGATAGATCTGCCTGGAGGAAGACTTCCGTGTCCTTAACATGGTCAAAATGACAGAGTCCGAGAGACCTCGGTCCCTCAATACCTGGCTTTTAACAGCTCTGCCGTTAAAGCCAGAGACTGTAAGCCGGATGAAACATAGGACCTTGAGACTGAAGGTCCTCCCTCATCGGCAACCGCCAGGGAACGTCCGCAACGAGACGTACCAGATCAGCGTACCAGTGACGCTGAGGCCAATCCGGAACAATTAGGATCACCGGAGTTTATATCAGGCGATAAGGACCCTATGGGGCCACCAACGCATCCGAGTCATCGCCCAAGGATCCCTGGATCTGGCCACAACCTCGACCCTTGCGACTGAGTCGAGAGGCCATCAGGTCCACATCCGACGTGCCCCCCCGTCGGCAAAGGAGTTGAAATATGCAAGGACCACTCTTCCTGGTCCCGCGTCTGGCGATTGGCGACTCAGATAGTCCGCCCCTACAGAGCCGGCACGTTTCTTCCGGCCCACTTCAGGATACGGATTACCTCGGAAGCCGCAGCTGAGCTCCGAGTCCCCCCGTGATGGTTTACATACGCCACCGCCGTGGCGTTGTCTGACTGGCTCCTGATGGAGCGACCCGTACTCTCTCCGACCTGAGGAGAGACACAGTCTGATGGCCCGCATTTCCAGAACAGTGATTGGTAAACGGGCTCGTCCGGAGTCCAAGGTCTTGAGCCGACAGGACTCCCCAGACTCCACCACAGCCCGTCAGGCTGGCGTCCGTCGTGAGTACCGTCCATTGGATGGGAGGGGAACGACTTTCCGGACCGAAGAGCCGAGGGTCCCAACCACCCTGTCAGGGACGCCCTGACCAGGTGAATCACCTG
The DNA here is from genome assembly GCA_029206835.1 of Rana muscosa. Taxonomy (NCBI): domain Eukaryota; kingdom Metazoa; phylum Chordata; class Amphibia; order Anura; family Ranidae; genus Rana; species Rana muscosa. Next base: position 349,385,692 of record CM055120.1, read on the forward strand.
GATCCGAAGATCCAAGGACAACGGGGATTTGTCCCAGGTGGACAAGATCTCCTTCTGCAATGCCCTGGTGTGTGATTGGGCATACAGAACGGCCGCGAAGGAGGCCACCAGGAGTCCCGGGACTCTCATGCAAACAACGGATTGACAACCATGTTCGGGATGTCAGCACCCGCACCGCAGACTGAAGTGTCAGCAACTACTCCAGAGGTAGGATACCTTGCCTCCAAGGAGTCCAGAACTAGAGACTCCAGACACTGAGTCGGGACCAGGACTGACTCCTGAATGTTCAGGAACCACCCGAGGTCCCTGAGGGTCTAATTGACGATAGTCACCTTTCCTCCAAGTCTGAGCCACTTTCTGCTCATAGCAGAAGACCGTCCAGATAGCCCACGACAGCAATACCTCGCTGTAACAGAAGGCTAGAACCGGAGCAAGCACCTTGGTGAACACCCTTGGTGCCGAGGCAAGGCCGAAAGGAAGAGCCACAATCGAGAGTGGACTTCGCTGATCGCAAGGCGCAGAAACTTCTGGTGACTTGCGCGGATCGGAACATGCAAGTAGGCGTCCTTGAAGTCCAAGGACGCCAGAAGAAAATCCCTTTGGTGGAGTGTAGCGATCACCGTGCGAATGGATCCCATGCGGAATTTCTGCACCTTCTCGAAGGCATTCAGGGCCTTGAGGTCCAGGATAGGTCGAACCACGTCCTATTTTTGGGACGACAAACAGATTCGAGCAGAATCCCTGAAAACTCTCCTGTGACGGAACCGGCACAATCACTCCGGACCTGATCAAACCTGTACAGCCCCCAAGAGGGCTGCCCGACAGGTAGGAAGGAGAGAAAGATTCAAGGGAAAGAATCTGTGTGGGGGCCAGGATCGGAATACTATCCTATAACCTGAGGTGACCACCTCGCACACCCACCAGTCGGAGATTCGGGAGGTCCACCGATCCATGAACCTGCGAAGTCGTCCCCCCCACCCCAGAGTCGGGCGGAGGCAAGACTTCACGCGGAGGCGGGCTTGGGAGCCGCTTGTTTGGCTTACGCACCCAGGGGCACTTGTGCCCACCAGCCGCACTGCCATCAGTCTGAGAGGGCCTACCTGTGGACTCTGACTGACGAAAAAACCCCTGTTTGCTGGAAAGGAAGGCCCCTGTTTGCGGCGGGCCTCCTCATCCTTGCTAGTCTAAGGAAGAAGAGTGCGTTTACCTCCCGTGACATCCATGACGATGTCATCCAGAGCAGCACCGAAAGGTCTACCGCCTTTAAAATAGTAGATCCATCAGGAGCTTCCTAAGGCTAGGTCAGCAGACCAGCATTTCAACCAGATAAGACGACGCAATACCACCGCCGAGACAGAGGCCCTGGATATTAAAGGGGCCGCGTTCAGCGTGGCGTCGCACACAGAAACCAGGCCCTGAACCAGTTGGGTGGGCCAGAGCAACTGTGTCTGGAGGTAGAATATGCTCCTGTACAGCTAGGTGCAACATTTTTGCCCAACCTGTAAGTGTTTTTGACACAAGGGTCGCCGCTACCACAGGTCGTAGGGCGGATCCCAACAAGGCAAACATGGTTCTGCTCACCACTTCTGACCTCCTGTCAGTGGGGTCCTCAAATGCAGGAGTCCCCTCCATCGGGAGAGTGATGGCCTTGTTCAACCGGGCGACTGGAGGGTCGACCACTGGGGGAGAAGCCCACTTTTTAAGTAGGGCATCTTCAAGGGGTACCTGATAGACAAACGCCGCGGGACCATAAAAAAAAAAAAATTCTTCTGCGGCTTTTCCCAGACCTTATCAATGAGCTGGTCAGAGAAAGTACAATGGAAAAAACCCCTTTAGAAGGCCTGGCCTTAAAAGAACCAAAGGAGACAGTATCCGCCTGAGGTTCTGCATCCGCAGCATTTGAGCTTGAGAGTGTCCCTCACCACAGTCATGAGCACACTAACAAGCGCCCTGTCATTTACTGACTCAGAACTGGAGTTTCCCTCATAAGGAATGTCCTGTTCAAAACCATCCATACATTCAGAACTAGGGTCCTGAGCGATAGTGGCTAGGCCCATATCTGAATCAGCGCACTGCCCTCGAGTAGATAAAGTGGGGAGAGGGCGCCTTTTTGCACCTTGCGCTTGCACACAGCTCCCATCCTGGTCAGAAATTGATTCCAGGGCTGCCCACAACAGGTCCATAGGGACCGCAGTGCTGAAGCACTGCCTGTTGCCACTGACATTTTTAGGGGAAGCTGGTGACACAGACTCAATATTGTCCCTCTCTGAGACTCTCTCAGATAAAAAGTCCACCCACAGGCTGTGCTGACTGAGGAGGGGGCGCCCAGGGGACTCACCAAACCGGACCAGGGACCGCTTAGTTCCGCTGTCTGTACCGCGCTGTGTCAGCGCTGGTAAGCTGTGAGGAGACTGTGAGGAGATTTGCGCTGCTATAGCAGCGCTAGAGGCCAAACTAGTGCTGAAAAGCGCGCGGGCTACAAGAAAATGGCCGCCGCACTTCACTGAGGCGATCCGCGGCAAGATGGCCGCCATGACGCAGTTAAAATGAAACAGCACACACGCACAGCGCCACTCGGCGCTCAGGCCCCAAAAAAAAAACCACACAAAAAAGCCCCAAGGCATACATTGCAGACCAGCATGAGCCCCCCAAGAACAGTGTGACCCCCAAGCACCCCACACAGTGAGCGCCAGTAATGGTGACAGAGAGCGACAATAAAATACAGGGGGAGACAGGGAAAATCCCCCACAGAGAAACACACAGCCCTTTGTACTCACCTGCAGGCAGGAGAGACTACTTACCGGTCCCCTGAGGGACACACTGGTGTTTCTGACAGGACTATCACAGTGCAGTACTGAGTAGCTGTCGGCCCGGTCCACCGTGAAAGATACAGTCAGTCAGGAGCTGTTCAGTCTTGAGAGGACCGTGGGAGCATGAAAGCAAACCCGGCCACCCCTGGAGTCATGGGGCCTGTCGTGAACTGAATCTCACGCACACAAGGCGAGGATCAGCACGCTCGATGGTCGGACAGGGAAGACTACGAGGATATCTTGTACCCAACCTGTTGCCCAGCCGACAGTTGATAGAAGATTCTCAAAAATAAAATAAAAAAGAATTCCAAAAAGGAATAAAATAGGTCAGGAGACTGGCTCCTGAGGGAGCCACGTCTTCTCCTTCTGCTAGGCAGAAAAAAACTGAAGTCTGCTGACTGTAGTGGGAGGGTTATGCCCGGAGGGACCGCCCCCTGGGTGGGGCTGTTCAGCTCTGGCTTTTAGAATGTATGTATAACATCTCACATTCTGCCTAGGTCTTCTCCTGCAAGCAGGGACATAACCCACGTGTAAAGTGTAAAGACACACCGTGTCAGTCCATGGATGATAAGAGAAAACCCCGTTCCAGTTCTGGAACTGGAATAACTACCCCGCGTTCCAGTAGACCCTGGACCGCCCCATACAGGGCCTCCCGACGGGTCGGTAGTAGCTGGAGATTGGAGGTGTTGAATCTGTCCGGTGGACAAGAGAGAAACTCTATCTTGTAGCCTGAGGAGATTATTTCGCAAACCCACCTGTCGGAGATTAGTGCTGTCCACTGAGTCGCGAATTTGCGAAGACGTCTCCCCACCCGAGAGCTGGGTGGGGGTGGACCTTCATGCGGACGCAAATTTGTCCGCAGGCTTATTGGGTATGCAGGACCAGGGACGCTTTTGTCCTTGGGCAGGCGCTTTATCGGCCTGGGGTCTTTTCCCTGTCGCCCTAGGGGGACGAAAAAACCACTTGTGTGCAGTAAAGGAGGGCCCTTGCCCTTGGCGTGGCCCCTTACCCTTGCTAATTTGGGGAAGCAAAGTGCTTTTACTCCCTGTGGCATCCTTGATGATGTCATCCAGAGAAGCCCCAAAAAGTCTGTCGCCCTTAAAAGGCAGATCCAACAGGGCTTTCTTGGAAGTCTGGTCCGCAGACCAGCCTTTTAGCCAGATCAGGCGGCGTATTGCTACTGCATAAACCGAAGTTTTAGACAGCAGGGGAATAGTATTCATGTCTGACTCGCAGACAAACCTAAGGCCCTGGACCAACAGGTCGGCCAATGTTATCTCATCAGGAGGAGCATCTCGCTCATTAACCCCTGAACCCCTGGAGTAGCAATCTTGCCCATTCAGTAAGTGTGTGAGACACTAGGGCCTCCGCCAATGCCGGGCGTACTGCCGAGCCTACCACTCAGTATAGGTAGCAAGCGAGTGCTTCAGCCTTCTTATCCACAGGGTCCTAGAAAACAGGAGCCCCTTCTACAGGAATTGTGGTGGCTCTATTAAGTCTGGACACTGGAGGGTCCACTATAGGGGGGAGAGGTCCATTTCTTCAGAAAACTCTCCTCAAAAGGGGTACCGTACCGCAAACCTCTTTGGGGCTGTAAAGACCCTCAGTGGGTTCTCCCATTCCTTGTATAAGAGTTTATCAAAAGACACACAAGGGAACACCTTAGCAGTGCGGGCAGGTCTATGAAACCCAAGTGGACCGGAGTCTCTGCTGCTTCTGCAGTATTTTCCAATTTTAGCATATCCCGCACTGCAGTAATAAGGTCAGATACCAAAGCCGTCTCGCGTACTGACCTGGACTTTGAGTCATCCTCACTGTCCGGTCACGGCCTGCAGTCTCTGATGCGTCAGAATCTGGGCCCGAGCCCTAGCTGGACCTGGTTCTGCACCAGAATTATCCCCAGAAGCTTGCAGGGGATGGGGCGTTTACTACCCCCTGTATTCCCGTGTGCTGCTTCCACCCTGACAGCAAACGCCTCTAGGATTGCAGTCATAGCGTTCATAGACACCTCAGGGGCACCAGCTGCTAAATCTGGTGTTTCAGGGGAGAAGACATCTGGCTCAGATGCCATGCTGACCACACGCTGACACTCACAGGGCTCCAGGCAAGATATCAATAGGCCACCCTCCTGTGCTGCAGAGAGGCCGGGTCACCCAGAGGACTCACCACCCTGGATAGGTACTGCTATGCTGCGCCTGTGATGCTGTCCCTCTGCTGCTGTGTCAGTCTGCTTCTTTTATCAGCACTTCCTGTGTGAATTTTCGCGCCAGTGTAATGCACCCTAGAGGCCGGAGGCTCTCGAAAAATGGTTGCCAAAAACGTCTGTATGGAAGATAATGTGGGCTCTAAGAAAATGGCCGCCGACAGAAGATAGAGGTCAAGCAGCCATAGCCCACAAAAAGATGGCCGCCGAACGGCAATATCTGCATACAGGGTGGACAAACATGGCCGCCGATCAGCTGATATGGGCCAGTGGGTGTGGCCGAACCACAGGAAGATGGCCGCCGGGCAGTCACAAGAGGCCAAACTTGGCATGGACCACCTCAAAATGGCCGCCGACAGCATGGAGGAGGAAGGACACAAACACAGGTAAGAAAAAATGACATTTCTTTTAAATGTTAGTTACAGCCAGCCCCGCTCCAGTGGGACCCCCTAGGTGACCCCCAGCACCCAGCAACCTTTAGCTAGAAGCCCAGGGAGGAGGGAAAGGCAGGGAGAGAGGGAAGAAAGGGGCCACAACCACTTACTTGATCTCTCCAGGAATGTCCAGCTAAATCACCCAGCCGAGGCAGGGGAGTTTTACTTACCTATCCTGCATGTATTATGCTGGAAGACATTCCAAACAGATCATCGTCCGCGCACGGAAGGTGACTGTTGGCCAGGCATGCTGTGATTGGACCCAGAAGGGACGATCATATGTATGCCCTGGAGCATGATGCTCACCGGACAGGCTGCTGCGACTCGGCCGTAAGGTCAGCCGAAGCTGAGCGGTCCGATGCAAGCCTTGGAGCGTAAGCTCACCGGCCAGGCTGCTGCGACTCGGCCGTAAGGTCAGCCGAAGCTGAGCGGTCCGATGCAGGCCCTGGAGCGTAAGCTCACCGGCCACCCGTGGAGCGACGGGCATGTCGTGGAAAACCCAGCGCGTAGCTAGGGTCGGCACACGCTCGATGGCCGAAACTGGGGAGACTACAAGGATCGAGGATCCAGCCTGTCACCCAGTCGGCAGTTGATCGAAGATCGCAGGAAACAACAAATGTAGCAAAAAATATATATATATATATATATATATATATATATATATATATATATATATCTTTTTTCCCCGGACCAATGGGCCCGAAGGGAGCCATGTCCTACTCCTTGCTAGACAGAAAAAAACTGATCTGCGAAGATGCAGACTGAGAGGGTATACCCAGAGGGTCCGCCCCCTGGGCGGTACTGTAGAAGGTGTGATGCAACACTTTTTACAAGTTTTTCTGCCTAGTCACTCCTAATTAACGGATAATACCCACTTTGTCAATAGAGAAGCTGTGTCGGTCCATGGACGAAAGAGTAAAGGCCCTGCTCATAAGAACTTACAATCTATACGGTAGGGCAAGTGATACAAAAGGTAGTAACTGTATGGGGATGAGTTGTTTGACAAAGTAAAGTTCAGTGGTTAGGTAGAGATGGGATAGGCTACTCTGAAGAGATGAGTTTTCAAGGATCACCAGGCTCGGAAGGTAGACAGAGCAGGAGATAGCCAGAGTGATTGAGACACGGAGTGCCAAAGGATAAGAGCAGCTCTGGAGGAGTCCTGGAGGTGAGAATTGGAGGAATTTTATTAGTTGGGCAATCAGAAGTCAGGGAGGATTTGGTAGAGAGGGGTAGCAGACACCAAACTATAAGACCCCTTTCACACTGAATGGAAAAATGAAAATCATATCCACCCAGAGTGGTACTGGGGATACAATGTAATAAAAAATTGCCACGTCCCGAAATTGTAGATTAAATAAAAATAGGATAAAAAGATGGACTTTATGGGCACGACAAATTGATATAAAATTACTCAAGTTTTATTAAAAATTAACAAAAGAAAAGGATAACAAAACATACAAATAAAATGAATATTATATAGAACTATTCATCAACCTAGTGTTGACACACTTATACACATCACCCAATAGCCAAAATTCAATGAGGAAATAGAATTTATACTGGGTAGAATGACATCAAGGTCAATTCTTTCAGTATATTGGATACCAGTAATAGCTGGTGGCATTGATTGGTGGTGTGTCGTCAGAAATTCATTCCTAAACCCGACATGTTGCGCGACACAAGTCGCTTCTTCAGGAGTTTTTTGAATGTATGGGTTAAAAGGTTTTTCAAGTAAAAACGGAGGTTTATAGATGGTCAGGATGGCAGTAGTAGTAGTAGAACAATGCCTCTGGGTATCTTGAAAAAACTCTGTTTACCTGAGTAGCATAATATATAGCTACGATGTAGAGCCCAATATCCGTGTTTAAACCCCGATTATGGAGAAAAAAATGATAAATTGATACACGGATATGTGTACTGGTAGTTTCAATTATGCTAGCATCATCCGTTTAGTAGGTAGTAGGTAGGCACCAGGGTGCAGATAATCCCTGACTACCGAGGGCTGCTACCTACTAAACGGAGGCACTCCCACCAACATCTATTACAAGTCCAGACTGGGCAACTCTGCAAGTTAGGACAATACCGAATCCCTGCTAGCATAATTGAAACTACCAGTACCCATATCCGTGTATCAATTTATCATTTTTTTCTCCATAATCGGGGTTTAAACACGGATATTGGGCTCTACATCGTAGCTATATATTATGCTACTCAGGTAAACAGAGTTTTTTCAAGATACCGAGAGGCATTGTTCTACTACTACTACTGCCATCCTGACCATCTATAAACCTCCGTTTTTACTTGAAAAACCTTTTAACCCATACATTCAAAAAACTCCTGAAGAAGCGACTTGTGTCGCGCAACATGTCGGGTTTAGGAATGAATTTCTGACGACACACCACCAATCAATGCCACCAGCTATTACTGGTATCCAATATACTGAAAGAATTGACCTTGATGTCATTCTACCCAGTATAAATTCTATTTCCTCATTGAATTTTGGCTATTGGGTGATGTGTATAAGTGTGTCAACACTAGGTTGATGAATAGTTCTATATAATATTCATTTTATTTGTATGTTTTGTTATCCTTTTCTTTTTTTAATTTTTAATAAAACTTGAGTAATTTTATATCAATTTGTCGTGCCCATAAAGTCCATCTTTTTATCCTATTTTTATTTATTCTACCCTTTCACACTGAGGCAGTTTTCAGGCATTTTAGCACTAGAAATAGCGCTTGAATACTGCCTCCCATGCCACCCGAATGTGAAAGCCCAAGTGCTTTCACACTGGGGTGGTGCGCTTGCGGGACGTTAGAAAAATTTCTGCAAGCAGCTGTATACAGCTCTTCCAAAACGCCCCTGCCAATTGCAATGAATGGGCAGCGCTTCGGAAGCATCACAACAAGGGAATTTTTAACCCCTTTAGCCGCTAGCGGGGGTTAAAAATGCACCTCTAGTGGCTGAAAAGCACCGCTTAAACAGAGATAAAGCGCCGCTAAAACGAGCAGCGCTTTACCACTAACACACGGGTGGCCCCAGTGTGAAAGGGTTCTTAAGCAGAGGAGTCTGGCAGCACCATTCATGATAGACTGAAGGGATAGCCTATGTAGAGGTAGGTCAAGGCAAAATAAATCAATTAGTAGCTTGTGGTTTTACTGGTTAAGACAGAATGTATTTTGGAAATTTTATGGTGCTTAAAGGGGTTGTAAAGGTTCGTTTTTTATTTTCTAAATAGGTTCCTTTAAGCTAGTGTATTGTTGGTTCACTTACCTTTTCCTTTGATTTACCTTCTAAATGTTTTTTTTCTTTGTCTGAATTTCTCACTTCCTGTTTCTCCTGAGTAAGCTTGCCCCCATCATCCGAGTGGTGTGGAGTCAGCCAGAACAGCTTACTGAACAGCTTACTGAGGAGGAACAGGAAGTGAGAAATTCAGACAAAGAAAACAAAGAAAAAAAATATTTAGAAGGGAAATCTAAGGAAAAGGTAAGTGAACCAACAATGCACTAGCTTAAAGGAACCTATTTAGAAAATAAAAAACGAACCTTTACAACCCCTTTAAGGCAGTAAAATGTAAACAATAATTGGATGTGTGTCTAAAAGAAGAAGTCGGAGTCCAGGATTGCGATCTATTTTTTCAGTTTCAAAACTGCAGTAATACGTGATACTTTTTTTCACCACTAAATTAACTGCTGGCGGGCAGCTTCCCCACACACTGCAAAATACCTGTATGTCGCATGAACTTCCTGGTTTAGAGGCCCGCGCACACGCCCCTGTTGCTCTGTGTTAAGATTGGACACAGCATGAGTTTGTCAAAATCATTGGCTGTCTACCTGCTGATCTGTGTGGCCAATCACAGCACAGAGATCTGTTGCCGATCAGAAATGAGAACAAGGACAGACACAGCTAGAATCTGTAAGTAAAAGCACCCTCTGATTTCCCTCCTGATCATCCCTGTCACTAGGGTTGTCCCGATACCGATACTAGTATCGGTATCGGGACAGATACCAAGCATTAGCGCGAGTACTTGTACTTGCGCTAATGCTCCCGATGCCCAGTCCGATACTTTTAATGAGAGAGCGGGCACAAAGGGGGCGGAGAGCGGGGCGCGGAGACCAGAGCAGAGACAGGGCGGGGGGCGGAGACCAGAGCGGAGAGGGGGCGGAGACCATAGCGGAGAGGGGGCGGAGACCATAGCGGAGAGGGGGCGAAGACCAGAGCGGAGAGGGGGCGGAGACCACAGTGGAGAGGGGGCGGGGGGCGGAGACCAGAGCAGAGAGGGGGCGAAGACCAGAGCGGAGAGGGGGCAGGGGGCGGAGACCAGAGCGGAGAGCAGAGCGTGTCTTCAGGCGGGTAAGTCAAATTTAATTGTGACATGCACAATTAATTGTTTTCCTTCCGTCCCTTGTGATAAAATGGTTGCCTTGCCTTGCCTGTCTTTCTGCTGGTCAAATGCTTCTAAAGCCATCGATACTTTGATGAGAGAGCGGGCGGAGAGCGGGGCGGGGGTGACATGACATGCACATTGCACACAGACTTTTCCTTCCTCCCTCCCTTGTTTTGATCCAATGGTTTCCTTGCCTGTCTTTCTGCTGGTCACTCTGGTATTTTGCTCGATGTGCTCCCACTGACTCTCCTGCCTGTTTGTTTTTCGATGCTGGAGGGGAGGGAGTTTTGATAAGACATTAACCACTGAGAATGGCCCGGGGGGGGGGGGTGGGGGCTGCCTTTCTCTCATGAAAAATAAGTAACTCTTCAGGAGGGCAGGATGTGAGCTCACCTTGGGGGGGGGGGGGCCGCCTTCTTCCCTGGAATCACCTGAAATGTTTTCACTATCTGTAAAGGAGCATTCTTCCCACTGATCACCAATGTAAGGGACATTCTTCCCACTGATCACCAATGTAAGGGACATTCTTCCCACTGACCACCAATGTAAGGGACATTCTTCCCACTGACCACCAATGTAAGAAACATTCTTCCCACTGACCCCCAATGTATTAAAAAAAAAAGTATCGGTAATCGGTATCGGCGAGTACATGAAATAAAGTATCGGTACTTGTACTCGGTCCTAAAAAAGTGGTATCGGGACATCCCTACCTGTCACCCAGCCAGTGTCATTAGTACAGTGTACAGTATTATCACCGATGACTGTATTAGTGTCACTAGCAATGTCAAATAGTGTCAGAGTCAGATAGTGTCTCTTCCAGCCAGTGTCAGTTAGCACCAGTCCCCAAATGCCCACCACACTATCACAGTCACACTAGAAATGTGCAGTCAGACCTGCGTTAAAAGCTGTGCAAATTCCAGTATATACACACTAAGTTTCACACAAACTAATAAATATACACTTATTGGGATTTTTTTTTTTTTTTTTTTACCAAAGACATACACTGGATAGGTTTTATAATGTAGTCAATGTCTTTTTTTTTTTTAAAAATGATTTTTTTAGTTTATATAATAAAAAAGAAAACCTAGTGGTGATCAAATACCACCAAAAGAAAGCCTTTTGTGTGTGAAAAAAATATATATATACATTTTTCATTTGTGTACAGTGTTGCATGACCGAGCAATTGCCATTTAAAATAGCACAGCGCTGAATAGCAAAAGGAGACTAAAACCTTCCAGAAGTCAAGTGGTTAATCAGATTTTCATTAAGCGTTTTTTAATTTTTTTCAGAACAGAAACACAAAGCAGAAAAAAGTTCAACATATACAGAACACAAAGAACAGGCCGCACAATGCATTGAAAGGAATAAGTCAAGCAAAATGGATGTTATTACAAGTACTTTCATCAAAGTATTTTCTGTTTTATCATACATATGGTCTGGTATGAAGCACTTTCAGAGCTCGTTGACATGTGAGGCGCTCTCTGAAGAGCAATCTGCATTCGTACCGCTGTTTATAGAGCATTTGACAAGCAGTGAGGAGACGCTGTATCCCCTTCTTACTACCTGCTATTATTATTATTATAATAATTATTATAATACAGGATTCATAGAGCGCCAACAGTTTGTGCAGCGCTTTACAACATGAGGGCAGACAGTACAGATACAATACAGGAGGAATCAGAGGGCCCTGCTCGTTAGAGCTTACAATCTAGAATCTATAACCCATTGATCCCCGTACTGGTGCATTGCACACAGTTGCAGGGTGCTTGCAGAGCAGCCCCATTCCCTTGAAAAGTTTGCATTTAGCGGGTGCTATGACCACTGAAAGCATCAGGGGATATAATCCCCCACAGCTGTCAAGCCCTGTACACACGATCGGATATCCTATGGATTTTCGTCCGATGGATTTGTCCATCGGATATCCGATGAAACTGTTTTCCATCAGTCTTGCCCACACACCATCAGTCAAAAAACCGACCGCACCAAACGTGGTGACGTAAAACACTCCGATGAGCCGAGAAAAATGAAGTTTAATGCTTCTGAGCATGCGTCGACTTGATTCTGAGCATGCGTGGGTTTTTGATCCGATGGACTTGCCCATAGACGATCGGAGTTTCCAATCGGTTTTTTATCCATCGAAAAAATCTAAAACATGTTCTATTTTTTAAAACCGATGGAAAAAAGACCGATGGGTCCCATACACGATCGGTTTGTCTGATGAAAAGAATCTATCGGACGAAAATCCATAGGATATCCGATCGTGTGTACAGGGCTTCAGAGGTTGACTTTTCAGCTAAGCTTTCAGTGTCACCCACAGAAGTGAGCTCTCATATTTGTGCAGAGACCCCACAGTTCACAGAGAGGCACAGAAATGTATCATTTGCCCTTTAGTGAACTGCTTCCTAGACTGCTAATCAAAAACAGGTCATGTTTTGCAGAAACTCTTCCCGGAAGAATTGATAAAATTGATAAAATTGCTCGATTCTAATCCAATGGATTTTTCCATCGGAAATCCGATGAAGCTGACTTCCATCAGTCTTGCCTACACACCATCAGTCAAAAATAAGATAGTCCCAAACGCCGTGACGTAAAACACTCCGACAAGCCGAGAAAAATTAAGTTCAATGCTTCTGAGCATGCGTCGACTTGATTCTGAGCATGCGTGGGTTTTTTGTTCGATGGAGTTCCACACAGACGATCGGAATTTGCTATCGTTTTTTTTCCCATCGGATAAATTTAAAACATGTTCTATTTTTTTCTCACCGATAGAAAAAAGACCGATGAGGCCCATACACGATCGGTTTGTCCGATGAGAAAAGTCCATCGGACTGTTTTCATCTGTAAAACCGATCGTGTGTACACGGCATTAAAGTAGAAGCAACATAGTGATGACCTCACTCTCTGTCGCTCTACTCTCTCCTCCTCTGTGCATGCTTCTTGTCAGGGCATGAGCTAATTTGCTCCTTGTGCTGCTTCATCCTCTCACACTCAAGCTCTGCTGTACAGGGAATGCAATGTGTGATTGTGATCACAAAGTTGCATTCATTTGTTATTTGTATATCTGCCCAGGCCCTGTTCACATCTCATGATTTGGGATTGTGGGCAGTTGCAGCACAATGCGCTGCATGCGCTTGAGTGCCATGATCCTTAAATGGCACCCCAAATGCGATGCAATGCGATTCTGCCGTGATCATCACACGGCAAACCTTTCCTTCACAAATCACGTGAAGCTTGTTGCCTCAAAAAGGAGCAGGAGCTTCTTTCTGGGCGACAATCGCACATAAGACAGGTTGCCCTATTATTATTTTGTTTATTTTTGGTTTTGTTTTTGTTGTTTTATTTTGCTTCATTTATTATCTTAGTTATTTTTTCTGTATTTCTTCTTAGGCCTCATGCCCACTGGCGTTTTTACAGCTGTGTTTTTTGCAGCTTAAAAACGCCTGTCCATGTTATTGTAAATATTTTATTTTTTTTGAAAAAAAAAACAAAACGTCGGAGCTAAAAACGCGACCGCTCGTTAGTGCGCGTTTTTGCGCGTTTTTTGACGCTCGCGTTTTTTTCTGCCTAATTCTGACGCTGAGGAACGCACTGCTCCTGGGTTTTTTTTACAGCTTAAAACCGTCTATGCTATTTGCAGCTCAAAAACGTCTAGGTGGGCATGAAGCTATAGACTAACATGGACAGGCGTTTTTAAGCTGTAAAAAAACGCTCAAAAACGCGGCTGTAAAAACGTCCGTGGGCATGAGGCCTTATTTTTATTTATGTTTATTTTTATTTTATTTTATATTTTGTTTATTATTTTGTTTATTATTTTATTACCGTATTTATTATTCTTTATTTTATTCTTTATTTTTCATTTTTATTCATTTTCATTATTATTTTTATTTTTTTATTTTTTTGATTATTTAATTTCATTTTTAATTTATTTAAAAAAAAATCATATTTTCTTATTTATTTTCTCTTTTTTTTCTTTTTCTTTCTCCCTTTTCTTTCCTGCTTTTTTTCTGTTGTTTCTTCTTCCTTTATTTCCCTCATTTTCTCTTCTCTTTTGTTTCGTACTGCATTTTCCTTATTTCCTGTTCTTGCTTATCCTTCTTGGAAGCTGCTTGCTTCTCACGCTTATAGGGTGGCCTCGCGCGGCGCCGCCTGCATGTCACTGGTTTCCATGACAGCAGCGGCCCCACAATTTGGCGTTCTTCTCATCCTCCTGACAATGCGTCTTACACGCGGCACGCCGCTATTGGCTGTCGGCACATCCGATCTGGTATTGGTCTACTGTTTCGTGACAACATGAAAGACTTACTGCACGTAACGGGCCGATGCAATGAGCACAGCACCCGCACCTTGATGATGAATGTGCGATTGGATCATGTACTTCCTATGCTACAGTAATAAGCCCCATGTAAGTTATTACAAATTACCTGATTTCTATTGTATGATCGTGTCTTTTTAAATTGCTCTGGCGGGATTTTGGCGCCATATTAACGTCATGGGAGGGGGTGTTAACCTTTTTATTTCACATGTTTTGATTGGTGACCGTTTTATATATATATTGTGTTGATGCACTGGTACACTATCACTTGTCTGACGAAGGGGTCCTACGCGTCTCCGAAACTTTGCACTTTTGTGATGTTTTTTATACAATAAAACTTTTTGGACGTAATTGAAACGATCCTTGGTGTGCTGGCGAATATGGTTGAAGGTTGCCCTATGCAACACGCAGAGAATAGCATGAAAATCACAATGTCAAAATCGTGTAGCTTGTTCCTTCTACGCGATGACATGAATAATCGTGTAGCTTGTTCCTTCTACGCAATGACGTGAATAATCGTGTAGCTTGTTCCTTCTACGCGATGACGTGAATAATCGTGTAGCTTGTTCCTTCTACGCGATGACGTGAATAATCGTGTAGCTTGTTCCTTCTACGCGATGACGTGAATAGGGTCTAAGAAGCATAGCGGTGTCCTCTTTTCAACCACAACTTGCTGAATGGAAAGTGAAAGATCAGCAGCAGCCCGATGAGGTCAGCATTCATCATACTAACATATAAGGACTTCCTAACAGGTAACACTGGACGCCTACATAAAAAGTCAATCCTACAATTTAACAGCTATGCCAGAAGCGGTGGATCATCTCGCCATCGTCCAAAGGAGCTGTAAAGGAGGAGGAGACCCTGCTCTCTCCACCCAAAACAGAAACAAAATCCACTAACATGATGCTATGGGAAAAATGGCTTTGTAAAGATTTGATGGCAGCCTCATTTCAGTAGCAACATCTACAGAAAGCGACTAAGGCGTTACCCCGTCCCTGCCATATGTATTCTTTTTTCTAAAAGATGTACAAGGACAAGTGCAGGAATAAATAGTAAATCACAATTACAGCACGCTGACAAAGACGGTGACAATTATACACAGATGTTATTTCAAGGCCGCGGCAAAATGTCAAGGGAGGCGCGTAATTCCAGAAGGTAATATATAACGGCTCCTCTAGTAGCGCAATGTTATTACCATCACTGTAAATTCAATACGATTTGTAATTAACCTAGCTTAACTTAATCAGTGTTACTTAATATGTATTTCAATGTACAGACATTATATTGATAGCAGGAATAGTCACACAATTATGTAATTATGGGCCAAGTGCAAATCGTCTGCCATGCTTCTCAGCTCCGAGGCGACTGCCACGTGAATTTTTACACCAAAATTACTGCCTCTGACTTATTGAGGCCAATAATGATTGAAGAGGGATTTAAAGTAATGTATAAACTGCAGACATCATGAAAGCACGCCATAACATTTATGCTTCTTTGCCGATAAGAGCTCTTTTTAAAATATATTAACTCTTTATATATCCAGTAACGCTAAGCAACTTTTTAGGCATACCCTCTTTTCTCTGCCTTGTGAACCTGTAATAGTCGTCACCATAGGCTC
This sequence comes from Rana muscosa, assembly GCA_029206835.1. Classification (NCBI taxonomy): domain Eukaryota; kingdom Metazoa; phylum Chordata; class Amphibia; order Anura; family Ranidae; genus Rana; species Rana muscosa. The sequence continues at coordinate 349,401,454 of CM055120.1, forward strand.
AGATCAGTATTACCGTTGCTCTGTTTACATGCAGCTGTCTGCAGTAACACTAACCCAGAAGGAGGTCTGCACAGCAGGAATGATCACAGCAAGAAAAGCTGAATAAATGCTTTGGATCTGCCTCCTCTTCCCACAATTGGCTGGTCGCAAGCTTCCAACGTTCTGGGAGAGGAAAGAGAGGGGCATCACAACTTTTTTTTCGTATTGTTAAGCTTTAACCACTTAATGACCAGCCGCCATCGTTATACGTCGGTACTTTGACGTGGAATATCATTGTCATGGCAGCAGATAGCTGCCATAATTCCGGTATCCTCTTAAACGGCTGGCTTTGAGAGAAAAGTGGTCTCTGCAACGGATTCGCCGCAAGATCACTTTTATTGGCGGTGGGAGAGGTGACCCCCCCTCTCCAGTCATCTCCGCCGCTTACCGGACCCGTTGGTAGCGGCGGAGACGATGGCCCCCACTTGGCTCCATAACATTGGATGACGAAAGCGACATCAAACATCACTTCTGCCCAATGGTCTTAAGGGGGATTTTTTTTTTATTGCATTTAAGTGTAAATGTGAGATCTGAGGTCTTTTTGACCCCAGATCTCACATTAAAGAGGACCTGTCATGCTTTTATTATATTACAAGCAATTTTTACTGTCCTTGTAATAGAAATAAAAGTGACCTAAAATTTTTTTTTTTAAAGGACAGTGTAAAAATAAAAAGTAAAATAAATAAGATTTTTTTTTTTTAAAAGCGCCCTGTCTGCGTAAAATAAATACGATTTTTTATTTTATTTTTAAAAGCGCCCTGTCTGCGAGCTCGCACAAACGCATACATAAGTTGCACCCGCATATGAAAATGGTGTTCAAACTACATGTGATGTATCGCCGCGATCGTTAGAGCGAGAGCAATAATTCTAGCACTAGACCTCCTTTGTAACTCAAAACTGGTAACCTGTATGTCGTCGCCAATGGAGATTTTTAAGTGCCAACGTTTTTCGCCATTCCAGGAGCAGGCGCAATTTTGAAGCATGACATGTTGGGTATCAATTTATTCGGTGTTGCATTATCTTTCACAAAATAGAAAAAAAATTGGGCTAATTTAACGTTTTTCTTATTTTTTAATTCCAAAAATTTGTTCCCAAAAAAAAAAAAATGGAAGACCGCTGTGCAAATACGGTGTGACAAAGTATTACAATGACTGCCCTTTTATTCTATAGGGTATCTGAAAAAAATATATATAATGTTTGGGGGTTCCAAGTCATTTTCTAGCAAAAAAAATGATTTTAACTTGTAAACAACAAATCTCAAAAGACCAGAAGTGGTTATAGCCAAAACTTAATTTTGTAGTTTTGTATAGAAGATTAAACCCCTGTCAAATTTGTATTTCTGTGTAGGTCTCCACTAGGTAGGGGAAACCTACCTTCTTTTAATTTCTGCCTCTCTATTCATGCCAGTGACCTCTTTAAGGCTGGATTCACACCTATGCAGTTTTAGTGCTTTTTGCATTTTGCAGATTTGCACTACAGAACGTGTTCCATAGGAAACCATGTTATATGGACTGTAGTGCAAATCTGCAAAATGCAAAAAGCACTAAATCTGCATAGGTGTGAATCCAGCCTTACCAAGACAAAGTAAGGGGGAATCCAACATTTTTGAGTTAGCAGAAGTGAGGGGAAAGATTTAAAGGGAACACCTGTGGCAACTGCCCAATACTGGTCATACGTGGCTTACATTTTGACTGATTCATGCTAAATTGGCCGAAATTGGAACCAGGGGGTAACCCATCAGCATTTGTATTGATAAACTTTGATCTGCAAATCAAAGTTGATAGGTGGAAAGTTCTCAACTGAACAGTGACTGCAGCTAATCACCATCAGTTGATTATCTCGTAGGCGGAGTACCTGATCATAAGACTACACCGATTGTCTGTCACAGAATTTATATGATCAGGAGATCATTCCACCAGATTCCAATCATAAACAATAATGGGAGTTGTCGGTGACAGCTTAAGCCTCGTACACACGACCGGTTTTCTCTGCAAGAAACGACAAGAAAACTGTTGGGAGAGCTTTCTTGCTGAGAAAACCGCGCATGTGTACGGGGCTTTCAGGTTTCTCGTCAAGAAAACTGCCCAGAATCTCGACGAGAAAAAAAGAAGACCTGCTTTCTTTTTTCTCGTCGGGAGTCTCATTTTTCTCGTCATGATTCTAGTCAGACTGTATTTGGACGAGAAAACCGTTCGTGTGTATGCTTTTCCGAGTCTTCAAAAACCGTGCATGGTCAGAATCAAGTATGAGACGGGAGCGCACCTTCTTGCGTTCGTAATGGAGATAGCACATTCGTCACGCTGTAACAAACTGAAAGCACCAAGACTGAAAAGCGCGAATTGTCTCTCCCCAAACTTTTACTAACACGCGGTAACACGAGATCAGCAAAAGCAGCCCAAGGGGTGGCGCCATTGGAATAGAACTTCCCCTTTTTACTGCTATCGTACGTGTTGTACGTGACCACGCTTTACAATGACGAGATTTTGGATTGACAGTGTGTGTATGCAAGGAAAGCTTGACAAGAATCTCGTCAAGCTTGACAAGAAACCGGTCAAAAAAAACAACTTTTTTTTGCGACAAGATTCTCGGCCGTGTGTACTCGGCTTAAGTCAATGTGCTGGGAGCGAGCAGTTAGTGCACTCTAAGCACAGAAGAGAGGAGACTGATGGACCCATTGTTCTGCCGCATATACACCGAACAGCCATAGCATTAGGACACCTGATTAGGGTTGCCACCTCATCCCTTTAAAACCGAACACATCTTAATTACACAGGTTCTGTGGCTGATTAAGGTATTAAATAAACTCACTTGGTGCCTTATCTGCACTAAATTAGCCTCAGAACCTGTGTTATTCATATGTGTTCGGGTTCAAAGGGATGAGGTGGCAACCCTACACCTGACAAAAATGGGCAAGCGTAAAGATTTGAGCAATTTTGACAAGGGCCAAATTGTAATGGCTAGACAAATGGGTCAGAGCAACTAGAAAACTGCAGCTCTAGGGGGATATTCCCAGTCAGCAGTGGTCAGGATCTACCAAAAAAGTGGCCCAAGGAAGGAAAACCAGCATACGACTACAGGGTCGTGGGCTGCCAAGGCTCATTGTAGGAAGCAAAGGCCGGTCCATGAAGTCCAATCCAAAAGAAGAGCTACTGTAGCTCAAATTGCTGAAAAAGTGAATGTTGGTTCTGATAGTAAGGTGTTAAAACACACAGTACATCGTAGTTTGTTGTGTATGCGGCTGTATAGCAGCAGACTGTTCAAGATGCCCATGTTGACCCGTGTCCACAGCCAAAATTGCCTACAATGGGCACGTGATCAGAACTGGAGCAATGCAAAAGATGGCCTGGCCAGCTGAGGCAGTACAATGCTTTTTATAGTGGAATCCATGACTTGATAAGGTCAGAGCTATGAAATAAAAAAACTGGCATTGGTGGCAAGCTACTCCAGACAGTTTCTGGCACCAGTTTCCTGGTTCAGGTAGCTTAGTTAATGCCCCAAAAATGGGGGGGGGGGGAATATATCAGAACTGGAGCAGACAAAATCTGAAGAAGCTGTGCATAGTAACCAATCATTTTCTAGCTTTCATTTTCAAAGCTCAACTGAACAAGGTGAACACAGAAGCTGATTGGTTGCCATGCAGGGCTGCTCCAGAATCTGTCTGCTCCCCCCAATATTTTTCCAGGTATCGGGTGCCAACATTCCCATTAGCTACCAGTCTAGTGCAACAAAAGCCTAGTACACACGGCCGAGAATCCCTTCAGTAAAAAACGTTGCTTTTCCTGACGAGATTCCTGGCAAGCTTTTCTTGCCAAGCCATGCATACAGATGGGCATTCAAAAGAACCGCCGTTCTTTTGAATGGCAAGAGCGCGGTGAAGTCATCGACTACGACGAGCTTGCGCTCGTCACATTCGATGCAGTCGCCGCCATCTTTCTTCACTCTACACTACCCTTGTAAGCTACCGCGCATGCGTCGAAGTCTCATCGAGCGTGCACAGGCTTACCGGAGGACAGGTAAGCTTGTAGCCGCATACACACAGTTTTCTCGTCGGGAAACAGGCCGACGAGAATCCCGATGAGAAAAAAAGAGAGCAGGTTCTCTATTTTTCTCGTCGAGTTTCCCGGCAGTTTTCTCGACAAGAAAACATACACACGACCGGTTTTCTCTGCAAAAAGCTCTGCCAGCAGTTTTCTTGCTGGTTTCTTGCCGAGAAAACCGGTCGTGTGTACGAGGCCAAAGGATGTGAAAGTCAAAATTTGTTATTCCAACAACTCCTCTTCTTAAAGCAATAACTTGAGCTTTAATTAGATTCTAAGTTTTTTCATCATTCTTTGGAATTAACATAGTTGTGCTGGGGAGAACAAAAAAAAAAAAAACTTTAAATGGCAATTTTCAATCTCTGCTGGGCATCCGGTCTGGGACGGATAGGGTTACACAACGCCTGCGTTCAGAAAACATACAAAGGATTTGGTTGCCATGGAAACAGCCACATACTGTAGCAAAGACTGAAGATTTTTTCTTTTTTTTTTCAATACTGCTTTGCAGCCTGATACAGTAACAATTGTATTCCATATAAAAGAGTAATCTGACCCCACTTAAAATGAAACGGCTCTCAATTAACCACTGCTCCGCTACAATCTGATAAAATAAAGTAAACATAAAACTGTACTGAAGACACAGCAACATTCTTAACCCCTCATATTAGACAAACAACCACGTCTGAATGCAGGAAACATTGCAGACGTGTCTTCGTTTAACCGTGGGCATGGCATGCCAACCGCGGCGGTCAGCTGCTACAATGTGATGGTCATGGGTGCGTAACGCCGGTGATCACAGCGTGGCTCTATGGCAAATTATGAACAGAATCAAGTTGTTCCCAGCTTAGTTCCACATGCTTTGATAAATCGGAAAGAAAATTGCAGGAAGTAGAAAGTTCCACCACTGCTATATCTTCTGCTCTTCAGGCTTGTTCCATATTACCATACAAAGGTTAGTAAAAGAAAATGGCGCATCAACCAATCATGGACACCTAAAGTGCAATACGGCTGCTTGATTTGACCTACTGTATCTTGTACATCTCTTTGATCTTTGCCAGGGACATTGCTACAGTCCTCAAAGACTTTGACTAGGTTCACATTACTGCATTTCAGGGACGTTTGCAAAATTGCACGCTTTGATCCTGCCGTTTAGCAGACCCCATGTATCTGCTAGAGCACGCCAAACTGCATGGTACCGCAACATGTGTTCAAGAAAGCCAGGGATTTTTTTCCCAGTGTTTTTCCCATGTAGGGCACCCCATTGCAATGGGGAAGCACCCACGCTTGGTCACATCTGTAGATGTGACACAAGCCTTAGAGCCCTTTTACATCTATGCGATGCAGGAACGGACGTGTGCCCACAACACACGGCAATACATGTCATGTGTTGTGTTGGGACATTGCGGTGCTGTTCATTTTGAAGCGCACCCTATCACACAATTGCCATTTTTATCCATCCATATGACCCCATACACACTATTAGATTTTCTGCAGATTTTTGTCTTCAGATATACCAAAACCATAATTTTAAGAGTTTCAATTTGTATGCAGCCCCTTGCACTACATGGTTTTGGTAAATCTGAAGACAAAAATCTGCAGAAAATCTAATAGTGTGTATGGGGGTCATAAACAGATACCCTGCTAAACAGGAGCAGGTGGGAACAGGTGTCATTTTTGTGGCATCCATGTCCATTGATATATTTAATGCATGTAAATATAGGGGTTCCCGGTCCCATATGAGATCTATGGACAGCCAGATGTAAACAGACTAAGCGTCCATTTACATTCTGTTTCAATCTGTTTATTCCGTTTTTGAATAGCAATAAAAAAAACATTATAATGTAACAAAAGCGAGTGCAGAATTGCACTGTCATCATCACATTCAGTAAACAAGAAGACGGTGACAATAACACATTTAAAGGACGAGGGGCTCAGTCAGGAACCCGTGAAGAGTCCATCAGTAGATACAAGGAACTGCGCCAATATGGTCATCTATGAAGAGTCCTGTAGAGCAACGCATATTTGGCCATATGTTAGGAAGTGACCAAGTCATCTATGGGCCCTACTTCAGGCCAACATTGTAAGCCTGGTGGAGGGTTCAATGTCCCTTTACATTCAATTTCCTCCAATCTGTCATGTTAAGAGCCAAAAAGTAGAAAATAACAAAATTACCGTTTTTCACTTAAGTGCTCTTAACCACAAATCCAGAATATGGTTTGTGATCGTTATGCCCTGTACACACAATCGGTTTTACCGATGAAAACAGTCCGATTGTCTTTTCTCATTGGACAAAACGATCACGTGTGGGCCCCATCGGTCTTTTTTCCATCAGTGAGAAAAAATAGAACATGTTTTAAATTTATCCGATGGGAAAAAAAAACGATAGCAAATTCCGATCGGCTCTGTGGAACTCCATCGGACAAAAAACCCACGCATGCTCAGAATCAAGTCGACGCATGCTCAGAAGCATTGAACTTCATTATTCTCGGCTCGTCAGAGTGTTTTACGTCACGGCGTTTGGGACGGTCGGATTTTTGACTGATGGTGTGTAGGCAAGACTGATGGAAGTCAGCTTCATCGGATATCCGATGGAAAAATTCATCGGATTAGAATCCATAGGAAATCCGAGCGTGTGTACAGGACTTTTGGGGTTTCTATACATCATGTTACCCAGGGCATATTATCTGTACATGTAAACCCTAACTACATGGCATTTAGTTTGATAAAGCACTGCATATCAATCAATTTCCATTTTTGTCATCCTTTGTTGTGCTGCTGATCTCCTAAAACCATTTCTTGCCTATATATACACTCCAGTGGCTGTACGGCATTTCTCGAGACAGGTGATGGTGACAACAATGGACCATTGTGTGTGTAGATATGGCTACTTGTACTCTTTAACCACTTGACCTCCAGAAGATTTTTGCCCCTTTGTGACCGGGCCACTTTTTGGGTTACTTTGACAATTGCGTGGTCATGCAACGCTGTACCCAAATAAAATTTATGTCATTTTTTTCTTACACAAAAAGCTTTCTTTTGGTGGTATTTGATCACCACTGGGTTTTTTATTTTTGCAAAAAAAATACAATATTTTTTACTTTCTGTTTTGAAAACCTATCCAAATTTATTTATTTTTTAAATTAAATTTCTTTATAAAATTTTAGGTCAATATGTATTTTGCTACATATTTTTGGTAAAAAAAAAATTCCCAACAAGCGTATATTGAATGGTTTGCGCGAAAGTTATATCGTCTAAAAACTATGGTATATATACTTGAATGTTTATATATATATTCATTTTTTTTATACTAGTAATGGCGGTGATCAGCGACTTATAGCGGGACTGCGATATTGCAACAGACACTGACACTTTGTAGGAACCAGTGACACTAATACAGTGATCAGTGCTAAAAAATATACATGGGAAGGGGTTAAACATCTGGGGCGATCAAAGGGTTAAAGTGTAAGTAAACCCCCCTATCATTTTCAGCCAAGGAAGCTGCCACCTTTGCCTCTGTTTAATCTACAACTGCCATGATGCTGCACATGTGATCAGTTATGACACCAGCCATTGGATGGTTTGACAGTTTGGTTGAGAGTACAACCAATGGGAGTGTTACATTTCCGCCACGTGCCGTAAATGAAACTGTTTTTTGGATGGGCTTACTTCCGCTTTAACTAAGTGCCTAGCCAGTGTTTATGTGTAAACTGTGTGCCGCTTTTACTAAGGGAAGTGATGAATTTTTTTTTTTCTCATTTTTTTATTTTCAACATAAAAAAAAAGGTCATTACAATACAATCATCATATAATAGTCATTACAATATAATTCACAATATAATAATTCACAGAGGAATCATGAGAAGGTTTGCAGGAACACAAAATCCATCACTTTTCCCTTGTCATAATTCTTCTCTACTTTCTCCAAAAAAAAAAAAAAAAAAACGTTTTGCCTTTAGTTTTGCTTTAATGAATGTGTTCACATGTGCAGTAAGAGCCCCTTCACACTTGCATGTTGTAAAAACAAGCAACAAAAGGAACATTTTACTGCAACGCACTGTAGCATGTTCATTGCGAGGCCCTTCGATTAGAATGGCATTTCCAGCACACATACAGTAATTACCAAACTACACTAATGGCCCGTACACACGATCCGAATATCGGATGAAAACGATCGTCCGAGGAAGAATCGTACGATTTTCGGATCGTGTGTACACTACTTTTGAGAGCCGATCACGACAGTTCATTCGATATTATTCGATCGGACGAGCACGAAAATTTTCCTCATACGATACCAGATCGTATGATTTTCGTTTAGTCAGTACAGTTGTCGTTCGAAACTGCAATACAAATACATTACAACACATGACATCACTTCCGATTTTTTTTTTCGGTCGTACGAGAATTTTTGTGACTTTAGTATCCTATTCAATTTTTACTTGCGACTATCAAGCGAAAAAAGTCGTACGATATTCGGATCATGTGTACGGGCCATAAAACCTGCTGTGCGTTGTGATCGCTGCCTGCCCATCCAAAATAGGATAGTTCACTCAAAAGACATAGTGGACTCTTCTCAGTCAATTAACCTGTGTCTTTTTTAGGTCTCTCAGAGGCTCCAGCAGTGAAATACCTCTGACAAGGTTAATATTTCCGTCTTCTCCCACCGTGGGCTCTCATCCTTCCCACTACAAACGTCAAAATTTAAAAGCAAGAGTGAGACACCCTGCTGCTCTGTGCATCTGGGAACTGAGATACGGATACCTAACTTCTAAACTTCCTTAGAATAATAAGAAGCCAGTGGGTGATCTGACCTGGCAATTCATCCAATCTGATATATCAAATTTGGGTGAACAGACTCTTCAATATAAACACAAGATTTTTATTTTCATTTGTTCTATTAATGATAATGACCATGTCAAAGTGGAAGAGCTGGCACCTCAATCTCTCTGCTGCCATCTAGTGGCCTTCTTCTCTAACTGCGACGCTGTGTAATTTTATCAATAAAAAAAGGGTCATATAATGTATTTTCTATAGAAAATCCGCTTTACCTAGATGTGCTAAGCAGTAGATCTCAGTGAGCCGCATAATTTAATTTGTGAAAGTTCTGACCCTTGGAGCATGTAATTTCAAGAATTTCTCTCTTCATAATGAGATGTATAAGCTGCTTTTAATAGATTTCGATCCCCCTGTGCAAATAATTAATGGCTGGATAATGGGTTTATCATTGACCAATCTACTATCTGTCCTCCCGAACAGACACTCATCTTTAATACTAAAAAAGCAAATTAATGCATTCACCTGGAACCTATAGAAAGGCCTGGCAATGGTATACAATTAGTAACAATGGCATTTAAATTGATTGCCTCTGCAGATATAGTGGAATATACTGGAAAATAGGATTTTTGTACTCACCGTAAAATCCGTTTCTCTGACGTCCATGGACCGACGCAGCTCTCATACTGATTACATGTGGGTATATGTCCCTGCTCGCAGGAGAAGACCTAGGCAGAATGTTAGAGGTTAAAACATTCTAGAACAAGCCAGAGCTGAACAGCCCCGCCCAGGGAGGCGGTCCCTCCGGACATTACCCTTCCACCTGCAGCTAATCAGCCTCAGTTCGTAACAAAGCAGTACAAACTTAAAAGGAAGGGTGGGTGCTGCGTCGGTCCATGGACGTCAGAGAAACGGATTTTACGGTGAGTACAAAAATCCTATTTTCTCTTATCGTCCATGGACCGACGCAGCTCTCATACTGATTACATGTGGGACGTCCCAAAGCAGTATAAGAAAAGGGTGGGAGCAAAAAAAGTAAGGAACAACCAAAACTTCACTCCAAACCAGCAGAGCCCCTCAACGGAGGAGTTGCAACATTAGACAGCGGCCTGCAACACTTTGCGGCCGAAGGAAGCATCCGAAGATGCAGCCACATCAACCTTGTAGAACTTTGAAAAGGTATGAACAGACGACCAGGTCGTCGCCTTGCACGCTTGTGCAACCGACGCTTGATGTCGGAAGGCCCGGGAAGCACCAATTGCCTTGGTGGAATGCGCCGCAACCGGAAAGGGAGGCGCCCGCCCCTTAAGGGCATAGGCCTGTATGACGGTCTGCCTGATCCACCTAAAGACGGTGGCAGACGACACCGCTCGGCCCTGTTTTGGACCAGACACAGATTTCCGAATGGAAACAGTAGCAGACAGGTACACTCGTAAGGCTTGTACCCATCTTAATGCATGAAGCGCAAACTCTCAGGGAAGCGATGGGTGAGGACAAGGACGGAAGAACAATGTCCTTCTTAAGGTGAAAGACCAAGACCATCCTTAGAAAAGAAGGATGGTCGTGGGCGCAACACCAACATATCCTTATGGAGGACCAAGTAAGGCGACTTGCCAGACAAGGCTGCCAACTCAGACACCCGTCTAACCGAAGCAATGGCCAATAAGGCCAACTTCCGGGACAAGGTCAAGAGAGGAATCTCTCTGATATTCTCAAAGGGATGTTCTTGGAGAACCGAGATGCATCAAAATCAGATCCCAAGTAGGGAGAGGAGGCTTGACAGGGGGGACCACATGGCGAACCCCCTGCCCAAAAGGTGCTAATCAAGGAAAGGCCCGGCAGCGGTCGTTGAAAAAGACAGTCCGGGCCGAAATCCGACCCTCAAAAAAAAAAGGTATGCAAGGCCAGCTTTTGGGTCACACCACGCTGTAAGAACAGCAAAATCCTGGGAACGGAAAACATCCGAGGATGCCACTCAAGTTCCTCGCACATAGCAATGTAAGCCTTCCAGGTACGGTGAGATATCTTTCTGGAGGAAGATTCCCGTGTCAACAACATAGAAGAGATGACCGAATACGAGAGAACTCGGTCCTTTAGCACCTGGCTTTAAACAGCCATGCCATTAAAGCCAAGGACTGTAAAGCAGGATGAAGTATGCTCTGCGAAGCCGGCGAGGCAACAACAGTAGCAGAGGGTAAGCATATATCAGGCGATACTGCCCCCACGGGCTTCCAACGCGTCTAACGCATCCGCCCAGGGGTCCCTGGACCTGACCACGATCTTGCCACCTTGCAAGTGAGTCGAGAGGCCACAAGGTCCACTTCCGGTGCCCCACCTCCGGTAAAGAAGGTGGAAACACCTCCGGATGCAAGGACCCTTCGCCTGCAATGCACACGGCCGACAGGACCGTCTTGCAGCGAGACGTATGAAAATCCCAAAGAGACTCCGCAATGTATCGGAGAAGGGAGGCCCCAGTGTACAGGGTGCCTCAAATGTTGGCCAATAAAAGGCAACTTGACGGAACTTCCCTAGAAACTCGGTCAGAGGACTAGTACCTCAGCCTCCACAGGTGGCGCAAACCCACCCCGGGCACAGAGACCCTAAAGGCTAAAGCAGTTGTAGTGCACCTGCTAGACGACTGATGAATGAAGCAGAGGCTTTTGCCCAGTCATTGAGCTACAAAAAATGCCAGAGACGCAGCCACTAACGGGCGCAACGCCAACCCCAGCCTGGCGAACACAGTCCAAGCCAGCGCTTCTGATCACCACTGAAAGCAGGTGGAAAGTGATACCCCTGAAACCAGGGATCCTTGAGACAATGCTCCATCCAGCAGCTACCCATGGATAGGTGCTGATTGTGCAAACACATAGTTTATACTATGTATTGCGTCAAACGCACAAATGGAGAGTGTGGGAGGAAACCCACCCAGCCACAAAGAGCATAATACCACCACATACGGCGTATGTAGTTTAGTATTTGTGGATAAACCTATTAAACGCGTATATACTGTGCCAGCGACGAAGGCGTGCACATCATCGGGGCCTGGACGTAAACCAGCCACACAGATTGCGTACACAACCATGTAGGTATGTTAGCCTGCGAATAAACAAATTGCACATGTTTATACTGTGCATAGCGCTGAGAATGCGCACACCATTGGAACGCAGGGGAGAAACCTGAGCACCCGGATGAAACCCATGCAGACTGCATACGCATACCGTGTATGGTATTATAGTATGTGTGCTAAACATTTTGCACAAGCCCATGTGTGCATAGCACCGAAGGCGCGCACACCATTGGCGCGTGTGAGGAACCGAAGTACCCCACGCATACTCAGAGAATGCAATACCTACAGCTACTGTAAATGTATTTAGTGTAGTGTATAGACATAATGTATGTTTACACCGTGTATTGCACCAAAGGCATGCATGTCATGTAGCATGGGCAGAAAACCACGCAGACTGCATACGCATACCGTATAGGTATTATAGTGTGTGTGCTAAACCTTTTGCACAAGCTCATGTGTGCATAGCACCAAAGGCGCGCACACCGTTGGCGCGTGGGAGGAACCGAAGTACCCCACGCATACTCAGAGAATGCAATACCTACAACTACTGTGAATGTATTTAGTGTAGTGTATAAACATAATGTGTATGTTTACATCGTGTATTGCACCAAAGGCATGCATGTCATGTAGTGTGGGCGGAAACCCACGCAGACTGCCAAGACATACCGGGTAGGTCCAATCGCACAAATTTAGACTGTGCATAGCGCCGAAGCGCCCACTCGGAAGAACTCCACGCAGACAGCACACAGATACCGTGCAGGAATGATAGCATGTGAATCAACATAATATTGCACATGTTTATGCTGTGCATTTCCATTGGAGAGTGGAGGGAAACCGGAGTACCCGGAGGAACCCCACGCAAACAGTATACCCATACTGTAAACATGTATAATATGTGCAATAAACATATTGAACATGTCTATACTGTGCAGAGAGCCGAAGCGCACATACCATGAGAGTGCGGGAGGACACCGGAGCCCCCGCCAGCCCAGAGAGTATGATACATACATATACCGTGAATGTATCTGGAGTCGTGCATAAACATATTTTGTACGTTTATATCATGTATGGCACTGAAACACAGCATTGGAACGTGGGGACAGCCACGCAGACACAGAGACCAATAACACATACATACACTGTGAATGTATGCAGTGTAGAGGTATAGGATGAGTTTAAATTATGGCGCAGAGGCGCATAATCTTCTCTGTATCATTCCAACCTGCTTGACTGTGCTGCTGAAGCAGCATGCAGGTAACAGGTAACCTCTGATCCTCAGACCGTGTGTCTGTCAGAGCTCAAATCATTCCCCAGGAAATGGCGGGAAATGTTACCTCAGGTATCACACACAAGGCTCACAGGGATTAGAGACATAAATGAATAAAGTCCCCCCTCATCCATGCTGCTCTTGAGGCAGTGTGAGGAAAACAGTGAGGAAACTGTAAAAGAAAAGCTTGTCACAGCAATTTCAGCCTGAGAGTGTTCCTCACATCATCAATGAGATCACTTACAAGCGCCCTGTCATTCACTGACACAGAACTGGAGTCTTCCTCACAAGGGAATGTCCTGTTCATAAACATTAAATATCCAGAGGTAGGGTCCTGAGCCCAATAGCTAGGCCCATATCTGACTCAGAGCACTCCTCACTAAAGATTTTTGTGGGGGGAGGGGGCTTATAGCTCCTTTTGCTCGCACACCGCTTCCATTCTGACAGGAATGATTCCAGGACTGCTGACAACTGGTCCATAAGGACCGCAGGTGCAGGAAACATATGAACATGTTTAACTGTGCAGCACTGCCAGTTGCCCCAGGCAATGTGGAGAGCAGGTGTATCAGACTCCATAACACCACCCTCTGAGACCTTATACACTATACAGTGAATATACAGTCCACCCACTGGCTACGCTGAGGAGGGGATACCCGGGAGGACCCACCAACCCTTAACCACTTAAGCCCCGGACCATTTGGTAGCTAAAGGACCAGAGGTGAATTCAGAATTTTGCACTGCGCTGCTTTAACTGTAAATTGTGCGGACATGCAATGTTGTACCCAAACGAAATTTGCGTCCCTTTCTTCCCACAAATAGAGCTTTCTTTTAATGGTATTTGATTGCCTCTGCGATTTTTATTTTTTGCGATATAAACGGAAAAAGAGCGAAAATTTTGAAAAAAAATTATATTTTCTACTTTTTGTTATAAGAAAAATCGAATAAACTCAATTGTAGTCATACATTTAGGCCAAAATGTATTCAGCCACATGTTTTTAGTAAAAAAAATGTCAATAAGCGTATATTTATTGGTTTGCGCAAAAGTTATAGAGTTTACAAACTAGGGTACATTTTCTGAAATTTACACAGCTTTAAATTTATGACTGCCTATCTCATTTCTTGAGGTGCTAAAATGACAGGGCAGTACAAAACCCCCCCAAATGACCCCATTTTAGAAAGTAGACACCCCAAGGAAATTGCTGAGAGGCCTGTTGAGCTCATTGAATATATTTTTTTTTGTCCCAAGTGATTGAATAATGACAAAAAAAAAAAAAAAAAAATTACAAAAAGTTGTCACTAAATGATATATTGCTCACACATGCCATGGTTATATGTGGAATTACACCCCAAAATAAATTTTTCTGCTTCTCCTGAGTACGGGGATACCACATGTGTGGGACTTTTTAGGAGCCTAGCCGCGTACGGGACCACGAAAACCAAGCACCGCCTTCAGGATTTCTAGGCACAAATTTTTGATTTCACTCCTCACTACCTATTACAGTTTCGAAGGCCATAAAATGCCAAAATCGCACAAAATCCCCCCCCCCCCAAATGACCCCATTTTGGAATATAGACACCCCAAGCTATTTGCTGAGAGGAATGGCGAGTATTTTACAGCTCTCATTTGTTTTTGAAAATGAAGAAAGAAAATATATATATATATATTTTTATTTTTTTTCAATTTTCAAAACTTTGTGACAAAAAGCGAGATCTGCAAAATACTCACAATACCTCTCAGCAAATAGCTTGGGGTGTCTACTTTCCAAAATGGGGTCATTTGGGGGGGGTTTTGTGCCATCTGGGCATTCCATGGCCTCCGAAACTGTGATAGGCAGTGAGAAGTGAAATCAAAAATTTACACCCTTAGAAAGCCTGAAGGCGGTGCTTGGTTTTTGGGGTCCCGTACGTGGCTAGGCTCCCAAAAAGTCTCACACATGTGGTATCCCCGTACTCAGGAGAAGCAACAGAATGTATTTTGGGGTGTAATTCCACATATGCCTATGGCATGTTTGAGCAATATATCATTTAGTGACAACTTTGTGCAAAAAAAAAAAAAATTGTAGTTTTTCCGCAACTTGTGTCAACATATAAAATATTCCATGGACTCGACATGCCTCTCAGTATATAGCTTGGGGTGTCTACTTTCCAAAATGGGGTCATTTGGGGGGGTTTTGAACTGTTCTGGCATTTTATACACAACATTAGGAAGCTTACATCCACTCTTCTAACCACTTGAAGACAAAGCCCTTTTTGACACTTTTTGTTTACATGAAAACATTTTTTTTTTTGCAAGAAAATTATGTTGAACCCCCAAACATTATATATATTTTTAAAGCAAAGGCCCTACAGATTAAAATGGTGGGTGTTGCATTTTTTTTTTCTACACAGTATTTGCGCAGCGATTTTTCAAACGCATTTTTTGGGTTAAAAAATACACTTTTTTTAATTTTAATGCACTAAAACACACTATATTGCCCAAATGTTTGATGAAATAAAAAAGATGATCTTAGGCCGAGTACATAGATACCAAACACGACATGCTTTAAAATTTCGCACAAACGCGCATTGGCGACAAACTACATACATTTTTAAAAGCCTTTACAGGTTACCCCAGTAGATTTACAGAGGAGGTCTACTGCTAAAATGATTGCCCTCGATCTGACCTTCGCGGTGATACCTCACATGCATGGTGCAATTGCTGTTTACATATGACGCCAGACCGACGCTTGTGTTCGCCATTGGGCAAGAGCAGGGCAGGACAGGGGTGCTTTTTTTTTTTTTCTTTTTTTTTTTTATTATTAATTTTGCTTTTTTATTTTATTTTTAAATTGTTCCTTCCAAGTATTTTTTTTTAATCATTTTTATTGTTATCTCAGGGAATGTAAATATCCCCTATGATAGCAATAGGTAATGACAGGTACTCTTTTTTGAAAAAACTGGGGTCTATTGGACCCTAGATCTTTCCTCTGCCCTCAAAGCATCTGACCAAACCAAGATCGGTGTGATAAAATGCTTTCCCAATTTCCCAATGGCGCTTTTTATATCCGGGGGGTGGGGACATTCCCTCCCACTGCTTGTAAAAGCAGTCCAGAGGCTAATTAGCCACTAGGATTGCTTTTACATGAAAGCCGGCCGCTGGCCGAAAAGAATGATACCAAGATGATACCTAAACCCGCAGGCATCATTCTGGTATAAACATTCAAAGTCCAGCAACATACCAGTACGTTGCTGGTCCTTGTTGGACATGTATTGTAATCTTTTTATTTCATGCAGCCAGTTGGCTGAACGAAAAAAGAGATTGATCGGTGGGTATGCCCACCATTACAGTACCTCCCTTCATCCACCCACTTCTAATGATGGGCATACACGCACCATTTATATATGCCGAAGCATGGGGGCATCCTCCCGCAAAAAAGTTATGCCGCACACACATGGTCGGACTTTTCCACGGGCAAGCCTCCGTCGGAATTTCGACCGTATGTACGCGGCATTAGGAGCAAAATCGCTCCTCCGCCCCTGCTGCCCCAATGCTTCGGCATATTTGCTTTTTTTTTTTAACTGTGGTGGTGAAATCACCTCCTACAGCACTGGAGTCGCAGGGATCAGGCCTGTCTCTGCGAACGCTGCAGTTATGTGTGTTTTTGTTTTGTAAGTGACAGTGATCGATCGATACTGCACTTGGGTGGCCTGGGCTGGACGGAGGGGCAAAACGCAGCTGCCAGCAGGTATCTGGGCTGATCCCGCTAACACTGCGTTTTTGGGAACCCTAAACTGCTGGGGACGCAAGTATAGATCTGATCAGATCAGATATTGATCTGTTCAGATACTATACCACTAAGGGGGGTGTATGCTTCACGCGTGGGTGTTAGCGTTACTGGCACTAACCTGACGCTGCCTGGGGTGTGACTCAGACCCTCTCTGACGCTAAAACCTAATTGATATCACCCGCCGGGCGATCAGGGGGTTAAACCTTTATTGGGTTATATACACGGCGGGTGCCCTGACACTATAAAAAGCAAACTAACTAACCAGCGTCACCCGTAACACTTATATGGTGATCACTGGTGAAAGGGTTAACTAGGGGCAATCAGGGGGTTAAAACCTTTATTAGATAATATATGGGGGTACCTGACGCTATAAAAACCTGCGGCGAACCTAAAAAAAATTACCAGCTACCGATCTGCATCACCGACACTAAGACAGCGTTTAGAAAAACGATCGCTTAGTGACAGTGGTGATAGGGGGTGAAAGGGTTACCTGGGGGGCGATCAAGGGGGTTAAACCTTTATTAGATAATATATTGGGGTACCTGACGCTATAAAAACATGCGGCGAACCTAAAAAAAATTACTGGCTACCGATCAGCATCACCGACACTAAGACAGCGTTTAGAAAAACAATTGCTTAGCGACAGTGGTGATAGGGGGTGAAAGGGTTACCTGGGGGGCAATCAAGGGGGTTAAACCTTTATTAGATAATATATTGGGGTACCTGACGCTATAAAAACCTGCGGCGAACCTAAAAAAAATTACCGGCTACCGATCTGCATCACAGACACTAAGACAGCGTTTAGAAAAACGATCGCTTAGTGACAGTGGTGATAGGGGGTGAAAGGGTTACCTGGGGGGCGATCAAGGGGGTTAAACCTTTATTAGATAATATATTGGGGTACCTGACGCTATAAAACCCTGCGGCGAACCTAAAAAAAATTACTGGCTGCCGATCGGCATCACTGACGCTAAGACAGCGATCAGAAAAATGATCGCTAAGCGACAGTGGTGATAGGCGGTGAAAGGGTTATCTGGGGGGTGATAAGGGGGTTAAACCTTTATTAGGGGGGGTTAGGGGGCTACACTGGACCTAAGACTAAACTTTGGTGACACTTTTACAGTCACAAATGTCACTGATTGCAGTGATCACTAAATAAATGGTCACTGCAATCAGTGACACTGTGACTGGGGGCTGGGGGGGCGATTTATGTCCCTATGTGTCCTGGTGTCAGTGTAGTGTTGTGTGCACTGACCTGATGTCTTCTCTTGTACGGCGCTCGGTATATGTGAGCGCCGCACCAGAGATGACATCACTTCCTCCTGCTCCCTCTGTCTGACACAGACAGAGGGGGCATTTCCATTCGCCGGGAGCGATCGCGAGGGGGTGGCCAGAAACGAATGGCTGCCCCCTCATCCCGGAACGCTCCCGGACACTTAGCCACCGCTCACTGTACAGAAGGGGGGTCCGATTGGACCCCCCAACTATACAAAGGCAATCACGTATGCTCTACGTGATTGTGCCTGTCGGTGCCATTCTGCCGACGTATATATACAGTGAGCGGTCGTTAAGTGGTTAATGACAGCTCAGTCTGTGAGGAAATTGTGAGGGGATTCGCGCCGCCGCCAGAAATAAATGCGCGGCGGCCACAAGAAAATGGCCGCCGTCCGCAGCTATAACTGTGCCACTGAACGCCAAGATGGCCGCCGAGCGCAAAATTCAAAGCTCTAATGCGCGCCAATGGCGCACGCAATAACCACCTCAAACAGCGCCAATGGCGCACGCAATAATCACCTCACACACCAGAAAAAACTGCAGACATGAGCGCCCAACCAGGCCAGAGTGACCCCCAAGAACCCCACAGCACAGCACAGCACCAGTACAGGGTGCAGAGAGCAGCATAACAGGGGGGGGGGACAGGGAGAAACCCCCACACACAGAAACACAGCCAGCATGTACTCACCTGCAGTAGGAGAGACTACTTACCCGTCCCTTTCAGGGACCCACTGGCTTGTTTCAGACAGACCTATCACAGAGTCGTATTGCGTAGCTGTCGGCCCGGTCCACCGCGAGAGATACAGTCAGTCAACTACTGTTCAATCTTGAGAGGACCGCGGGAGCATGAAAGCAACCCGGCCACCGCTGGAGTCATGGGGCATGTCGTGAACTGAGTCTCACGCACGCAAGGCGAGGATCAGCACGCTCGATGGTCGGACAGGGAAGACTACGAGGATACTAGTGTACCCAACCTGTTGCCCAGCCGACAGTTGATTGAAGGTCTCAAAAATAAAATAATAAAATTCCCAAAGGAATAAAAATCAAAAGTAAAATCTTCCAGTAGACTGGCTCCTGAGAGCCACAACTTCTCCTTCTGCTAAGCAGAAAAAAACTGAGGCTGATTAGCTGCAGGTGGAAGGGTAATGTCCGGAGGGACCGCCTCCCTGGGCGGGGCTGTTCAGCTCTGGCTTGTTCTAGAATGTTTTAACCTCTAACATTCTGCCTAGGTCTTCTCCTGCGAGCAGGGACATATACCCACATGTAATCAGTATGAGAGCTGCGTCGGTCCATGGACGATAAGAGAAATTGCTTTATGACTGGCTAAGCTTAAGGCTGAACTCCAGGCACAAAAACTTTCACATAATATATTCCGCAATAGCCACAAAGGATCTACATTCACTTTGTGTGCACCAAATGTCTTTGCAAGCCCAGATATTGCCATGTAAAAATATTGGCGACACCATTTTATAGCCTTTGTAGAGAGCAGAGATGTGGGAGGGACCCAGCAGCTCCACACAGTACAGGCTGCCTGCAAGAAACTACAGGAGGGGGCGGAGACAAGACCAGTTACCCTGCACAAGGAGAGAGAGCAGCAGTGAGTGGTCTTTTTTTTTTTTTACAGGAAGCTCCTGCACAAAGTTTCACACTGGATTACTGCAGAGATCTGGGGAAAAATACACAAAGTACTCCAAGACTCAGGTAAGAACACACATGACTCTTACAATTAGACAATATTTGCTTATCCCGGAGTTAATCTTTAACATAATACCTGGTGATCCTGCCTTGTAGATCTTGATTCAGGTACACACAGGCTGTTATAGTGTGACAACCCTCTGCCCCCCTCTCCCAGTTGTGCTCCTGGGTTGTTGCCCTGTCACACACACTATACCATTGAAGACTACAAGTAGCCAAGAAATACACCAAGCGCACAAAGTACATATTTCTATAGTTTAGACAATATTTTCTAATTTCCTGAGTTTAACTTTAAAGAGGAAGTAAACTTCCTGGTAAGCCTATAATAAGGCTTACCTATAGGTAGTGTAAATATCTCCTAAACGTGAACTATTTAGGAGATATTTACATTACATGCAGCCAGTGACATCACTGACACATGCACTCTGAAGGAACGGCCACCGATGCCGTTTCTTCCGAGTCCTGAACGGTGGTTCCCATGCGCGGGAGTGACGTCATTGCGGCTCCGGACCGTCACAGAGCCGGAGCCCGCGAAACCGGAAGCAAGACGGGTAAAAATGCAAGCGGCTGCAGCGCTGACATTGCAGCGCTGGAACAGCTTAGTTTTAAGGTAAGTTTCACATAATGTGCTAGTATGGAATGCATACTAGCACATTATGACTTTTAAACTATCCTTGCATTGCATCCACCCCCCACCCTCCAGAAGGACTTGCTTTAATGAGCTTTAGTATGGGTGTTAAACTGGCATTTTACTAGCGTTAATGACATTAAAAATGCTCCCCTGATGCCCTATGGCCTATTTCATTACAGTTAATAGGCTTGAATGGGAGGAGTTGAAAGGCATCAAACGCCTTCTGACTTGACATGAGGCTTCATGTTTTGATAGTGTGAACAGCACTATGTGCTGTCCATTGTATCATTTGCATAGGCGTTTGAGGGGCGTTTTTAACGCCTCTCAAAATGCCTGTTTTTAATGCCAGTGTAAAAAGCAAAGTTCCGCTGATTATTTTTTTTTAAATCAGCAGCTACAAATACTGCAGCTGCTGACTTTTTATATATGGACACTTAGCTGTCCTGGGTGCCCACGATGTCGGCACCCGAAGTCGATCTGTCAGTCGGCTCTCGGGTGCTGCCGCCGCTATCTTCGGTAAGGAAATCAGGAAGTGAAGCCTTGTGGCTTCACTTCCTGGTTCCCTACTATGCATGCATACCTCCCAACCCGCACGGATTCTGCGGGTTTCTCCCGCAGTGAAACTAGTTTCCCGCGATACCATGGGAGTTCCCGCACAGCAGGAGACAGGAGGCAGAGGAAGGAGGAGGTAAGACCTGATGTCCCTTGTGGTGTGAAGTCCGGACCCCCCCTCTCAACAACTCTGAGGAGACCTGTAAATAAAAATAAAAAAAAACGTCCCCCCCCCCTGCTCAACAACTTTAATGGTAGGGAAAAAAATATGAATGAATGTCCCGCAGTGGACATTTGAAAAGTTGGGAGGTATGTGCATGCACGAGTCACGCTGCGCGATCCCATTGGTCATTGCTGACTTTTGGGACCTGTGTGTCTCCCAGAAGACAGTGGGGGGGACGGAGGATGTGCCGGACGTGGCGTAGGTCGTCGCGGCGACCTATGCCCGGAAGTGGGAGCAAATACCTGGATTACACAGATATCTACTCCCTCCTCCCCCGAAAGGTGCCAAATGTGACACCGGAGGGGGGAGGATTCCAAAAAGCGAAAGTTAAATTTTTGGGTGGAACTCCGCTTTAACTTAGATTGGTAAACAAGATTGGTAAACAACAAAAAAGCCCTTGGCCCACATTCAAATCCCCAGGATTTAGGACCCTGGGCAGTAAGGAGATGAGCCAAAGTAACAATTGTTACCATTCACAGGGCAAACACTTCCAGTGCTGGTTCACACAGGGGTAACCCGACTTACAGCGCGACTTTGCAAGGCGACTTCAGCGCAACTTGGAGCAACTTACAACGCGACTTTAAGTTGCCTCCAGGACAGGCAACTTTGGCTGTGGCCAATCACAGAATAATCAGCTCTGTGGGAGGGAGGGGTTTGCCTGAGTAAACTATTTTCTTTTCCTGTAAAATTGCTTCAGTTAAGATGGAGATCCGACTTTGGAGGCGACTTCCATTGAAATCTATGGGTACAAGTTGCCTAGAAGTCACCTTGAAGTAGTACAGGAACCTTTTCTAAAGTCGGAGCGACTTCAGTAGTATACATTAAGATTGCGCTCATTGACTAACATGGGATTTCTGATATCAAGTGACTTGGGGCGACTTGAGGTCGACAAGTCGGATCCCAAGTCGCTGTAGTGTGAACCGGCACCCAGGGTGAATGATGAAAATCAGGCTAGGTTCACACTAGTGCGACACGACACTCGTCCTACTTTGGATCCGACTTTGCCCTGCGACTTGAAGCTGGCATACGATGGACTTTCAATGAACGGGGATCCGACTTGGATCCCCGCCAATACCAGGCACTGTTTGGTATGAATCTTGAGGGGGAACTCCACGCCAAATTTTAAATAAAAAACCAGCATGGGTTCCCCCTGCAAGAGCATATCAGGCCCTTCGATCTGGTATGGATATTGAGGGGGGGTCCCCTCAAAACCCATACCAGACCCTTATCTGAGCACGCAGCCCGGCCGGTCAGGAAAGGGGGTGGGGACGAGTGAGCGCCCCCCCTCCTGAACCGTACCAGGCCACATGCCCTCAACATGGGGGGTGGGTGCTTTGGTTCATGGGGGCGCCCTGTGGCCCCCCCCCACCCCAAAGCACCCTGTCCCCATGTTGATGAGGACAAGGGCCTCTTCCCGACAACCCTGGGTGTTGGTTGTTGGGGTCTGCGGGTGGGGGGCTTATCGGAATCTGGGAGCCTCCTTTAATAAGGGGGCCCCCAGATCCCGGCCCCCCTACCCTATGTGAATGGGTATGGGGTACATCGTACCCCTACCCATTCATCTGGGGGGAAAAAAAGTGTCAATAAAAAAAACACATTAGACAGGTTTTTAAAGTAATTTATTAGGCAGCTCCGGGGGGTCTTCTTTTCCGACTCCGGGGGTCTTCTTCCGACTTCGGGGGTCTCCGCTCTCTCTCCGGCCCTTGTCCCGGTCTCTGGTTCTTCTGCTGGGCTCCTCCGCTATCTTCTGCTCTTTTGCCGCTCTTTTGCTAGCGTTCGCCCGGTCTTCTCCGAAGTCTTCTTCCCTCTTCTCTTGTTCCGATGTTGACACGACGCTCTCTCCCGTTGTAATGCCTTGTGCGCGGTGCGCAAAGACTTATTATAGGCATGGGGCGTGGTCACCAGGTAATGTCACCCGGTGACCCTGCACCTTTATGACGTGTCAGTCCCGGGGCATGATGGGACTGCGACGTCATAAGGAGGTGCCTATATAAGTTGTTGAGCACACGGCATTACAGCGGGAGAGAGCGTCGTGTCAACATTGGAACAAGAGCAGAGGGAGGAAGACTTTGGAGAAGACCGGGCCAACGCTAGCAAAAGAGCGGCAAAAGAGCAGAAGATAGTGGAGGAGCCCGGCAGAAGAACCAGAGACTGGGAGAAGGGCCGGAGAGAGCGGAGACCCCCGAAGTCGAAAGAAGACCCCCCCGGCTGCCTAATAAATTACTTTAAAAACCTGTCTAGTGTGTGTTTTTTTTATTGACACTTTTTTCCCCCCAGGTGAATGGGTAGGGGTACGATGTACCCCATACTCATTCACATAGGGTGGGGGGGCCGGGATCTGGGGGCCCCCTTATTAAAGGGGGCTCCCGGATTCCGATAAGCCCCCTGCCCGCAGACCCCCGACAACCAACGGCCAGGGTTGTCGGGAAGAGTCCCTTGTCCTCATCAACATGGGGACAGGGTGCTTTGGGGTGGGGGGGCCGCAGGGCACTTGCTCGTCCCCACCCCCTTTCCTGACCGGCCGGGCTGCGTGCTCGGATAAGGGTCTGGTATGGGTTTTGGGGGGACCCCCATGCAGTTTTTTCAGCGTAGGGGGTTCCCCTCAATATCCATACCAGACCGAAGGGCCTGGTATGCTCTTGCAGGGGGAACCCATGCCGTTTTTTTATTTAAAATTTGGCGTGGAGTTCCCCCTCAAGATCAGCAGAGCACAAGTCGCATGCCAAAGTCGGATCATGCAAGACGGCGTTCCGAATTTGATCCGACTTCGAATATTATTCAATGGGCTGAAGTCGGATCAAAGTCGGACCAAAGTAGTACAGGGAGCATTTTCAAAGTCGGACCGACATGTATTCAGGCAAGAACGAAAACAAAAACTAAACTCCTGCAGGTGAAACTAAACACAGGCAACTACAAAATTGAAATAAAGCACACGTGTGAAAGTGAATACATCTATGGATAGCTGCTGCTCTCAACTGTGTATATACTTATACACATAAAATACTTAACATAAACAAGTAGTGCTGTGCTTACCCTATAATCAATAAGGAGCAATCGCTTAACCATTTCAGCCCCGGAAGAATTGGCTGCTCAACGACCAGGCCATTTTTTGCGATACGGAACTGCGTTTAACTGACAGAGTTGCAGTGACTCGGCTTCTGGTACTGTTGGCATCAATGTGAGATCAGCCAGTTACTGCTCAACCACTTGCCAGTTTTATAGCACTTAGGATACAAGCTTGTGATGTTTTTCATTACTTCCAAATGATTGCAAAATGGTTTAGGCAAATATTTCCTCTTCCTGACACATTTCATATTTGTTTCTAGAACATAAGTACATGTAATGATCTAATTAGCACTTCGTTGTTTTGCCCTGTGCTCACAGAAATGCTAAAACAAGTTTACATTGCAAATCGCAAATAAGAAAAAAAGTAAAAACTACATCAGAACCACATGTGTGTCTTTACCTCTTTCTGCTGCAATTGATTGGTGTAATTAGGACATTTATACTATCATAACACTTTTTCAGCACCTTCTAGAACAGGGGTCTCCAAACTTTCTAAACAAAGGGCCAGTTCACTGTGCTTCAGACCATGGCCAATGGGAGTAGAAAACACCCTGGCATCAGTAGGAGTAAACAATGTTCCATCTTTGGTATTATGGAAATTATTGGTGCCCTATTGTTGGTATCAGTGGAACGAATAGTGCCCCATCATTGGTGTCAGTGGAACCATCAGTGCCCCATTCATTGTGTCAGCGAGAGGAATAGTGTCCCATCATTGGTGTCAGCGAGAGGAATAGTGTCCCATCATTGGTGTCAGCGAGAGGAATAGTGCCCCATCATTGGTGTCAGTGGGAGGAATAGTGCCCCATCATTGGTGTCAGTGGGATGAATAGTGCCCCATCATTGGTGTCAGTGGAAGGAGTAGTGCCCCATCATTGGGATAAGTGGAAGGAATAGTGCCCCATTATTGGAGTCAGTGGAAGGAATAGTGCCCCATCATTAGTGTCAGTGGAAGGAATAGTGCCCCATCATTGGTGTCAGTGGAAGGAATAGTACCCCATCATTGGTGTCAGTGGAAGGAAAAAGGTCCCATCATTGGTGTCGGTGCAGAAAGGATTTCCCCATTGCTGGTGTCAGTGGGAGGAATAGTATCCCACGGGCCAGTTTTGAGAGCACTGTTCTACAACAAAGTAAGAAGACAGGGGACATACTCCTGCTAAAGATTAAAGTAGAACTATAGGCAAAACTTTTTTTTTCATTTTGGAGAGATTGAGGGAGGGTTATAACCCCCAATGGTTTATTTTTTGCCATCTGTGCCCCATTGGGGAGATTTACCTTCACTTCCTGTCGCATAGCCAAAACAGGAAGTGGGAGAAAATCCCTGCAAATAAAAGGGTATCCCTTGAGAGGCCAGAGGCTCTAATAGGCTTCAAAATAGGGTGGGCTCGGGGCACAGAGAATGCGCTCACAGCCCACCCGGGTGTGTTACAACAGCAAATGAATATTCGCTATTTTAACACTGATGCTCCTATCGGCCAATAAGAAAAGCGGGTTTTGACACCCATCACCCGATTGGCTGCAAGGACAGGCGATCCTATTGGACCCCTAAGCATGCATGTTTTGCAAACAGTGGCAGGTATAGAGGTTTAAAAATAATGTATAGTCTAATCTCTTTTGGCTTTTGGGCTGAAAAGTCAGAAGGTTTTTTTATCTTAATGCATTCTATGCATTAAGATAAAAAGCCTTCTGTGTGCAATAGCCCCCCTCAGCCCCCCTAATACTTACCTGATCCCCATTTCTGTCCACAAGTGTCTCCTTTGTCCGAGACTCTCCCTCCTGATTGGCTGAGACACAGCAGCGGCACCATTGGCTCCCACTGCTGTCAAAGTCAGTCACCCAATCAGGAGAGAGAGGGGGCGGGGCAGGGGCTCCATGTCTAAATGGACACAGGGAGCTGTGACTCAGCTCAGGTGCCCCCATAGCAAGCTGCTTGCTGTGGGGGCACGCGACAGGAGGGAGAGGCCAGGAGCACCGAAGAGGGACCCTGAGAAGAGGAGGATCCGGGCTGCTCTGTGCAAATCCACTGCACAGAGAATAACATGTTTGTTATTTTTATATAAATAAAAAATAAAAACAAGACTTTACAATCACTTTAACTTTAAAAAAAATGGGGGAAGCACTAAACTATTGTCACATATACAACTGGAAAATTATATTTTCTGACTAAAAAAGGCAGAAAAAAACATGTTAATACTTCCTCTGACTGAAAGAGCCTTAGCAGCTAAAGAGAGCTAAAGAGAGCATCTTCTGCCTCCTACTGTGATGTCAAAGAACAAACATGGCTCCCTGGGTCCCCCCCCCCCCCGAAAAACTCATCCTGAGACATGAAGTCACTTAAGGACATAGAAGCAATTGCTTTTTATCAATTCACAGACGGAGAGACTAAAAGTGCGCTGATTACATGCAGATAAGGCATAAAGCAGATTCTGAAGGCTCCTTGAAACAGATCAATCACATTGACAGGAAGCGCTGTGGCGCACACACAAATCAATATGTATCACATTCCTCCGGAGTCTACTCAGGAATCTCCTCAGCTCGTAGTTAAGAATGAGCACAATAAATGAATGACGGAAACGATAAGCCTCACAGACGGGCCTGATATTACGCATCGCCTCCTCGAGGCCTGTCAATGTGCAAAGTCCCCTAAGGCCTAGTCACAGCTGAGGTATATTATCCTGTGACATACGCCCACTAGTTTCCAGTCACATCCCTGACCTTCAATATCGGCACCGAGTGATGAATGGCAGAGCTGCGTAGATTGAACTACTTTAATTCTGTTTTATTGATTCCAGTTCACAAATCTCCTCAGAGCGGCTCATCACAGACGGCACACAACGCTCACTCGGTTACTCTACATGGACACTCTTTACAAGAGAAAAATTAGAGATTAAATTAATTCTCTATATCCGTTTACGAATCACCAGTTGCACATCTGTAAGTGAGAACATTTTAATGAGGAACTTCACATATTTCATTCAATTAACCTGCAATATACCACTTACCTTTGATGGTCTTTTAAGCAGAAAAAAAACTGCTCACAAGCCCAGTGAACCATATGTTGTCCATTTCTTCCTTGCTGGACATCCCATGCCATGCCACCATCTTTGTCTATCTTTGTCATCGGAGCCAGCTAACCTTCTGGGATCTAGCAGCTGGCCCCCTGATGACACGGCGCCAGATGGCCTCCTGCAACATGTGACATCGATAGCCCTAGGAAGTTGCAGGAGAAGAGTTCACATCATTCCCAGCCAAGTCAAAATGGCAGCAGGGAGTGGGTGCACCATGAATTTAAAAAAAGTAAGTACAAACTTTTAAAAACTCAAGCACCTTTTTGTGTTGTGGAGGAGGACGACTGGAATGGTAAAAGTGAGTTTTTAGAGCAAAGGTCAGCAATAGAGAAGAGATATAAAGTCCATAACATAAATGATGAAATCGGTGAAAAAATTCCTTATTTCTGTAAAACTTCCACCACACCACCGTGCTGTGCCAACTTCCCCTTTGAAAAACGCACTCGCCAAATAAATTTGCCTTTCACTCTCGTGTCAGGCTAAATTCGCTTGTGTATGATCCCACAAATGGAAAAAGCAATCTTAGCTGAATCACCGTGATAGTCCTCAATATTGCACATATAAGAATAAAGACAGTGCTCCAATAGTGTAAAATTGTAACTCCAGTTTAATAATAAAATCACAGCAACACTTCAATCATTCAACTCACATGTAAAAGGTGAAAAAAGAGCTTCAAATAAAATTCACAGCAATCAACAGTGTAAGATTGGCTCTGGGGTGCCAAGCGGCCGCGGCGAACCTGAGGGGTGTTTTATGCTGGTAAATCTCACCACACTCCAGGTTCCCGGCTCACAATAGCGGTAGATGGTCCAAACAGCAACGGCGTCCCTAATAGGTAAAGCTAATAAAGTTGTAGCCAAGTTCCCGACATGTTTCGCAGTATATGCTTAGTCATGGGATTCCCATATACTGCGAAACATGTCAGGAACTTGGCTACAACTTTATTAGCTTTACCTATTAGGAACGATGTTGCTGTTTGGACCATCTACCGCTATTGTGAGCCGGGAACCTGGAGTGTGGTGAGATTTACCAGCATAAAACACACCTCAGGTCCGCCGTAGCCGCTTAGCACTGCAGGGCCAATCTTACACTGTTGATTGCTGTGAATTTTATTTGAAGCTCTTTTTTCACCTTTTACATGTGAGTTGAATGATTGAAGTGTTGCTGTGATTTTATTATTAAACTGGAGTTACAATTTTACACTATTGGAGCACTTTCTTTATTCTTATATGTGCAATATTGAGGACTATCACGGTGATTCAGCTAAGATTGCTTTTTCCATTTGTGGGATCATACACAAGCGAATTTAGCCTGACACGAGAGTGAAAGGCAAATTTATTTGGCGAGTGCGTTTTTCAAAGGGGAAGTTGGCACAGCACGGTGGTGTGGTGGAAGTTTTACAGAAATAAGGAATTTTTTCACCGATTTCATCATTTATGTTATGGACTTTATATCACTTGTCACGTGGTGTTATTGAGTTTATTTCACTATTATATAGTTTTATTGTTTTTTAGCGCTACTTTTTGCTTTTCTCACTCAGATTGTTTTGAGTAACGTTTTTTCTGTTTTAAATTTTTATTCACTAAGTGGCAGCTATAGTTACTTGCACATTTTTTTCATTGGCGCAGTGGTGATAGAGGTTATTCAGGGCATTTATATCCAATATCAACAACACATTGTCAATAGAGAAGGATGATAACATATCATCAACATGGTAGTGTTTATCAAGTATCATGGAACAGCTACTAGAGAAGCAGCTCAGTAGAAGAAAAGATACAAACCAAAATTATGCAATTCCTTCACTTTTTTCTTTTTCTTTTAAGAAAAAGACATCCTTGGCCCCATCCCTCCCAACTCCCATGTCTCATGCCTCGTACACACGACCGGTTTTCCCGGCAGGAAAACTGCGGTGAGAGCTTTTGGCCGGGTAAACCGACCGTGTGTATGCTCCATCGCAGTTTTCCTGACAGGAAAACTGTCAGGAAACCCAGCGGGAAAAATGAGAACATGTTCTCTTTTTTCCCACCGTGATTCGCGGCGGTTTTTAACCTGGCAGTTTTCCTATGGGAAACACTGCGGTGGAGCATACACACGGCCGGGATTCCCGGCCAAAGCTCTCACCGCAGTTTTCCCGATGGGAAAACCTCTGGTGTGTACACAGAGAAAGTTTACCAAGCAGGTTCTCGGTTTTCCCCTCAGGTTTCCCGGCGGACTTTTTACCGCCGGGAAAACCGTACGTGTGTACTAGGCATTAGGACTGATTATATTAAAGAGACCCTGTCATCAGACCACCATTTCAACAACTATCTTCTCATGGGATCTTGGACATAATGTATGCAACTTCAACAGACTCAGATTTGTCACTCATGTGACACTATAGTTTTCCCCTTCACTCTTTCCATAGCTACTACATTAAGGCCCCTTTCACACTGCCACTATTTGAAAGTTGCGCGATTTTGCCTCGATTTTGAGGAATGCCTGCGTAAACTTGAGGTCTATGGACCTCAACTTACATCAAAGTCGGACCAAAGTAGTACAGGGACTACTTTGAAGTTGCACAGATATGAATGGTGCTCATTGGAAATCATAGAGTATGATTTCTCATGCGACTTTGCAGTCCCAAGTCGCAGGACAAGTCACTAAAGGGTCCTAAAGGTTATGTAAACAGGTGGGAGGATGGGGGAGGAGCTGTCTCGGCACACAAGGTAGTTAGACACTCCCAGAAAAGGTGAGGGCGATGACATGCAATATGGTAGAGGGCTGTACCAAGGAAATTACACTTTCTTGACTGGTAGAATTCAAAGTTCAGTGGCACATTGCAAGTAAAAAAATAAAAAGTTATTTTAAAGGTTAAATACTGCAAGTAAACTTTTGAAATACTTGAAGTTATTGGTCCTTTTACCTCTAAGCAGAATTATTTATGGGGAGAGATAAGAATATGTTGCCAGCACACCTCTGCCTTCTGCAATCAAATCATCTTTATTGACATTTGCTCAGCATGTCAAGCTGCCAACAAGACACAAAATGTTGAAACCATCCGGGGTCCCTTCATCAGGCACAGCGACATAATAATAAGGGGACCCCTGGTGGTTCATGACATGCTGAACAAATGTCAATAGGGTGATTTGATTGCAGACTGATGTGTACTGTCAACGTATTTTTAAATTGATGTGGTGCCATCCACCAGTTGCTTAATGTTTTAGTGTGTGATGGAGATATCTTTATGATAAGGGGACACAAAATCCATTGAAAGTCCTTGAACTTCATTGTCCAGGAAGTATATCCCCTAATCCACTGCAGCAAAGTAACATCTATAGATACAGTGCCTTGAAAAAGTATTCATACCCCTTTTAAATTTCACACATTTTGCCATATTACAAAAAAGTAAATATATTTTATTGGGATTTTATGTGATAGACCAACACAAATTATGTGAAAGTTGTGGCGTACATTTGTATTAAGCCCCCTGGATTCAATACTTTGTAGAACCACCTTTCACTGTGTAGCACTACCCCCCCCCCCCTTCTCTGAGGTCAGGCTGCTGGTTTTGTTTTGGGTCTGTACTCTGGCTATCATCCCCAGGAATTTGGCTCGCACCCTCCCATGGCACAACTGGTCTACACGAGGATTGTGGAACCCACTGGTAATTGGGAAACACAATAATATCACACAGTAATAAAATTGAAAATAAAGTTGTTACCTTGTAATGGCCACTTGTCCAACAGGGTAACAGATAAACTCCACACAGAATGCTGCTTAACCAAGGGTAAATTTTACTTGGTAAGAAAAGTAACAGAGTTAGACAGAAATACAGTTGACTCTTACAGGGCCCTGCAGAGTCAATGGTATAGCAGAAAATCTTATTAAGAAACAATCAAGACACAAAATCACAGTTCTAGTGTACACTTCCTATATATTTAAGCTGTATGCTCGCGAGCTCCCCCTAATGGGCAATACCGTACACGTGTCCCAGTACTATTTGCTCAGGACAGGCCTGACTAAGTTCAGTATAAAGTCCCTTCCAGTAGTAAGAGTCTTCGCTAGCATCAGTTGGTGCACATCAAATATTTGTAATCTATAAGGTTATGAAAAAGGCAGAAACTGAACATCCACAATGTTTATGAATATGTAGAACTCACTGATTGTGCAAACACCAATCTTTAAAACACGCGGCCACTGCGAGATGCTCTATGTCCTTGTATGTGGCACACTACTCTATTGATAATGGCAGATATTTAAGAGTCACCTTCCTACGCAACAGTTAGTCAGTTTTGGGCAGGTGCCCCCTCACCAAAGCAGGCCTCGTCCCTCTGGTACGTTCCGCTGTCAGTGTTCCGGTCCACGGCCTCTCCGCAACTTGCAGTCTCCGGTCCCTCACACAGCCGCACAAGGTGTCGGTAGATGCATGACTCCGGTCTCTGTGGAGCGAGAGCTGGACACACAGGAAGGGATCCCTCTTTAAGCTGAGTGATCCTACTTGACAACTGTAAGCCCAGGCTTTTCGGCCTAGATGCTCTGGCAGCATGCCTCAACCCAGGCTTCCGGCTTGATAGAAAGCGATGTCCAGAGAAGCCGAGTGTAGCTCCTCCCTTCCTTTAAGTAATTTCCCCCAGAAGGCTGTGCGAAGATGCAATGCACTCTGGAAGCACATCTGCATTGTGGGTTCCATAGTCTATTTGTTACCCATGGCAATGGAGTCTCTTTCTCTATGTACGATAAGTTCCATAATGCACCGTTCCACACAGTTGAACAAAACAGTTGCTGCAATGTCATAAAAGAGACTCTGGAGGGAGCTGGGTTATTCTCAATACAACAACAGTCTTATAACTATACTGCAAAGTGGCACCCCGCTACAACTGCAATTACAGCTGCAAATCTTTTTGGGGATGTCTCTACCAGCTTTGCACATCTAGAGTTAAAATGTTGCCCATTCTTCTTTGCAAAATAGCTCAAGCTCTGTCAGATTGGATGGAGAGCGTCTGTGAACAGCAATTTTCAAGTCTTGCCACAGATTCTCAAATGGATTTAGGTTTGGACTTTGACTGGGCCATTCTAACACATGAATATACTTTGATCTAAACCATTCCATTGTAGCTCTGGCTGTATGTTTAGGGTCGTTGTCCTGCTGGAAGGTGAACCTCTGCCCCAGTCTCAAGTCTTTTGCAGACTCAGGTTTTTTTCTAAAATGACCCTGCATTTTGCGCCATCCATCTTCCCATCAACCAGCTTCCCTGTTCCTGTTGAAGAAAAGTATCCCCATAACATGATGCTGCCACCACCATGTTTCACGGTGGGGATGGTGTGTTCAGGGTGATGTGCAGTGTTAGTTTGCCGCCACACATACAGTTTAGCTTTTAGGCTAAAAAGTTAAATTTTGGTCTCATCTGACCAGAGCACCTTCTTCCACATGTTTGCTGTTTCCCCCACATGGCTTCTTGCAAATGGGACTTCTTATGGCTTTCTTTCAACAATGGCTTTCTTCTCACAATTCTTCCATAAAGGCCAGATTTGTGGAGAGCACGACTAATAGTTGTCCTGTGGACAGATTCTCCCACCTGAGCTGTGGATCTCTGCAGCTCCTCCAGAGTTACCATGGGCCTCTTGGCTGCTTCTCTGATTAATGCTCTCATTGCCCGGCCTGTCATTTTAAGTGGACGGCCATGTCTTGTCTTAGGTTTGCAGTTGTGCCATACTCTTTCCATTTTTGGATGATGGATTGAACAGTGCTCAGTGAGATGTTCAAAGCTTGGGATATTTTTTTATAACCTAACCCTGCTTTAAGCTTCTCCACAACTTTATTCCTGACCTGTCTGGTGTGTTCCTTGGCCTTCATGATGCTGTTTGTTCACTAAGGTTCTCCAACAAACCTATGAAGGCTTCACAGAACAGCTGTACTTATGCTGAGATTAAATTACACACAGGTGTTCTCTATTTACTAATTACCGGTAGGTGACTTTTGAAGGCAATTGGTTCAACTAGATTTTAGTTAGGGGTATCAGAGTAAAGGGGCTGAGCTACAAATACACGGCACACTTTTCAGATATTTATTTGTAAAAAAAATTGAAAACCATTTATCATTTTCCTGTTATATATCATGTGCCACTTTGTGTTGGTCTATCACATAAAATCCCAATAAAATACATTTACGTTTTTAGTTGTAACATGACAAATGTAGAAAATTTCAAGGTGTATGTAGGGCTGGGGAAAAAATCGATTTGAATCTTGAATCGATTCAGATTTTGCCCAAATCGATTTTTTTTCTCCAAAGGACCGGCGCTTTGCGGACTAGGCCGAAGCCGCGGCCTTTTCCCAGGATCGCGGCGGACTAGGCCAAAGCCGCGGCCTCACCTAAAAACTCCTGCCTGCGGCTCCTTAGGACCGGCGCGGTGTCCATCAGAAAAAAAAACCTCGATTCGAATCGTGAATCAAGTTTTTTTTTTTTTTTTAAATCGCTGATTTTTTTTGGACCAAAATCGCCCAGCTCTAGGTGTATGAACACTTTTTCAAGGCACTGTAAATAGAAAGCAGTAGAGGCACTCATGGATCTTGATCAGGAGTTTGTGTTCAAACAAAAAGAGGTTTATTCTGCCCAACCATATGATAAATCGCAGTCCAAAGTTGTTAACCCATCCCGTTCGTATTATCATCTAAAAACAAGACCGTGGGAAAGATTGGGCATTGACGTGACCACTATGTTTGGTTGTGACAGTGGTCACATGAGCAGGAGCCGATCCTGCCAGCAACTGATAATTAGTGAGGAACAATAGCGGTCTTTCCAGCTCGGTCTCTGTGCTGGGAGCATGCCGTCAGCACAGAGACATCAGCCATCCAGCAATGCATATGTACGGCCTGTGGGCGATAAAGCCCACCACACAAACACTATATTGCCAAAAGTATTGGGATGCCTGCCTTTGCATGCACATGAACTTTAATGGCATCCCAGTTTTAGTCCCTAGGGTTCAATATTGAATTGGCCCACCCTCTGCAGCTTTAACAGCTTCAACTCTTCTGGGAAGGCTGTCCACAAGGTTTAAGAGTGTGTCGATGGGAATGTTTGACCATTCTTCCAGAAGTGCATTTGTGAGGTCAGGTATGGATGTTGGACGGGAAAGCCTGGCTTTCAGTCTCTGCTACAATTTATCCCAAAGATGTTCTATTGGGTTGAGGTCAGGACTCTGTGCAGGCCAGTTAAGTTTCTCCACCCCAAACTCGCTCATTTACGTCTTTATGGACCTTGCTTTGTGCACTGGTCCAAATCATTTGTTGCAGGGGGGATTATGGTGTGGGGTTGTTTTTCAGGAGTTGGGCTTGGTCCCTTTGTTCCAGTTAAGGGAACTCTTAAAGCGGAGGTCCACACAAAAATGGAACCTCCACTGTCCGGATTCCTCCCCCCCCTCCGGTGTCACATTTGGCACCTTTCAGGGGGGAGCAGATACCTGTCTAAGACAGGTATTTGCACCCACTTCCGAGCATAGATCCCCGCATTATCTGTGGGAGTCTACACCACATCCAGCGCCCCCCCCCCCGCTGTCTTCTGGGAGACACACAGGTCCCAGAAGACAGCAGGGACCAGTGGCATTGCGCAGCGTGAGTCACGCATGCACAGTAGGGAACGAGGAAGTGAAGCCGCAAGGCTTCACTTCCTGATTCCCTTACCGAAGATGGTGGCGGCAGCATCCGAGAGCCGAGGCAGAGATCGGCTTCGGGTGCCGACATCGCGGGCATGCTGGACAGGTAAGTGTCCTTATTTTAAATGTCAGCAGCTGCAGTATTTGTAGCTGCTGACTTTAAAAAAAAAAAATTAAAATTTGGCGGACCTCCGCTTTAAGGCGTCAGCATACCAAGACATTTTGGACAATTTCATGCTCCCAACTTTGTGGGAACAGTTTGGGGATGGCCCCTTCCTGTTCCAACATGAATGCGCACCAGTGCACAAATCAAGGTCCATAAAGACATGGATGAGCGTGTTTGGGGTGGAAAAACATGACTGGCCTGCACAGAGTCCTGACCTCAACCCGATAGAACACCTTTGGGATGAATTAAAGGAGAGACTGCCAGACAGGTCTACTCATCAGTGTCTGACCTCACAAATGCGCTTCTGGAAGAATGGTCAAACATACCCATAGACACACTCCTAAACCTTGTGGACAGCCTTCCTATAAGAGATGAAGTTGTTAAAGCTGCAAAGGTGGGCCAACTCAATATTGAACCCTACAGACTGGGATGTCATTAAAGTTCACGTGTGTGTAAAGCCTCGATGAGAATGGGTGGATCCATTCAAACTTTGGACAGAATAAACCATTTTAGTTTGACATATACTACTGCTCAAGACCGTGAGTGCCTCTGCTACTTCCTATTTATTTATAAGGGGTGATTTTATAAGCTGGAATAAATATATTATTAGTCCATATATTAAACATTGTAAAAAAAAATATATCACTTTAGGTTCATGGCATGTTTTGCACCTGGAGGAAAAGAGTTTTAACATACAGCATAAAGAGAGGCTTCATTACAGTAAGAGCTGGTAATATTTGGAATAGACTTCCTCAGCTGCTAGATTTAGCCCACTCTGTTTAAAAAAAAAAAAAAGAAGAAGAAGAAAAAAAAGCAGCACAAAGCATAAATGGCTATTAATATAAACTGTTGATCCAGGAAGTATCCCATTGCCTTAGACCATGAGTGCTCAACCTGTGGCCCATCAGCTGTTGCAGAACTACAAGTCCCATGAGGCATTGCAAGGCTGACCGTTACAAGCATGACTTCCAAAGGCTGAGGCATGATGGGACTTGTAGTCCTGCAGCAGCTGGAGGGCCAAAGGTTGAGCACTCATGCCTTAGAAGGTATCCCTATTACAGCATACTAGAGTAGTTCATTTAGATCCATTGGTATTTTAGGATTCTGTTCGTATTGATGCTTTTGCTAGACAGAAAACAGACATACAGATTTTCTACACCAGTTTACTGGCTCTGCACAAATCCAATTCTCCCTGCAGAACCTTTCATTTTGAATATTCTGAGCAGACCATGTGATCAAGGTATCTATTTTCAGAACAAAAGCAGCTAGTAATCAGACATAAAGCCTTCTAAAGTCATTTCAATGTACGGTACCTAGCCGTTTTAGCAAATAAAAAAATGTTGATAAGGTAAGATTTGGGTCTTAGAATCAGATCATTGGAACTACCAGGTATGGTGATACAGTTAAGCAAACAAAAAATGTGTACAGCTTTGAAATAATTATTTTTTTTTTCATTACAGAAAGCTTATTGATCTCAGAGAACTACTGGTGGCGCTGAAGATGCCATCGTCTGAAAAGAATCACACGTTTATTGAACCAACAAACGCGCGGCATGTAAGCTCGATGTTTTACATGAAATTTTAAGACTTTCCATTTCTCGCTGTAATTAAGAGTGGCCACCTCTGAAGATGGCTGCCCATGTGGTCTGAGAAATGTCATCGGCGGATAATTTTTATGTTGATTGTAATCATCGCAGGGAACGCTATAATTCCTCCTCTCACAAGATCCCCTGCGTTCTCATCCACCGATGCCCTGCAGGGAGAGGACAGGAAGTAGCGGGCTGCTCTTTAGTGGTTCCTTTCCCACTGCTAGATGAAGCACAGTCGCAGTTGGATTTATTCATCTGTATTGCTGAATCACCTACAACAACATTGATTCTACTGCCATATAAAATAGTCTAATTACAGAATTTTGCGTACCACTGTTGTTCCAGACTGCAATTTGGGGGTAATAGGGTCTTGTCAAATTACCAGACTATAGAACCCCCTGAGTCATGACGTGAACTGGGAAGATTTGCTGATGCGCTCAAAGTACCGGTAGTTTATACAATTTGTGCGTGTACAGCGAGCTTCCACTCCATGAATATCATGTCTCATTTATCTCACATATGCCTGAAATTGGAGCCATCTGTAAAGTTCTTTTAACCAGCTGTCAATCACCAGTATAAGTTTAAATTTGTAAATCTGAATAGTTAAGGAGTACCTGTACCTTAGTAATACATAAAGTCATGTGAAAATGTAAGTACACGCCATGGAAGTTGTTGACTTTTCCCAAATATTTGAACAGGCAAATTCTAGATATTCATTTAAACCACGGTCCCCAACCTCCCTGGCACCAGGGACCATGTCAGGGCACCAATAGCAGGAGGACTCTAGGACCCATCATCCGTCAGGGCAGGAGAAGGGCTCTAGGACCCAGCATCTCCTCCAGCACGTCACCTGGGCCTTTATAAGGAAGCCAGTCTTTGTCTGAAGTGCTGTTTGATCTTTAGCTGTTACCAACGTTGCCTCCATGCCTAGTGTAGAGCTATGGTTTCCCAAAATTGGAAACAGAGGTGATTGTCTTGATGAGAATTTCACATCTCGACATAACCTAGCTGTGATTCGCAATGTCGTACCAATTGTGGGATATTTCTTAAGAGAGATTGGCAGTACTGTATAGCACCACGGTGCTCTACATAAAGGAACCGGACTAGATTGTTGCTCCATATCTATCCACCGTTTGAAATCGGTATGTCTACACCAATCCACCAATCTGGCTAGATATACTGCTTGATAGTATTTAACAATGTCGAGAACCGCCATCCCACCAAAGCACTTGGGTATCATCAACAGGTCTCGCTTGATCCTTGGCCGTTTCCCTGCCCATATAAATTTCATAAAAAGAGTACGTATTTGGCGAAGAAAGGTTGCTGAAATCTTGATCGGTAGGGCCTGTAGCAAATACAAAATTTTCAGTAGAATACTAATTTTAATTATATTGATACGGCCAAACCACGAGTATAGTCTGTGTTGCCATTTATCTAAAAGTAATCGTATTAAGTTATATACTGGTGGAAAGTTTAACTTAAAAGTATCCCTTTCTTTTGATGGTATAATTGTGCTCAAGTACTTGAGTGCTGACCCCCACTTAAAACCAAAATTTGATTGTATGGTGTTACGCAATAGAGGCGGTAATGCTATGCTCATAGCCTCAGACTTGGTATAATTTATTTTTAGATTGGATAGGGTACCATATTTCTCAATCTCTCCTACCAGGTTAGGAAGTGAGACATGCGGGGATGACATGGAGAACAGCAAATCATCCGCGTATGCCGAAACCTTATGGGTGCCCTCTCCCACCCACACTCCCCGAATATCTGGATTTTGACGTATTCTATTCAGTAAAGGTTCCAGTGATAAAGCAAAGAGTAGGGGTGAGAGGGGGCATCCCTGTCTCGTACCATTTGCAATGTTGAAAGGTTTTGAGAAGACTCCATTTAATTTCACGGCAGCGTGTGAGGTGGTATAGACACCCGTAATCCAACCAATCATGCGTTCCCCTAGACCTATCTGTCTCAACACTTCAAAGAGAAACTGCCAATTGACTCTATTGAATGCTTTTTCAGCATCAGTATTTAAAAACACACAAGGTGTGTTTATCTCATTGGCACGGTGGACCAGGTTAAGAACTTTTGTTGTGTTATCCCTCGCTTCCCGTGTAGGGATGAATCCCACTTGGTCTAAATCTACTAAATATGAGAGCCATGGTTGGAGTCGAGCGGCCAATATTTTAGTAAATATTTTTAAATCTGTGTTTAATAGTGAAATGGGTCTATAACTTCCACATTCTGCCGGGTCCTTCCCCTCTTTTGGAATTACTGTAATATGGGCCATTTGTGCATTGGGGGGTAGTGCAGAAGTCTGACCTACTGCATTAAAGACCTTTATCATCTGACCGCTTAAAATCGAGAAAAATTCCTTGTAGTATCTTATAGTGAAACCGTCGCCCGGGGCCTTTCCGGGTTTTAACCGTTTTTAATATTACGTTCAATTCTTCCATAGAAATAGGGTTTTTTAGGGTACGGCGGGCCGGAGATGGAAGTCGAGTAAGGCCTGCTGAGGAGAGATAATCTTCTATAGCAGACAATGGAATAGCTGCTTGCATCAAATTATATAGGGAGGAGTAGTATTTTCCAAATCTCTGGGCCATTTTCTTTTGGTGTTCGTATTAATTGTCCCTCCCTCCCTTTTATTTGTGGTATACAGTGGGGCAAAAAAGTATTTAGTCAGCCACCAATTGTGCAAGTTCTCCCACTTAAAAAGATGAGAGGCCTGTAATTGTCATCATAGGTATACCCCAACTATGAGAGACAAAATGTGGAAACAAATCCAGACAATCACATTGTCTGATTTGGAAAGATTTTTTTTGCAAATTATGGTGGAAAATAAGTATTTGGTCACCTGCAAACAAGCAATATTTCTGGCTCTCACAGACCTGTATCTTGTTGTTTAAGAGGCTCCTCTGTCCTCCACTCATTACCTGTGAAAATGGCACCTGTTTGAACTTATCAGTATAAAAGACACCTGTCCACAACCTTAAACAGTCACACTCCAAACTCCACAATGGTGAAGACCAAAGAGCTGTCGAAGGACACCAGAAACAAAATTGCAGACCTGCACCAGGCTGGGAAGACTGAATCTGCAATAGGCAAGCAGCTTGGTGTGAAGAAATCAACTGTGGGAGCAATAATTAGAAAATGGAAGACATACAAGACCACTGATAATCTCCCTTCATCTGGGGCTCCACGCAAGATCTCACCCCGTGGGGTCCAAATGATCACATGAACGGTGAGCAAAAATCCCAGAACCACACGGGGGGACCTAGTGAATGACCTGCAGAGAGCTGGGACCAACGTAACAAAGGCTACCATCAGTAACACACTACGCTGCCAGAGACTCAGATCTTGCAGTGCCAGACGTGTCCCCCTGCTTAAGCCAGTACATGTCCGGGCCCGTCTGAAGTTTGCTAGAGAGCATTTGGATGATCCAGAAGAGGATTGGGAGAATGTCTTATGGTCCGATGAAACCAAAGTAGAACTGTTTGGTAGAAACACAACTCGTCGTGTTTGGAGGAGAGTGAATGCTGAGTTGCAACCAAAGAACACCATACCTACTGTGAAACATGGGGATGGCAACATCATGCTTTGGGGCTGTTTCTCTGCAAAGGGAACAGGACGACTGATCCGTGTACATGAAAGAATGAATGGGGCCATGTATCGTGAGATTTTGAGTGCAAACCTCCTCCCATCAGCAAGGGCATTGAAGATGAAACGTGGCTGGGTCTTTCAGCATGACAATGATCCCAAACACACCGCCCGGGCAACGAAGGAGTGGCTTCGTAAGAAGCATTTCAAGGTCCTGGAGTGGCCTAGCCAGTCTCTAGATCTCAACCCCATAGAAAACCTTTGTAGGGAGTTGAAAGTCCGTGTTGCCCAGCGACAGCCCCAAAACATCACTGCTCTAGAGGAGATTTGCATGGAGAAATGGGCCAACATACCAGCAACAGTGTGAAGACTTACAGAAAACATTTGATCTCTGTCATTGCCAACAAAGGATATATAACAAAGTATTGAGATGAACTTTTGACATTGACCAAAATACTTATTTTCCACCATAATTTGCAAAAAAAAATATTTCCAAATCAGACAATGGGATTGTCTGGATATATGTTTCCACATTTTCTCTCTCATAGTTGAGGTATACCTATGATGACAATTACAGGCCTCTCTCATCTTTTTAAGTGGGAGAACTTGCACAATTTGTGGCTGACTAAATACTTTTTTGCCCCACTGTATATGTTGACCTATTATTTTCTTTAATTTTCCCCGCTAGTAGTCTACTACATTTGTCTCCCAGCTCATAATTTGCCTTCTTTCCTCATTGTATTAATATAGCTTTAGCTTTGAAACGTAGAATGTCTGTAAGCTGTCTTCTCAGTTGGCCCAATTCATTGCCAATGGAGGGTGGTTGTGTCATTTTATGCTGCACTTCCAAGGCTTGGATTTCCTCTAATAACTCCCTGGTCTGTTTCTCTTGTTTCTTCTTCTGAATTGATCCATGTTTGATCAGGATCCCTCTGATCACGGTCTTGTGTGCCTCCCAAACCATACACGGGTCGCTCCCGGGAGAATCATTTACCTGAAAATATGCTGTCATCTCTTTGGCTACGTCATCCCTCACTTCGGAGTTCTGTAGGAGGCTCTCATTTAAATCGCCAGCATCTCTCCTGTGAGAGAGCCTTGCTGGACAGGGAGACACACAAGGTGACCGGAGCATGATCCGACCAAGTTATATTTCCAATACTAGTTTCTAAAACCGATAACAAATAGTGGGGGATCAAAAATAGGTCTATACGAGAGTATGTTTGGTGGGGGTTGGAAAAGAAGGTATAATATCCCTTTCTTCTGTATGCAAAGTCCTCCAAAAATCTACTAATTGTAATTCATGCATCTTCTGCAATATACTTCTTCTAATACCTCCTGAGGTTGATGTTATCCCTGAGGAGGTATTGATTCTAGGATCTAAGGATATATTAAAATCCCCTCCAAGAATCAGTTTACCTTCCACAAAATCTATTAGCTCTGAGAGGACTTTCTTCAAAAAAGAGTCTTGGTGTTCATTTGGTGCATATAATGGAGCCAGCGTTACATTGGTACTGCCAATACAACCCTTAAGGAAAAGAAATCTACCATTTAAGTCTAAGCGTTTATCTACTAATGACCAAGGAATTTGGTTAGAGATCAATATTGAGACTCCCTTCGATTTTGTCTGTTGATTCGGGGCGTGATACGCACATGGAAAAAATCTATTTTGAAGAAATGGGAGTCCTCCTTCTCTGAAGTGTGTTTCCTGCACATACGCCACGTCTGTCCCTGAGCGCCTCCGGTCGTTCAACAGCATTTTTCTTTTCTCTGGGATGTTAAGCCCTTTGGCATTCAGGGAGGTGACTTTTATTCCCTCCATCCCCTCTGCGAAGAAAAAAAGAAAAAGAAAAAAGGGAAAACTACAAACCCCCTCCCTTATACCGTACTTTCCTCCCCCTCTAAGCCCCTAAGGGGAAACACCTATTACTGAACCATTCGACTATGGCTTCCGTGGGTGTAAACCTAGTTGGGAGTTTGGTCCGAGAAGGCTGAGGAATTCCAACTCACCTCCCCCCACCCAACTATATTTTACATCTCAAGGTTTTTATCCTCTACATTCAAATATAAAAGCATTATCATTTCATATGTTACCAATTTCATACTTGGGCTCCTAGATTTTATAACTTCATATCGAGGGAGATAAAACAAACAAAAATACTATTTTCCAAGCATACATCTTCTCCCCCATTCTTCTACCTTCTCTCTCCCAGCCATTGTCCATCCCCCACCATAGTCCCCCCCCCCAGAGAGCCCCCCCTCCATCCTCCCCTCCCATCCTCCTCCCCATATCCCAAATTCTATCCCCTCTAATCCTTTCGTAGGTTGAATCCCAATGTTTTATATTAGTAGCTGGATAGATTCCATTTCCCGGGTACTGTTTCAGGGCATCAGGGTATCAGTTCAACCACTACCCCCTCTTTCTTTCATCTCTTCTTCTCTTCCTTTCAGTTCTATACTGACTTTAATCTAATAATTCCCTTACTCCCTGCTTCTTCCTCCCACATCCTACTCATATCCTCACCCCTATCTCCCATCTTATCCACCTTTCCCACCCCCACCCTTCTATATCCCTAAGGTCCAAGTATAATATAACCCTACTTTACTTTATACCGGGCTCCTGTTTATCCTCTAATGTCCTTTACTTATATTTTATATGTATTTTATTTAATTGTCCCAGCGCAGGACCTGGGGTGGCCTCTTATGGCCTTTTTAATGTCAGTTTCTTATTTAATTACAACAGGTATTCCCCTTCTCTACTCTCTGGCGTCCAAGGTTGATCCTAAGCCTGTACCTCCTCCCTCTGGCCCATATAACTAAAAGTGCAAAAGTAATTATACATATCAAATCCCTATTCCTCTCTGTGCCTAGTACTCATATTGGATTAGTGTTCTGTGCCTTCTCATAAAGCTCTTATCTGGATCTATATTTACATCTAAATAATAACCATTTGTTTATAGTTATAAAAAAGAAAAATAAAATTATCACATCCTGAAAAAAATAAAATAAAAATAAAATCATAAAAATCTTACATACACAAAAAAAAGATGAAGAAAAATACATTTTTAATTGTGAAATACCACAAACCTAAAAAAAAAAAAAAAAAAAAAAAAAATTACATATATATATATATATATATATATGTATTGTGAGGGGGCTAGCTCGGCAGCGGGTATGTGTGACCCCCGGGATGGGCTCCCCACCCAAAAACAGGCCCAGCAGACGGAGGTTGTGGTTTTCAAAATCAAAAAAAGGTGCGGTTTATTTTCTATTTACAGTGACAAAAACACAGCAAGGCAAAAAAAACAAACACAAAATAAATCCTGGTCAACTTGACCTCTGACTAAACTTACAGGTTTCCTAACTAACGACTGGGATCAGCCTAGTGCTGTCCTAGTCCCTGGTTTTAAATGTCCAAGCAAAATATAGCCACACAGGCTTTCTCTCACCGCACAGGGGTTCACTCTCCCTAGACAGTCCACACAGGTCTGCTTCCAGGCATGAGCTAACATCTAATGAATCTGGGCTTTCTTATAGAGGCCTAAATGAGCTGACAAGGTTCAGCTGGACTCATCAACTCCCTGTCTGCACGACGCCCAGCCCTCTCCCTAGAGGTATGAGTCATCAATGAGCCCACTAGTCTCAGCTGGGCTTATACAACTCTCCACCTAGCTGTATAAATCGGCGTAAAGCCTGAATCTGGGCGAAATATATCTACCCCCCTGGATGCAACCAGGTGACTTTACCTTCCTGCTGTCACATACCCCCCCCTCTTGTTTTAACCTCGGGGTTGGAACACCAGCAATCAGGCATTCATGTACTCGAGACAAAGCATCCACATTCCCCATTTGAACGCCAGGGCGATGCTTTACTGTGAAGTTGAATTCCTGGAGGGCCAGGAACCACCTATTCACTCTTCTATTTGTTTCCTTGTTTTGAGCCATCCACTTTAACGGAGCGTGATCCGTAACCATGTCAAAGTGCCTACCTAGCAGGTAGTACCGAAGGGAATCTAGAGCCCACTTCACCGCTAAACACTCCTTTTCAACGGTGGCGTAATTTACCTCATGGGACTTCAACTTCCTGCTGAGGTAAATGACTGGGTGCTCTTCCCCGTTCCAGACCTGGGACAATACTGCTCCTAACCCCACATCTGACGCATCACTTTGTACGACAAAGTCTTTAGAGAAGTCGGGTGAGTACAACACTGGCTGGCTACATAAGGCTTGTTTCAAGAATTGGAATGCTGCCTCAGCCTCGGGGGTCCATTTAATCATGACCGACCCTTTCCCCTTCGTCAGGTTGGTTAGGGGCACAGCCTTAGAAGCAAAGTGGGGAATGAATCGCCGATAATACCCAGCGATTCCCAGAAAGGCTCGTACCTGCTTCTTGCTGTTGGGACGTGGCCAACTCTGGATGGCCTCGACTTTGTTGAGTTGGGGTTTTATTACTCCCCTCCCAATGGTGTACCCAAGATATTTGGCCTCCTCCTGCCCAATGGTACACTTCTTGGGGTTAGCCGTAAACCCTGCTTCCCGAACAGAGTCCAGGACTGCTTGCACTTTTGGC
The DNA here is from genome assembly GCA_029206835.1 of Rana muscosa. Lineage (NCBI taxonomy): Eukaryota > Metazoa > Chordata > Amphibia > Anura > Ranidae > Rana > Rana muscosa. The sequence goes on from CM055120.1 coordinate 349,446,453, forward strand.
AGATGTGAGGCCCAATCTGTGCTATGGACAATTACGTCATCCAGGTAAGCCGCAGCATACTTCCGATGGGGCCTCAGCATCTGGTCCATTTTCCGCTGGAATGTGGCCGGCGCATTCTGTAACCCGAACGGCATTCTTTTATATTGGAACGCCCCGTCTGGGGTTACAAATGCGGTTTTCTCTTTGGCTGACTTGGCCAGGGGGATTTGCCAATACCCTTTTGTGAGGTCAAGAGTCGTCATGTATCGGGCTGTTCCCAGCCGGTCGATCAACTCATCTATACGTGGCATGGGGTAGGTGTCAAATTTTGTAACTTTGTTCAACTGACGAAAATCGTTACAAAATCGCCAGCTCCCATCCGGTTTAGGCACCAACACAATGGGACTAGACCAATCACTTTGGGACTCCTCTATCACCCCTAAGTTCAGCATTTTCTGTACTTCCTCCCGTATTGCCTCCCGTCGGGCCTCTGGGATCCGATAGGGTTTTAACTTCACCCTTTCACCGGGCGGGGTAATAATGTCATGCTCTACCCCAGATGTTTGTCCCGGCAGCTCAGAGAATACCTCCTTGTTGCGAAGCACAAACTCCTTAACCTCCTGTTGTTGGGGTTGTGACAAGGTGGCTGCGATTCCAACCTCAGGAATCACGCAACCAGTTTGAGCTGGTGACCAAGTGTCTGCGACTAGGGACTCTCTATCCCTCCAGGCTTTCAACAGATTAACGTGATAGATCTGTTCGGGCTTTCGCCTTCCTGGTTGTCTGACCTTGTAATTCACTTCGCTCACTTTTTCCATTATCTCGTAGGGGCCTTGCCATTTGGCAAGGAATTTACTTTCAACCGTAGGGACAAGTACCAATATCCTATCCCCCGGGGAAAAGGTACGGGTCTTGGCTCCACGGTTGTACACTCTCTGCTGTGCCAACTGCGCTTGGGCCAAATGTTCCTTCACGATGGGCATTACCTGTGCAATTCGATCTTGCATCAGGGCGACATGCTCAATCACACTCCTGTGGGGAGAACTCTCACTTTCCCAAGTTTCCTTGGCAATATCCAACAGCCCTCTTGGGTGTCTCCCATACAGTAACTCAAAGGGGGAGAATCCCGTAGAGGATTGGGGCACCTCCCTAATAGCAAACATCAAATAAGGAAGTAGACAGTCCCAATCCTTTCCATCCCTATCCACCACTTTCTTCAACATTTGTTTTAGGGTTTTGTTGAATCTTTCAACCAGCCCATCGGTTTGGGGGTGATACACAGATGTACGTAATTGCGTCACTTTGAACAATTTACACAGCTCCTTCATAACCCGGGACATAAAGGGTGTACCTTGGTCCGTAAGCAGTTCTTTACAAATACCCACCCGGCTAAAAACAAGAGATAGCTCTTTGGCTATGGTTTTGGCCGAGGTATTTCTGAGAGGGATCGCTTCTGGATAACGGGTGGCATAGTCCATTATAACCAATATGTACTGGTGCCCCCTAGCGGACTTGATTATAGGACCTACCAAATCCATTGCGATTCTCTCAAACGGGACCTCAATGATGGGTAGAGGGACCAGCGGGCTACGGAAGTGTGGCATCGGGGCCGACCTCTGACACACAGGGCAGGAGGAACAATAATTTTCTATGTCCTTCATCACCCCAGGCCAATAGAATCTCTGTAATACCCTCTCTCGGGTTTTCTCTGTCCCCAGATGACCTCCAAGGATGTGCCCATGGGCCAACTCCAACACCAACTTCCTGTAAGGTTTGGGCACCACCAGCTGCTCAATGGTTTCTTCTGCCCTTTTTGCCACCCGATACAGTAGGTCCTTCTCTACGCTGAAGTATGGGTAAGTGCAGGTATTATCTGGGTTCACTAACTCGCCATCTATTTTCACTACGTTTTCCCGTGCCTTTATTAGGGCGGGGTCTTTCAACTGTTCTGTGGCAAAGTTTTCCCTGTGAACCTCAAGATCAGAAAACTCCACAGACGGTAGGTTTTCGTCTGAGGAGGTGGGCTCCTCTCCAGTTTCTTGAGTCTCCCCTGCCAATACTGACAAGGGAAATTCGGGAGAGTCCTCACCACTCTCAGAGGAGTTCTGGCTATCATATTCCTGGTACATAGGGGCACCAGTGGGGGGCTCAGGATCATCCCACAGTTCCCAGAACTTCGGAAAATCCCTTCCCACAATGGCATCATGCGGTAATTGAGATACTAACCCCACTGGATGAGAGAGGGTACCTTTGGGGGTCTCGAAACACACTGTAGTCACTGGATACTCTCGGGTGTCCCCATGCACACAAATAACAGCTACCTTGCTATTCCCAGAGACCTCTGTTTTAACTAATTCAGCCTTTATCAGGGTCACAAGGCTACCTGAATCCAGTAATACCACAACATTTCTACCATTAATACACATTTTGCATAAATGTTTCTCAGTTCCCCGAATGGCAGTGCATGCGACTGTCGCACACAGCGACTGACGTCTGCCCGTCAGAAAGTCACACTGCATGGGTTCCTCCAAAACCGGGCAATTTGCTGCAATATGTCCCGCTTGCCGGCAGCGGTAGCAAATGATCCTTCTTGCCGCCTCTTGAGCCGCTGATTTCCCAGGCTGTTCTCGCCAAACTTGGGGTAGAGCTCCCACCCTCTCACTCTCTCCACCCTTACCCCTTGGAATCATCTTATCCGCCCCTGGGGATGGTCTGGTCTTAGGGTGGAAAGTCCGAGTGTCTCTGGAAGAGGCCGTCAGGTTCTCTGTAGCCAAGTATTTCTCCACACGATCCACAAGACCATCGGCCGTCTCTGGGTCTCCATGGCTTACCCACTTTTGGATGGCAGTAGGAAGAGCTCTCAAAAACCGATCCATTACAACACGTTCCACAATCTTTGGTGCGGACAAAGTCTCTGGCTGTAGCCACTTTCTGCTCAGGTGAATGAGATCATACATTTGAGACCTGGGGGGTTTTCCAAGCTGGAAAGTCCAGTTATGCACACGCTGAGCCCGGACAGCCAGGGTGACACCCAGCCTTGCCAATATTTCAGCTTTTAGCATCACATAGTCTTTTGCTTGGTCAGGCTCTAGGTCATAGTAAGCTTTCTGCGATTCACCCGTTAACAGAGGAGCCACCAGTCCAGCCCACTGCTCCTCAGGCCACTTTTCTCTTTCAGCGGTCCTTTCAAATGTGGTCAAAAATACCTCTGGATCATCCTCTCCAGTCATTTTTGTCAATAAACGACTCACCCCAAAGGACGCGGTATTAGTGGGACGGCTTTCCTCACCGGTCTGCGGACGTTGCTGCATTACTGCTTCCATCTGTTGTTGTAGTCTCTGCTCTTGCTTCTGCAACAGGTCTATGAAGCGGGCCTCAGATTGCTGTTGGGCTTGTTGCTGAGCCTCCAGACTCTGTTGTAAAGTTGCAAGGCTCTGTTGATGAGCTTGCTGCTGGGCTGCAAGGCTCCTTTGCAAACCTGCATTTGTCTGCTGTTGATTGGCATTTGCTAGAGCCAGCTGTTTCAGTATCTCCTCCATGCTGGCTTAAAAAAAAACTGCCACTGGTTCTCCACCAACTGTGAGGGGGCTAGCTCGGCAGCGGGTATGTGTGACCCCCGGGATGGGCTCCCCACCCAAAAACAGGCCCAGCAGACGGAGGTTGTGGTTTTCAAAATCAAAAAAAGGTGCGGTTTATTTTCTATTTACAGTGACAAAAACACAGCAAGGCAAAAAAAACAAACACAAAATAAATCCTGGTCAACTTGACCTCTGACTAAACTTACAGGTTTCCTAACTAACGACTGGGATCAGCCTAGTGCTGTCCTAGTCCCTGGTTTTAAATGTCCAAGCAAAATATAGCCACACAGGCTTTCTCTCACCGCACAGGGGTTCACTCTCCCTAGACAGTCCACACAGGTCTGCTTCCAGGCATGAGCTAACATCTAATGAATCTGGGCTTTCTTATAGAGGCCTAAATGAGCTGACAAGGTTCAGCTGGACTCATCAACTCCCTGTCTGCACGACGCCCAGCCCTCTCCCTAGAGGTATGAGTCATCAATGAGCCCACTAGTCTCAGCTGGGCTTATACAACTCTCCACCTAGCTGTATAAATCGGCGTAAAGCCTGAATCTGGGCGAAATATATCTACCCCCCTGGATGCAACCAGGTGACTTTACCTTCCTGCTGTCACAGTATATATATATATATATATATATATATATATATATATATATATATATATATATATATATATATATGAGAAAGATACTCTCCCCCCCCCCCCAAAAAAAAAAACGGAGGGGGAGGTCTTTTATGTGTATCTTGTATAGTGTTATTTCAGTGGTTAAATCCGTGAAATCTCTTCCCCCCTTGTGCATTCCGTGGGGTCCCAACGAGGGCGTGGAGGCCAAACCAATAAAAAAAAAACAGTAGGGGGGAGAGAAAAAAAAGGGGGGGGGAGGGGAAACCCAAAGGACAGAAGAGTCTCGGGGGGAGAGAAATAGCCTCCCCGGGAGGGAGCCCTAAAGGGGGGGATGTCCAAGCGCTGAGGAGAAAAAAAAAAAGAATAAGGGAGCCCTGTTGAAAGTTTACTAGGCACCCCTCCTCCTCTCCTTTGCACTGGCAGGTCCTTTGTCTCTGCTGGATTTATTGTTCGCCTTGAAAGTCCTTGTATGTGATGCAACCAGTCGGGTACTTCCATTGCCTCTATCTCCAAAAATAGTTCAGGCAAGTCTGTCGGTTGTTGTAAGGTGAATGACCGCATATTTCTCTTTATTGTTAGGGAAATTGGATATTCCCCAGACTTCCTGATTTTATCTAACAAAGGGCGAAGCATCGCCCTCTGCTGTAGGGTGGCCCGTGAGAGGTCCGGCAAGATTTTTATCTGGGACCCCTCATATGAAATCTCCCCTGCCTCTGAATAGTTTGTTGTAGCATTTTTCTCCCTATTACTTCCGGGATCCCCCTAAACCTCAGGTTCTTGCGACGACTGCGGTCCTCGAATTCCTCAAACCTCAACTGCATAACATTGGCTTGGGAAGACTGGTGGGTTTGAGCCTGCTCTAAGTGTGTAATATGTTTTCCTAATGATACCAACATTGTTTCATAATTTTTTAACTAATTGCTGGACTTCTCCCCGTACCGCCCCCAGATCTCTGCGGTGCACCTTCTCTACGCGAGCGATCAATGATTCCATGTCCTCCTCAACCCGTGTAACGAAAAGTTCCACATCAGTGCGGGTTGGGAGGGCATGCATATATGCGCGGGTTGGGAGGGCTTGTAATAATGCCCTTAGGTCAGGCTCCGGTTTTCCAGGGCTTGTGTGCAATACACTTGGCTCGTCCTGCATGGTCTCCGGGTCCATCCCGCTCCCCTTCTCAGTCTCCAAAGCTGTCTTGGCTGGTGGGATGTGCGGGGCCGACGATGCCGCTTCACTCAACTTCCTAGCCGTCAAAGCACCACGTGACCCAGTCTCGCGATCCCGTGCGACGGCCGCTCTAGTTAGAGGAAAGAAACGCTGGATCTCGGGCTGCAATGTATGTACTGGTGCCTTAGGAGCTTTAGCCTCCTTCCTCTTCATTCCAAATGATCAGCTTCTGGCTTCTAGCTCATGTAAGCAGTAAGTCAGTAGGCAGTAAGGGCTGTGGGATCTGGCTGCCTTTTTCTTCAGATTAGCCGGAGCTCTGGACATGTGTCTCTCTACTCCACCACCATCAGGCCCCTCCCCCCCCAAAAAAAACGGAATTACTTATTTAAAAATCAAATCTTTTAAATCCCCTGCCAGACTCGTAGGTCTCCACAACATTGTTTCTGAGTGCCACAAAGAGTTCTATAGATCTTGGCATGACGACACCACAAACATCAATAGCAAAGAGAACACCAAACCCTAGATGTCTGAGGGAGGAGGTTTTAAAGTGGTTCTAAATTCTCAAGGGTTTTCATCTTAATGTATTCTATGCATTAGGGTGAAAAACCTTCTGTGCTGCAGCTCCCCCACAGACCCCCCTTTTTCTTACCTGAGCTCGATCCGATCCAGTGATGTGCACGAGAGCAGCGGCTCCTGCCGCTGTCTATCTCCTCACTGTACAGATTGATAGCAGTGGGAGTGATTGGCTCCCGCGGCTGTCAATCAAATCCTGTGACACAGGAACGGGACTTGGAGCGAGCCCCGCACAGGTGCCCCCATTAAAAGAGACTTTCTGTGGGGGAACCTGATGAAGAGGAGAGGCATGGAGCACTGGAGGGCCCGCTCTGTGCAAAACGATTGCACAGAGCAGGTAAGTATAGGCACGTTTGTTATTTTTGTAAATAAAAAAAAATAAAAAATTGAAGGTTTGCAACCACTTTAATCATTAGTACCTAATCTGAAACACCTGGTTCAAATGTCATGAATTTGAAGTGGTGGTATATGTAGGGGTGTGAGTGAAGTGGAACTAAACCCATTGATTTTCCCAGAACAGTTATATTCAAGGCATGCTGAGGATAATAGCTGTCACAGGTACTTGTGCTCTCAACCGAACTGTCAAGCCATCAAATCTCTGGTGTCACAACTGATGTGCGGTACCAAAGCAACTGCAGATCACACTGAGGCTAAGATGGCAGCTTCTTTAGCTGTAAAGGATAGGAGGGTTTAGTTCCGCTTTAACTTTTCAACATGAGCCAGAGGAGATGGAACTGAGTTCCACCAAGTTCCCCCTGAAAAAAAGCCCTGCCCGTTAGTGTATATTGAAAAAGATCAATTTCCAAAGGGTGTACCTACGTTTTTCATGACTGTACTATGTATTATTAATACCTCATTAAAGCCTTCTTCACAATTTTTTACACTAACCTGGGGGCTCCATCAGTGAATGTTAATCACACAGCAATAAATTGTCTCAGACACATAGATCAATGAGGCCACATAAATCTACACAGTGATCTTCAATTAATCACAGGTCACAGAAAATATAAGAAAGCCAAATAAATATTAGCAATCGGAAAAAGGTCACATCAGGTGATAATTGCTTTATCTACGAATGCTGTAAACATGCAGAACACACTTTTTGGCAGTCATTATTTTAAAGGGGAAAAAACACCATCTACCCACCATAAAAGTTGGTTTTGGATTACTTGACAAATTACACACTCTTGGTGGATAAACTGGACAAACTGTTGCCTATAGAAAATGTCAGGAAAGACCTACTAGAACAGCTGAACTTTATTTGGGGTTCATCAGAGGTACTTTAAATGATGGCAGGTGTGTATTGTGTTTATACACGTCATGCGACATGTGCTCCCAATGTCGAACCCAGCCTTAGGCTGACGTGTGTAAACCAATGATTCCCTATGAGAGCCGTATTAACTGGTCCGACACAAGTCAGTCTGACTTTGAAAAAGGTTCCTGCACTAGTTTGGTCCTACTTCAGCCCATTGAATATAATTGAAGTCGGATCAAAGTAGGATCCTTGTCCTAACCATCCGACTTGTGATATCCGACATTGTGATTGCAGCAGCAGTAAAAGGAATTTATCTCACACTGGGATTGTTTTGATTGGTCAAAGGACAAGTCAGACTATCACAAAGTTGGATCAAAGTAGTATCTTGTTCATTCAAGTCGGATGGATGTAGGACTGATGTAGGACTGATGTTGCAGAGCAAAGTATGACTGTCGTGTAGCATTAGTGTGAACCCAGCCTTGACATGAGTTTAAGGATGGGTTCACACTGGTACGACAAACGCTCCGACATTGGGAGCTCATGTCGCATGATGTGTGAAAATCAATGTTTCCCTATGGGAGCCGTCCTAACTGGTCCGACACAAGTCGGTCCGACTTTGAAAATGCTCCCTGCACTACTTTGGTCCGACTTTGGTCCTACTCCAGCCCATTGAATATCATTGAAGTCGGATCAAAGTAGGATCCTTGTCCTAACCATCCGACTTGTGACATCCGACGTAGCGATTACAGCAGCAGTAAAAGGAATTGATGTCACGCTGGGATTGTTTTGATTGGTCAAAAGGACAAGTCGTACCATCTCAGGCCTCATGCCCACGGGCGTTTTTTCAGCCGCGTTTTTGAGCGTTTTTTACAGCTTAAAAACGCCTGTCCATGTTAGTCTATAGCTTCATGCCCACCTAGGCGTTTTTGAGCTGTAAAGAGCATAGGCGTTTGTAAGCTGTAAAAAAAAACCAGGACCAGTGCGTTCCTCAGCGTCAGAATTAGGCAGAAAAAAACGCGAGCGTCAAAAAACGCGCAAAAACGCGCACTAACGCGCGGTCGCGTTTTTAGCTCCGACGTTTTTGTTTTTGTTTGTTTTTTCAAAAAAAATAAATAAATAAAATAAAAAAATATTTACAATAACATGGACAGGCGTTTTTAAGCTGCAAAAAACGCAGCTGTAAAAACGCCAGTGGGCATGAGGCCTTAAAGTCGGAGCAAAATCTTATCTTGTTCATTCAAGTTGGATGGAAGTAGGCCCGATGTAGGACAGATGTAGCAAGGCAAAGAAGGATGATAGTTGTACAACAGTCGTGTCGTATCAGTGTGAACCCAGCCTGAATGTGATTGCTTAATTCTGAACAAAGCTCCATCCCCAGTTATAAGAGGGTGTGCACACTTATGCAACCACATTATTTTAGTTTTACTCCCGCTAAGTCTCCCCCCCCCCCCCACCCACAGGGGTGTGTAGACTTTTTATATCCACTGTACATTAAGCAACATATTTCAAGCATGCACAAATTCTTTTAACCTACTGGCCCCTTGACTGCATAGTCTATTTTATTCATGAAGTGAACTTGGCCTTTAAAATGCTTTTTACGATTCTGTATTTCAGGTAACACAAATATAGAATGGCAAAAAAAAATTATTAGGGATACACCGATACCAGTTTTTTTTAAGACAGAGTATAAGTACCGATACTTTTTCCCCAAGCACTCGCCAATACCAACTACCGATACCTATGTTTAGTGTCACGTGACCGCTTTTTAGGAATCGTTGACACCATACATGCATGAAAACGGATGGAAAAACCTCACAGATATCACTTGCAGAGACATCAGTTTCACATCAGTTTTCGTGTGCATTTTAGTTTTATCACATATGTGCGGGCCGGCAGTGAGATTTGAAAAAGAGTCCTGTGTGATTTCAGTCTGGATCTGGTGCGATTTCTAATCTCATAGACTACAATTCGCATTGGAATTGCGCCTGAACTGCTGAACTAAATCACACCAGACCTGGCTTTAAAATTTGCACAAGTACTTGTTGGTATCGGTGTAACTCTTATAATATTATAATGCTTAACATTCAAAACACATAATACATGAGACAAGTGGAAAAATTGAATCTCATGTTCTCCACGTCCATGCTTAAATCACTCTTTAATAAAAGGTGAGCAGTGTTTCATACTTACAGACAACAAGAGAATTTCACACTTAGAGAATATTGTATTTTCTTACCTGTAAAATAAAGAAAAAGACACACATTAGCCGAGTCAGACCGGGAGCTTATATTGTCATTCTGCATCATCTTACATTTTGCATTGGATCAGTAATTTGATTACAACACAGGCATTCAAAATCCCACCACCATTTCCATCTCAGTATCGCCGACACATGTGTAAATAGCCCTTACATCCCAGGTCCATGTCTGCTGTTTTGGTTACTTAAAGAGGAATTTCACCCCCCACCCCACATTTTTTTTCTCCCCCGCTTATCTGATGCTGGGTTGTGCACCCACACAGTGGATCAAGCATTGTCCTGCTGAGATGCCTTTCTACTGGGTCCAGCACCACCATGTTTCTCTGTGACATCATTGGAAGGCTGCACTGCATCTTCTGGGTTCTGGCACAGCCTTCCGATAACGCCCCTCCACTGTTAGTGGCGTGCAGGGCTCCCAATGCCTCCTGGGATATGAACATCACATGTCCAAGGGGGCACTGATGTCATTGGCCTAGACAGAGGGCCAAAATAAATTATAAAAAAAAAAAAAAAAAAAAAACGAACACTATATGTGCAGTGGAAGGGTGCAGGATGGAAAGGAACCAAGTGAACGACCACAACATACAGGGATATACAATGTAATACTGACATATAATCACACACATAGGTTGGACTTGATGGACTTGTGTCTTTTTTCAACTTCACCTACTACAGTATGTAACTATGCAAGTCCATGTAATGGGTGAAAGTCCACTTTAAGAAGGCTAGCAGGCTACCAAGTTTCTACCGCCATAGATATGACCTGTGGTTTCAGTGCTTTAGTTGTGAATATGTATTTTCCCACAATGCCTACAGCTACAGAGGTAAGTCAGGTCTTCATCAAAAGTGATTTTGATGCTTGTTCAGAATATGTAATTACATTCATGTACAGAGTCTGGTCATTGTACATCATTGTACAACTTAGCCCTCCTTTACATTAAATGCGGCTTTGAAATTGAGCAACTTCATCTGAAATCGCAAGATTTTAAAGCCGCATGTCAGTGTGACTTGGAAGACACCTGTGTGGCTTCAGGCACAGATGTCTATGCAAGTTGCCACCCAAAATTGCCAAAAGTAGTGCAGGAACTGCTTTTTCAAATCAAAGCGGTCTGAACAGTGCCATTGCCGACAAAGGGGTGTGACTTGGATTGGACCTGTCAAATCGCATGACAAGTTGCTCCAACGTGAACAAGGGATCAAGAAAAGTTTACTTTAACAAAAATGCTTATTTTTCTATTTAACACGCCAGTAGAGGGCATTTCCACAATACAGCAAAGGAGACAGTGGCGGCTGGTGCTCAACATTTTTGGGGGGGCGAAAACTGAAACTGAAAATGTTTTAAAAAAAAACAATCAATTGCAGCCTCACTGTGACCATCAAACGCTGCCACTGTACCCATCAAAGGCAGCCACTGTGCCCATCAAAGGCAGCCACTGTGCCCATCAAAAGGCAGCCACTGTGCCCATCAAAACACAGCCACTGTGCCCATCAAAACACAGCCACTGTGCCCATCAAAACACAGCCACTGTGCCCATCAAAACACAGCCACTGTGCCCATCAAAACACAGCCACTGTGCCCATCAAAACACAGCCACTGTGCCCATCAAAACACAGCCACTGTGCCCATCAAAACACAGCCACTGTGCCCTGGGCGGCGCTCCTGTGCCCTTTATGGATGCACCGCCGCTGAAAGAAGACGAATTTGAAACATGTGCAAAAGAGTTATTTTTCTTTCCCACAAATACAAAGCTCACAGAAAGAAGCATTGCAGTTCTTTATTTAAATAGAGAATATTCAGTTGTATAACAAGATTGCCTCTCTTCCAGTTTTCCAAACCTTGCACAACGTTAATCTTCAGTTATGTCAAAAGTATAAATACTTTCAAGCATGTTGCAGACACTTGAGGTCTATCAAATATAAAACCGCATTATCCTGCGATATAAAAGATGTAGGCAGTGATGGCAGATGATCCTGATGTAAATGCCGGTTTCTTTACAGCTGGTATTGTCATAATCTGCAAGCTTGTTAGACAAGGCTTTGCTGTTCTCCCCAAGGCATTCTTCTCTGTATGCACGAGCTCCCAAGTCTGGCGTAGTGGGTGGCATCCATTATTAGTCTCACAATCCTTTGTCACAAAAATCGACAGAACAATCGTTAGCAGATCCTGTGATTTATCCAGACTGTCCTGACCCGACTCTGCGGTACGATTTCCTAACCCCTAAAAAAAACGTCTAGATAAATTCTCCTGTTTTAAGAAAAAAAAAAAAAAAAAGTAGAAGACAAAAACATGTCTGAGAAACAGGCCAGGCCATTCTCCCTCCGCTACCTCTATGTCTCCAACACAGGGACACAACGGAAAATTTACAAAGCGAAAGGCATTGTTATCTCTTCCACATTGAATTTGGAATAAAGTAAAAAAAAAAAACTCTCTGCTGAGTATTGCTGACCTCTAAACCAATCCTGTACAATAACAGCAATGCCATCTTAGAAACATCCTTTTCTGTAGAGATGTTTTCTTATTTTTCTTTATTGAAGAACGACAGAAACTTTTTTTAACCCCTTCATGCCTAAGCCTTTTTCTGACACTTGTTGCTTACAAGTCAAAATCTGTATTTTTTGCTAGAAAATTACTTAAAGCAGTTGTAAAGGCAAACTCTTTTTTTTTTTGTTTCTAGTCACCTGCAAGGGAAAGGCATAATGAGCTAGTATGCACCACATAATAGCTAATTATGAAATACTTACCTTAGAACGAGGCATCGTTAACTCACCTGGTCCACGCCGAGGGAGAGGACATGTTGCCTCGGCGTGTCTTCCGGGTATCGCGGCTCCAGCGCTGTGAGTGGCTGGAGCCGCGATGTCTCACAGGTTTAGGAGATATTTTTTTTACCTACAGGTAAGCCTTATTATAGGCTTACCTGTAGGTAAAAGTACCAAATTAGACTTTACAACCGCTTTAAAACCCCCAAATATTATATATATACAGGTCCTTCTCAAAAAAATAGCATATTGTGATAAAGTTCATTATTTTCTGTAATGTACTGATAAACATTAGACTTTCATATATTTTAGATTCATTACACACAACTGAAGTAGTTCAAGCCTTTTCTTGTTTTAATATTGATGATTTTGGCATACAGCTCATGAAAACCCAAAAATCCTATCTCAAAAAATTAGCATATCATGAAAAGGTTCTCTAAACGAGCTATTAACCTAATCATCTGAATCAACTAATTAACTCTAAACACCTGCAAAAGATTCCTGAGGCTTTTAAAAACTCCCAGCCTGGTTCATTACTCAAAACCGCAATCATGGGTAAGACTGCCGACCTGACTGCTGTCCAGAAGGCCATCATTGACACCCTCAAGCAAGAGGGTAAGACACAGAAAGAAATTTCTGAACGAATAGGCTGTTCCCAGAGTGCTGTATCAAGGCACCTCAGTGGGAAGTCTGTGGGAAGGAAAAAGTGTGGCAGAAAACGCTGCACAAGGAGAAGAGGTGACCGGACCCTGAAGAAGATTGTGGAGAAGGACCGATTCCAGACCTTGGAGGACCTGCGGAAGCAGTGGACTGAGTCTGGAGTAGAAACATCCAGAGCCACCGTGAACAGGCGTGTGCAGGAAATGGGCTACAGGTGCCGCATTCCCCAGGTCAAGCCACTTTTGAACCAGAAACAGCGGCAGAAGCGCCTGACCTGGGCTACAGAGAAGCAGCACTGGACTGTTGCTCAGTGGTCCAAAGTACATTCGGAAATCAAGGTGCCAGAGTCTGGAGGAAGACTGGGGAGAGGGAAATGCCAAAATGCCTGAAGTCCAGTGTCAAGTACCCACAGTCAGTGATGGTCTGGGGTGCCATGTCAGCTGCTGGTGTTGGTCCACTGTGTTTTATCAAGGGCAGGGTCAATGCAGCTAGCTATCAGGAGATTTTGGAGCACTTCATGCTTCCATCTGCTGAAAAGCTTTATGGAGATGAAGATTTCATTTTTCAGCACGACCTGGCACCTGCTCACAGTGCCAAAACCACTGGTAAATGGTTTACTGACCATGGTATTACTGTGCTCAATTGGCCTGCCAACTCTCCTGACCTGAACCCCATAGAGAATCTGTGGGATATTGGGAAGAGAAAGTTGAGAGACGCAAGACCCAACACTCTGGATGAGCTTAAGGCCGCTATCGAAGCATCCTGGGCCTCCATAACACCTCAGCAGTGCCACAGGCTGGTTGCCTCCATGCCATGCCGCATTGAAGCAGTCATTTCTGCAAAAGGATTCCCGACCAAGTATTGAGTGCATAACTGAACATAATTATTTGAAGGTTGACTTTTTTTGTATTAAAAACACTTTTCTTTTATTGGTCGGATGAAATATGCTAATTTTTTGAGATAGGATTTTGGGGTTTTCATGAGCTGTATGCCAAAATCATCAATATTAAAACAAGAAAAGGCTTGAACTACTTCAGTTGTGTGTAATGAATCTAAAATATATGAAAGTCTAATGTTTATCAGTACATTACAGAAAATAATGAACTTTATCACAATATGCTAATTTTTTGAGAAGGACCTGTATATATTTTTTTTAGCAGAGACCCTAGAGCAGGAATATGCAATTAGCGGACCTCCAGCTGCTGCAAAACTACAAGTCCCATCCAGGGCCGTTTAAAGGAATTTGGGGTCCCCAAGCAAAATGGACATGGAGGGCCCCCCCCCCCCCAACTCGCACGCACGCAAAGCCTACAGGAACCGCAGCATAGCGATACAGTTTACCGGTAAGTTCATCTACACTTTATATAAACTGCTGTTACATATAATGTGCATAAAATTTGAACATTTTCAACAATTGAACATTTGAAAAAAACACCACTGTACCATAAAACCAAATATACATTAAAAAAGTGCACAACAACTAAATCCAACATACTTAAAACACACACACTCACATTAACATTAAAAAATTTCAGTTCTCACAAACGTGCAAATGATCTAAAACTGTTGCTTGCCTTGTTTTCTGCAAAGGCAATCACAATGTCCTAAGACTGGCAAACATCACGCTCAATTTATTTTACCCCCCCTCCCTATGTTTTTTTTACTCCCCCCCCTCCCTCCCTACCGTACCGCGCGGCAGGAGATTCAGTTTCCTGTTCCCGGCCGGACTGAAAGGAAGTGAGCACTCAGTGTGCACTTCCTGTCAGTCCCGCCGGGAACAGGAAACTGAATCTCCTGTACCGCGCGGTACACGGCCGGACTGACAGGAGAAAGGAAGAGGAGCTCGGCCACGCTACAGGGAAGGAGAAGTGACGAGAGGCAGCAGTGCTGCAGCCACCTGACGCTCTCTATAGAGCGCTCAGGCAGCCGCAGCATTTATAGGAAGCATGGCAAGGGCCCCAGGCCAGCTCGGGGCCCCAAGCAAATGCTTGGTTTGCTTGCCTTGTCGCGACGGGCCTGGTCCCATCATGCCTCTGCCTCTGGGTGTCATGCTTGTGGCTGTCAGAGTCTCGCTATGCCTCATGGGACTTGTAGTTCTGCAACAGCTGGAGGTCCACTAATGTCCCTGCCCTAGAGAATACATATTGACCTAAGTTTATGAAGAAATTAGATTTTGTACATTTTTTTTATTGGATATGTTTTATAGCAGAAAGAAAAAAATATATATATATATTTTTCCAAATTGTCGGTCTTTTTTTGTTAAAAGCGCAAAAAAGAAAAACCGCAGAGGTGATCAAATACCACCAAAAGAAAGCTCTATTTGTGGGGGGGAAAAAAAGACAATTTTTATTTGGGTACAGCGTCGCACGACCGCGCAATTGTCAGTTAAAGTAAGCCAGTGCCGTATCGCAAAAAATGGCCTGGTCATGAAGGGGGGTAAATATTCTGGAGCTTAAGTGATTAATACCGTTTTAAAGTGTCTGTAAACCCGAAATGTTTATTATTATTTTTTGCTGTCACAATGTAGAGTATAAGATTTCCTATCATTTGTGCCAGGTCTTGCCACACAGAGTTAATCCAGCTCTGAGCAATCCTCTATTATTGTTCAGTGAAATAAAACTGACAGAGTTACCTTTGTCCGTTCCGCCCCCTTGCTTTGAGTGACAGGTTATTTACATATCTCGTGCGCTAGCTTTATTTTTTAATTCCCACCCCCACTCTTTTTCTGAAGTCATGTGGTTACTTTTCTGGATTTTGACTGGATGTTAGTGATCATAGCAGAAGGAATACACAGGAGAAAATGCATTGACAAGGGGAGTGTAGAGGTGGGCGGGGAGTCTACTGACATCACAACTCCACCCACCGAGCTCCAGACAACAGATCCACCCACAGAATCTGCAGTTTTTAATTTCTTATAACAGACAGAGGGGAGACATTTGACACATAAGGATACATGCAGGAGGCATCTATATCCTTATAGATCAGCACTATGGCAGTAGTTTAGAAAGGATAAAAGTGGGTTTACATCCACTTTAAAGCTCTATTCACACCTGAGCCCAAAATCCCATTAATTTCAATGGCCCCTGTTCACATCATTTTGGCGCCTGCAGCAAAATCCCCATTGCTCAAAAAAGAACATGAGCCTCTTTCAGGGAGACTGAAGGAAGACTGGAGCGTTTCTGGCCCCATAGACTTTAATGGGAAAGCCTGAAAAATGCATGTCATGAGTGTTTTACATGCGTATTGTCATTCGCTTTCTGCCAATACAGCAGCTCTCCATCCCCTAGTATTTTCTACTGGCCAAAATAAAAACATGTGAAACTTGAATACATATGTAAAATGCTTGTAATACAATTCTAAAACGATTGTATACGCTTGCGAAACTCTCAAAAAGAAAAAAAATGCCTAAAAAAAACAACAAAAAAAAAAAAATCGCTCTGCTCAGATGTGAATGCAGCCCAAGCTAGGAATGCTCAGCCATGCTGAAGCATACATGGTAGGGTGACAACTCTACCACAACATTAGGAGGCTTTTAATAATGTTGTCACCCTATTACAAGATTTCCAAACAGACTACAAAATCTGTCAGGATAAACCAGTATCTTATACACATTTACCAAGTGCCAATAGAAAAAGAAAGAAAAAAATAAAAATAAAAAATTACCCAACTACACAACACAAAAAAAAAGAAGAAGCTATTAATAAAGGAATACTATTTGAGTGAACATGCACTTTAACTGTTGCCTTCCTTTCTACCGAATTGACAAACAAGTTTAAAACCCCAAACTGTGAAATGTAAAACTGTGAATCTTTTTCAATTACCGTCGGCATATCAGTCATTGTGTCCCGAGTTATGTGAGCAGAACCCAGCAGGCCCCCACAGCCATTTTTAAATATGTATAAAGTCTCCAGCTGGCTAATAAAAGGGCAGCAAATATCAACAAAATATATCAAAAACATAAAGTTGACGGCACAATAGAGTGTGGCATTTTTACTGTGCGATATCGAGGCAAATCGCAGTTAATTAGACGGGCCGAGGACAAAACTCCTTTTTTTTGTTTGTTCTGTGCACCTATTAAAATGAATGACAGGGACTCGGAGGCGAGATAATTACAAGAAATCAGGCTTTGAAATGACCGCGTGCTGCCCGTTTATTGCCTCCAAGAGGTTTTCACTGACTCATAACTGGTTATAATGATAATTCGGGGACATTTCCAGCTCGTGTTTCCCAATCCAAGAGAATCCATCCAATTAGGAATGATAGCTACGTTTGAAGCTGCAGATTTCTACCA
Organism: Rana muscosa; assembly: GCA_029206835.1. Taxonomy (NCBI): domain Eukaryota; kingdom Metazoa; phylum Chordata; class Amphibia; order Anura; family Ranidae; genus Rana; species Rana muscosa. Next base: position 349,463,592 of record CM055120.1, read on the forward strand.
TACTGGTTTCCTAAAAGCAAAATCAAGGTAGAAGATTTTTTTTTTTTTTTAGCTTCGAATAGAATTAGGAAGGATTGAGACCCCTGTCGTTGCTGCACGGGTTCCTGTTGGGGACTTCCTATCCTAGTGACACTAGTCAATGGGATGGAAAGTGAGGGGAAATCAGTCCATTGGAAGATTTTTTACCTTAACGCATTCTATGCATTAAGGCTGGGTTCACACCAATCAGGTGCGAATTCCAGCTCCGTTTTCCCTGCGAAGAGAAAAATCGGTTGTTCAGCATTTCATGTCCGTTTTTGATCAGCATCAAGTCAGGATTTTATCCTGTTCACAACGGAACACATCTGCGAAGCAGATACGTTCTCATAGAAGATAATGGGCCTGAATTCGCACCTGAGCCAGACCGCACTGCCTAGAAAACGCACATGTTTTTTGTGCAATGCAGAGTGCGAATGCACCGCAGATATGTGAACCAGCCTCATTAAAATGAATGTATTTTGAAATGTCCTGCGAATTGGATGCGGTGTAAGCAGCATCCAATTCGCATAGGTGTGAACCCAGCCTTAAATAAAAAAAAATTCTGGGTGCAACCCCCCATACTTGCGATGTCAGCAGCCCCCGGCAGATGCAGAGGGGCCGATTAACTAAAACTGAAAAGCAAAATCTGGTGCAGCTCTACATAGAAACCAATCAGCTTCCAGGTTTTTTTTTGTCAAAGCTTAAAGTGGTTGTAAACCCAAAAAATAAAAACCTCCAAGACAAAGGCATAATGAGCTAGAATGAATAGAATACTAGTATTATTTACCTCAGATCGAAGCCCCCGTGGCGGTCCACGTCTCCCCCTCCGGCCACCGACAATCTCTCCCTGTGGGTTACTTCCAGGTATCACGGCTCCGGCGCTGTGATTGGCCTGAGCCGCGACTACGGCCAGAGCATTCGCGCGGGAGCTGGCGATAACGGCACATAGGTGCCATTGCTTCAGTTTTCCCCGGTGCGCATGTGCCGATGACCGGTACATGCAGGGGACAGGGGATATCTCCTAAACCGTACAGGTTTAGGAGATATCCTGGGTAGCTACAGGTAAGCCTTAATATAGGCTTACCTGTAGCATAAAGTGGTTGTAAAGGGTTTACAACCACTTTAATTGAACACGCTGAAGTTAGAAGCCGATTGGCTACCATGCACCAGATTTTGCACTCTCTAGTTTTAGCAAATCAACCCCAGAGTTGTCACTCAAGTTACACTCTATAGCGCTGATGGCAAACCTTGGCACCCCAGATATTTTGGAACTACATTTCCCATGATGCTAACGCACTCTGCAGTGTAGTTGAGAATGATGGGAAATGTAGTTCCAAAACATCTGGGGTGCCAAGGTTTGCCATCACTGCTCTATGCTTTCCCTTTGGCACCCCTTCGGGCAGCTACATAAAAGGTTATGCAGGGAGATGAAGGGAGGCGCAGAGGAGCTGGGCCACCACAGAAAGTAATTAGACACTCCCAGAGAAGAAGACGGCTATGACAAGCAAGGAGGGAGAGGGCTGCGCTAGATAATTAACAAGTCTAATTTTCTAGCAAGTTCAAAGGCACATTGCAAGCACATAAAAAAAAAATTTTTGAAAAGGAAAACACTAAGTAAACATTTAAAATAACAATGGTCACCAGGAGAATCAGTGAGGAAGTAGTCTATGGGGGACAGAGGGAGCAATTAAGGCCTGATAGTAGCTCTAACCCTTGCCCACCCTTTAAAGTGGCTGTACACCCAAGTACAACCACTTTTACCTACAGGTAAGCCTAGATTAAGGCTTACCTGTAGGTGCTCGAAATATCTTCTAAACCTCTACGGTTTAGGAGATATTTACAATAATGACAGGTACCGATGTCTACAGCGCAGGCACACTTTAGAAACGGCGAACGTGCCGTTTCTAAAGGAGGTCATGCTGTGACTGGCGACTCCCGCGCGCAGGCCAATCACAGCGCCGGAGCCGCGATACTCAGAAGTAACTCAGGGACAACATATCAGCGGTCGGTGCTGTGTCAGGCACCGCAGCGAGGGCTTTGATCCCAGGTGAATGTTACATAATGAGCTAGCATGCTATGCATACTAGCTCATTATGCCTTTGTCTTGCAGGTGTTATTTTTTTTATTTCTTGGAAACGTGGGTTTACAACCACTTTAAAACCAAGCCTGGCACCATCAGGTACAGAGAATTCATCAAAACCTTGATGCAGGGCATCCTATGGCCACAGGAATCCAGATTGCCTTATAGCATGTGTGACAGCAGGAAGGTAAAGTCACCTGGTTGCATCCAGGGGGGTAGATATATTTCGCCCAGATTCAGGCTTTACGCCGACTTATACAACTAGGTGGAGAGTTGTATAAGGCTAGTGGGCTCATGGATGACTCATACCTCTAGGGAGAGTGTGGGGCGTCGTGCAGACAGAGATGAGGAGACCAGCTGAACCTTGTCAGCTCATTTAGGCCTCTATAAGAACTCCCAGCTTCATTAGATGTTAGCTCATGCCTGGAACCAGACCTGTGTGGACTGTCTAGGGAGAGTGAACCCCTGTGCGGTGAGGCAAAGCCTGTGTGGCTATTTGTTTGGACTTTTACTAAACCAGGGACTTAGGGACTAGGACAGCACTAGGCTGATCCCAGTTGTTAGTTAGGAAACCTGTATGTTTAGTCAGAGGTCAACTTGACCAGGATTTATTTTGGTTATGTTTCTTTTGCTTTGCTGTGTTTTGTCACTGTAAATAGAAAATAAACCGCACCTTTTTTGATTTTGAAAACCACAACCTCCGTTTGCTGGGCCTGTTTTGTGTGGGGAGCCCATCCCGGGGGTCACACACACCCGCTGCCGAGCTAACCCCCTCACACATGCTACATTCAGTTTTAAGAAAAGCTATTTAGGCAATGTGACAGGGGACTTGTCTTGGCACCAGATCTTCTTCTTACTACGTACGTGAGCTGCAGCCCCATTCATTTCTATAGGGGAGCCATACTTGTCTGGACGATTGGAGGCGGTCAGAATTCAACCCAATTTGTAAAAGCGGGACAGGCATAAGACATACAAGTCTCATATCTCAAATCCATATAACAGTAGTAGCTGCAGGGTGATGAGGACAAGGCAGGGATGTTTCCGGTTACCAAGCTCTTGGCTACAACGCATCAATGGAACCTCCACTGATACATTGCAGCCAAGAGCTTGTGAGCCCTTATTTATACAAGGGCACAATAAGCAATATCAACTACAGTGTATCAATAGAACCCTAGTAATATGAGTACACAACAGATTTTCTAAATTATAAAACAGAATGTAAAACAAGCTTAATTGCAATGATTTGCTCCTAGCACTAAGGCTGATGTCAGATATGCAACTAGCGATCAAGCCGCTGATGATTTGTGGAAATCGCAAGCAGGATAACCAAGAGTAATGAGTAAGCACTGAGTACCGGTGCGAAACGTCAGCTGTGTGTCCCGATTTTCTGTTTGCTGTGGATTGTAGTGTATTCCATTTTTACCAACAAAGGACATTTAAGGCCCCATGCACACGAGACGCAGGTGCAAACTCTGCTGAACACACGTTTTTAAACGCTGAAACCGGCGTTTATAAACGCGCGTTTTGCCGCGTTTGCGGCCGCGTTTAGCGGCGTTTGCGTTTATAAGCGTTTCATCATAGACCCTCCCTAAGCTCAAAAAACAGTAAATTTTAACCATTTCAGCCAGTTTGTGAGACCAGAGTGAGTAGCAGCAGCTGAGAGAGCAGCAGTGTACTTGTATTTAGCGTATCACTTGCCACATCATCTGCCACAAGTTGTGGATTGTCAACTTGCCACGTCACCTGGCCACGTCACCTGGCCACGTCACCTGCCACAAGTTGTGGATTGTCCACTTGCCACGTCACCTTGCCACATCACGTGCCACGTCACCTGCCACAAGTTGTGGATTGTCCACTTGCCACGTTACCTGGCCACGTCACCTGGCCATGTTACCTGCCACGTCACCTGGCCACGTTACCTGCCACGTCAGCTGGCCACGTCACCTGCCACAAGTTGTGGATTGTCCACTTGCCACGTCACCTGGCCACGTCACCTGCCACAAGTTGTGGATTGTCCACTTGCCACGTCACCTGCCACGTCACCTGGCCACGTCACCTGCCACAAGTTGTGGATTGTCCACTTGCCATGTCACCTGGCCACATCACGTGCCACGTCACCTGGCCACTTCACCTGCCACAAGTTGTGAATTGTCCACTTGCCACGTCACCTGCCACGTCACCTGGCCACATCACCTGGCCACGTCACCTGCCACGTCACCTGGCCACGTCACCTGCCACAAGTTGTGGATTGTCCACTTGCCACGTCACCTGGCCACGTCACCTGGCCACGTCACCTGGCCACGTCACCTGCCACAAGCTGTGGATTGTCCACTTGCCACGTCACCTGGCCACGTCACCTGGCCACGTTACCTGCCACGTCACCTGCCACGTCACCTGGCCACGTCACCTGCCACAAGCTGTGGATTGTCCACTTGCCACGTCACCTGGCCACGTCACCTGGCCACATCACCTGACACAAGTTGTTGATTGTCCACTTGCCACTTTACCTGCCACAAGTTGTGGATTGTCCACAATGCGATGCAAGCAATTACAGTTTTCTTTTATATTTTTTAATAGTTTTTCATCATTTGCCATCATTTTTGAGATTTCTAATGTTAAAAAATAGGTCACCTTTAAAAACGCTTATAAACGCAAACGCGGCAAAACGCCGGTACCGCGTTTAGCCGCGTTTAGCAGCGTTTAGCGTCTGAAACGTGAAAACTTTTGCGTCTGAACCCATTTTTTTGCTTCTGGAAAAACGAGGTTAAACGCAACTGCTTGTAAACGCCAAAAAACGAGAGTGTGTGCATGGACACATAGGATAACATTGAATGGGTTCAGGAGCAGTTGAAAAAAGCGTCCAACTGCCTCTGAACGCGCGTTCAACAGCAAATAACAGCGTCTCGTGTGCATGGGGCCTAAGGAATTTTTTCCTGGAGTGCGGCTGTCCAAACATCCTTTTCGTTTTCTGCTATATGCATTGCCAGCACCCGTGGTCTTCAGGAGGAGATGGATCAGCCAAGCACACCTATCTGGAGCGGTCACTTCCCTTTGCCCCTATTGGCAGCTAAGGCAGTAAGATGTTACTCCCATCGCTAGCTATTGGTATTCAGCAGCATTTGGGCATCTAGCTACAGAAGGAGCAAATCCATAGGGACAGATAGGAAGACTCTTTACCAATCATGCTGCTGGCAATTAGTCTCTAGCTGTAGAATCACCCATCCGACATTAGCCTTGGGTTGGAGCAGGGCCGGCCCTACCATGGGACCCGATGGTACCCCGGTCCCAGGCGGCACTTTAAGGGGGGCGGCAAATTGCCGCCCGTCAGCCAGCGACATTCCGTGTCTCCTACTAATTTTCCTTTCCTGTGTCCCCGATTTTCCAGCCGCCATGTTTAGTGTCCGGCGCCCTGTGATTGGACGAATGGGGGTCATGTGCGGCGTGGGGCTGGCCTGTCAGCGATCGCTCTAGAAGTCCCGCCTCCGCACATGACCGCCATACGCCCAATCACAGTGCGCCGGGAAACACGAACATAGTGGCGGGAGACAAGCACTGGAAGTGTGAGCTGTCTTCCCCTCCGCCTGTCCCTCTGCTTTGTTACGGCGCGGTGGAGATGGGATCATGGAGGTGCAGGCGTGCAGCGTCTGACACCATGGAGCGGGCTGCGGGTGGATGGCGCTGGCGGGAAGTTGGGACGCCGAAGCAGTTCTGCACATCCAGTGCTGAGGTCCTGAGGAGAGTCCTGGTGAAGAGCAGGCAAAGGTAAGGAGTGCTCAAAGGATGGGTTCGCACCGAGCTGTGGGGTGGGGTGTGAGTAGTGCAGGAAGTAGGACTCCTACTGTAGGAGTCAGGTGGGTCTGTGTAGTAGGTCAGTGTAGGTGTAAGGTCGGTGGGTCAGTGTATGTGTCAGTCAGTGTAATAGTCAGTGTTGCTGTCAGGTCAGTGTAATGTGAGTAGTGCAGGAAGTAGGAGTGAGGTAGGTGTCAGGTAGGTCAGTGTAGGTGTCAGGTAGGTCAGTGTAGGGGTCAGGGTAATGGTCAGGTAGGTCAGTGTAATGTGAGTAGTGCAGGAAGTAGGAGTCAGGTGAATCAGTGCATGTGTCACGTAGGTGTGTCAGGGGGTCAGTGTAGGGGTCAGATAGGTCACATGTGTTCAAAAAATGTGCAGCGCTATGTGGTTAAAACCATGTGTGAAATAAATGTTAAACCTTGAAATGTGAAAAATTAATATATGAAAAATTAATATATGAAAAATTAATTAAAAAGAAAACTAATGCAGAGTCCAAAAAGAACACAACATAGTCCGCGAAGAGTTAATTCCAAAAGCAAATCCGTGAAGGGTTAAGGGCTGTAGCCAATAAAGAGACTAGGGTCTAGTGGAGCATAATAAAATAAAAATAAACATTTCTTGATCAGTTTAGGTAGATATGTATTCTTCTACATATGTTTGGTAAAAAAAATGCAATGTGTATATTGATTAGTTTGCGCAAAAGTTATACCGTCTACAAAATAGAGGGTAGATTTATGGCATTTTTATTATTATTATTTTTTTTTTTTTACTAGTGTAGCGGGGTCTGGTGATCTGCGATTTTTAGCTAGACTGTGACATTGCGGTGGACAGATCAGACACTTTTGACACTTTTTTTGGGACCAGTGACATTTATACAGCGATCTGTGCTATAAAAATGCACTGATTACTGTGTAAATGTCACTGGCAGGAAAGGGGTTAAATGTGTTCCCTGGGAGGTGTTTCTAACTGGGGGGGAATGGGACTGACTGTAGGAGGAGAGAGATCTCTGTTCCTAATCACTAGGAAGAGCAGATCTGTCTCTCCTCCCCTGTCAGAATAGGGATCTGTCTGTTTACATTAACAGATCCCCGTTCTGGCTCTCTAAAGCGATTGCGGCCACCAGCCACGCACAGGTCCTTTTTATACTCCTTTACATGTATAGAGCCATGACAGGTCCACTTTAGTTATCATGATATAAAATAATGAATGTGGGGTATTTGGTGGGCGTGATTTTTTTTTGGGGGGGGCAGCATTTAATTCTTGGTACCAGGCAGCACAATGTCTTGGGCCGGCACTGGGTTGGAGTCACACCTTTCTGTGAGAACTTTTATTCATTTTTACATGAATTATCAATAATCAGTTTTTCCATGTAATGACATTTTTTTTCAGTAGATAAAATAGCTGTATATGTTCTGGGTTGTTCAAATCCCACCCCTTCCCTTTGTACTTCTCCTGGTAGCAATCAGCTGTTTAAAAGCTGCTGTTATTAAGCAGCTCCATGCTGATACCACTCAGAGCTACTTGATGCAGCACAGCCCAATCTTGAAAAGTCATTGAAAGCAAATGAGTTGTAAGGATGACATACATTGCACTGGAAAAACTTGAGAGGTTTCAAGAAGTAGTACCTTCAGAGATAGGTATAGGGAATCTATATCTCTTTTATTTAAAGCGGAGCTCCACCCTAAAGTGGAACTTCCGGTGATCGGAACCCTCCCCCCCTCCGGTGTCACAACTGACACCTTTCAGGGGGGAGGGGGGTGCAGATACCTGTCTAAGACAGGTATTTGCACCCACTTCCGGGAGTCCTCTCTGCGGGAAATCTGCGGGAAGCACGTCACTTCCCGCAGATTCCCTGTTGTGTTCTGGGAGACACTTGGCTCCCAGAACACAGGGGACCATTCAGAACGGCGCAGCACGACTCGCGCATGCGCCGTAGGGAACCAGGCATGAAGCCGCAAGGCTTCACTTCCTGGTTCCCTCACCGGGGATGGCGATGGGGGCAGCAGAGTGACGAGCGATTGCTCGTCCTCTGCTGCGGACGTCGCTGGACTCCAGGACAGGTAAGTGTCCATATATTAAAAGTCAGCAGCTGCTGTATTTGCAGCTGCTGGCTTTTAAGATTTTTTTTTTCCGCGGCACCTCCGCTTTAAATTCTTAAAATGAACTTTTCCTTTGCCCATGAAGGGGAAAAGTAAAAGGTTAATTTATCTCCCAGTTTACCCAGCAGAATATACTAGCCATTCCTCTATTCTGCACCACTCCATTTGGCCTCTAGGACCATGAAAAGAAAGCCCTGGGTAAGCTCCAACTGAATTGTCGGGCTATGGATTCCTTGCCTGGCCCCACATGACAGTACTGAGCCAATCACAAGGCATCCAGTGCTCTCACATGGGAGAGGGGAAGGGATTTATAGGCTTACCTAAAGCCATAGTGCGGGATATTTACAGAAGTTACTAACCAAACTAAGCGGCAGAGGACTGAAGGAAAGGTGACTGTGCTGCTGGGTAGCCAAGTGAATTGTTTACTTTGCCATACATTTTTTTCCAGGGTCTCTACATCATTTATGTTACAAATATTCAAGAGCCGAAAATCCCCATCAGAGTCCCCCCCGTAAATCAAGGTCCCCCATCAGAGTCCCCCCCCCCGTAAATCAAGGTCCCCCATCAGAGTTTCCCTTCCACCAGAATATCCATCAGGGCCCCCCTTACTTCAGGGTCTCCATCAGAACTTATATAGAAACAGTCAGGCTAGCAATTGACAATTATTGTCAAAAGTTCCAGGTATCAAGTCCAAAGACATATTAGAAGGATGAAAACCTCTCCGTATGCGACTCAAGATATAAAAATATGAGAATATTGTTAGAATAAAATCCTCTTCATATGTGACTCAAGTTGAGAAATCGTGCAGACAACATACATCCCCATGTGCAAAAGTCCACAGAAGACACCTCCACTTTAGAAAAAATGCCTGCTAACCAATTAAAAGGTCAATAATGCTTTCAGCTGTATACCTTTCAAAGATGTTCCTACGGGGGTTCCTTTGGACCGCAATGGAAGTCATCCAACCAGCAGTTTCAAGTCAGAGGAAAGAGGCTTCAATCCAGCATCAAGGTCTCCTCAGCACTCGCAGCAAAACAGTCATTCCGATTCCCATCAGAACTGCTCTTACATCAAAGACCCCCCATCAGAGCCCCCCATACATCAGAGTCCCCATCAGGGTTTCCCGTTAGATGAGTGGTTGATAAGGAGACCATAGGCAGCCATTACTGACCTTAATCCTAAAGATGTGCACAGACAAGGGCCAAGTAAAATTTTGGAGGGCCTGTGGGCCATAGTTTGGAAGACCCTACTTTAATTAGTCCAACAGTTAAGAAGTAATGCTGGGCTTGCTTATAAGCAAGCCCAGCATCCTCTGCAAATTAAAGCGGCGTTCCAGCCAAAAATGGAACTTCCGCTTTAAGTGCAGGTGACCCCCAGACATGCCATATTTGGCATTTCGTTTTTTTGGGGGAGGAGGGGGTACCCTGTTTTTACAGGAACCCAGCTCCCAATTCCTCGCCTGGCTCTGCAGCGCCGGAAGGAAGATCACCTCTCCCCCTCCCTCCCTGCAATCTTCTGGGACACGTCACAGGTCCTAGAAGATTGCCTGGCTATTTACAATGCGCAGCGGAGCTGGCGCATGCGCAGTGCGCACCCGGCTGTGAAGTTAGAATGCCAGTGTCTCGGAGAGGAGGGGGAAAGAAGCGAGGCTTCCTGCACCTGCATTGCTGGACCGTGGGACAGGTCAGTGTCCGATTATTGAAATTCAGCAGCTACACCTTTTGTAGCTGCTGACTTTTAAATGGGTGGAACTCCGCTTTAAGGGTCATGGATGCACCCTGTAATGAAGGTTATTATTTAAGGCCCCTTTCCCACGGGACGGATCTGTGATGATCCGCCCCGTGAACCTCTGCTTGCTCAGCGGGGATCGCTCCGCTGATCCCCGCTGAGCCGGCGGATGACAGGGCAGTCCCCGCACACTGTGCAGGGACCGCCCTGTCAGATCTCCGCTCTCCCCTATGGGGGGATCGGATGAACCCGGACCGTCTGATTGAAAAATAGGATTTTCCTCTGTCTGCAGAATCGAAGGATTGCGGACACTGATGAGATCGGGTGTCAGCGGATGTTCATCCGCTGACACCTGCTATCTCATAAGGACCAATGTATGTCCCTTTTTCATCCGTAAACAGATGGATGAAAAAGTGGACATACGGTCCGCATGTGTGAAAGGGGCCTAATGCCCCATACACACGATCGTTTTTCATGCCGTTAAAAATGCCATTAAAAATGATCGTGTGTAGGCTCCAGAGCATTTTTAACGACGTGAAAAACGGCCATTAAAAATTTCGAACATGCTCTCTTTTTTCACGTCGTTTTTCATGTCGTTTTTTTTAACGACATGAAAAACGATAGTGTGTATGCTTTAACGACGTGAAAATAAACGCGCATGCTCAGAATCAAGTATGAGACAGGAGCGCTCGTTCTGGTAAAACTAGCGTTCGTAATGGAGATAGCACATTCGTCACGCAGTCACGGACTGAAAAGCACGAGACTGAAAAGAGCGAATCGTCGCTCAACAAACTTTACTAACATGAAGGGTGGCGCCATTCGAACTGAACTTCCCCTTTATAGTGCCGTCGTACGTGTTGTACGTCACTGCGCTTTGCTTGATCGTTTTTTTAAATGATCGTGTGTACGCAAGACAGGCTTGAGAGGAAACATGAAAAAAAACGACGTGAAAAACGGCAAGAAAAAAAATGGCAAGAAAAACGATCGTGTGTATGGGGCATTAGACTTTGTCAACTAAAAAAAAACTTCTGTTTATAAACATCTAAATTTAATTTAAAAGCATTAAAATAAACCTAAAACGTGACTTTCCCTTTCATGGCACCATCAAACAAGCGTTTTGTGGGTGTAGAAGACACGCACCTCCTATTAGCGAGCAACAGGGGGTGCAAACTACTTTCTAGGCAAACCAGAAAATTGCTCTAATGGTTATAAATTCAGCATTCTTAGAAATCAGGCCCCATTTTCCCCCACGTATTAGAATAAACTCACATGCAACCGCCTGTAAAATCTTTGTTTAGAAAAAGCAGCAGACTGCGACGGGCACATTTGGTTTTCAGCAAGGCTAATAATGATTTATTGTACGGCTATTTATTTTAAATAAAAATAAAAATGCACTACATTTGGCAAATAAAGACGAAATGGAGACTATTAGGGTGTTCACCAGCTTTGGCATTGGCTCAGGTGGAAAAAAAAATTCAGACTCAGGAAATGCAAACTGACTCGATTCCACGGAATATTAATTGGGCTTCTTTAGGCTAGTAAAATTAGAAACTTTTTTTGGTCACTTTATCGGAGGCGAAACACCTTTTGCTGGAAGTGTTAAAATATTCCAATATGTTTTTCCACCGAGTCATTCTACGTTGCTGGTGCGTGCTCCTAGTTCAAAACGGCATGCTGCAAGCCGAGATAAAATTTGGTGCCAGCTTTCTTACATCTGCCACAAGCGCACTTGCCAAATGTTTTAGCAGGGGGATTGTGAGAAGAAGAATTGGTGGGTACACAGATAAACTAGAACGATAGTTTTCGTACGGGCTTTGTGCCCAATTTAGACCCATCTGGTGGTGCGTCTGCCTCTGTTTTTTAAATAGGCTTTTTTTTTTGTTTAGAATTTTGTTGAATTAATTGACAGATTTCTGGGCTACTGTTTGTGAAACATTGCTGGTTATAAGGATATAACATTTTGATCATTTGGATTACTTAATACTGGACTTTTTTTTTTTTTTTACATTAAAGTTGCTAGTTAAAACGGGTGTCTGAAAAAAGTATATACAGTAAAACCTTGGTTTGAGAGCAACTCGGTTTGAGCGCGTTTTGCAAGACAAGCAACATTTTTAACCACTTCCCTACTGTGCACGAAAACCCCCTTCCTGCCCAAGCCATTTTTCAGCTTTCAGCTCTGTCACACTTTGAATGACAATTGCGCGGTCGTGCGACGTGGCTCCCAAACGAAATTTGCGTCCTTTTTTTCCCACAAATAGAGCTTTCTTTTGGTGGTATTTGATTACCTCTGCGGTTTTTATTTTTTGCACTATAAACAAAAGAAGAGCGTCCAGTTTGGAAAAAAAACACAATTTTTTACTTTTTGCTATAATAAATACCCATTTTTTTTTTTCAATTAAAATTTTCCTTAGTTAAGGCCGATACGTATTCTTCTTCTACATATTTTTGGTAAAAAAAAAAAAAAATCGCAATAAGCGCGTATTGATCTACAAAATAGGGGATAGATTTATAGCATTTTTTTTTTTTTATTGGTAATGGCGGCGATCTGCGATTTTTATTGTGACTGCGATATTGCGGCGGACACATCGGACACTTTTGACACATTTTTGGGACCATTCACATTTATACAGCGATCCGTGCTATAAAAATGCATTGATTACTGTATAAATGTGACTGGCAGGGAAGGGGTTAACCACTAGGGGGTGGGAAGGGGTTAAATATGTTCCCTCAATGTGTTCTAACTGTGGGGGGAGGGGACTGACTGGGGGAGGTGACCGATGGTTGTCCCTATGTACAAGGGACACACCATCGGTCTCCTCTCCCTCACAGGACGTGGATCTGTGTGTTTACACACACAGATCCACTTTCCTGCTCGGTTCCCGGGCAATCGCGGGTGCCCGGCGGCAATCGCGGCCGCCGGGCACGCGCATCGGGTCCTTGGGAACGCGGCGGGTGCGCGCGCGCCCCCTAGCTTGTTTTAAAGGCAGGACGTCATATGACGTCCTGTCAGAACGAGAGTGTCCTCCGCCTGCCATCAATTGGCGGTGGGCGGGGGACAAGTGGTTAAATAAATTCTGACTTGATATACAAGCGATGTCTTGATATACAAGTAGCGTCATGTCACATCTGAGTATAAAAGAGAAGAGAGGCACCTCAAAGTGTAGCGATATGGTCATATTTAATGAAGGTACAACATTTAGCAACATATTGCTACACTTATGCCCTGTACACACGATCGGTTTTACCGATGAAAACAGTCCGATGGACTTTTTTCAAATCGGACAAACCGATCGTGTGTGGACCTCATCGGTCTTTTTTTCCCCATCGGTGAGAAAAAAATAGAACGTGTTTTAAATTTATCCGATGGGAAAAAAAACGATAGCAAATTCCGATCGTCTGTGTGGAAAAAACCCACGCACGCTCAGAATCAAGTCGACGCATGCTCAGAAGCATTGCACTTCATTCTTCTCGGCTCATCGGAGTGTTTTACGTCACAGCGTTTGGGACGGTCAGATTTTTGACTGATGATGTGTAGGCAAGACTGATGGAAGTCAGCTTCATCGGGATTCCAATGGAAAAATCCATCGGATTTGAATCCATAGGAAATCCGATTGTGTGTACAGGGCTTTAGAGGCGCCTCTCTTCTCTTTTATACTCTGTAACTCCTGCTGGATTTTGCTTCTAATCCCCTTGTGGAAGCTTCCATTTTTGGATGGACATTTTATGGTTACACAACCTGGTCACATTGCCGTTATCTTTTTATATAGACTATAAACTGAAGGACTTATGAATAAATGGTTGTGGAACTAATCATTTGAGTTTCCATTATTTCTTATGGGATAATTTGCTTTGATATACAAGTGCTTTGGATTACAAGCATGTTTCTGAAACAAATTGTGTTCGCAATCCAAGATTTTACTGTATAAAAATTGGAAGAATTGCTGCACCAACATTTATTGAAAAAACATACAAAAAAGTTCATTAAGGATATTCCATTACAGTTTCGGGCCATTGTCGATAGCACTTTTCTTCTTGTGTTCTCATCTGAAGAAGGACGCGATCCATAATAGCCCAAAACTGTAATGATGGAATACAATTAATGGACTTTTTTGTATGTTATTTCAATAAATGTTGGTGCAGCAATCCTTCCAATTTTTATATATACTTTTTTCAGACACCCGTTTTAACTAGTGCCATCGATAATAGCCCCGAAACTGTAATGATGGATTACCCTTAATGGACTGCTTTTGTATGTTATTTCAATAAATGTTGGTGCAGCAATCCTTCAACTTTTTTTCTCTATATGACCAGTGGGATGGTCTGATTGCTTTGTGTTTTTTTTCCCAGAGAAAATGGAGTTACCCTTTAAAGCGGTGTTACACCCGCAAATTTCTTTCTTTAACCACTTCCCTGCCCAGCCATAGTCAAATGACGTCCACAGATGGGATCTCCCATCCTGGGTGGACGTCATATGAAGTCCTCGGTTTGTAGGGGGATATCTGAATGATGCCTGCAGCTAGAGGCATCATTCAGATATCCTTGTCTTCAGCCGGTGATTCTGTGCACCATAAAGAACGATCATAGCGGCGGTTCCGCCGCTTGATCGTTCTTATAGGCGGCGGGACGGGACATCCCCCCCTCCCGCCGCCATCCGGTGCTTCTCCGGGCTCTCCCGTGCGATCGGGGACCCGGAGCGAATCTTCCGGCGTCGTTGGTGGGTCACGTGATGAGCATAGAGATGACTGGTGACCAGATGGTCACCAGTCATCTCTATGATCGTCGGAGGCCCGGGCGCGATGTGATGATGTCACGCCCGGGCCTCAAATGTAAACAAAGCCGCCATTGCGGCTGTAAGTATGAGATCAGTGAAAAAAATTTCACTGATCTCATGCTTTCCAGCCTAGAGATGAGATGTGGGGTCTTATTGACCCCGCATCTCTCAATAAAGAGAACCTGTCACACACATTCCTATTACAAGGGATGTTTACATTCCTTGTAATAGGAATAAAAGTAATCAAAAAAAAAAGTAAAATAATTGTAAAAAAAAAAAAAATTTAAAAAAAAAATTAAAACGCCCCTGTCCCCGGTAGCTCGCGATCAGAAGCGAATGCACACGTAAGTCGCCCACATATGTAAACGCCGTTCAAACCACGCATGTGAGGTATCGCCGCGTGCGTTAGAGCGCGTGCAACAATTCTAGCACTAGACCTCCTCTGTAACTCTAACCTGGTAACCTGTAAAAAAAATTCAAGCGTCGCCAATGGAGATTTTTAAGTACCAAAGTTTGGCGCCATTCCATGAGTGTGCGCAATTTTAAAGCGTGACATGTTAGGTATCTATTTACTCGGCGTAACATCATCTTTTCCCAAAAAATTGGGCTAACTTTACCGTTTTGTTATTTTTTAATTTTTTAATTTTTTGCAATGACCGTCATTTTATTCCCTAGGGTGTCTGCTAAAAAAACATATATAATGTTTGGGGGTTCTGAGTAATTTTCTAGCAAAAGAATGATGATTTGTACATGTAGGAGAGAAGTGCTAGAATAGGCCCGGTATTGAAGTGGTACAAAAAGCCCGGTATGGAAGTGGTTAAAAGTCAGCAGCTACAAACACTCTAGCTGCTGACATTTAATAAGGACACTTACCTGTCCAGGGAGCCCGGGATGTCGGCCCCCCGAGGCCAATCCGTCCATCGCATTGGGTGCGACGCCGCCATTCTAACTAAGGGAAACCGGCAGTGGAGCCTTGCGGCTTCACTGCCCGTTTCCTACTGCGCATGCGCGAGTCGCGCGGCGCTTCGTGAATGGCCAGCTTGTCTTCTGGGACACACACAGGTCCCAGAAGACACAGGCGAGGGAGCAAGTGACCTAGGAGCTCCGCGGTATATGAAGTGGCAGAATAGGACGACTGCATAGCAACAGGGCGTTTCTGGTAAGTAAACATTTTTTTTTATATACAAATGTTTTTTTATATGTTTCCATGAGTGTTTCAATGGAAAAAAAAATTTCAGGGTGGAACTCCACTTTAAGTTAGAAGAGGACATATTTTATGGACTGGATTTCTGAGTGTAAGGAAAAAGAAGTGACCCCAAGCCCCAAAGATCAGCATGACAGCCAGTGTTGTTCATCTTACTTTAAAAAAGTAATTATTTACAGTTACAAATTACTTCTCCCAAAAAGTAATTGCGTTAGTAACTCAGTTACTACATTGAAAAAGTAATTAGTTACACAGCAAAGTAACTGACTTTTTTTTTGAGGGCACATAGCACATCAGGGCACATAGCACATCAGGGCATGGGGCACAGGGCACATAGCACATGAGGGCACATCAGAACATGTGGCACATAGCACATCAGGGTGGGGCACATAGCACATCAGGGCAGGGCACATAGCACATCAGGGTGGGGCACATAGCACATCAGGGTGGGGCACATAACACATCAGGGCAGGGCACATAGCACATCAGGGCAGGGCACATAGCACATCAGGGCAGGGCACATAGCACATCAGGGCAGGGCACATAGCACATCAGGGCAGGGCACATAGCACATCAGGGCAGGGCACATTGCACATCAGGGCAGGGCACATTGCACATCAGGGCATGGGGCACAGGGCACATAGCACATGAGGGCACATCAGGACATGTGGCACATAGCACATCAGGGTGGGGCACATAGCACATCTGGGCGGGGCACATAGCACATCTGGGCGGGGCACATAGCACATCTGGACAGGGCACATAGCACATTGTTTACCAGCCATGCAGAGTAGCGCAGGAAGCGTGTGTAATAAGTTCTCTCTCACCTCACGGCACTCACGCTACTCCCCGGCGGCCCCTCCTCTCTTCTCGTCCATCCCAGATGATGTCACAAGCAAATGGGGATGGACGAGAAGAGAGGAGGGGCCGCCGGGGAGTAGCGTGACTGCCGTCAGTGCCGCGACATGAGAGAGACCCGGTCATAGAGGAGAGGAGGAATTACACTACTGCCATCTAGTGGCTGTAGATGTAATTGGGGTAACGCCGCCCAAGTAATGGTAACTGCGTTACCATGAGGGGAAGAGTAATCAGTTAGATTACTCGTTACCCTCTAAAGTAACTGCGTTAAGTAACTCCGTTTATTCGAACTCAGTTACTTACATCACTGATGACAGCCAAGCAAGAACGGCGACTTCAGCGTATTTGTAGCACAGGTTCACTTTAAGATCTCAGTACAGTTTCAAAAACTCAAAATTGAACCCAAACCACAAATTACCGTCTGCAAGCAGTAAAACACAAGTCAAACAGAGCTCTGATCCAGCAAACACAATAGCTTGTAATTTTGGTTGAAGAAAAAAAAAAAAAAGCAGCTGTACAATCTACAGTGGGAGTAGAAGGCAGCAGCAATAGGATACATATATCTTCGGGAGAAAAGAATATCCCGGTGAATTATCTCCCTGTAAATGTGTCCACACTTTCTCAGAGCCTCTGAAAGGCCATTTATCTGTACAGAGGAGAATGTTCTGTAAAATAAAGTTTAGGCCTTTGTCTAAGAGCGCCGTCTTGTATCGGTTTCCATGGGAAAATTGCCAGTCTGAGAAGTCCAGCCACAGTACACAGAAATAGGGAGGATAATATTCATTAGAAATGACTGCGCCAAAATGATAAACTTTGCAGTGGGTGTATACTGTATAGTATAGTATAGTATTTCAGACTTTCAAGCTTCGAGGTTTTATTACTTTTTGTCTTTTTTTTTCTTGGATGTGAACATTTGCAGTCTACTTCAACCCAGGAAGGTTTCACCCCCTTCATGACCAGGCCATTTTTTGCGATACGGCACTACGTCACTTTAACTGACATGTGCATGATCATGTAACGCTTTACCCAACTAAATTTATGTCCTTTTTTTTCCCACAAAGAGAGCTTTCTTTTGGTGGTATTTGATCAGCTCTGCAGTTTTTATTTTTTGCGCTATAAGCAAAAAAGGGACAGATAAGTAAAAAGTAAGATAAAATATCCAATTAAAGATTTTTTAAAAAATTGAATTTCTCCATCAATTTAGGCCAATATGTATTCCGTTACATATTTTTGGTAAAAATAAATGCCCATAGTCCAGGGCTTGACAAATTTGCTTGGAATCTAGGAGCCAGCTAAAAAAGTTAGGAGCCAGGAATGCGCCCCATCAAGCCGAGCTTGCGCGCAGAAGAGAACGCATATGTGAGTAGCGCCCGCATATGAAAGCAGTGTTCAAACCACACATGTGAGGTATCGCCGCAATTGGTAGAGCGAGAGCAGTAATTCTAGACCTAGACCTCCTCTAATTCAAAACATGCAACCTGTAGAATTGTTTAAACGTCGCCTATGGAGATTTTAAAGGGTAAAAGTTTGTCACCATTCCACGAGCGGACGCAATTTTGAAGCGTGACATGTTGGGTATCAATTTACTCGGCATAACATTATCTTTCACAATATAAAAAAAAATTGGGCTAACTTAACTAGCGTCTTATTTTTAATAAAAAAAAAGTGTATTGTTTCCCAAAAAAGTGCGCTTGTAAGACCGCTGCGCAAATACGGTGTGACAGAAAGTATTGCAACGACCGCCATTTTATTCTCTAGGGTGTTAGAATAAAAAATATATATAATGTTTCGGGGTTCTAATTAGAGGGAAGGAGATGGCAGTGAAAACAGACAGGGGAAGCTCCATTAGCATTGCTGGTTGTCTTGTCATACCAACGGCCACCACAAGATGGAGCCAGATCACAGAAAGAAGCATAGGCCTGCAGAAGGCCGCAAAGCCGCGGCCTCAATTACCGACCGGCGCGGCCCAACGCGATCGCGCGGCAGGTGGGGCGCACGGAGACACAGGTTTACCCCAGCTGTGCCACGCCAGGGGTTTGTAGAACCCTGCAATAAGCACATATTGATT
The DNA here is from genome assembly GCA_029206835.1 of Rana muscosa. Classification (NCBI taxonomy): domain Eukaryota; kingdom Metazoa; phylum Chordata; class Amphibia; order Anura; family Ranidae; genus Rana; species Rana muscosa. Next base: position 349,482,207 of record CM055120.1, read on the forward strand.
GGTTTGTGCAAAAGTTATAGTGTCTACAAAACTATGGAATATTTTTATGGCATTTTTATTTTTAGTAGAAATGGCGGCAATCAGGGTTTTTTTCTTAGCAGGTCTGCGACATTGCGCGTACACATCGGGCACCAAGTGACACTTTTTGGACACTCAGCGACACTAATAGAGTGCTACAAAATGACACTGTACTCATGACACTATCATGGAAGGGGTTGTCAGGGGCGATCAAAGGGTTAAGTGTGCTCCTAGGGAGTGATTACTGTGTGGGGGATGGCTTAACTGGAGGAAGACAGAGATTCGTGTTTCTGCTTAGCAGAAACACAAGATCTCCATCTTTATGACAGATAGACAGTCTACCTTGTTTACATAGGCAGAACGTCTGCCTCTTCTGTCAACGATTGGCGGGACCCGGCGAACAGTGCGTCCGCTGGACCCACTGAGTGGCTCCCGCTGTGTCGAATCACAGCAGGAGCTGGTTGCCCTGCCGCAGCAAATGTTCAGTGGGCGGTCCGGAAGCGGTTAACATTACCTATTTATATACTCTTAACAAGAAGCAAATAAGCTTTAAACCAAGACCTCACCGATCTCTGTAGTTGCGGGCACAGTAGAGCAATTAAAGTGATTGTAAAACAACACATTCAGTTTAAAATGTAAGCAAAGCATTAGTGAAAAAATTATAAATACATTTTCGCCCCTCTTTTTATATAAGTGATCACATTCCCTCTGTTCTCAGCTGCATAAAAGCTGGGGGGAGGAGAAGCAACAGTACACTGAGCTTCCATGTGAATGGTTGTGCAGTGGGGGGGGGGGGGTGTCAGGACAAGTCATGCGCAGTGGGCAGCTGGCTTTGAAGTCACAAGGAGCCACAGCCAACATACCAGGGTCGAGACCCAAAGACCGGTGAAGAAACCGGCCGGTGTGAGGATGGCGCTGTATCCTTGAACAGGCGAGTGTCTGCTTATCAAAAGTCAGCAGCTACAATTTTTGTAGCTGCTGACTTTTCATTTTTAAAGAAATGATTGAAGAACCACACATGACCCTTTTTTAGCGTGCTAAGGTGCCATTCAAAATAAATGTCGCCGTTATGCACTAATGCAAATTACTTTGCAGGAATGCGTTACGTGCATTACTGCAAAGAAAAAAAGTGTGAATCCAGCCTTAGCATTTGTCATATTTCGGTCAAATGTCTCCATTAATGAAGACCAAGGTTAAAAAATAAACATGTGCAAAGCGTAACAAATTTGAGGGCCGGCGCTCTTCCAAAGTTTTGTATACAGGAAAACTACAGAACACACGAAAGCTAATAACTGAGCCGATGCTCATAACCAGAAGATCAATCTTTGCAGCCATCTGTTGTGAGGATATTTTCAGTAATTATATCATTTAGCCGATGCTGCAGGCACACAAATTACAGCACCGCGTACAAACATTGCGCAAGCAGGAGCAGTGTGTATGTGTGGACTCTAGGGGGCGCTGCATACTTATGTTTTCCAGAGTTTTTATTCCCAAGGAAAAGAAAGGCTGACATACACGTACATCAATACATGGCTAAGCCTGTAACTGACTCTGATTAATACAACTGTTCGTGTCTATGAGACAAATCTGGAACGTTTTGTGAGAATGAGTCTGTACAATGATCAATAAGCCTTTAATTAAAAATTCTATTTTATAGTGGTAATGCTTTTAACATAAAAGAAATGCTTTCAATCATTAAAAAAAGTTAGGAGTTGTTTTATTTATTTATCAGATAACTATCTACAGTGAAAGAATATTCAGTCTTCCTCTGCCAATCCCTGGCACATATATGGGAAGGTTTCCCCTCCCTTGTAAGAATATGATCCTCGCGGAAATCAATTTGGTGGCACAGAAACACTTGCCAGCCATACACTGATCACATCAGGTAATAGGGTCAATGTATTATGTTGCATGAGTTACCTTTCCTGTGTTCATTATTTAATCTTATGACAATATGATCAATAACCACTTGCATACTGGGCACTTTTACCCCCTTCCTGCCCAGGTCAATTTTCAGCTTTCAGCGCTGTCACACTTTGAATGACAGACAATTTCGCTACACTGTACACATTTTGTTCACATAAATAGAGGTTTTCTTTTGGTGGTATTTAATCACCAGAGGTTTTTTTTTATCTTTTGCTAAACAAACAAAAAAAAAAAATTGGGGGGAAAAATAATTTAAATTGTTTCATAGTTTGTTATACAATTTTGCAAACAGGTACATTTTTCTCCTTCACTGATCTGCGGCGCTAATGGGCACTAATGAGGCTGCACTGATGGGCACTAATGAGGCTGCACTGATGGGCACTAATGAGGCTGCACTGATGGGCCCTGGGAGGCTGCACTAATGGGCCCTGGGAGGCTGCACTAATGGGCCCTGGGAGGCTGCACTAATGGGCCCTGGGAGGCTGCACTAATGGGCCCTGGGAGGCTGCACTAATGGGCCCTGGGAGGCTGCACTGATGGGCCCTGGGAGGCTGCACTAATGGGCCCTGGGAGGCTGCACTAATGGGCCCTGGGAGGCTGCACTAATGGGCCCTGGGAGGCTGCACTAATGGGCCCTGGGAGGCTGCACTGATGCAGGGCTCGACAAACCCTGGGCGCCAGGTCGCAATTGCGACTACCATTAGCGACCTGGGGCGGCACAGCTGGGGTACCCTGTCTCCGTGCGCACCCTCCCTCGCGAGCGCGTCGGGCCGCGCCGGCCACTGAGGCCGTGGCTTTGCGCCCTTCTGCAGTCCTATGGTTCCTTCTTTAATCTGGCGTCCTCTTGTGGTGGCCGTTGGTATACCAAGACAACCAGCAATGCTAATGGAGCTTCCCTGCCTGTTTCCATCTCCTTCCCTTTACTTAGAAGTTAGAACTCCAAACATTATATATATTTTTTATTCTAACACCCTAGAAAATAAAATAGCGGTCGTTGCAATACTTTGTCACACCGTATTTGCGCAGCGGTCTTACAAGCTCACTTTTTGGGGAAAAGTTAGCCCAATTTATTTTATATTGTGAAAGATAATGTTACGCCGAGTAAATTGATACCCAACATGTCACGCTTCAAAACTGCATCCGCTCGTGGAATGGCGACAAACTTTTACCCTTTAAAATCTCTAGAGGCGACGTTTAAAAAAATTCTACAGGTTGCATGTTTTGAGTTGAGTTACAAAGGAGGTCTAGGGCTATAATTATTGCTCTCGCTCTACCAATCAAAGAGATAACTCACATGTGTGGTTTGAACACCGCTTTCATATGCGGGCGCTACTCACGTATGCGTTCGCTTCTGCACACGAGCTCGGCGGGACGGGGCGCATTCCTGGCTCCTAACTTTTTTAGCTGGCTCCTAGATTCCAAGCAAATTTGTCAAGCCCGGCACTGATGGGCCCTGGGAGGCGGCACTGATGGGCCCTGGGAGGCGGCACTGATGGGCCCTGGGAGGCGGCACGGATAGGTGACACTGATGGGCACGGATTGGCAGCCCTGATGGGATTGCACTGATAATCAGGAGGTGAACAGGCCTCACTAAATAAAATGGAAATCTTTTTGTTAAGCAATGCTACGCTTCTGGAAATAAAGTGCTCTGGTATGAGCGAGAATTTACAATGCAAAACTGTTGGTCCTGCATTGTACATTATGACCTCAGAGCAACTGTGAATGATGAAGTGAAAGAGAGAAGCAGCTTCGGGGACTGTTCACATGAAGAGCCTGCTGAAGCAAGGTTGACATTTTTTACTGATACCCTGGACACATGCATTTAAATAAGAACTATAGGCAAAACTTTTGTTTTCATTTTCGGTAGAGTAAGAGAGGGTTATAACCCCTGTCAGATTTTTTTTATTTATTTATTTTTGCCATCTTTGTCACATTGGGAAGATTAACCTTCAATTCCTGTCCGATAACCAAAACAGGAAGTGAGAGGAAATCCTTGCAAATTAAGGGAATTCCTTGGGGATCCCTGGGTCAAGTTATTGTTTTTCTGTCCCGCTGGGTAGATTTTCCTTCACTTCCTGTTCCAGGGACAGAACAAGAAGTGAGAAGAGATTTCTCCAAAGTGAGGGCAAGTCCCCTCTTAGAGAGTTGTCACCAGAACAGGTTTACCATTTACCCATTGAACGATTTGCCCCTAGTTTATGTTCCTGCGAAAACTCAAAAGTATTGCATTTGTCATCATTTTCTGTATCGGAGATACAATTGTCATCAGAAAAAATAGAGATGGTCAACCTCCCCAGTGGGGACCCAGACAGTGATGAAGACCCAACAGAGATTCTAACCCTTCCACATTCTATTCAAAAATAGACACGAATGTGCGTTTCCCTATTGCACTGCTATAGCAGTAATTTCTAGCAGTCTCATGTAATATGTCCACAGTCTCTGACCATCTCTTTTATCCTGTCTGCAGTCTCTGACCATCTCTTGTATCCTGTCTGCAGCCTCTGACCATCTCTTGTATCCTGTCTGCAGTCTCTGACCAGCTCTTGAATAATTTCTGCAGCCTCTGACCATCTCTTGTATCCTGTCTGCAGTGACCATTTCCTGTAGATGTCTATAGCCTTTGACTACATCCTGTTATGCGTCTTCTATCTCTGACCCTAAATATTCACTAAATTTTATACGCAGCTCTTGGGTAATGTCGAGGGAAGCACTTGAGGTCATATCAAGAAAGTTGACCACTAATTTAAAAGGTCCCCAGAATGGTAAACACGTGATTAGGTTGTATTCCAGTCTGCCAAACCATGGCTTTCCCAGATCTACAACAAAGCACTGCGTTAAAACAACATCTAAAAATACATATAAAACAGAAAGTTTAGCTAGTTGCTGCTGAGTAGTGATAAAAGTTTCTTTCGAAGTTTAGACCCCATGCACAAAGGTCTTTTATTGCCGACAGCTTAGAAAGACAAATAGCCCCAACGAGGCCATAAAACAAAGGGCTCTTATGCTATATATTTCTCCGGGACTGGCACAGTAGAAGCTTGTACACAATCTGAGGATTCCATGCATAAAAACACCAATTAAGAGGTCCAACAACGAAACTGAAAACTTTGCCTGACATCTTGATCTTTGCTGCCACCAAATTGCTGCACTAAAAGCAATTTTGGGACCGGGGAGGACAAACAAGTCCATTGTGGCCTCCTTGAAAAAATATGTCAACAGAGGCGTTATCTGCCAACATGCCTGCTTCATAGGGCACAGGCTCTAGCCGCCTAATTGTAGAATGACAATGCTCGAAATTTAGATTCCTTACAAAGATCGTACAGCAGAGGTGAAAATTACTTCTTGTAGTGCTTTTTTATCAAATCCTGGAGCAAGCCCTGCAGATACGTTGTGCTCCTGTTGCAATCCATCATATAGTATTAAGCCCCGTACACACGGTCGGACTTTTGGCCAACAAACTTCATTTTGAGCAAGTTGGACCAACAATGCAACCGTGTGTACGCTCCATCGGACAAACTTTAACTTTTTTCTTGTTTTCATCGGACAAAAGTTGGGTCTGCAAACGGACAAACTTTTGCCCAACAAAAGTCCGATGGAGCAAAGTCCGACCGTGTGTACAGAAAACCATCGGATTTTTGTCCGATGGACAAAACAACAAATGTTAAAATCAACCAACAATAGCAGAAGTTGACCAAAGGGTGGAGGTAAAGGGCAGAAAACCACGTGATGTTGCAAAAAGTTTTGGGAAAGTTTGCAGAAAAGTCCGAGCGTATGTATGCTATGGGTGTTCCTGACCAACTCCGTTCGGACAAAAAAACACAGAAAAATCCGATGGAAATCCGACCGTGTGTACGGGGCTTTAGGCGACCAGATCAAGAAATTATTATGACTAATAAAGTATATGTAAACTCAATCATCAAAATTCCAAATACCGGTAGGCTACATACCCAGATAAAATGCATATATGAGGGGATTTATCTGATAAAGGACTTTTTTCTCAATCCAATCCTGAGATGTGCACAGCTCTGCTTTGCAATAGCAATCTTTGGCACATCACTATTTAGACTGGGAGAGGGAACTATAAGCCAATCAGGTTTTAATGCACCGTTTCGACCCTAACAAATTGTCTTTGCTTATTGAAGGAGAGGGCACAGAGATGACCACACCAATGTGCCGCTGCCCTGTAAACATCTAATCTAAGTTTAGATAAAGCTGCATTGCTTGGACTGCAGAGGAGAAAAGTAAATGATCAGAACCGGGCCATGGTACCCGATAGGAGTGTCCAAATTATAAGCAAATTCTAGCAATATAGAGGATTTTTAATGTGCCAAGTAATACACTTACTGTATTTATTGGCGTATAACACTCACCTTTTTACCCTAAAAATAGAGGGTAAACTGTGCCTGCGTGTTATACGCAGGGGGCTATGGAAAGTTTTTTTCCTGAAAGTTCCCTCTTAAAGTTAGGGTGCGTGTTATACGCCTGTGCGTGTTATACGCCAATAAATACGGCAATTTAAAAGAATTTCGGACATTGTTTTTAGACACTCATTTAAAATCACATTAAAATTTTATTTTACATCACAAATACAGCTGACTTTTTGTGTTGCCAATAAATTATAGGCTGCATACAAATAACATATATATATATATATATATATATAAATTCATGTTCACATATATATTACATTTGTTAAATCATAATCACAGTTCATGCTTACCCCAATTAACATAATTTAGAAAAACTTAATTTTCCATTCCTTCGCTGCAAAAGGTTTGTGTCCCCACAATCCTAGGGTGGAACTACAAACCTATAATTTATTGGCAACATTCCTCCTGATGAAGCCGTTGTTGGTGAAACATGTTGAGGAAGACGACATTATTTGTGAAGGAGAAAGACATCAGATTTTCTGCTGTATTTGTGATTTTAAATGTGTCTAATAAAAATGTCAAAAATTTGTTTAAACAAAGTGTATTACTTAGCACCTTAAACATCCCATATATTGCTAGAATTTTCTTATACATTTTAGGGATGTTGGTGCTACTTATGAAAAATCTCTCCTAGTCCAGTTACAACCTAAGTAAAGTGTAAATTATAGCACTGGCTGAACAGAATTTGATTTTGAACATCAGAACTTGCTGAACAATTTAAAACTCTTTTGGCCGTTAAGACCGTTCCAACGTATGCATTTCAGTGTGGTAATCAGACGTTTTCCTACATTTACTTCTGCAGTAAATGACTACTGGGTGACTATGGTCAGGGTTGCCTTCAGAATTCATAAGGCCCCGTACAGTCTGACAAGCTTCCCCCCCCAACCTAGCCAATTTTAGAACGTAGCAGAAATTCTCCACTCAGTACTTTATTCCCACTCATCAATATTTAAGACCCAGACCTTCAAGTTCTACACAGTACCCACCTCCAGGCAATTTAGGCCACATTGGAGTGTACTCCATCTATTTTTAGTATTCTGCAGCACTATAACCAGTATTTGGCAGTGCATTGCTGGGGAGCCTGCATTGTGGTCTGGGAAGGCATCAGTCAGAATAGCATGCAGATAAAGCCAAGTCCTCCTCTCCATTACTGCTTTCATTCAAGACAGCTTGCTTATTATTTTGTTTGTATTATCCCTGTAAACTAATACATTTCGCTGGAAAGCTTGTGCTTTTGAAAAACAACAGACTGGCTGGATCACCAGATGAAAATAGAAGTAAGAAGCCTTTAAATTTAAACAAATGCAGCCATCACATTGAAAGATCGATAAGCTGCAGAATAATGAAGGTTTGCCTTTTGGGTATAGAATTGCTTTAATGAATTGCACTAAATAAAATTGTAGGTCAATTTGAAGGGAATCATGGGACAATTTGACATTTGTGCAATACGTTTTGGATGGAACCTGCTATTCTTTGACTTCCCCAGTATGGTACAGGACAAAAGCAGAAATTCAACACTTCACTTGCAGCTCCAACCTCTGGTGAAACTGGGTATTGCAGCTAAGCCAATTAACAATAATCAAATAAGGATCAAATTATACCAAATAAAAAAGGAAAAAAACGAAATTTAGTACATCTCTAAAATACATGAACATTTCCCATGTTTCATCTTTTTATACACACTGCAAGTACAAAAAATAACTATTCATGTGCTAGACGCTAATGCCCTGTACACACGGTCGGTTTTTCCGATGGATGGACTTTTTTCATCTGAAAAAACTATCGTGTGTGGGCCCCATCTGACTTTTTTCCATCAGTGTTAAAAAATAGAACACGTTTTAAAATTTTCCCATGTGTGGAACTCCATTGAAGAAAAATCCACGCATGCTCAGACTAAATTACAAGACGGGAGCGCTCATTCTGGCAAAACTAGCGTTCGTAATGGAGATAGCACATTCGTCATGCGGTAACGGACTGAAAAGCACGGAGAATGAAAAGCGCGAATCGGCTGACGCCAAACTTTTACTAACACGCGGTAACATGAAATCAGCAAAAGCAGCCCAAAGGGTGGCGCCATTGGATTTGAACTTCCCATTTATAGTGCCGTCGTACGTGTTGTACGTCACGGCGTTTTGGACGGTCGGAATTTTGTCTGATGGTGTGTAGGCAAGACTGATGAAAGTCAGCTTTATCCGAATTCCGACGGAAAATTCCATTGGATTTTATTCCATCGGAAATCTGATCGTGTGTACAGGGCATTTGTGTATTCTAAACTTTGACATAACAATCAGGGCCTGGGCAGAGGGGTAGGCAGAAGAGGCAGCCCCTTCAGAAACAGAGGGGTGAAGACCTGCAACCATGCTCCCATATGCTCATGGGGGGGGGGGGAACAGTTTGGTCCTTTTCCCTTGGGAGCTAATGAACCTAGCACCCAGTGTATTTTTGACAAGTGGTGTCAGCCCTGTCTACTTCATTTCTGATGGATGACAAAGAACACAGACCACCACTCTCCTCTCCTCCCCCTCTTCATCTCCATAACCCCTCCTGCACAGGCAGGAAGCATAGGAAGTGATCAGCTCACACAATGTATGCCAAAATCCACAGATAATATTTGCACTTATCGGACAGTGTTTTAGCATGTATGCAGTGTCCACAGACCCTGAATAAACAAAAGCAAATATAATAAATATATAAAATGTAAAACAAATTACCCCAAACCATTTTTTGTTTTTAAATATATGTACCTTAGGAACACTGATGTCATTAATGTCCAGTGTCATCTGTACAGGCCACAATATGTATTCCTCTTTTTAAACACGTATGAGATGAGAGGACACACGGAATTTAAAGTAAACTACAGAAAGACGCTTTGAACTAACTAAAAGCTATTTTACCTCCTTTCAGCCAGAGGATTGACAAAGTATTTAAATATTAGTATAATCTGGAACTTGGCTGAGACAACGACTTTCGCAGTTTAGATATTGGATAAATGAATAGACGGATCGCACTTCTGCATCTCACAAAGTTCAGCTTTTATTAGGATAGGAATAAAAGGAACACAGCTGGCTGCCTCAACATTTTCCCTCGGCATATACACCGAGGATGTTTTCATGGTGAATACAGCCCAAAAATCCGGTACTTTAATTCTGTATAGATCTGGGATGGGATACTGGAGTGAGCTGTGCCCTCCCCAGATTTTAGTAGCCCCCCCAACCTCCAGGTCTCCTAGACCAGTGCATCTATTGCCAGCAAGCCATTCATGATCCAGACACCAGTCCTCAACGCCGGTGTCTATCCCTCCTTCCCTCCCAATCTTCTTTGAAATGATAGGTTGTTAGGACTGCCAGCATCCCAACAAGCAACATCACGTGTGAACCCTGACCCCAGATTTTACAAGAGGGCAAAAGTAGAATTTCCCTTGTCCATACCTGCAGCCTACTGCACCTTCAGACCTCTACCTGCCTGGCGTTGGAAGGTACAGGGCACTCTGATGGGGCAACTGATGTAAGAGTAGACTCTGATGGGAACAGTTGATGTAAGGGGGCACTCTCTGTTGGGGACAAATTGATGACAAAGGACCCTGATGAGGACTCCTGATGTAAGGGGGAATGCTGAAGGGGACTCCTGATGTAAAGGGGAGCTCTGATGAGGACTCCTGATGTAATGGGGAGCTCTGATGAGGACTCCTGATGTAATGGGGAGCTCTGATGAGGACTCCTGATGTAAAGGGCACCTCTGATGAGGACTCCTGATGTAAAGGGCACCTCTGATGAGGACTCCTGATGTAAAGGCAACCTCTGATGAGGACTCCTGATGTAAAGGCAACCTCTGATGAGGACTCCTGATGTAAAGGCCACCTCTGATGAGGACTCCTGATGTAAAGGGCACCTCTGATGAGGACTCCTGATGCAAGAGGCACCTCTGATGAGGACTCCTGATGCAAGAGGCACCTCTGATGAGGACTCCTGATGCAAGAGGCACCTCTGATGAGGACTCCTGATGCAAGAGGCACCTCTGATGAGGACTCCTGATGCAAGAGGCACCTCTGATGAGGACTCCTGATGCAAGAGGCACCTCTGATGAGGACTCCTGATGCAAGAGGCACCTCTGATGAGGACGCCTGATGCAAGAGGCACCTCTGATGAGGACTCCTGATGCAAGAGGCACCTCTGATGAGGACTCCTGATGCAAGAGGCACCTCTGATGAGGACTCCTGATGCAAGAGGCACCTCTGATGAGGACTCCTGATGCAAGAGGCACCTCTGATGAGGACTCCTGATGCAAGAGGCACCTCTGATGAGGACTCCTGATGCAAGAGGCACCTCTGATGAGGACTCCTGATGCAAGAGGCACCTCTGATGAGGACTCCTGATGCAAGAGGCACCTCTGATGAGGACTCCTGATGCAAGAGGCACCTCTGATGAGGACTCCTGATGCAAGAGGCACCTCTGATGAGGACTCCTGATGCAAGAGGCACCTCTGATGAGGACTCCTGATGCAAGAGGCACCTCTGATGAGGACTCCTGATGCAAGAGGCACCTCTGATGAGGACTCCTGATGCAAGAGGCACCTCTGATGAGGACTCCTGATGCAAGAGGCACCTCTGATGAGGACTCCTGATGCAAGAGGCACCTCTGATGAGGACTCCTGATGCAAGAGGCACCTCTGATGAGGACATTTGATGCAAGAGGCACCTCTGATGAGGACATTTGATGCAAGAGGCACCTCTGATGAGGACATTTGATGCAAGGGGGAACTTTGATGAGGACTCTTGATGAAGGGGAGCTATGAGGACTACTGATGTAAGGGGGACTATGATAGGACACCAGATAATAAGAGGGCACAAGTTCTCTTTAATCATCCTAATCTAATGACAGTCTAATACGTGCACTTTTTGTGGCAGCCACGTAGAGTCGAAGGGTGTTCACCCCTGCACTACCTGGAAGTAATGTCAGATGCTACTCCTGGGTCATGACTGGTAGAGAACTGCACCGAAAAAATTACATGAGCTTCTTTTGAGATATAAGCTTTAAACTTCAAGCTTTTTCTTGCACTAATAGACTTTATTCAGAGCACCTGAAAGATGCACATAAACATGCAGTTTTCTGTAGTACAGTACTAGCTGTTCATTGACTAAAAATGTACATAATGAAATACTAGCCTGAGATGCCCACTAAAATGTTCAAAAATGCCTGTACAAAATCTAAAAAAAAAAAAAAAAAAAACACAAAAACATTTGTAAAATGACCAAAGAAGCTCAGCTCATGTGTGAATACAATCTTAAGCTGGCCATACACTGGAAGAATGTCATTTGAAAACCTTTATTTCAAGAACATTTGTTTGCTTTTTTAATTATTAGTGGAGTCAAATCGAAATTCATTTCAACTCCTGTGATGAGAAAATTAAAAGAAGGAGGAATGATTTTTTTTTTTTCTCCAACAAACCAATCCTTACAGTGAGCGTGGTTTATGTTAAGGAAATTCTATCTATTCCAAAGTGGAATCTTAAAAATCTGAGTGACAATAATCAAGACATCAAATTTACTGATGAGAATTTTCCTATAAATTATTATTTAGGTACTTATATAGCGCCGTCAATTTACGCAGCGCTTTACATATACATTGTACATTCACATCGGTCCCTGCCCTCAAGGAGCTTACAATCTAAAATCCCCAACTCACATTCATATACTAGGGCCAATTTAGACAGAAGCCAATTAACCTACCTTTTTTTTTAAAGTGGATACATTGCTTACATTGTACCCAAGACATGATCAGGTATGAGAATCCGTGTACATTGTATTCATTCACATTCATGGAAATACAACACTTTATTGCGGTGACTGCACAAACCTCGTTTTGGCCTTACTTTTCAAATAGAATTCTGCTTTATGATTTATAGGGGTGTAATCTTCTGGAGGTTGCAGCTGCTACTATTTTTCATAAAAATGAATTCTATTGAGTTGATTTTTTTTTACTCTAAGCTTTGCTTTTTTTCTTCTATATTCATGCAGTATTTTGCATACCTTTCAATAAGATCCAGAAAAGTGCATCTTTCAATAACTTTACAAGTCTGCATAAATACATTCCTGGCATGTCACAATATACAGCAACAGGATCATTTTTCACAAAAGCCGTACCCTCTATGATTAAAAAGCAGTTCTTCAGCTGTAAGCTGGCCATACATTATGTGAATTTCGGTCAGTTCCTGATGCACGGGATTAAATTCGCTCTGTGGGTGGCCCTGTCACCACCATCCCACCCGACATCCTTCTATGTCTTATAAAAACTTCTGCAGAGCTGTATCCAATCAAATGTAGCCACTATTCTGGTTATCTTAGACAGGCCATAGACGGTGCAAATTTCTGAACCTCCTCCTAGCTAAACCCCCCTCTCCTGGCTATGTCCCTTTGACATGTTTACAGCAGTTGTAAACCGATGATGCTTAAAAAATTTCTGCAAGGCAATGTCAATGTGCTAGAATGCATCACATTATGAGAAACTTGCCTTAGAAAGAAGCCCTCCCGCACTGCAATGTCACCACTAAGACTGCCAACATCTTTCTTCGGTCTACCTTCCTGGTTAGCAGAGGGGGGGCGCGATGACGTCACGCCCACGCATGTGTGCGGGAGCCACCGGTTTCGGCACGGGCTCTGAAGGTCCAGCTACATGCACTCTGAATATCTCCTAAACTGTGCAAGTTTAGGAGATATTCACAGTACCTACAGTTAGCCTTATTATAGGCTTGCCTGTAGGTACAAGTGGTAGTAGAGTTTGCTACCACTTTTTAATTAAGCTCTACGATTAAGCCCCATAGGTGGGGCGAAACATGTCAGAGGAGCATAGCCACAGAAGGGGTTCTGGCTAAAGCCATATACCGTACTTATGTCTCTATATAGTGTCTGGGTTCCGGTGTGCAGCGTTTCCACCCTCTGTCTTCCAATCTGTTTTAGCTCACCTGGATGAGCTTGTTTGAATATCGGCTTTGCATTGCAGGGGAAAGTTTTTGAGTACTTTGAGCAGCGCTCCAAGTTTTTGTATATGGGTCCCAGGGCCTGATCTGTGTCAAAAATTTGTGAAAACAGGCAGGAACTTCAGACAACAGAAATTACTTATATTTGTCATCTAACGAGCAGGGCCCTCTGATCCCTCCTGTATTGATTTGTATTGTAACTGTACTGTCTGCCCCCATGTTGTAAAGCGCTGCGCAAACTGTTGGCGCTATAAAAAATCCTGTTTATTAATAATAATAATAATAATAATATTAATAATCTCTTAAAAAGCAAATGTAGTCGAGGAAGTAGACGTTGACCCTGGATGATGCCAGACCAAAAATGGCGCTCTGTCCTTCAGAGCGGCTGAATCTCTCCAGTGGGAACATAGACAGCAATAAAAAAATTACCGGGGGTCTAACCCTTATGCATTCTATCCAAAACTACAATAAACATTTTTGTCTTTAGATCCCTGTACAGGCATGAAATAAAATAGCTAATAAAATCAAGTTACATCTTTGAAATCATCTTTATCCTAACAATATCACATTTATTGCACTAAGCATCCTGTAAATGACATGGCATTACCTCAATTTCTGCACCTTGATGAATGCAGCTAGCGGGGACATGCACAGTGTCGGCGTGCTCCTGCACCACCCCGAACCCTACTAATAACATACAGATGTTTTCCTTCTTTTTTTCAAGGTTGTTAAAACAAAGGCAGCAAGCAACTTCACTCCACCCTTACAGGCAAATTATGAAAGCCAGACCCGTGCAAACCGCAGACTCCGCTCTCAACAGTGTACAGGATCTGCAGTCTGGATTTTTTTTTATTCTTTTATTAATATTGTTGTATTAGTATCAAACGTGACTGTGCGTGTGAAAGACAAGCAGCATGAGCGCAGTATATAGACTGGCCTGGGAGATTTGCATCAAATTCGTACCATATGTTTCTTTATTTAATATAATCTTTTTATAAGGTAAAAACAGAAAAAAGGTATTGGTGGTGCTTTTTCTGTTTCATATCCACCCAAGCACAACATTCAGTTTTAAGTTTCACTTAAAGCTCTCCAGGAAAGCAAATTAAATACATAAAGATTTGTAGATCGGTGCAGCCAGTCAGACCCTTAACCTGCAAAGCTTGGTCAAGAACACACCCCTCGGCCTGTGATTGGGCACTGAAGGAGCAGCAGCAGACAGATGGGGTCACCCCTTCACTCAATCTTATAGCAGAATGTTTACCGTTAGCACATCTGCAAATAACAGTGCCTCGATACAGTGAAACTTTACTCCAATCAACACTGACTGTTTAATCTTATGCTGCTAGCATTAGTAAATAAATATAATTTTCTATCAGATTTACTTATTTTAAACTTTTTTTTTTTTTTTTATAATTGTTATTACTTCCTGGTTTCCAGGCAAATGATGTCATACATCCCAAGAGACTTGAGATGGGGGAGGAGGGGTTTTCTATGCCTATCTTTATTTATGAGACACTCTGACTCCCTATGATGCTCTTTTTATACACGATTATGTTACTGACATGTTGCCAATTAACCTAATTAGTTGCAAAATATTCTTCCAGCTCTTCCTTGTTGGCACCGCTAACTTTGCCAGCTTTTTTTTGCCCTCTCCCAACTTTTTTGAGACACATTGCTGCCATCAATTTCAAAATTACTTTTTTTTTTTTAATGGTACATTTTCTCAATTTAAATATTTGATATGTTTTCTATTGAAATGAAATACTGGTTAATGAGATTTGCAAATCATTGCATTCTGTTTTTATGTCGATTTTACACAGCATCCCAACTTGTTTGGAATTGGGGTTGCAAAAGAGAAGTGTGGCCAAAGCTTTATTGGTCATACTTCTCTTGTGGGTCACAGGAGTGCACTTATGCCCCATACACACGGTCGGGAATTCCGACCGTGTATATGCTCCATCTGACTTTTTCTGTCTGGACTTTTTCCCGTTGGAAATCCGGACCGTGTGTATGGGGCATTACTTTCGCTCTCCTGTAACCCAGCTTATGGAGGGCTACTGCCTGTCCTCAACTGATGCAATAGAGTCGCTCCAGGCTTTGGAAAGATCCCAACAATATTTTCGGGATCCACCCAGCTGCCTGATTGACACCTGACTCCGCCTCTAAGGTGCAAGCTGTGGCAGCCCCTCTCTCCTGCTTGGCGCTCCAGTGAGCACTGGATGAGTAGACTGGAAAGTGCTGACTGACAGTTACTGCTCGGAGCAGACCAAGAACTGTAAGACAGAAGCTGGTTAACATACCAGAATGTCTTTGAAATGTTGAAGAAAACCCAGGCAAGCATATGGTGCCCTGTCCAGGACTTGAACCGGACACCCCCGTGCTGCATGGCATAAGAATACCTACTAAATGTGCCAGATTTGAAAAATACGTATTCTTCTTTTCAAGACAAATTCCTCTGTCTCCTTGCAAATCAGTTTCCCTCTTTTGTTCTGATATTTAGATTGCTAGAAAGTAATTTACCGAACAAAATTGATATTCTGCTCTAGACCTTTCATCCAACATCTAAATTATTGCCTTTGTTACTCTGAACAGTATAAAGGGAAAGTACCGTGTATACTCGAGTATAAGCCGAGATTTTCAGCCCTTTTTTGGGGCTTAAAGTCCCCCCCTCGGCTTATACTCGAGTCATAGAAATTTTTACATTGTAAATATTACCTGTAAAGAAGTTGCGGCTGCGGCGTCCATCGTTCGAATTCCGCGGCGTCCATCGTTCAAAATTCTGCGGTCTCTTCCTGTTCCTTACTTGATAGGCGAGTCTCAGCAGACACTCTCCGCATATCACGAACGTTCTCTCATCCTCAGTTTTCCAGCAGACGTCTGTGATTGGCGGAACACCCAACACAGTGTCTGCTGGGAAAACTAAGGATGAGAGAATGATCGTGATAGGCGGAGAGTGTCTGCTGAGACTCGCCTATCAAGTAAGGAACAGGAAGAGACCGCGGAATTTTAAAAGATGGACGCCGCGGAATTCGAATGATGGACGCCGCAGCCGCAACTTCTTTACAGGTAATATTTACAATGTAAAAATTTCTATTTACAGGGAACAGCGAGCTAGGGAACAGTGGGGCATCGGCTTATACTCGAGTCAGTAAGGTTTCCCAGTTTTTTTGGGCAACATTAGGTACCTCGGCTTATACTCGAGTCGGCTTATACTCGAGTATATACGGTAAGCGTAAAAAAAACAAAAAACAAAAGCATGCTTATATATTAATTCTTCATGGTCTGTGTAATTGGGGGATGTGGAAGGGGGTGCGTCCCTTCCAACAAATTGTGACTACTAAAAGGTGTCCCTCTTTGTGATCTAGAAAGTGGGGGCTATGTATAAGTGCTGACCACTAAGCCACAGTGCCGTCTAGGGCCGAAACAACTAATCGATTAATCGACAACTAATCGATTATGAAATTAATTGATTACAATTTTCATAATCGATTAATCGGCCAGTAACATAATGGGATTAAAAAAAAAAAAAACTAGTTAGCCCTTTATAGTACAAAAAGAGCAGATCGCTACTGTAAATATTACTTTCACTGTCCCACAGTAAAAAATTAACCCCTTACAGTAGCGATTATTTGCTCTTTTTGTACTAATTTTAGTTTTTTTAACCCCCATTATGTTACTAAACCTCTCAGGCCGGGGTCACACTTATGTGTTTTTTGGTGCTTTTTTCAGAAACACACTACAGTTCATTTACATGGTTTCCTATGGGACACGTTCACATCCAGGATTTTTTCAGCGGCTGCGTATTTGGAAAGGGCAAGGACTTTTTTTTAACGCAAAACGGTGCCATTTTGTTTTTTTGGTTTAATATACTTCAATGTAGAAGCTGCAAGAAAGCATGTAATGTGTTTTTGCGGCAATTTGTGTTTTGTAATCTGCCCAACAACAAATTGGGCAAAAAAAAAAAAAAATGCAAATCGCAGCAAAATTACCTTTTTTTTCCCTTACGTTTATCAACCGATTAGTCGATTAACCACTTAACGACCGCCCACCGCCGATTTACGTCGGCAGAATGGCACCGACAGGCAGAATCACGTAGATCTACGTGATCGCCTTTGTGCAGTTGGGGGGTCCATCCGGACCCCCCTTCACTGCAGTGAGCGGCCGTTAAGTGTTCGGGTGCGATCAATGATGAGGGGGGAGAGCGCTCGATTCCGCCCCCCCCCCCTCGCGATCGCTCCCGGCCAATGAAAATGCTTCCTCCGCCATGTGATGTAAACACAGGCAGGAGGAAGTGATGTCATCTCCCTCGCCGCGGTCTTTTCGTTCCCGGCGCCGAGCAGAGAAGAAGCAGGTTAGTGCACCAACAGTCCACTGACACGTAGGTACACATAGGCACACAAATCACCCCCCAGTCACCCCCAGATCACCCCAAAGCCCCCAATCACAGTGTCACTGATTGCAGTGATCATTTATTTTACTGATCACTGCATTTAGTGTCATCTGTGATTGTAAAAAGTTGCAGGGCAGTTAGGATTAGGCCCCTTTAGGTCCAGGGTAGCCCCCTAACCCCCCCTAATAAAGGTTTAACCCCTTGATCACCCCCCAGGTAACCCTTTCACCCCCTAACTTCAGCGTCACTAAGCGATTGTTTTTCCGATCGCTGTATTCGTGTCGCTGGTGTTTTAGATAGGCAGTTATTTTTTTTTAGGTTCGCCGCAGGTTTTTATTAGTGTCAGGTACCCCCATATATTATTTTAACCCCCTGATTGCCCCTAGAGTTAACCCTTTCACCAGTGATCGCCGTATAAGCGTCACTGGTGTCACTGGTTAGCCAGTAAGTTATTTAGTTATTTAGGTTACCCGTCAGGTTTTTATATAGTGTCAGGTACCCCCATATTTAACCTAATAAAGGTTTTAACCCCCTGATTGCCCCTAGTTAACCCTTTCACCAGTGATCACCATATAAAGGTTACGGGTGACGCTGGTTGATTAGTTTGCTTTTTATAGCATCAGGGCACCCGCCGTATATAACCCAATAAAGGTTTAACCCCCCTGATCGCCCGGCGGGTGAGATCAATTAGGTTTTAGCGCCAGAGAGGGTCTGCGTCGCCCCAGGCAGTGTTAGGTTAGTGACAGTAACGCTAACACCCACGCGCAAAGCATACACCCCCCTTAGTGGTATAGTATCTGATCAGATCTGATACTAGCATCCCCAGCGGTTTAGGGTTCCCAAAAACGCAGTGTTAGCGGGATCAGCCCAGATACCTGCTAGCGCCTGCGTTTAGCCCCTCCGCCCAGCCCAGCCCAGCCCAGCCCACCCAAGTGCAGTATCGATCGATCACTGTCACTTACCAAACACAACACACATAACTGCAGCGTTCGCAGTGCTTGGATTTCGGGGTCCCGTACGCGGCTAGGCTCCCAAAAAGTCCCACACATGTGGTATCCCCGTACTCAGGAAAAGCAGCAGAATGTATTTTGGGGTGCAATTCCACATATAACCATGGCATGTGTGAGCAATATATCATTTAGTGACAACTTTTTGTACATTTTTTTTTTCTTTTTGTCATTATTCAATCATTTGGGACAAAAAAAAAATATTCAATGGGGTCAACATGCCTCTCAGCAAATAGCTTGGGGTGTCTACTTTCCAAAATGGGGTCATTTGGGGGGGTTTTGTGCCATCTTGGCATTTTATGGCCTTCAAAACTATGATAGGTAGTGAGGAGTGAAATCAAAAATTTATGCCCTTAGAAACCTTGAAGGCGGTGCTTGGTTTTTGGGGTCCCGTACGCGGCTAGGCTCCCAAAAAGTCCCACACATGTGGTATCCCCGTACTCAGGAGAAGCAGCAGAATGTATTTTGGGGTGTAATTTCACATATGCCCATGGCATGTGTGAGCAATATATCATTTAGTGACAACTTTGTGCAAAAAAAAAAAGTTTGTCATATTCCCGCAACTTGTGGCAAAATATAAAATATTCCATGGACTGAACATGCCTCTCAGTAAATAGCTTGGGGTGTCTACTTTCCAAAATGGGGTCATTTGGGGGGGTTTTGTGCTATTTTGGCATTTTATGGCCTTCGAAACTGTGATAGGTAGTGAGGAGTGAAATCAAAAATTTGCGCCCTTAGAAATCCTGAAGGCGGTGCTTGGTTTCCGGGGTCCCGTACGTGGCTAGGCTCCTAAAAAGTCCCACACATGTGGTATCCCCGTACTCAGGAGAAGCAGCAGAATGTATTTTGGAGTGCAATTCCACATATAACCATGGCATGTGTGAGCAATATATCATTTAGTGACAACTTTTTGTATTTTTTTTTTTTTTTTTTGTCATTATTCAATCACTTGGGACAAAAAAAAAAAATATTCAATGGGCTCAACATGCCTCTCAGCAATTTCCTTGGGGTGTCTACTTTCCAAAATGGGGTCATTTGGGGGGGTTTTGTACTGCCCTGCCATTTTAGCACCTCAAGAAATGAGATAGGCAGTCATAAATTTAAAGGAGCACTATACCTTTTTTTTTTTTTTGCTTAAAAATAACAAACATGTTATACTTACCTCCACTGTGCAGCTCGTTTTGCACACAGTGGCCCCAATCCTGGTCTTCTGGGGTCCCTCGGCGGCTGTCTTGGCTCCTCCCCGCAAGGACTCCACACCTTAATGCGAGTGAGCTCGCATGGTGTGGAGTGATTGCGGGCGCGCTCCCGTGATACAGCGGCGGCCATAGCCGCCGACTGTATCATTCGGCCCCGCCCCCCGGCGTGCCGCGTCATTGGATGTGATTGACAGCAGCGCCAGCCAATGGCTGCGCTGCTTTCAATCTATCCAGTGTAGCCAATCGGCGGCCAGGCAGAAAAACGAAGAGGATGACGGGGACGAGCATGGGACTTTCGAGGGGCCAGGTAAGAAAAACGGGGGCTCGGGGGGGGGCGGTATTGTCGAATGTTTTTTCACCTTAATGCATAGGATGCATTAAGGTGAAAAAACATGTAACTTTACTACTCCTTTAAAGCTGTGTCAATTCCAGAAAATGTACCCTAGTTTGTAGACGCTATAACTTTTGCGCAAACCAATAAATATACGCTTATTGACATTTTTTTTACTAAAGACATGTGGCTGAATACATTTTGGCCTAAATGTATGACTAAAATTTAGTTTATTCGATTTTTCTTATAACAAAAAGTAGAAAATATTTTTTTTCAAAATTTTCGGTCTTTTTCTGTTTATATCGCAAAAAATAAAAATCGCAGAGGCAATCAAATACCATTAAAAGAAAGCTCTATTTGTGGGAAGAAAAGGACGCAAATTTCATTTGGGTACAACATTGCATGTCCGCACAATTTACAGTTAAAACAGCGCAGTGCCGAATCCCAAAAACAGGCCTGGTCCTAATGGGCCGAAATGGTCCGGGGCTTAAGTGGTTAATCTAAACAATAATCGGCCAACTAATCGATTATGAAAATAATCGTTAGTTGCAGCCCTAGTGCCGTCCTGTACTTTAGTTCTTTGCTGTAAAAAAAAGAGTGTAGATCCTCTACTGTTCAACTTTATGCAGAATGTACTCTCCATACATTCTAAAAAGGGACCCCCCTCCAACTTCCCCCTATGGCTCAGTAAAGAATATCAGTTATAAAGAGATAGTCCACAAGAAAGCAGTTACTGCTCGGCTTTCTTTTTCAGAAAGCACAGAATTCTCTTTGAGCACAGTATCATAGAAGCACCCTGTTCTTTCTAAAATAAATATTTTATACAAGTAAAAAATAAAATAAAAAATCGGTTTCTAAACAGTTTTTTGAATTGCCAAAAAGCATTACAGTTTTTAAACTTTAAAGTCAGTGACAATAACCCCTCAGTACCCTCTTCAGTCTCTCATGTCAGCAGACAGCCAGCACAATAAATAGGTCATAACTTATAAGAAGTTCCAGTTTGGGGGACATTGTAGAAGTCACATATTTTTAATGAGTGCCTGTAGCAAGCATCTCATACAGTTCTTCCATTATGGTATAAACACAAGGCATTTCATCAGCAGATTTAAAAAAAATTGACTTTTAAGCAGTTTGTGATCCAAGCAAACAAAGCCTATTCCCAGAAAGGCTGGGAGCTGTTTGTGTACAGGCAAGCAAAGGAAATAAGATCACCTACTTATATATCACACAGGCTCTTAAAATTTTATTTGTCAACACAATGCAGAGAGCAATGTCCTGTCATACACACCACAAATCAGCTTTTAGCGAATTAGCGTAATCATATAAAAGGACAGCTGATCTGAGGTTGATTGCAATGGGTTATTGTACTCCACTACTTTCCCCTACATTAAAAAATGACAGAGCAGCCAAGTTTAAGTTGTCCCAGGTCACTTGTGATGTTAAAGTAAATGTAAATCAAATACTTGTACGTTTATTTATTTATATTAGGGCTGTGGAAATGAACTATTAATTCCTTGATTAATCGATAAATTTTTTTGATCGTTCAAAATTCTTTTGATTGGTACTCACCTCTCCGCCGGCTTCCGGGTCTTCAGGGAGCTCTGTCGGAGATCCGGTGACGTCACGGACAGCGGTGGGGCTTTCCGTATCCATCTGAAGGGCTCCTTTGCTGTGCCTTCATATCTGCATGCCGGCGGGACCTTACTATCTGCCACACGCAAGGGCTGTTACACTTCCCTCCAGTGCCGGGACAAGGTCATCAAGCGCCCAGGGCAAAGATGCCAAACTGCGCCCCTCTTTCCCTTAGGGTTAGGGTCAGGGTGCCTCCCATCCCTGCAATAAACTATTGCGCCAGGGGCAGTCGCCCCTTCTGCCCACCCCTTGTCCCAGCCCTGCTTCCCTCTATCACTTCCCTCTATCAACCTGGGATTCTACAGCCATCCACTATGCCGATGAACTGATGTTAACCCCTCCTCATCTGGATTCAGCAGTGGTATCGTTGTACACATTTTTATACCAGTATCATACTTAGCTACATGTTTTTATGACTGCTTTTGCTACCGTTTGGTATTACTCGCACCATTTTTACAGTGCAATATTTATTTTGTTACCCACTTGAAGACTATAAAAGTTTTAATGCTATTCCCATAGAGCGCTGCCTTTTGTGTGTTTTTTTAATCCTGCTATCCATTTTTCCAGTGGTTGGTAGCTGCACTGGGAATCAGCCTGCAAGGAGATCAGCTAAAAGTAGTTGGATCTGTATGTGCGTTATACTTAATCGAAATTTGTCGATTAATCGATTAAAAAAAAAACAAACGATTAATCGAACCCGAAAATTTTAATCAATAACAGCCCTAATTATATATATATATATATATATATATATATATATATATATATATATATATATATGTAGCACACAGATCCTTTACCCCGCTCACCTCCTCTTGCAGAGTGGGACACACCATGCCACATGCCAAGTATCCTCCATCTTGTAGAGGGTGAGCGGTGTTAACAATTTTGGGTTCTGCAGCGAGTTACCTCTTTCCATTGGTTCTCGTCCCTAGAGTGTAGGGAAAAGTCTATTTTTCTCTTGAGGAAAACCAATGTCCAGACAATGTTAAACCCAATAAAAGAGTTTATTTTCCTTTTGCTTGCAACTCGATAGGAGAGAGAGAGAGAGAGAGAGAGAGAGAGATAGTTGAACAGGAATACAGGTTCAGGCACGCGGCACTTAATTACTACTCGTCGCTACTCAGGCCTGAGTGGGTTTTGCTCACCCGGATAGTTCCCTCTCACGGTTCTAGCAGCCGGAGTGAAGCACGGAACATTCACTTGAGATTTGTTTCTCTTAGAGACACGTTCAGGAGATCCTCTGCCACAGGATCTTTAGCTCCGAACTTCTCAGCACTTGTAACTTTAGAGACCATAGGTGCCAATGGGACACATTACAAGGGCTTCTAGCGGGTCACGGAATCCTACCCTCTGACAGGTAACCAGGCCTCTCCCGAGACAGTGACATCCTTCACCGATCCCCTTAGAAAGGTCCTCCCCTGGTTGCCTCTCCTTCAGAGCCGGTCACCCTCCCACGGGCACCCTGGGATTCCGCTGTTTGGTTGTAGGCCTCAGTTAAAGGTACTGGGCCTATATGGAACGATACGGCCTCGGGCTAAAGGTGCCCGGGACCCAACACATTCGCACGCACCCCTGGCCATGAAGGCCACCGAAGGTGGGGTACGTGCCGAGGACAAAGACGTCTGCCCCTTAAGTACCCTCTCCCGGCATGCACATCAGGCAGACCACGCCTACCGCACGGCTGCCGTAAGAGGACACCCAATAACGCCGCAACGCCACCTGCGGTTTGACCCGAGACCTGGACAACAGCGCCACCTACAGGTCAAAGGGAACTATACGACCAGGCAACATCACAGCAGAGCAAAGTCCAATTTTAAGAAATCAAACAGCCTGAGCCAAACTAATGCTCAGGCTACCCCCTAAATTTCAAGCTTAGGGACCTCAAATATGGGGCCCGCTACATACATACACATATATATACACATACACACATATTATATATATACACACACACACACATATGCATACATACATACATACATACATACATACACACACACACACACACACCTATACCTACTATTTTTTATTTCATTCTTTATTGAATTTCAATAGTGCTTTTCACAAGCAGCCTTTTTGCTGCCATTTATCTACATGCACTCCAGCAATAGATGCATATCTCAGGACAGTTTTTTTGATGGTGACAACAGTAGATCCCATGCCTGTGCAATGCGTGCTAAAATGGGCACTCGTAGTCTCCACTGGGAGCATGTGTGACAAGGTGACAACACAGAAACTATGAGATAGTTACAGATAGTTGTCCCCTTATAAAGATAAGGGCAGATATCACCCGATATTATTTCAATTAAAACCACGTATTTAAAAAAAAAAAAAAGAATTGAAAGTTACTTTTAATATTATATTAACATATAATAAATATTTTAAAAATGAAAAATTATAAAGCAAAAATTATATATATATATATATATACATATATATACACATACATACACATACATACAGTGGATATAAAAAGTCTACACACCCCTGTTAAAATGTCAGGTTTCTGTGATTTAAAAAAAATGACAAAGACAAGTAATTTCAAAACTTTTTCCACCTTTAATGTGACTTATGAACTGTACAATTTTTAGGTGCGGGGAGAATAAAAAACAAAAATAATCTGGTTGCATAAGTGTAGCTTTGTTCAGAATTAGGTAATCACATTCAAACTCATGTTAAATAATAGGAGTCCGTACACACCTGCCATCATTTAAAGTGCCTCTGAATAACCCCAAATAAAGTTCCGCTGTTCTAGTAGGTCTTCCCTGGCATTTTCTTAGTCGCATCCTACAGCAAAAGCCATGGTCCTCAGAGAGCTTCCAAAGCATCAGAGGGATCTCATTGTTAAAAGGAATTGGTCAGGAGAAGGGTACAAAAGAATTTCCAAGGCATTAGCTATAACATGGAACACAGTGAAGATTGTCATCATTAAGTGGAGAAAATATGGCACAACAGTGACATTACCAGGAACTGTAAGTCCCTCCAAAATTTATGAAAAGACGAGAAGAAAACTGGTCAAGGAGGCCGCCAAGAGGCCTACAGTAACATTAAATATATCTGGCAAGTATTGGCTGTGTGGTACATGTGACAAGAATCTCCCGTATTCTTCATGTCTGGGCTATGGGGTAGAGTGGTAAGACAGAAGCCTTTTCTTACCAAGAATAACACCCAAGCCTGGCTAAATTTTGCAAAAACACATCGGAAGTCTCCCAAAAGCATGTGGGAAAATGTGTTATGGTCTGATGTAACCAAGGTTGAACATTTTGGCCATAATTCCAAAAGATCAGTTTGGCGCAAAAACAACACTGCACATCACCAAAAGAACACCATACCCATCGTGAAGCATGGTGGTGGCAGCATCATGCTTTGGAGCTGTTTTTCTGGGCCTTAGTTAAGGTAGAGGGAATTATTAACAGTTCCAAATACCAGTCAATATTTGGCACAAAACCTTCAGACTTCTGCTAGAAAGCTGAACATGAAGAGGAACTTAATCTTTCAGCATGATAACGACCCAAATTATACATCCAAATCAACAAAGAAATGGCTTCAGCAGAAGAAGATTAAAGTTTTGGAATGGCCCAACCAGAGGCCAGACCTGAATCTGATTGAAAATCTGTGGGGTGATCTGAAGAGGACTGTGCACAGGAAATGCCCTCGCAATCTGACAGATTTGAAGTGTTTTTGCAAAGAGTGGGCAAATATTGCCAAGTCAAGATGTGCCATGATGATATCTCATACCCAAAAAGACTAAGTGCTGTAATAAAATTAAAATGTGCTTCAACAATGTATTAGTTTAAGGGTGTGTACACTTATGCAACCATATTACTTTATTTTTACTTCCCTCCACCTAAAAGATTTCAGTTTGTTGGCCTCAGAGTTGTACAGTTTATAGGTCACATTAAAGGTGGAAAAAGTTCTTAAATGATTTATCTTTGTTATATATATATATATATATATATATATATATATATATGTAGCGCCCACCCCTTTTAGGGGTGCTATATACCCAAATTTAGGGGCTGGTCTGAGATAGTAGTTAAGCTCAGACCGTTCTCATTGATAGGTTGTGCCATTTTATTTCTCCAGGTGGTATACTGGTGTGCAGTTCCCTGTGGCCTGTAGGTGGCACTGCCATGACAGGTCGGGGTTGAACCATCATTACTAGTGCTGTGCCTTAGGGTGTCCTCTCTTTTGGCGGCGGTACAGTGGGCATGGTCGGCCTGCTGTGCATGCAGGGAGAGGATACATAAGGGGCAGCCGCCGCCTGGGAAGGGTCGCTCTCTGGAGTTCGCGAGAGGAGTCCAGATGCGTGGCGCCCAGCCTTCCAGGCCATGGAGCCACGTGCGCAAGTCCCAGGCACCTTTAGCCCTGGGGCTGCAACTTCAGCACTGGGCCCAGCACCTTTAGCTGGAGCCCACTTCTGGGAAGAAGAATCCCAGGGTGTCCCTCGCTAAGGAGCCCGCTTCTAAGAAGAGGAGGCCGGGGGAGGACCTTTTTGACGGACCGGTGAGAGTTCACGGTGAAGGAAGGGGCCCGGTAACTTTCTGGAGTGAATCATCTATCCACCAAGGGCCTAGTAATGTGCTGTTGCTGGCACCTGTCTTTGTATTGCAAAAGCTGAGAGGTTCGGGACGTGATAGATTCTGTGGCAGAGAGTCTCCCGATCGTATCTAGGGAAAGAACCTAAAGTGAACGTTCGAGCATCATTCCGGCTGCTAGGATCCGCTCTTACGGGGGACTATCCTAAACCTACTCTGGGATAGAGAGGTGATCGTAAAATCTACTTGTGCCTGGACCTACCTCCCAAAGCCTTGCTGTCCTGTCTCTTATCCACCCTTTCCTATCTGCTGAATATTTAGAAAATAAACTCAACGTTGGAGTTTAGAGTGGTGTGGACATTGGAATTACTTGGGGGGGAATACAGAGACTTGTCCCTATATCCTAGGAGACGAGAACCAACTGATGGCGAACCTAGCTGTGGGACCCAAATACATAACATCGCTTAACCTCCTCATCCAGGAGGGTACGGGCATATATTACGGTGTGCCTTTTTCCTGCAAGTGAGCCAAAGGTAGGAAAAAGGGTTTGTGTGCTACATATATATCTATATATATATATCTATATATATATATATATCTAAATATATATATATATATATATATATATATATATATATATATAGATAGATATATATGTAGCGGGTATGTACTTTCCCGGGTGTAAATTTGAACTTGACAGAGACATTGGTGATGTGTAATTCCCTGCTGCCCGGTGGGTGGCGCTGTCGCCCTGGGCTGGGGTTGAATCATTGCTGTGTGTTGTGCCTCCTTTTTGTCCTCCTTCTGCAGTGGTATGGTGGGGCGGGGAACCCGCCGTGCTTGCTGGGAGAGGGTATAAAGGGAGAGGGTATAAAGGGGCCGGCCATCTTGATCAGGGGTCAAAGTCCCAGGCACCTTCAGCTTGTGGACGGTGGTTCGTGTCGGTCCTCTGGGTGGCCTAGGCCTAGAGGACAATCGGAGGTCGTGTTCCATCTCAGGCACCTTTAGCCTGGGGTGAGGTATTCGGATGGAGGCCCGGAGCTCAGTGCCCAACACTGAGTTCCGCGAGGGAAGGAGATCCTAGGGAACCCCGGGAGTGGGTACCCGAATCCGGAAGGCGCAATGGACCGGGGGGAGCTCCTCACTTGAAGACCCGGTGCAGCATATTGCCGGTGACGGGTGAGTCTCTCATCGGAGACCGCCTGGAAGGAAATTCCCCCTCGTGCGGAGACCGTAACTCACTTTCAGGAAGTAAAGTGGAGAACCACATTGTGTCTGGGCCTATTCGCATCCACACCTCCTTTCCTGTTCTGTAACCAAGGGAGTTCAACTGATTGTGTTCATTCGCAGAAGAATAAAGGAGTGTTGAACTTTTATGGTGTGGGGCTCATTTCCTAGCAGACATTGTTCAAGGTAACTCTTGGAGGGAGGATCCAGGTGCACAACACTGACCCGAAGGTAATACAAGAACGTTGCTTATACCGCACTGACACATGTGGTGGAAGACAGGCGTAGTGTCCCCGCTCCCTCCCCTCTAAGATACCCCTAGACAAGAGACGAGATGAGACGAGAGAAAGAGGGGAGGGAGGAGGGCGCTACACACATATATATATATATCTATATACACACACATACAGTATCTCACATAAGTTTTGTAAATATTTTATTATATCTTTTCATGTGACAACACTATCACATCTATACTGGCATGTTTCTTTCATACATAGGGTATCTCCAAACACATAGAAGAGTTTTCTTGTTAGGATCCATGCACACTGAACTCCAAAGGATGCTTAGGAGAAAAGCATCAAGAAAAAATGTGGTAAAAGCCACATTTTTGCATGCGCGTTTGCATGTTTGCCATTAATGCATTCGACTGGCCAGAATAATACATTTTTCTAGCCATTAGAATTTATTAACGTGCGAACACACATATTTGCGCGTTTTTTCAGCCCAAACGCTTCTCTTCAGAAAGCAAAAGTGATGGGTTTTATTCTGCCTCTAAAAGATCCTGCTTCTAAATGCCTGGTAAATGCCCGGTAAATACCCATGTGTGCACGGACACATACTGTAGGCTTTTTTTCAGCTGCAGCATGCATGAGATCTTAGAAAGGCCAATGCATTTGAAAATGGAAGACCTGTTTTATGTATTTAAAACAATTTATAAATGTAATTTACGGAACTAAACCCATAGATTTAACAATTTCGAAAAACAGTTATATTCCCGGCATGCCGGGAATGCTAACAGTCACAGTTGCTTGTGCTCTCAACCAAACTGTCAAACTATTAAATGGCTGGAGTCATAACTGATCCCATGTGCAGCACCATGGCTGTTGCAGATCAAACAAAGGCCAAGATGGCACTGTTTTTTGGCTAAAAAGGACAGCAGACTTTAGTTCCACTTTAAAGCGAATCTCTATTAAAAAAAAAAAAATCTTCTGCACTGCTCAGATAATGGGCCTTGTGTCCGACCCTCGTCATAGAACCACACTGGATTTCTTTAGAACCCTGAGAGAACTCCAGAGAAGGACACTTTTGGTGGACAATGAGAAGAGCCCATGCCACCAAGAAGAGAGGTGGGCACTGCAGACCCCTCCAAACTACCGGAGCAGAAGAAAAAAGACCCGAGACCATCTGACACAAACAGTTGTAGGTGAGTCTCTGGAGCTTTTTACTTTGGAAATTAGCTTTTTATTTTGCATAATAAAAAATAGCCAAATTCCATTTTCCCTTTAATACTAAAGGCAAGGTGGAAACCATATCTTATGCCAAGCCTACAAAGAACCACGTGAGACACTCCCCACCCTGGCCTGTACACAGATACCTAGGTTTCTTATTAGTACAGCTGATGATTACATAAAGGACATTTTCAGATGTGGTTAATGGGTTTGCGTTAGTAACTCCTACTACAGCTTATGAATCATTTTCATGGCTCTAGGGTGGAGAGACATTGATATGGGAAACTCAGCAAAGCTTTTTGGAAGGCGGAAATGAAAATCTGAAGCAAGCTGTGCCCAGGATCTGCTTTTTTTACCAGCTGAGGAAACAGCTGACCAGATAAAATTAAACACACCTGTGCGCGCCAAGCTTCGCCCTTCTGGGTTCATGAACTGCGTGTGTGCATGGAAGACTCCAGGAAAGGTAATAATATTTCATTACACAAATTACAAAAGACTGCAAAAGTTTACCTGAAGGCTTATGAAAACGGGAAATTCTATGTATCCATCACTCATGTGAAGATTTTTACTGGTCTCTAGACAGCAACCTGGAAGAAATCTTCATACAGTGAAAAATGGGCACATGCTGGCACAAGAACTAGGTATGGCTAAATAGTTTATTTTTAAACTCTGAGAAAAAAATACCATTGTAGTGGGGCTCCCCTGCACTGGAGGGGTAAGTGCTCCTTTTTGTCTAGGGTACCAGGAGGAAGCAAATCCTGGATTGGCTGCACTCAACCTCTCCATCCAATCCCTAATGCCCTGTACACACGGTCGGTTTTTCTGATGAAAAAAGTCAGATGGACTTTTTTCATCAGAAAAAACGATCGTGTGTGGGCCCCATCGGACTTTTTTCCATCGGTGTGGAACTCCAATGGAGAAAAACCCACGCATGCTCAGAAACAAGTCAACGTCACAGCGTTTTGGGCGGTCGGAATTTTGTCTGATGGTGTGTAGGCAAGACTGATGAAAGTCAGCTTCATCGGAATTCCATCGGATTTCATTCCATCAGAAATCCGATCGTGTGTACAGGGCATAAGATGAGGGGTGCTGGTGCTCAGACTAGTGTCCCTGTCGGCCATTCAGTATCAAAATACCAGGAAGGACTTATCCCTCGTTACCCCTACAGCTGACACTCACCTCTTCTTACAGAGTGGGTGTTCCGTATCCCCCTTATGGGTCAACTGGAAACTACATAGGGAAGAGGGTCGGGTCAAAATGTAAAATTATTTAAAAAAAATCCACATTGTATTTAAATTATTTCTAGCCATTTCCTATTATTGTGAATGATCTTGAACTTTATAAAATTACTTTTAAAGATCCCCACACATTTACTTCCATGAATTCTGTGACACATAGTCACTATGTTCTGTCACACATTTCACAGAGCCTGCCTTCTAAACTACAGAAGTGCTGAGAGGAGGAGATCAAGAAGCTGAGTCAGTACAGGAATCGCCGCTTGTAGGCAGCAAGGTACCATGGGATATATAGTCCTTAGAAATTTCAAGCAAGCAGTGATCTGACGAAGCTGCTCCTTTGCAGATGTCCAGTGATGTTTATCATTCCAACATTAATGGCATCTCTGTAAAAGCCGTCAAAGGCATGATTTTTAAGGTGTTGGTAATAAAACAACCATGGCTACAGCACTTGTATAATTAAAGATCAACTAAAAGGCAAAACTTTTTTTATTTTATTTGGGGAGTAAGGCAAGGTTATAGCCCCTGTCAGGGTTTTTTTGCCATCTGTCTCATAGCCAAAACAGAAGTGAGAGGAAATCACTCCAAAGTGTGTTAATTCCTGGTTGTCGCCAGAACTAGTATCCCCATTGGTAGATTACCCCTCTGTTACTGCTCTGGGGACAAGTCAAAATTTGTGATTTTTCTTTCAGTTTCACGGTCATTGAGAACAGTAAAAAGGACAAATGGAGAGGGTGAATCTCCCCTACGGGGGCACAGACAGCAAAAACAACCTGACTTGTTCTAATCCCTCTCCACTCTACAAAAAAATAAAGTTTTACCTCTAGGTATACTTTAATGAATTAATTCCAGAAGAGGAGTTCCAGCCTTTTACTGTTTATTAAAAGTCAGCAGCTACAAAAAGTATAGCTGCTGACTTTTAATAAACAGACACTTACCATACCTGTTCCACGGTCCAGCGATGCGGCCGCACGGAACGTCGCTCCTCTTCCGGCTCCTCTCCTCTGCGCCTCCATTCACATTCTGGTCACCCGGCCATGACAGCTTTCGGCTTCAAGGCCGGGCACACACTGCGCATGCGCGAGTCGTGCTAGGCTCCCCGAATGGACAGGCGATCTCCTGGGACCTGTCACTTGTCCCAGGAGATCGCCTAGAGGGAGGGGTCGCCTAGGGGCAGAGGAGGAGTCGCCTAGGCGGTCCCTAGGTGGAAGTAGGAAGTGGGACAGGAAGTCGTCCCCCCCCCCCAAAAAAAAATTACATGCCAAATGTGGCATGTAAGAGGGCGAGGAGTGCTTAAAGCGGAAGTTCCACTTTTGGGTAGAACTCCGCTTTAAAGGGTCACTGCAGGGCTTTTCCCAGGAACCAGTAAGCCAATGATCTTTAAAATTTACAGCTGGAGCCAAATTCTTGGGATTTTCTCTAGTTGGTGTCAATAGGGCTGGCTCCTAGATTGGATAAACTGGCCCCTGAAACCCATATTTATTTTTCAACCCCTGGCTTAATGTATTTTGGGCAAAGTGACCAAAGTTTGGTGTCCACCACCAAACTTGCTTCTACTCATCTTCTCTATAATACTCTGCTGCATCATTGCTCTTAGGGTCAAATCCTGTCAGATGGTGTCAGAGCTTACACTGGTACATAAAGTCACCTTCCTCCTTTAGGTGAAAGTGTTTGGGCCCAGCAGTTGCCTACTCAAGCCAATTACTCTGGAAGAAGGTCAGAGGTTTCCTCAAACCAAGAAGCCCTAGATATTTTGCTGCCGCTCCAATGAAGCAAAGTAGTGGAATTCGGCAAGTATAATTAGCATGTGGGGAGGGTATTGCTTTCTTATTTGAAGATTTAAGGGCATTATAGGTTGGCGATTTCCTGCCTAAACCGCTAGCAGTCAGCTTTTCTGTGCATACCCTTCCAGTGAAACAGTATGGAGGGGTAGGCATTATGTGTGACCTTTATAAAATACACTGAAACCCTTATTATTTAAACAGCCAGGTAAGACACCTTCTCACCTCTTAATATTCTGCATCCTGGGCTTTTTTCCCCCGGAACACATAGGACCCTATACATGAGTACCTCTTCGTACAGCTTTCAGCCTTGTCCAGCTGCAGCCTGCCACAGACTGACAGGTTGCAGGCAGCAGGGCCGCACACTGCACCTTTATTTCTCAGTTGCTTTAAAACGCAGAAAGGGTTGCACAGCAGCTAGACGCTTCCGTGTGCAATGGGCCTATTTCATAGAATCTACAAAGGTCACTATTAAACCATGTTTTATATAGTACATTGCAGGAAGAGAACACAGACCTTTGACTGTGCTTCCGGGTAGACCTGCAGCCACATGTTACATGATTCCATGCAACAATTTATACATTTGCCAAGTGCAATTCTTTTAAATGCATGATCTGACTTTGTATCATTCTTCCCTTGATGAGGGATTCAATGCCACCATTGCTGTAAAAATAAATTAGCACATTAGCTAACAAAAGCTTCTGGCTGGCTGACAAATGGTGTCAGACTGAAATGTAAAGAGAAAAAAAAAAAAAAAGAAGGTAAATCCAATGCAGTTGCAGAAATTAAACTGCAGCATTAACAAAAATGACCTGATCAGCTGACACTGAAACTTCTTCAGCTATCAATTACCAGCCTGTCAAGTGCTGATGAGTCCTACCAAGCAGAACATCTGCATGAGAATTGCTTAGTGGGAATGAGACACATATGAGACAGAAAACATGGAGCAGCACTGGTATCTTTCGGTATAGTAAGGGTTCATCTCATGCAGAGAGAATAACATAGCAAAGGTGTGAATACAAACTATGGACTGCTTTAGTAGTGGTGAGGGTCAGAGGGAAGAATGAGTTTGAGGGTTACAGTGAGGGTTAGTGTTATGGGTTATGGGAAGGGTGTTCAAGTTACAGGGAGGTTAGTGTTGGAGTTACAGGTAAAGTTGGTGTTAGGCCCCTTTCACACTACTGCGACTTCAAAGTCGCGCAATTTGGCGGCGGTTTCTGGGAATACCTGTGTAAACTTGAGGTCTTTGGACCTCAAATCGCATCAAAGTCGGACCAAAGTAGTACAGGGACTACTTTGAAGTTGGTGCGACTTGAAGTTGCAGATATAAATGGTACTCATTGATAATCATGGGATACAGCTTGTCATGCGACTTTGCAGTCCCAAGTCGTAGGACAAGTCGCACAAGTGTGAAAGGGACCTTAGGGTTACAGGAAGGGGGGTGAGGGTTACTAGAAGACTTAGTGTGGGGGTTACAGGTAAGGTTAGTAAGAGGGTTACAAAAAGGGTTAATGTGAGTGTTACAGGGTGGGTTGGAGTTACAGAAAGTAAGGCTGCATTCACACTGGCACTCCTGCGTTTAGCTTTTCAAAACGCAGGAGAAGAAAATTTATGTGTCTCAGATCACCTCTTTCTGCGTTGAGATGTTCCTGCTTTAAAGCGGGTTTAGATACAAGTCTGTGAGCTTAGCCACATTTAGAGTGTCTAACTGGATCCTGGACGCATTTCTCTAAATGCAGCTAAACTGACATCACCCAAAACACAGGAAATACGCTCTGCATGAATGGCACCATCAAAAAATCATTACATGCATTTATATGCATTTATAAATGTCCTCTAAATGCATATAAACAAATTGACAATGCTAGTGTGAATAATGCTTTAGGATTAGGTCCCATGTACACTGGGCATTTAGCCCCAATACATAGGGCTCTGGCATTTAGCCATGGGCAGGGGACACAGATAACATCCTGCTGCCAGCAACCTGTCAAACTCTATAAAAGGATGACAGCTGCTGCGGTTGGATGATGCTGGGTGGTGCAATCAGTGGTACTTCCATTTAGGACAGTATGCACACCGGGACAAATGCCCAGAATGCAGACTTCCTGTGTTTAGGGCATTAATCCCTGGGCGCATGCCGCTCTAAACATAAGTACCGTTAGGGACACATGTGCCCTTCATCCGCGGCTAAATGTCAAAATTTCATACACCTGGGCTAAACGCTCAGTGTGCATGGGGCCTAAAGGTTATAGGAAGGGTTAAGGTGAGGGCTACAGGGAGGGTTAGTGTAAGGGCTATAGGGAGGAATAGAGTAAGGGTTAGGGTTACTTCACAAATATACAAAGAGTTTGACTGCACTCCAATTGACAGGAAATCTAACAAAGTTTTTTTTTTATATATAAATCCATAGTAAAAAAATTACAGCTCAAACAGGCAGGGAACCAGATAACACATTTCACGCAACATGTGCAAAAACTGATCAAGCGCATGTTGCGTGAAATGCGTTAACATCTTGTTCCCTGCCTGAGTTGTGATGTTTTTTTTACTATGAATTTATATCAAACTTCATTGGATTTCCTGCCATTGGAGTGCGGTCAATCTCTTTGTATATTTGTGGCGTATCGGACAGCGGCAAGCCAGATCTGCACCCGACTGCATGGTTTTGGGATGATTCAAGGTGGACTTACCTAGAACAGTGTGTGCTTGCAATTTAATGACAAAGGTTAGGGTTACAAAGAGTTAATGTAATGCCGCGTACACACGATCGGAAATTCCGCCAGCAAAAGTCCGATGTGAGCTTTTGGTCGGAAATTCCAACCGCGTGTATGCTCCATTGGACTTTTGCTGGCGGAATTTCCGCCGGCAAAAGATTGAGAGCAGGTTCTCTTTTTTTCCCCGAGGGAAAAAGTTCCTATCGGAAATTCCGATTGTCTGTATGCAATTCCGACGCGCAAAAAAAACACATGCATGCTCAGAATCAAGCAGAAGAGCCGAACTGCCTATTGAACTTCATTAATCTCGGCTCGTCGTACGTGTTGTACGTCACCGCGTTCTTGATGGTCGAAAGTTCAGAGAACTATTGTGTGACCGTGTGTATGCAAGCCAAGTTTTTTCCGACAGAATTCCGCTAGTGTGTACAGGGCATAAGGGTTATTGTGTTAGGGTTACAGGAAGGCTAGTGTTAGGATTAAGAGTGAAAAGAGGGTAAATGTAAATGGTAGGAATACAGGGAAGGTTAGTAGGTGTAGATGGAGCTCTAGGCTTACAAGGAGGCACTTCTCAGACTGTTCTGGCAGTAGAAAAAAGGAGCTCCTGGAAGATCGATCTGGACAGTGTTAGTAAGCGAAATGGATGGCCTGCTAACAAGACATGCGTAAATTATGAGTAAATGAGCAATTTGTAAAATATTATTAATTTCTCTAACCCCGGGGGCCTCTGCTTCACAGCTATGCCTGGAGTAAAAGATTTTTTTTTTAAATAGTATTTTTTTACATTATACCAGAGCTGTTCTTGAACAGTGCCTAGAGCACTTCAATTACATTCACCACCAGTAATTCCTTAATACATTAAATAGTTTACAGCATAAATTCAACTGATTAAAATATTCAAAAGACTCAATAAAGAGAAAGCACTTACGCCAGCTATTCTATGCAATCATTACTCCATGTTTGGGACACTAACATACACTTATAGATTTTCTGCTCCCTCTGCAGATATTACACACGCTGTGGCTAATAACACGGAACATAAAATTCAATAATGATTTACGGCTGTTGTAAAACCATTTGAAAACACAGAATTGTATCAGTAAGGTCTGGACGTTTGTATGCTAATACAAGTATATTGTAGCAATACCATAAGACTGAGCACAAATTTAAGAGCTTGCTTTTGTTTTTAAATTATGCAGTTTTAATCAATGTTCATTTGGCTGCAGAAATTCAGAAAAACATAAAGCACTCCCTTTGAACAGGTTAAGGGCTCGTTCACACAAGGAGGTTTTACTTTTGGCGCATTCCCGCGCCATGTTTTGTTTTCAATGGGCTGCCCTATGCATGTGAAGCGTGAAAAAAAAGGTGCCTGCAAGATTTTTAAAGTTGCAATCTAACTGACCTTAACAGCAAGAAGCACATGGAAGGGTGACGCATGTCAAACAAAAACAAAGAAAAATTCCCAGCTCAACTTACCAGCAAGCCTGTAACAAACCAAATTGTTCTGTCTAACAGTTTACATTAAAAACAAGGGGTTTCGGTTGCACACATTTGCAAATACATGCATAAGCTGCAGAGGCCGCGACAAGGCACCCCAGTATTATCTGCAGTCCTAACTATACATTTTGAGAGCCTCCATAGCATAGTTGCCAACATTGCAAAAAAAACATCTGGGACACTTTTTTTGTATTGAGGCGGAGCCTTGCTATAATCAGGGGGTGGGGCATTCGTTTGTAGGCGTGTCTTGCTGGAGTGAAAAATGCGGTGCGCGCAGCGCGTCGCGGCAAAAAATGGGCGTGGTTTACGCACGATAGTGGGTGTGGTTTAAATGGGCGTGGTTCAAAGGGGTGTGGCTAGAGTCTGAGGTGAGAGAAAGAGAGAGAAAGAAATAGAAAGAAAGAAGCCAGATCCTACACCACAATAGTAATGTGTAACAAAATTGGCAGATAAGGATACTCCAAAACACCTGTTGGCGCTTCAATCATCCCGGCACCATGGTTGTTACGGTGTCAGGATGATTGAAGTGCATTATTTCTATTTTTACATTGTAATATAAAATGAAATCATTCAACTCACCATAATGCCGAATCAGTGGAAGCCCTGAGCATGTTACCTGCCACGTCGCCTGCCACCAGATGGCCTTCCCAGCAGTCCGTCCTTGCATCAGGTGCCTCCCCAGCAGTCCGTCCTTGCATCAGGTGCCTCCCCAGCAGTCCGTCCTTGCATCAGGTGCCTCCCCAGCAGTCCGTCCTTGCATCAGGTGCCTCCCCAGCAGTCCGTCCTTGCATCAGGTGCCTCCCCAGCAGAGCCCCCTCCACACTTGTGGACAAGGGTCCAAAAATCATGATTGTCCCGGGAAATTCGGGACTGTTGGTAACTATGCAGGCGTCCCCAGTGGAGTCCCCCCTTACATCAGGCGTCCCCAGTGGAGTCCCCCCTTACATCAAGTGTCCCCAGAGGAGTCCCTCCTTACATCAGGCGTCCCCAGCGGAGTCCCTCCTTACATCAGGCGTCCCCAGAGGAGTCCCTCCTAACCTCAGGCGTACCCAGCGGAGTCCTTCCTTACATCAGGTGTACCCAGAGGAGTCCCCCTTACATCAGGCGTCCCCAGCGGAGTCCCCCCTTACATCAGGCGTCCCCAGCGGAGTCCCCCCTTACATCAGGCGTCCCCAGCGGAGTCCCCCCTTACCTCAGGCGTCCCCAGCGGAGTCCCCCCTTACATCAGGCGTCCCCAGCGGAGTCCCCCCTTACATCAGGCGTCCCCAGCGGAGTCCCCCCTTACCTCAGCCGTCCCCAGCGGAGTCCCCCCTTACCTCAGCCGTCCCCAGCGGAGTCCCCCCTTACCACAGGCGTTCCCAGCGGAGTCCCCCCTTACCACAGGCGTTCCCAGCGGAGTCCCCCCTTACCACAGGCATCCCCAGCGGAGTCCCCCCTTAACCACAGGCGTCTCCTGTCTCGGCCGCCATTATTGTTTCCCCTTCCCCGAAGGGGAACAAAATAGAGGCGGAGCCGACAGTGTGGCTGAAAAAAAAAAATTAAACTGTGGCGCTGCCGACCCCCGCCCCTTTCCATTACAGACAGACCTGCAGCGGGGCGGGGCGGGGTGGGGGGGTGGCCTGCCGGCCAGCCAAAACACAGATGTAGTACAATAGAAGATAAAGCTGCTGCGGCGCCGCCCACCCCCGGGGAGGTGCGGGGTGTGGGCGGCGCCGCAGCGGCTTTATTTTCTATTGTACTACATCCGTGTTTTGGTCTTCTTGAACATGGCGGCCGGCGGAGACATTGTCTCCGCCAGCCGTGGACCTCTAGCGGCGGCGGCCTGCGGCGTCCAAATTCGGGGAAAACGGGAAAAATCGGATTGGCCGGGACATTGGCCGGGACAAAATAAATCCGGGAAAAGGGTTTGAATCCCGGGAATGTCCCGGCCAATCCGTGACTGTTGGCAACTATGCCATAGTAGGAGCACAATACTGTATATAATAATGGATAGATTTATTTTATTATTTATTTCAGGTACTTCTATAGCGCCGTCAATTTACGCAGCGATTTTACATATAGTAGACATTCACATCAGTCCCTGTCCTCAGGGAGCTTACAATCTAAGGTCCCTAACTCAAATTCATACATACACATACTAGGGACACTTTAGACAGGAGCCAATTACCAGCATGTCTTTGGAGTGTGGGAGGAAACCGGAGTACCCAGAGAAAACACACACTGGCACAGGGAGAGCATGCAAAATCCAGGCAGGTAGTGCCATAGTTGGAATTCGAACCAATGACCCTAGTGCTGCTAAACGGAAGTGCTAACCATTTAGCCACTGTGAGGGCAGGTATGCCTTGGAGGAGCTCCAAAAGGCACAGGGGTGGTATGGACACCCAAAAATCTATTCATTATTATGTATGTGCTCCTACTATGGAGGCTCTCAAAATCTATAGACTTAGGAATGCAGATCATACTGGGGTGCCCTGTGCAGCTTACGCATTTATTTGCAAATATGTGCAAACTAAACCCCCGTTTTTAACGTGAACTGTGAGACATGGTAGAAATGTACACCTGTTACCACAAGCGAAGGCAGCATAAAAGTTACTTTCACATTTTTCATGCATGTGCTTTCATATAGTCTTAGTTTTGTTTGCATTAAATTGCCACGATCAGGGGTTAGGTTTGAAGACCAGTTACTATAGCAGTAGCGAAACTACTACCGACTGGCAGGATTGGTACACAGGCAATCACATTGGTGAATGACGAGGGCTCACCCGAGGTGCACAGTCTAAGTACTAACTGGTGTTCACCAGAGCTCCTGATACTGGAGATGGATTTTGCTGCGCGTTAGTACTAGGAGGCGGTCCTCAGGATCGCCCCACCAAGAAATGAGCAAGCTGGGGTCCAGTAGCAGATAAGCAGGTAAGGATCAAACAGAAGTGTAGTCATTAAACAAGCCAAAGGTCGGTAAAAAGTAGTTGCAGGTTGGGATCAGGCAGACGCATAGGCGAGTTACAAGCCAAGGGTTGATAACAAGTGGTAGAAAAATGTGGACGGCAGAAGGGAAGACAAGAGCAAGATACTGGCTGGAAAGAGCACAATCATCTGGCAAACAGGAAGTTCAGAGACATGGCTTAAATCAGGACGTTCATGGGAGGAGCAAAGAGTTAAGGGTTCAAGACAGGATCATTCATGGAATTGTCCAGGGAACTGTCCAGCATTCAACACAGCTCAGCAAGAA
Organism: Rana muscosa; assembly: GCA_029206835.1. Taxonomy (NCBI): domain Eukaryota; kingdom Metazoa; phylum Chordata; class Amphibia; order Anura; family Ranidae; genus Rana; species Rana muscosa. The sequence goes on from CM055120.1 coordinate 349,521,781, forward strand.
GAGGCATTGCCTGACACAGCAAAGGTTCGGGGTTCAAATCCAGGCCCTGATATAGATATAGTAATTTGCTTACTGGTCACTAGAGTGAGCACAGCCCCAAATCTGCATTCTCTCTGCCTCATTTTTAAACAACCGTTGAGAAAAGGTATCAGCCACACGGGGAGGGCCTTGTTTTCAATGAGTTTGAAAACTCATGTGAGCTCCCTAAAAATACACCATGCTTTTTATCTGAACCTAACCCCACAACACTCAGTTTAACCCAGTAATTATCATAAGAAAAACCAAGTTTATTCAAAAACGATAGGAAAAAAAAAATCTTAGTGCCAGAAAGCAATGGGCTGAAAACTTTGATGCCAAAATATTCACACTGAAAATGATTAATCTAGACCCAATTCCTAAAGAAAGTTTTTCTGTTCTAACCTGCAGTTCACAATTCTGAATCAGACTTATAAATCCTTGAAAAGGAAGAACGGTATTAGAATGAGCTTTGCAGTGGCTCTGTTTTCCTATTATCAAAGGAAGGACTTAATCTGAATACATTTCAGTAATGTGTGCCAGACTCCTGGTAATCAGGCAGATCTGAACAAAATGATTCAGCAGGTGAAGCTCCTCTTCCAGCCTGGTAAAGTAGAACTGAGGCCTGGTTCACACTGGGGCGACAAACGCTCCAACATTGGGAGCTCATGTCGCATGACGTGTGAAAATCAATGTTTCCCTATGGGAGCCGTCCTAACTGGTCCGACACATGTCGGTCCGACTTTGAAAATGCTCCCTGTACTACTTTGGTCCGACTTTGATCCGACTTCAGCCCATTGACTATCATTGAAGTCGGATCAAAGTCGGACCGCAGTCTTGCATGGTCCGACTTTGGCATGCGACTTGTGCTGTACTGCTCTTGAGGGGGAACTCCAGGCCAAATTTTAAATAAAAAACCGGCGTGGGTTCCCCTCCAGGGGCATACCAGGCCCTTGGGTCTGGTCTGGATTTGAACGGGCGCCCCTACGCCGAAAAAAACGGCGTGGGGGTCCCCCCAAAATCCAAACCAGACCCTTATCCGAGCACACAACCTGGCCGGCCGCAGGGGAAGAGGGGGGGACGAGAGAGCGGCCCCCCTCCCTCCTGAACCGTACCAGGCCGCATGCCCTCAACATGGGGGGTTTGGTGCTCTGGGGCAGGGGGGCGACCTGCGGCCCCCCCACCCCAGAGCACCCTGCCCCCATGTTGATGAGGACAGGGCCTCTTCCCGACAACCCTGGCCGTTGGTTGTCGGGGTCTGCGGGCGGGGGGCTTATCGGAATCCTGGAGCCCCCTTCAATAAGGGGGTCCCCGGATCCCGCCCCCCCACCCTATGTGAATGCGTATGGGGTACATCGTACCCCTACCCATTCACCTGGTGGACAAAAAATTGCAATAAAAAAACACTACACGGGTTTTCAAAGTAATTTATTGCACAGCTCCGGGGGTCTTCTTCCGACTTCCGGGGGTCTTCTGTGACGTCTCCGCGCTCTCCGGTTCTTTCTTCCGCCGGGCCTCCGCTAACTTATTTTTAGCTCTCTTGCTAACAGAGGCCCGGTCTTCCCGTTGTCTCGTCTGGCTCTCCGTTGTCCTTCTGCCGGCCCCTCCACTAACTTCTTTTTAGCTCTTTCGCTAGTGGAGGAGCCGGGCTTCCCGTCGCTGTCGCCGTCGGCTTCTTCTTCCCTCTTCTCCTCCTCTATGTTGACGCGTTGCTTCCTCCCGCTGTAATACTGGCTCTCCGCTCCGCATTAATATAGGCTTCTCATGACGTCACAGTCACATGTTCCAGGGCACATGGCCCCGGAGCATGTGACTGTGACGTCATGGGAACATGTGACTGACGTCATGAGAAGCCTATATTAATGCGGAGCGGAGAGCCAGTATTACAGCGAGAGGAAGCGACGCGTCAACATCGAGGAGGAGAAGAGGGAAGAAGAAGCCGACGGCGACAGCGACGGGAAGCCCGGGCCCTCCACTAGCGAAAGAGCGAAGAAGTTAGTGGAGGGGCCGGCAGAAGAACAACGGAGAGCCGGACGAGACAACGGGAAGACCGGGCCTCTGTTAGCAAGAGAGCTAAAAAGAAGTTAGCGGAGGCCTTGCGGAAGAAAGAACCGGAGAGCGGGAGACGACACCGGAGACCCTCGAAGTCGGAAGAAGACCCCCGGAAGTCGGAAGAAGACCCCCGGAGCTGTGCAATAAATTACTTTGAAAACCCGTGTAGTGTTTTTTTATTGCAATTTTTTTCCACCAGGTGAATGGGTAGGGGTACGATGTACCCCATACTCATTCACATAGGGTGGGGGGGCGGGATCCGGGGACCCCCTTATTGAAGGGGGCTCCAGGATTCCGATAAGCCCCCCGCCCGCAGACCCCGACAACCAACGGCCAGGGTTGTCGGGAAGAGGCCCTGTCCTCATCAACATGGGGGCAGGGTGCTCTGGGGTGGGGGGGGGGCGCAGGTCGCCCCCCTGCCCCAGAGCACCAAACCCCCCATGTTGAGGGCATGCGGCCTGGTAAGGTTCAGGAGGGAGGGGGGGCCGCTCTCTCGTCCCCCCCTCTTCCCCTGCGGCCGGCCAGGTTGTGTGCTCGGATAAGGGTCTGGTTTGGATTTTGGGGGGACCCCCACGCCGTTTTTTCGGCGTAGGGGCGCCTGTTCAAATCCAGACCAGACCCAAGGGCCTGGTATGCCCCTGGAGGGGAACCCGCGCCGTTTTTTTAATTTAAAATTTGGCCTGGAGTTCCCCTTCAAGATTCATACCAAACACCAGTGCCTGATATTGGCGGGGATCCAAGTCGGATCCCCGTTCATTGAAAGTCGGACATATGTCGGCTTCATGTCGCAGGGCAAAGTCGGATCCAAAGTAGGACAGATGTCGTGTCGCACTAGTGTGAACCTAGCCTAAGGGCAGAACTTTTTTTTTTTTCCTATCTGTGTCCCACTGGGGAGATTTCCCTTCACCCACCAATTTCTACTAACAGAAGAGGAATCAGCACAAGGGACATATTCTGACCGTAAATGATGCCCCTGAGCATAGGGTCACATTGATGCGATTTGACATGTCAAGTCGCATGCCAAATTGGCAGCCATTGCCGGCAATGGCACCGCCGAATCGGTGTTACGCCGACTTTGTGGTGCCACACCGATTCCCAAAAGTAGTTTCTGTACTACTTTTGGCGACTTGGGGGGCGGTTTCAATAGACATCTGTGCAGGTGTCTCTGAAACCGCCCCAGAAGTCCCGACTGACATGCGGGTATGAAATTGTGCGTGTTCAGCTGAAATTGCACTATTTCAATCCCGCAGCAGTGTGAACCCAGGCTTATGCTGATTTTTCTGTTTTCTATTTCAGCTACATTTAAGCAGGCCATAGGTGGATCAAAATCCCTTCTAAACCTGACAAATTCCGATCTATGTATAGCTGTTCCCTCTCGACAGAATTCGATTTAATGATCGACTTCTATCGAACGGGAATGTTGGAAACTTTTGTCAAGCAGCAGAGGAGTCCCAGAATACAATAGCAGAGTGCGGCGAATTCTGCTTCTCCCCTTCCTATTCTTAGCAAGGTTGTACAGAGCAGTGGTCACCAACCTTTCGGACCTTATGGACCACTAAACGCACAATTTTGAATCCAGCAGACCACAAACATGAATTTTACATGGCTTATACACACAATTCTCCGGCTCTCTGCCTCCCTTCCCCTGGATCACACTGCTGCCTTATACACACACAATGCTCCGGCTCTCTGCCCCCTCCCTCTGGATCACACTGCTGCCTTATACACACACAATGCTCCGTCTCTCTGCCTCCATGCCCCTGGATCACACTGCTGCCTTATACACACAATTCTCCGGCTCTCTGCCTCCCTTCCCCTGGATCACACTGCTGCCTTATACACACACAATGCTCCGGCTCTCTGCCCCCTCCCTCTGGATCACACTGCTGCCTTATACACACACAATGCTCCGTCTCTCTGCCTCCGTGCCCCTGGATCACACCGCTGCCTTATACACACAATGCTCTGGCTCTCTGCACCCGCAGCAACCCCCCGCCCTGCATCACACTGCTGCCTTACACAGACAGATCATTGGATCTCACCTCCTTATCCAGCCATGCGCTTGAGCTCCCAGTGTCTGTGATCAGTGCCGCCATTGGAAGTCCCCTCCTTCACCTCCCACTCTCTACACTACTCCCGGTGCCTCCCTCTGAGTTCACAGGAGCTGGAACTACAGAGGAGGCATCGGGTATCAATGCACGCTGACAGTATTGACTGTCAGCGCACATTGAGAGAAACACTGGAAACAACATTGCGCAGTATACATGCGCCACAGTGTTGATTTGCAGCAGAACCCCTGGGGGCAGGGTGGATATAAATCAATGATTTTTTTTAACAAAATCCATTTTTTTTTTTTAAATCAGATTTTTAAATCAAATTTATTTTAATAAAATGTTTTTGGAGTAAAAATCAATCTAAATTTAGTTTATTCAGCATGAAGTGGAGCTTAGTTATGTAGCATGAGGCTGTATATTCTGCAATATTTACATTTTTGGTAAACTCATTCAATGAATTCAAGCTCTGCAAGCTGAGATAACATGCACGGCATGATGCATTCACACAATTTCACAGTAACCAAGATATAAAACAAAGTTCAGGAATATTCCTTTATTCCATTATTGATCAAATCTATGTTCACTACAAATTGTATGATTGAATCGATTCTGATATTGCTGTTTTACTAACCAGACAGCTTATTATTCTAAATAGGAAACCTTAATTTTGTTTGCAAATAATAAAGATTCTAACCACCAGCAAGAATAAGGGCTCTTTCACACGGGGCGGATCAGTCATGATCCGCCCCGTGAAGCTCCGCTTGCTCAGCGGGGATCGCTCCGTTGATCCCCGCTGAGCCGGCGGATGACTGGGCGGTCCCCGCACACTGTGCAGGGACCGCCCTGTCAGAGCGCCGCTCTCCCCTATGGGGAATCGGATGACGACGGACCGTAGAGTCCGTTGTCATCCGATCCGCTCCACCGACGGAAGGAAAAATAGGGTTTTCCTCCGTCACACTTTGGCGAAGCGGATGTCAGCCCATGTCACCGCTGACATCCGTGCCTCCATAGGGGTACATGGAGGATCCGTTTCAGGTCCGCCTAAAAAACTGACAGGCGGACCTGAACGGACCCTCCGTGTGAAAGGGGCTTAAGTCCTTACATTTAAAGAGACTGTCATTTCAGATCCATCATGGCAGCGCCTGTTAGCGGGCATCCCTCACCTTGTTGTGTCACTGCCACATCACCAGCCATCCCATTAAAGTGAAAGGGACTGTTGGTGAGTCAACAGCGGGACAGAGGAGGAGCCGCTGCGGGACAGAGATGACAGTTGCTCTTTAAAAATTATGATTTAGATTGAGTTGATTTAAATCAAGCCTTTTTACTAGTGATTAAAATCATGGATTTAAAACGTGATTTAAATCCACTTAATTTAAATCAAATACACCCTGCCTGGGGACCATCAAAAGTTTCTCGTGGACCATCAGTAAGTCCACGTGCCGCTGACTGTTCACCGCTGGTACAGAGACTGCAACAGGCTGATATCAATTTAAAATCAGGTACTTACATTGCTTTCTTAAAAAAAAAAAATACATATATACACTATATAAAAATATATATTATACATTTATACCGACACCATATTTTCACTATGAAACACTTATTCGTAGACCCCTTATCTGTACTGTATGGTTCAATGCTATAAATCATATTTGCCTATAAAATCATATTCGCCTATAAAAAATAAATTTATTGGTGTCTTACCCACTTAAGCCCCGGACCAATACACAGCATAAAGACCAGGCCCCTTTTTGCGATTTGGCACTGCGTCGCTTTAACTGACAATTGCGCAGTCGTGCGACGTGGCTCCCAAACAAAATTGACGTCCTATTTTTCCCACAAATAGAGCTTTCTTTTGGTGGTATTTGATCACCTCTGCGTTTTTTTTTTTTTTGCGCTATAAACAAAAATATCCCCCAAAAATATATAAAAAAACTATTTTTTTTCCTCAGTTTAGGCCGATAAGTATTCTTCTACATATTTTTGGTAAAAAAAATAAAAAAATCGCAATCAGCGTTTATTGATTGGTTTGCGCAAAAGTTATAGCATTTACAAAATAGGGGGTAGTTTTATGGCATTTTTATAAAAAAAATTTTTTTACTAGTAATGGCGGCGATCAGCGATTTTTTTCGTGACTGCGACATTATGGCGGACACATCGGACACTTTTGACACCATTGTCATTTTTACAGCGATCAGTGCAATAAAAATGCACTGGTTACTGTAAAAATGGCAGTGAAGGGGTTAACCACTAGGGGCGCTAAAGGGGTTAAGTGTGCCTAGGGGAGTAATTACTACTGTGTGGGGGTGTGGCTATGAGTGACACGTGACCGATCTCCGCTCTGATTACACAGAGCGGAGATCGGTGACATTGTCAGTAGGGGAGCGGGGAGATGTGTTTACACTAACATCTCCCCGCTCCATGCCTCCGTGACACGATCGCGGGGATCCCCGCGGCAATCGAGTCTGCGGGACCCGCGGTCCGACTCACGGGGAAGGCGGGGGGGGTCGCGGGCGGGCGGGCGCGCGCGACCCTGACATCGGGCAGTTAAAGGGGACGTACAGGTACGTGATTTTGCCTGTATGAGCCATTCTGCCGACGTATATATGCCTTAAGTGGTTAATAAATATAAAGCTGCATTCATTTGTATATTTTAGATCTGCTCAGAAGCTGGCATTAAAATAAGAGAAGATTGAAAATTAAAGTGGTTCTGACATTCATACGTCATCTGAAAAAACAAAGCCCAGATCATTAAACGGTCACATAGAAAAAAGTAACGTTTTACTCAATTACATACAAGGACACTCACCTGCATAAAACAGGATCTAAGTATGTGAGTGGATTTCTCTCTCTCCCTGAACTCATCTACAATCCACATGTAAAAAAAGACATTGAAAATAAAAGCGACATTCACACAGCCGGCGTTTCTTGTGAAATCCAGCACGTCCGCAACATCAAAGTCAAATCCACAAAAGTCTTCTCTGCCCTACAAACCTCAAACCAGCAAAATCCATTTGACTTGACAATCGACAAAGAAATACTCAATAAAAGGCAGAGGATGATAAAAAGACGGAGGATGCTGGCTTTTGAAGCAGACGAAATAAATGAATTTGAATTCTCTCGAATAAATGTGTCTTAATAATGTGCAACAAGACCTAGCTTGACTCCATTGTAAAGCAATTAGCCAATCACAAATAGAGCTGACAATGAGCTCAACATGAATAGACAGGTCTAGTGCCAATGACGTAGACAGACAACATCACTGCCCATGTTCCCGAAATTATTCCCTTGATAAGCATACTGTATATAGGCAACTAAGAGAAAAGGAAAAGGAATACTGTCTTCTATGCTGGGGATTCTTGTAAAAATAATTTGCAGTAAGGTGCATTAAAGAGGCACTGTCACTCTGCTTAATCACATCAAATTGCCAGTTTTTAACAGCCTACCCTGCAAGCTCTACTGGCCCACCATAGCCTGTTGCCCACCTCCTACTGCAGAAGTCCATCCTGGATAATCTCTGGTGGGGGAGACAACCTCAGGTGAAGTAACCGACACCCACAGCGACTGGACACTCAGGTCCTAACATTATCACATGGGGGTGGTCACATGCTCACCCAAATCCAAAAGTTCCCTTCCACTAAAGTAATGGGGTTAGTGCTCTGATGGAGCGAAGAAGCACAGATTGGCACAAATAGCTCACTGGGGAAAAGGGGCTCTTAGGAGACAGACACACTTGAAGAGTATATAAAATACACTATATTGTCAAAAGTATTGGGACACCTGCATTTACACACACATGAACTTTAACGCCATCCCAGTCATCGTCTGTAGGGTTCAATATTGAGTTGGCCCACCCTTTGCAGCTATAACAGCTTTAACTCTTCTGGGAAGGCTGTCCACAAGGTTTAGGAGTGTGTCTATGGGAATGTTTGACCATTCTTCCAGAAGCGCATTTGTGAGATCAGGCACTGATGTTGGGTGAAAAGGCCTGGCTCGCAGTCTCCACTCTAATTCATCCCAAAGATGTTCTATCAGGTTGAGGTCAGGACAGTCAAGTTCCTCCACCCCAAACGCTCTCATCCATGTCTTTATGGACCTTGCTTTGTGCACAGCCATACACAAGTCGAATACAAAAGAATTGTCTTTGAAAAAACGTAACTAAGAATTTTCTTTCGCATTTTGTAACATTAGTTGGCCGCAGCTACGGTTTATTTTCGTGTGACCATCAAATTTTAGTGATCGGGCATATTGGAAATTTTTTGAAAAACAAATTAATTTCTAATTAATAATGGGAGAATTGTGTGAGAAATATAAATCGAAAAAGAAATGCGCATAAGCTGTGACCTGGGAAAAAAAAAAAGAATTTTCCGGGCCACGAAAATTATTTTCCTTAGCAACATGAGGTGAAATTGAAGGCTTGGTTGGTTGAATTTTGAAATCAACGGTGGCACCATCGGAGCACAAAATTTCTGATCATCTAAAGAAAATTTGTTCGGAATTCGACCATTGTATGGCCTGCATAAGAGAAGAGATTGAGATGGAAGGGTAAACATTTAGGCCCCTTTCATACTACCGTGACTTCAAAGTCGCTCCATTTTGCCGCGATTTCAGGGAGACTTGAGGTCTATGAACCTGAACTTGCATCAAAGTTGGACCAAAGTAGGCAAGGGACTACTTTGAAGTCGTACTAATATGAATGGTTGTCATTGAAATCATGGGGAACGACTTGTCGTGCAACTTTGCAGTCCCAAGTTGTGGGACAAGTTGTACAAGTGTGAAAGGGGCCTTAGGCTGCATTCACACCTGAGCGTTTCAAAGTCGCGCATTTTTACCGTGTTTTTGCTACGATTTTGTTCACGTCACCAATGTAAAAGGCAGAAAAACGCCTGTCATCTGCCCCAAAGAAGCTCATGTTCTTTTTTGAGCTTAGGGCATTTTGCTTCAGGTGACAAAACGCTCAGAAGTGCCATTGAAATGAATGGGATTTTGGTTGTTGGGCGTTTTTTTTTTGAGGTTTTAGTAGCTAAAAACACTCAGGTGTGAATACAGCCTTATAATAAATACATTTTTACTAAAAACCAGAGTTATCCTTTAAAAGTGACTTATATTCAGCCAAAAAAATAAATAAAACTCTATAGCGATTAGCACACCATAATAGAATTCAGATATAACCAATGTAAAATATGCAGAGAAACGGCTTCATGTGAACAGATAACTCATGCATGTTCGCCTAGCAGAAATTTATTTGAAAATAGTGCCAAAATAAATGATCAACCGCAGCCGTCACTCGTATATAAAATTCACATAAAACAGATATCCGACCAGACACCATATAGATAAATATACAACGCATAGACTAGGCGATCCTGCTCCACTTTTCATTCTATATTCACTTTCTGAGCAAAGTAATCCATCTTCTGGGCAGATCTAAATAGACAGGAGAATAAAACAGCCATTCCAAGCAACAAGTGATACCAATCAGTGAACTGCTGACACTCTCCAGCAACCCATGTGCTAAAATCAAAACTTCAATATAAAACAGGTCTTCACCTGAAAATAACCCTCAGCGCCATTCTCTTCCTTCCCCGCCTGGTAAAAAAAAATAAAAAATCACAGGTTTTGTTTTCCTTTCCGGGAAGCGAGTACTTTTTTAGGTGGTATTCGCTCCCACCTCTTCATTCCTTGCCTCGGCAAGGATGGCAGACCCTCGTGCCCGCCTGTTCATCCCCCTAGCTTCCTATGATAATGTCAAACATCCCAGGAGGCAACAGGGTACGTGTGTAGTAGGGGGGCAGCTGTAAGTGATCGGGAAGTGACAGCAGCCCCAGCATGCAAGATGGCGGCGTTTAACAGAAGACATCCAGTTTTTCCATAGTTGGGTAAAGATCCTCTTGAGCGTTAGTTCACTATTATAATAAAATTACATTGCAGTAAATAGGTCCCAATATTATACAAATCATGGTGCTGTGTAGACAACTTGAGCTTAGTTTAAAAAGTTAGGCTACTTTCACAATGAGGCGCTGGATGCGCTGGCGGTATAGCGGCGCTATTTTTAGCGCCGCTATACCGTTTTTTTTTGCTAGCAGTCGAAAAAGGGTTAAAAACGCCCGCAATAACGCCTCTTTGCGGCGTTTTGGAGGCTCTAGCCCATTGATTTCAATGGGCAGGGGCGCTATAGGAGCGGTATTTTTACCGCTCCTATCGCGCCTCAAAGATGCGGCTTGCAGGAGTTTTTTGACCCTCCCTCTGGCTTTCACATTGGATAAAATTGAGCGGCTTTTCTGGGGCGCATTGCAGGCGCTATTTTTAGCGCAATAGCGCCTGCAAAGCGCCTCAGTGTGAAAGGGGCCTAACTCCACTTTTGTTGATAAAAAAATAAAAAAAATTCCCCTCTGGGTGATCCATGTATACTGCAAGGATTTTAAGAAACTTTGTTGCAGATTCCTACCTTTTGTTATTTTGAAGAAATTTGTGTTTGTGTCCATATTGAATCTGTATGGGAGGGTTTTATAGTTCTTAACCACTTAAGCCATTTGGCTGGCCAAAGACCAGAGCACTTTTTGCGATTCGGCACTGCGTCGCTTTAACTGACAATTGCGCGGTCGTGCAACGTTGCACCCAAACAAAATTGATGTCCTTTTTTTCCCACAAATCAAGCTTTCTTTTGGTGGTATTTGATCACCTCTGCGGTTTTTATTTTTTGCGCTATAAACAAAAATAGAGCAACAATTTTGAAAAAAAAAAGCAATATTTTTTTTTACTTTTTGCTATAATAAAATATCCCTGAAAAATATATATATAAAAAAAACTTTTTTTTTCCTCAGTTTAGGCCGATGTGTATTCTTCTACATATTTTTGCTAAATTGTTTTTGCAATAAGCGTTTATTGATTGGTTTGCACAAAAGTTATAGCGTCTACAAAATAGGGGATAGTTTTATGGCATTTTTATTTAAGATTTTTTTTTTTACTAGTAATGGCAGCAATCAACGATTTTTATTGTGACTGCGACATTATGGCGGACACATCGGACACTTTTGACACCATTTTGGGACCATTGTCATTGATACAGCGATCAGTGCTATAAAAATGCACTGATTACTGTAAAAATGACACCGGCAGTGAAGGGGTTATCCACTAGGAGGCTAGGAAGGGTCCTAGGGAGTGATTCTAACTGTTAGGGGGTGTGGCTACGAGTTACACATCACTGATCGCTGATCCCGATGAGGGAGCAGACGATCAGTGACATGTCACTAGGAAGAACAGGGAGATGTGTTTACACTGACATCTCCCCGTTCTTCAGCTCCGTGACCCGATTGCGGGACACCAGCGGACATCGAGTCCACGGGTCCCGCGGTCACGGAGCTTGTGCGCGACCACACGGCGGCAAATTTAAAGGGACGTACCTGTATGCCCATTTGCCTGTCCGTGACATTCTGTCGACGTATATGTGTGTGCGCTGTGGTGGTTAATCAGCTGCTGCATCTGCAGGGCACGAATGAGGAAAGCTGCAGGGTCTGTAACCCTTTAGAAGAATTTTCCCTTTGGGAGTATCTCATTAAAAATTACACTTTTGTTACAGGAGATGCTCAAAATCTGACATGCATCTTAGTGTAGACTTCTGGGAAAATCAGTGAGACAATCACATAAGCAGGAAATTATGTTTATGGTGGGCGTTCTTTTTACCATCTGTGTGTAAGAACTGTGGTAACTGTGGAAGAAGGGGAGGATCAGAGAAGACCAGATTTATTGCATTATTTACTGCATATACAGACTGATTTTACTGTTGTGGGTTTAGTAACAAATTTAACTAAAAATGAAATTTTTGTTACAGGGGATGCCCAAAATCTGACTTGAATCATAGTGCAGACTTCTGGGAAAATCAGTGAGCCAATCACACAAGCAGGAAATTACATATCTGGGGGGGGGGGGGGCGTTCAGTACACAGTCTGTGTACAGAACGCCTTCAGGTTGCCTTATTGCATTTAATTTTACAGAAAATGACAGCGGCTGCAGACTGAAAAGGAAAGGTAATTTTTAATAATCAATTACAGTATGACTTGTGTAGCAATTGTATATGATTTTTTTTTTTTTTATTTGATATCTTTTTTCCCACAAAGGTGGAGTTACCCTTTAAACGCCTGAAAAATCAGTTACATTGTTACTACACTGCATGTCTGAGAAGATGGTAATAAAAAAACCTTTCTATTGATTGCCAGCTCTGCAGCAAATGTAAATGAATGCGCCCTTCTACCTGGGACCTCTGGTCACACTCAGTTGATTTTTATAATGAATTATTTGTTTGTTGTTGATAGTACAAGAGACCTTTGTAGTAGTTCACGTTCATTAAAAATCATGAGACCGTATTGCTTATTTCCCATCATGCTGCAGTAACTCAATCAACAATCACCAGAACAGTGGAGTCATTAATAAATGTATCTAAGCCCAAGAACAAAAAGTAATATACTGAAGCTTACCAGTCAGTGGATGCAGTGGCTGCATTATTTTCTCTTTCAGGCTTTTTTCCCTTTATTTTTAGCTGGTAATCCTGCCAGTAACACACTTAGAGCACAACGACTGAGCATTGTCACCCTATCTGTGGAGGAGCAATATTGTCCCCCTAGGATAGAACTGTGTTAGGACTATAGAACACCTTCCCCTTTCCTCTCTCTATAACATAAGAGGGAAATGTTCTGCAAAAACTTTGCTTGAAATAACACTGCAGAATGCACTGAACAGCACTAGATTTCTGGCAGGATCAACATTTTTTTGCACCTATTGAAAAGATATAATAAAATGCTTAGATATATGTAAAGGGTTTTAACCCACGTCTTACTTTATATAATCTGCTCTGTCTCTTAAGGCTATGTCCCCCTGTGTGTGTGTTGTATAAAAAAAAAAAAAAGCCGTATTTACCTTATCTGTGAGCGCTGATTAGCGGTCACGTGAAGCGCAGCATCTCTCCTCGTCTGACAGATGCAGCGGGAGGGGCCAAGATTCCCCCGCTGACATCAGTCTGGAGGGGAGGAGGAGAGAGCCTATGTGTCATGTGACCGCTGATCATCGCTCACAAATAAGGTAGATACAACTTTTTTTTAATAAAACACACACACACACACACACACACACACACACACACACACACACATATACACACAGGGGGACATATACAGCCATGTATAAAATCAAGTATTACTCTAAAGTCCCCAGATGCGTGGCCCAGAGGGAAACGGCGTACAAAATCTTAATGTTTTGGTACAGGACCCCTGAATGTCTAGCAACTCATAAACTAGCTCCATTTAGTCACTGTTGGAGGTGTGGCTCCTCTGTGGGCTCGCACTTTCACATATTTTGGGAATGCCCTATTTTGGTCCCCTTTTGGACCAATGTTCATGCCTTGCTGGAAAAGATATTGGAGATCCAGATCCCTTTCCAACCCATACACCTGCTATTAGGCCTACCTCTTCGGAATACCACCAAAGCTATTAACAAACTACTGGCATTCATCTTACTAGCAGCTAAACGAGTAATCCCACAACATTGGCGTTCCACTGTTCCACCTACCTTTACGCAATTCCTTTCTACGGTCACTGATATTCTTAAAATGGAACATATCACGGCAATCATAGAAGATGCCCTACCAAAATTTGAGGTCATTTGGGAAAAATGGGATACATCGGAATATAATAATTCGGAATACTAGACCCTCAAACCGAGATAAGGAAATGGTCTTTCTGGGTATCTCACTGACTGTTCAGGAAATTTTAGCTCCAGTTCCCATCACTGATTACCTTCGTGCTAACATGATACCTTGATATGCTATTAATAACACACTACCTCCCCTCTATATGACCCTTACACTGTCTAATGGTTCACTCGAACAACTTGTTTTCTTCCCTTGTTATATAACTTTATGTCTGCACATGCAAATTGTACAATGTTCATACTTGCTGATTGTGATATATACTTGTAAAGCCTCATGAAAAATTTACATAAATAAACTATTTAAAAAAAAAAAAAAAAAAAATCAAGTATTACTCACAGAAAGGTATTGCAGTAACACATGTTTTGTTATACCAGGGATATGCAATTAGCGGACCTCCAGCTGTTGCCAAACTACAAGTCCCATCATGCCTCTGCCTCTGGGTGTCATGCTTAATGCTGTCAGAGTCTCGCTATGCCTCATGGGACTTGTAGTTTGGCAACAGCTGGAGGTCCGCTAATTGCATATCCCTGCGTTATACACATGTTTATTCCCTTTGTATGTATTGGAACAAAACAAAAAAAAGGGAGAAAAAAAAGCAAATTGGACATAATGTCATACAAAACTCCAAAAATGGGCTGGTCAAAATTCTTGGCACCCTGAACTTAATATTTGGTTGCACACCCTTTGGAAAAAATAACTGAAATCAGTCGCTTCCTATAACGATCAATAAGCTTCTTCCACCTCTCACTCTGAATTTTGGACCATTCTTCCTTTGCAAACTGCTCCAGGTCTCTCTTATTGGAAGGGCGCCTTTTCCCAACAGCAATTTTAAGATCTCTCCACAGGTGTTTAATGGGATTTAGATCTGGACTCATTGCTGGCCACTTTAGAACTCTCCAGCGCTTTGTTGCCATCCATTTCTGGGTGCTTTTTGACGTATGTTTGGGGTCATTGTCCTGCTTGAAGATCCAAGATCTCGGACGCAAACCCAGCTTTCTGACACTGGGCTCTACAGTGCGACCCAAAATCCTTTGGTAATCCTCAGATTTCATAATGCCTTGCACACATTCAAGGCACCCAGTGCCAGAGGCAGCAAAACAACCCCAAAACATCATTGAACCTCCACCATATTTCACTGTAGGTACTGTGTTCTTTTCTTTGTAGGCCTCATTCCATTCTCGGTAAACAGTAGAATGATGTGGTTTACCAAAAAGCTCTATCTTGGTCTTATCTGTCCACAAGACGTTTTCCCAGAAGGATTTTGGCTTACTCAAGTACATTTTGGCAAACTGTAGTCTTGCTTTTTTATGTCTCTGTCAGCAGTGGGGTCCTCCTGGGTCTCCTGCCATAGTGTTTCATTTCATTTAAATGTCGACGGATAGTTTGCGCTGACACTGATGCTCCCTGAGCCTGCAGGACAGCTTGAATTTCTTTGGAACTTGTTTGGGGCTGCTTATCCACCATCTGGACTATCCTGCGTTGCAACCTTTCATCAATTTTTCTCTTCCATCCACGCCCAGAGAGATTAGCTACAGTGCCATGGGTTGCAAAATTCTTGATAATGTTGGGCACTGTGGACAAAGGCAAATCTAGATCTCTGGAGATGGACTTGTAACCTTGAGATTGTTGATATTTTTCCACAATTTTGGTTCTCAGGTCCTCAGACAGTTCTCTTCTCCTCTTTCTGTTGTCCATGCTTAGTGTGGCATACACAGACACACAATGCAAAGACTAAGTGAACTTCTCTCCTTTTTATCTGCTTTCAGGTGTGATTTTTATATTGCCCACACCTGTTACTTGCCCCAGGTGAGTTTAAAGGAGCATCACATGCTTGAAACAATCTTATTTATCCCCAAATTTTAAAGGGTGCCAAGAATTTTGAGCAGCCCATTTTTTAAGTTTTGTGTGACATTATGTCCAATTTGCTTTTTTTCCTCCCTTTTTTTGATTTGTTCCAATACACACAAAAGGGAATAAATGTGTATATAGCAAAACATGTGTTTCTGCAATACTTTTCTGTGAGAAATACTTGATTTTCTGGAAAATTTTCTGGGGTGCCAATAATTTCGGCTATGACTGTACTTAGAAGACCAAGCAGATTATATAAAGTAAGACAGGTTATTACAGCAGCAGTAGGAGGGGGCGGACCCTGACACAGGAGCCGACAGGCAGGGAGGACAGGGGGGGAGGACACACGAGCAGAGAGGAGAGACAGCAGGGCTGCGGATGACGGAGGCACGCAAACTGACCATGGTGAAATAATGTAGATGAAAACGCGGCAAACTTCAAATGCCGGTTTTGCGGGGCTACAATTCGCAAGCGCGGTGACGTCATCAAAACTATAAAGAAGAATTTACAGCTAATGACGGCGGTGAGTAAACTTTCACAGGCAGCGATCAGCTGCCTGTGTTATGTGCTAATTTTTTAAATAAGGTTATATCCGAGGGTTTACAACCACTTTAACCACTTGTCCCCCGCCCACTGTCAATTGACGGCGGGCGGAGGATACTCTCGTTCTGGGAGGACGTCATAAGGCCCCGGTGCGCGTGCCCGGCGGCCGCGATTGCCGCCGGGCACCCGCGATTGCCCGGGAAACGAGCAGGAAAGTGGATCTCTGTGTGTAAACACAGAGATCCACGTCCTGTGAGGGAGAGGGGACCGATGGTGTGTCCCTTGTACATAGGGACAACCATCGGTCACCTCCCCCAGTCAGTCCCCTCCCCCCACAGTTAGAACCCTTTGAGGGAACATATTTAACCCCTTCCCACCCCCTAGTGGTTAACCCCTTCCCTGCCAATCACATTTATACAGTAATCAATGCATTTTTATAGCAGGGATCGCTGTATAAATGTGAATGGTCCCAAAAATGTGTCAAAAGTGTCCGATGTGTCCGCCGCAATATCGCAGTCACAATAAAAAATCGCAGATCGCCGCCATTACTAATAAAAAAATAAAAATGCTATAAATCTATCCCCTATTTTGTACACGCTATAACTTTTGCGCAAACCAATCAATACGCGCTTATTGCGATTTTTTTTTTTATACCAAAAATATGTAGAAGAATACGTATCGGCCTAAACTGAGGAAAATTTTATTTAAAAAAAAAAACAAATGGGTATTTATTATAGCAAAAAGTAAAAAATAGTGTTTTTTTTCCCAAACTGGACGCTCTTCTTTTGTTTATAGCGCAAAAAATAAAAACCGCAGAGGTGATCAAATACCACCAAAAGAAAGCTCTATTTGTGGGAAAAAAAGGACACAAATTTCGTTTGGGAGCCACGTCGCACGACCGCGCAATTGTCATTCAAAGTGTGACAGCGCTGAAAGCTGAAAAATGGCTTGGGCAGGAAGGGGGTTTTCGTGCACAGTAGAGAAGTGGTTAAGAAAGCCCACGGAGTCCTGCAGGACATATCTTGAGAGCACTGGATAAAGTATGTGGTGGCCATGAAGCTCCCAGTAAGTGTGAGAATGGTCTAAGCTCAGAAGACATGTGGGTAGGATGGTTTCCCCATTTTGCTTCACTTTGTTTTTACATTCAAATTTCCCTTACTCTCCATGAATAAGACCCAACATATTTTTTTAGGGCTTCGTAGTAATGAGGCTAAATGCAGCCTGTTCATCTGTGGTGTTTTTTGTCTTTGAAACACTTCAGCAAAATGTGTCATTACGCCATTGGCACATTAACTAATCACAGATTACACGACTATGGTAACAGAGAGCAATTCTACCTTTCAAGAGACACTGTTACAGCAAAATCCAGTACAAGTCAATGCTTATATGTAATATTTGTGATTTTCATAAATTATTTTTATTCACTTGCAAAGTGCCTTTGAAATTGATAGCAAATTTGACCTCTTCAGGAAGAGCCAATTCTTTAAAACAGCCCCCCCCCCCCTTCCTTCCTTAAAATCAGGGTGGATTTGATTTAAATCATAATTTTTAAAGAGCAGCTGTCATCTCTATCCTGCAGTGGTTCCTCCTTTAACCTGCTGTTGACTCACCGACAGTCCCATTCACTTTAATGGGACGGCTGGTGATGCGGCAGTAACACAACAAGGTGAGGGACGTGGCGGCAGCAGGTGAGTGGATGCCCGCTAACAGGCGCTGCCATGATGGATCTGAAATGACAGGCGCTTTTTAAATGTAAGGACTTACGGTATTCTTGCTGGTAGTTAGAATCTTTAATATTTTCAAACAAAATTAAGGTTTCCTATTTAGAATAATAGGATTTTTATAACAGCTTACCTGTAAAATCCTTTTCTTGGGAGTACATCACGGGACACAGAGCGACATAGTCATTACTAATGGGTTATATAGATACCGTCAGGTGCTGGCACTGGCAACTTCCAAAACCGGAAGTACCCTCCCCTATATAAGCCCCTCCCATCCGGGAGCACCTCAGTTTTGTAGCAAAGCAATAAGTGTCCCCAAAGAGGGGCGGGAGCTCTGTGTCCCGTGATGTACTCCCAAGAAAAGGATTTTACAGGTAAGCTGTTATAAAAATCCTATTTTCTTTCTCGTACATCACGGGACACAGAGCGACATAGTCATTACTAATGGGATGTCCTAAAGCAATGCCCAATGAGGGGGGGGATACACCATATATAAGCTGAGCGCTATCAGACATGAGGATCTTTTGCGGCCTGCAACACACTGCGCCCAAAGGCGACATCCTCCTGACTTCTAACGTCCACCTGGTAGAACCTAGTAAACGTGTGAACTGAAGACCACGTTGCGGCCTTACAGATTTGAGCCAGGGAGGCCTGGTGATGCACTGCCCATGAAGTTCCAACTGCTCTCGTGGAGTGCGCTCTAACTTTGAACGGAGGCGGTCTCCTTCTCAAGCCATAAGCTTGCATAATGACCTGTCGAATCCACTTGGCTAAAGTAGATTTTGACGCTGCCTGACCCTTTCTGGGGCCTTCCGGCAGAATAAACAAAGTATCCGTTCTGCGAATCTGAGCAGTGGCTTTTAGATAAGCTTTAACTGCTCTTACTACATCCAAAGAATGCAATAACTTTTCCTCTACCGAAGTAGGTTTGGGGAAAAAAGAAGGAAGAACCACATCTTGGTTCAAATGAAACCTCGATACCACCTTAGGAAGAAAGGCTGGATGAGGACGTAACACTACTCTGTCCTTATGGATAACCAGATATGGCTCCTTACAGGACATAGCTGCTAATTCCGATACTCTTTTAGCCGAACAAATGGCTACTAGAAAAATCAATTTCCTGGTGAGAAGCACCAAGGAAATATGCTGTAATGGTTCAAATGGTTGTTTCTGTAGAACCGACAGAACCAAGTTTAGATCCCATGGACATATGGGAATATTAACCGGAGGACTAATACGCATCACTCCTTGTATAAAGGCTTTGACTAGTGAATGCGAAGCCAAGGGCCTTTGAAAAAATATTGACAAGGCCGAAATCTGACCCTTGATAGTACTCAAGGCAAGCTTCCTATCTACAGCCCACTGTAGGAAGTCCAGAATCCTACCTATTACGTACTTATGTGGATGCCATTTCTTGGCCTCACACCACGCGATGTACGCCTTCCAGATTCTATAGTAGATCTGCCTGGATACCGGCTTCCTGGCATTGATCATGGTAGATACCACAGCATTAGAGAGCCCTCTCTTTTTTAGAATGTGGGCTTCAATAGCCAGGCCGTCAAACCTAGGGCTGGTAAGGAAGGGTGGTATATCGGTCCTTGCGAAAGCCGGACGACGTGGGAGAGTCCAAGGACTCCCCACTGAAATTTTACAATCTCCGCGTACCACGCTCTTCGGGGCCACGCTGGAGCCACCGGAATCACCGGTTTCTTTTCTACCCTGATTCTGCGGAGTAATCGAGGTAACCATTGTGGCGGTGTGAATGCATATATCAGCTTGAACTGATCCCAAGGGAACACTAGGGCATCCGAGCCGCAAGCTAGGGGATCCCTTGTCCGAGAGACAAACCTGTCCCCCTTTGCGTTGAATCTGGATGCTAGAAGATCTACATCCGATGTTCCCCACCGCTGACATATTGTCCAGAAAACCTTGGGGTGAAGGGACCCTTCCTCTGGGCCTAATTGCTGGCGACTTAGAAAGTCCGCCTTCCAATTCTCCACTCCTGGAATGAATACCGCAGATATGGCTGGGACATATTTTTCTGCCCATTTCAGGATGTAATTTACTTCCCTCTGGGCTGCACGACTCCTGGTGCCCCCCTGATGATTGATATATGCCACTGCTGTGGCATTGTCTGATTGCATTCTGACAGGGGACCCTTGGAGTTTGGATGTCCATGCTACTAGGGCATACCGGGCTGCTCGTATCTCTAAGAGATTGATGGGCAGGGCCTTTTCTGCATCCGACCATCTGCCCTGGAGAGACTATTGCTCCAGTACTGCTCCCCAGCCTATAAGGCTGGCATCTGTAGTGACTACCTTCCAAGAAATCGGACTGAAGGATTTCCTTTTTTCCAGATTCTGGGGAACCAACCACCAATGGAGGCTCTTGCGAACGGAAGGGGACAAGGACATTGTAAGTCTAGGGCCTGAACTTTTTTGTTCCAGGCTGACAGTATGGCCCCTTGCAAATTCCTTGAATGGAATTGACCGTAGGGTACTGCTTCGAATGATGCCACCATTTTTCCCAGCAGCCTCATATACAGGCGTATGGACGGCTGTCTTTTTTGTACCCACTAAGTGGATCAAATCTTTCAAAGACAACACCTTTCCTCGAGGCAAGAATATTTTTCTCTGGCCTGAATCCAACCTTAGCCCCAAGTATTCCAGACTTTTGACTGGTTTTTAGGGCTGACTTGTCTCGGTTGATAATCCAACCGTGAGATTCCAGATACTTGATCGTCTTGTGAACGACCACGTCTAGTTTTTTCACTGAGTGGTCTATCAGCAACAAGTCATCCAGATATGCCATTATCATTACACCTTGTGTTCTTAGATTGGCCAATAAAGGGCCAGAATTTTTGTAAACACTCGTGGTGCTGTGGCCAAACCGAAGGGTAAGGCTCTGAACTGAAAATGGCGCCCTTCTACTGCAAAGCGTAGAAATTTTTGGTGGACTGGAAAGATGGGAATGTGCAAATAAGCATCTTTGATGTCGATCGTGGCTAACCAATCCTCCCCTTGTAGGGCAGTGGCCACCGATCGGATCGACTCCATCGGAAAGTCCTGATATACAGGAATTTGTATAGCCCTTTTAGAATTAATATGGGCCTCCCGTCCGAGTTTGCTTCGGGACTGTAAAGAGGTTTGAGTAAAACCCGAACCCTCATTCTTCCAGGGGAACCTCCATAATTACTCCTTGGAGCAATAGTTGTTCTAGTGCCAACAGGAGGGACTCTCTCTTCCGGGGATCCCTTGGCACGTTTGACCTCAAAAATGGGAAGGAGGAGAGTCTTTTAACTCCAAACTGTATCCCAAACCTACTGCGGAGAGCACCTATCTGTCTTGATCGTGTCCCGCCAGGTCTCTTGCGAACAACTGGAGTCCTCCCCCCACCCGACTGAGTGGGGGCTTCATGAATTTAACTTTGGGGGAGGTTTTGTACCTCCCCTGACCCAGGGTTTCTCATTACCCTGCTACTGTCCCTGTTTTTTACCCCCGGGATTTGACCGAGGAGGCCGTCGGAACTGTTACACAGCCGATGCCCCAGGGACTGGAGAAGCAGGCCTCTTAAAGAGGGACCTCTAACTCTGCTTTTAACCGGCAAGAGCGTATTTTTACCGCTGGAAATTTTCTGGATATATTTGTCCAGGTTTTCCCTGAATAAGCGTTCACCATGAAATGGGACGCTAACCAGCCATTCTTTACAGGGAGCTTCAGCAGACCAGTTTTTGAGCCATAGGAGCCTACGCATATGTCTATAGACAGCGTAAGGCGGGAGGCCTGATGGACTGAATCCTCTATGGCATCAACCGCAAAGCCTAAGGCTCTAGGTAGATCAGCTAGGGCAAAGCCTGCTGATCTGTCAAGTCCCTCAAGACCTGTTTCAACTGATCCTTCACTGCTTAGCAGACCCCAATAGCTGCTACTGCTGGTTGTATCACCAAGCAGATTTTCATAAGGACTCCAATCTTTTATCTATTGGGTTCTTGAACATTTGGACATTATCCACTGGACATGTCAGTGATTTATACATACAAGAGATGGCTGCGTCCATTGTAGGGACCTTCCATTTTTTTTTTTTTATGAACTTATCCTCCATGGGATAGACCACCGGAAATCTCTTGGGGGAATAAATATTTTCTCAGGACGTTCCCAATCCTGGTAAATGAGCCCTTTCAGTAAAGGGTGAAGTGGAAAAGAACAAACAGTCTGGGGGCTTCTAGCGACCCCAACGAGGATACAGTAGTGGTTGATGGTTCCGCAAGGTGCATTTTTAAATGCTGATCGGACCATGTTAGTCAGAGACTGAACCCATAATCTTTCAGCTTGAGATGCTGAGAAAAGGTTCCCCCACTGTTGATTCCTCTATAACAGAATCAACCTTATCCTGATCCCCTTCAGGCAGGTCGATCCCTGTATGGGACTGTTGCTCTGCTAACAGGCACTCTGAAGGAGGAGACGGAGATCGGGCGTGCTTTCCCTGACAGGGAGGCAGCGATAAATGTTGACAATCTCTCTCTAATCCTCCCAGAGCTGAGGAAAAAACCTCCTCTGTTACATACACAGGAGCAGGTGACTGAGGACAGCCACAGTACCAAGTACCCCTGCGGGGTCTCTACGGTCACTTACCTCTGAACTTCAGGGGAGACTGGTGCAGCAGGAGTATGCCCAAGATCCTCCGAGCCCGATGAGACCCCCTTCGCTTCCTGGAAGATTCAGTTCCGGAGCTTCTGGACGGCATATTCCTAAGCCTAAAGCTGAGGTATTCCAGCCGTAATACACCACTTTTACTGAGAATAGTCTAGCACAATTGCTGCTATATCACAGTTGGTGTCTACTAATGTGCCTTTCTAGGGGATGCCTGTATCAACCGCTTGCTGTATGCCTTTAAATGTTGCCAGCTCTGTCTCTGTACTTCATAGCCAGCTCACTACAATATTGTGTTTTTTTTAAACTGCTGGGACGCCCGCACATGCGCAGAAGCGCTGCGGCGCGCACAGAGCGTCATCCCCCAGGCTCCGCCCCCTTTCCCGGCTCACCTCTATATATAGAGGCGCGTGCACGCGCGCGGGCACGTGCGCCTTCGGCGCTAATTTCAAATATGGTAACAAGGGACAGGAGCCAGGGCCCCTCTTTGCCGCAGGCCGGGGGATGGACGAGCACTGCAACATGGCAGAGGAAGCAGTTTCCTATAAGAGAACTCACCATCTGTCTGGACTTTGCTCTGCTGAGAAGAAGCTAGTCCACATGACAAGAAAACATTCCACAGCGGCCTCTAGTGGACAAACACAGGTACCGCAGTCTAATATATTAAATATATATATATAAAAAAAAATTTTTTTTTTTTTTTTTTTCTTGACCACCATTAAAAATTATTACATTTTTTTAGTAGTTACAGGCATGCACAGAATTTTGCGGGAATACCATTAGGTAACAGACAGAAAGACAAATTAGGCTTGGGGGTCCCCCAATAGAACCAAGTTCCTGGGGGCCCCCACTTACCTGTTCCCCGCCGCAGGACTTTGTTTGGTCCACAAAAGCCCAAACTTCACCTATCACGGCAGGCATTGTAATCAAACCTTCAGGGACCGGGTTCCCAAGGATTCCACTCCCCTGGACCTGTATAGCACCCTGCACAGAAAACATCTTGGTCGTGGGTATGACCAGAGCTCTGGATCCCAGGGTCCAGCTCTCCTAAGAGAAGCATTACAGGCAAAACCTTGCTCTTCTCTGCAAGGCCCGGGTACCGACCGTTTAGCTATGAAGCTTTTTTGGTCGGATCCGGAATAGCTTACTGAGGCCCAAAAGAACCTGTACGCAAGCTCAGTGAAAAACACATGTTTCTTCTTGGCCAACACCTTAGACACTGGCAAAAAACTGAGGTGCTCCCGGATGGGAGGGGCTTATATAGGGGAGGGTACTTCCGGTTTTGGAAGTTGCCAGTGCCAGCACCTGACGGTATCTATATAACCCATTAGTAATGACTATGTCGCTCTGTGTCCCGTGATGTACGAGAAAGAAAATAAGCTGTCAGATTAGTAAAACAGCGATATCAGAACTGATTCAATCATACAGTTTGTAGTGTACATAGATTTGTAAAGCAATGGGACAAAGCAACATTCCTGAACTTTGTTTTATCTCATGATTACTGTGAAATTGTGTGAATGCATCAATGCAATGCATGCTATCTCAGCTTGCAGAGCTTGGATTCATTGAATGAGTTTACTAAAAATTAAATATTGCAGAATATAAAGCAGGGATATGCAATTAGCGGACCTCCAGCTGTTGCAAAACTACAAGTCCCATCATGCCTCTGCCTCTAGGTGTCATACTTGTGGCTGTCAGAGTCTTGCTATGCCTCATGGGACTTGTAGTTCTGCAACAGCTGGAGGTCCGCTAATTGCATATCCCTGATATAAAGCCTTGTGCTACATAACTAAGCTCCATTTTATACTGAATAAACTAAACTATTAAGAGTGCTGGTCAGGAGTAGATTGGCAGACCCTTTTCGGTTGACAGAATGGCCAGCTTCTGTCGGACCGTCTGCACAGGCTGAATGTCGCCCCAACATTCTGCCCGTGTGTACTAGGCTTTAGTGCTCTGGATTTAAACAAGTACACACTATAGAGGGCTATGCTTTGCTCATATTTCATGCCTGAGGTTTACAACCACTTTAAATCATCTGGTAACAGGTTAAGCAACTGCAATAAATTCACAATTCTTTGCCTGACTTTCATAAATATATATAAAAAAAGAAAAAATATATATATATATATATATACCTATGTATAGATATATATCTATACACATACACTGTATATACACACACACACACTCCTCGCAGTGTATTCAAAGTCCCAGCCGAACATGAAAAAAAAGAAAATCAAATTCAATTATTCCGTTCATCCCACTGCAGCACAAGAAACAAGATTGGAAAATACTCTAAAGCCAACTCAAACCACAGCCCATACCAAGATGTACAAGTCTCCTACACAAAGCTGATTTGATTTTCTCCAGCAGCTTTAAATGAAAACAATACTGTAATTTTAGAGCCTCAGGAATATTTCAAGACTCTCATTTCAAAATATGAAAAGTACCGATCTATGAAAATCACTGAAATTTGAGAAAAATACCTAGAAAAACATAGCAAGTCTGCGGCCAAACTATTTTCATAGATTACGTAAAAGAAGTTGGTTATTAAAATTTTCTTTGCAAAAAAAAAAAAAGCCAGCTTTCTACAAGTTGCATGGCCAAGCCTTACATTCATGTTCACAAGGACCAGTACAAACCACATTTCATACACCAAGAAAACTTTTCTCGAGAGAAACTCAGAGCTACCATTGTTGACCTTGCCTTTTATTAATGCCCATTGCCTGGCTGTTCCTCTGGCTTAAATCCTTTGAGTCAGTTACCCAAAACTGGTAAGCAGATAAGGACTCTGACTTTCCTGATATGTACTTTTATGGGTCAGTGACCCAACCAGTATGGAATTCGTAGGGGGATCAACCACTGTGGTCCTTTTGTTTCTCCATCCTTAAACCTGAACTCCAGAAAAACGGCTAAATTCCCAGACAAATTGCAAATAAGGAAATTGATTATACCTGCCAAATGGTCTAGTCATCCTGACACAGTCTTACCGGACAGCATAGCCAGGCCTGAAGTAATGGCTTTTCGCTACTGTACTTAAAGGGGTTGTAAAGGTTTGTTTTTTATTTTTTAATTCGGTTCCTTTAAGCTAGTGCATTGCTGGTTCACTTACTTTTTCCTTCGATTTCCCTTCTAAAAGTTTTTTTTCTTTGTCTGAATTTCTCACTTCCCATTCCTCCTCAGTAAGCTTGTCCCCATCATCCAAGCCGTTCTGGCTGGGGGTTAGTCAGCGTGCTCGCTCCTCCCTCGGGACTACATCTCTGTGGGGAGATGCGGTCAACAATCACAGCGTCTCCCCGCAGGGATGTAGTATGCATCGCATACTAGCACATTATGAGAAACTTGCCTTAGAGCGAAGCCCTCCACTGCTGCAAAGTCACAGCTGAGCGGGCTGACATTCCCCACCCCCCTTTTCCTTGTGGGTTAGCGGCCTCTAGCTACATGAGTGGCCGGGGGCGCGATGACGTTACTTTTGCGCAGGACAGCCATTTCCGGCACGGGCTCAGAAGGTCGGGCACTGTAAGGCTGCATGCACTCTGAATTTATCCTAAACTGTGCAACTTTAGGAGGTATTCACAGTACCTACAGGTAAGCCTTATTACAGGCTTACCTGTAGGTACAGGTGGTGTAACAGAGTTTACAACCACTTTAAGATAATGGCAACAATGGTCTATTAGAGAGACAATCAACACTCCCATCTCTACACATTAACTGACCAAGAATTTTTAGCTCTGTGGGGCTCTGATTTTTAAAAATGTTTCCTTTACAGTGGATTTGATATTCGATCATTCATTTATTACGGTCCCTGATCTCTCCTTATGCAAAAATGTGTGAGGCACACACCTACCCTTGATTCATTATAAAGGTTAGTTGACTAGAAGTCAATGCAAAGCCGAATTATGATCCCCTTTTATGCCTCGCATTATGCAATAGAGCTTAAAGCAGTATTACACTGGGTTCACACTG
Organism: Rana muscosa; assembly: GCA_029206835.1. Taxonomy (NCBI): domain Eukaryota; kingdom Metazoa; phylum Chordata; class Amphibia; order Anura; family Ranidae; genus Rana; species Rana muscosa. The sequence goes on from CM055120.1 coordinate 349,548,332, forward strand.
GTGCGATGAGGGAAACCCTGCGATTCAGTGCCGACTTCACACCTAAATCGCACACTGGTTCACACTTACATCTGCGAACCGCTGGGGCTGTCAATGTAAAGTTAATGACACCCCCAGACCGGATCGCAGATCGCAGTGTGAATTGTCAAATGGTGCAGGAATCAGATCGCATAGGTATGAACACCCATCCAATCCGATTCCCAAAAAAAGGGTAGCAAGTCAATTTTTCTACCATCTTTAAAAGCACAATGCGAGTGAAAAAAAAAATAATTTATGGAAAGGAAAAACTCTTCAAGTATACATTTAAAAAACTTGGCTTTTTTGTGCTTTTTGGTGACAGACTCTTAAAGTGGATGTAAACACACTCTCATCCGTTCTAAACTACTGCCATAGTGCTGATCTATAAGGATATAGATGCCTCCTGCATGTATCCTTATCTGTCAAATGTCTCCCCTCTGTCTGTTATAAGGACTGAAAAACTGCAGATTCTGTAGGTGGATCTGTTGTCCGGAGCTCGGTGGGTGGAGTCGTGATGTCAGTAGACTCCCCGCCCACCTCTACACTCCCCTTGTCAACATGCATTTCTCCTGTGTATTCCTTCTGCTAGGATCACTAACATCCAGTCAAAATCCAGAAAAGTAACATGACTTAAGAAAAGGAGAAGGGGTGGGAATTAAAGCTAGTGCACGAGATATGTAAATAACCTGTTACTCAAAGCAAGGGGGGCGGAACGGACAAAGGTTTTTCTCCGTTTGTCCGTTTTATCTCACTGAACAATAAAAGAGGATTGCTCAGAGCTGGATTAACTCTGTGTGGCAAGACCTGGCACAAATGATAGGAAATCTTATACTCTACATTGTGACAGCAAAAAAAAAAAAAAATGGGTTTACATTCACTTTAAATATAGAGTGAGCGAAATGCATCAGTTCTGGGGATCCTGGGAAGGTTGTGTTGACTTCTAGTTGAAGTTTTATGCCAATGAAAGCCCAATGTGCAGCTCACAAGGGTTTGCATGTGTGAATCTTTTAGGCAAGAACAAGCTGATTGGCAGGCCTGAACCTGGATTTGGGTGGAACGAGATTTATTGAGACCTGGAGCAGAGCTTCATTCGAGTAAATTCCCAATCCCTCCTTAGATGTAATTAAATTACTGCTGAAAAATAGCCACCAGATAATAACACAAAACCACAAAATGAGAACATGTGCTCCAATTCATAAATATCTCAGCTTCAAGTACTCTGGATGACTTTCTACGAGACCTTCCACTATCAGAACCAAACGCCTCTCACAAAGACAAACTACCACTTCAAACAGTTAAACACCTTTCCAATAAACAGAAAGCAGCTGTCACAGTTAATATACATATAAATACATTTAAGAACAGGCCTTTGATTTGATGGCAAATAACCTTGTAGAAGGGCGTTCTGAACCGTGTTTTCAAAGACGTACCGATAAAAAAAATCCAGCTAGAGGTTTACATCTTATAAATCATATTTCATGTTTATTGCCAAGGCAGTGGAAAATTATCATCGTACCTTTACATGATCAAGACTAACCTATCTCAGTCCGAAAATTACATGAATTCCATCTGCTCGCTTGGATCAGATAGATACAGACTAGCAGACAATCCAAACGGCATGAACATCTTTCATATAAAATGCTACATTCGAGATAATGTGATTTTTCTCTTGTTTTACACTGAAGGCCTAAAGGGAATGCTTAGTCTTTTCGACTATATAGTTCTAGATGTATATGTAGAGATCAACGAATATAAAAATGTTTGATGTTATCAATGTGTGCTAATCTTTTACATGTACACGGGGGCAGCCATTTGCTCATTTCACATGAAAACTCTGCTTCCAGCTTTGAAGTACACAAAAATGGTGTACTATAATGAAGAACGGAAATATACTCAAAAACTACTATATATTACCTTAACCACTTGCCGCCCACCCTATAGCGGATTGACGTGGGCAAAGTGGTTGCAAAATCCTGACAGGACGTCATATGACGTCCTCAGGATTTTGAGCCGCTGCGCGCCCCCGGGGGCGCGCATCGCGGCGATCGTTGCTGCGGGGTGTCAGTCTGACACCCCGCAACTCCGATCTAGGTAAAGAGTCTCCGACGGAGACTCTTTACCACGTGATCAGCCGTGTCCAATCACGGCTGATCACAGTGTAAACAGGAAAAGCCGGTCATCGGCTTTTCCTCACTCGCGTCTGTCAGACGCGAGTAGAGGAGAGCCGATCGGCTGCTCCTCTGACAGGGGGGGGGGGTTTGTGCTGATCGATTATCAGCACAGCCCCCCCGAGGATGCCCCCACTGGACCACCAGGGATGCCACTGGACCACCAGGGATGCCAGCACCAGGTATGCCACCCTAGACCACCAGGGATGCCAGTTAGTGCCCCCTAATGGATGCCAATCAGTGCCCACAATGGATGCCAATCAGTGCCCACAATGGGCATCACTGATTGGCAGGCATTTTTGTTTGGCACTGATAGGCGGCACTGATGTACTGTAATGGATGCCAATCAGTGCCCACCCGTGCCACCTAACAGTGTCAATCCATGCCCATCCATGCCACCTATCAGTGCCCATCCATGCCGCCTATCAGTGCCGCCTATCAGCGCCCATACGTGCCGCCTATCAGCGCCCATACGTGCCGCCTATCAGCGCCCATACGTGTCGCCTATCCGCGCCCATACGTGCCGCCTATCCGTGCCCATCTGTGCCGCCTATCCGTGCCCATCTGTGCCGCCTATCCGTGCCCATCCGTGCCGCCTATCCGTGCCCATCCGTGCTGATTATCCGTTCCACCTATCAGTGCCGCATATTAGTGCCCATCATCAATGCCACCTCATCAGTGCCACCTCATTGGTGCCACCTCATTGGTGCCCCCTCATCGGTGCCCCCTCATCGGTGCCCGTCAGTGCAGCCCCATCAGTGAAGGAGAAAACTTACTTATTTAAAAAGTTTTGTAACTGAAACAAAAAAAAAGGGATTTTTATAACAGCTTACCTGTAAAATCCTTTTCTTGGAGTACATCACGGGACACAGAGCGACTTAGTCATTACTAATGGGTTATATAGATTACCTTCAGGTGCTGGCACTGGCCAATTCCAAACCGGAAGTACCCTCCCCTATATAAGCCCCTCCCATCCGGGAGCACCTTAGTTTTGTAGCCAAGCAATAAGTGTCCCAAAAAGAGGGGTGGGAGCTCTGTGTCCCGTGATGTACTCCAAGAAAAGGATTTTACAGGTAAGCTGTTATAAAAATCCCTTTTTCTTTTTCGTACATCACGGGACACAGAGCGACTTAGTCATTACTAATGGGACGTCCCAAAGCAATGCCAAATGAGGGGAGGGATACATAAGCTGGGCGCCATCAGGCATGAGGATCTTTTGCGGCCTGCAACACACTGCGCCCAAAGGCGACATCCTCCTGACTTCTAACGTCTACCTGGTAGAATCTAGTAAACGTGTGTACTGAAGACCATGTTGCGGCCTTACAGATTTGAGCCAGGGAGGCTTGGTGATGCACTGCCCATGAAGTTCCAACTGCTCTCGTGGAGTGCGCCCTAACTTTGAACGGAGGCGGTCTCTTTCTCAAGCCATAGGCTTGTATTATGACCTGTCGAATCCACTTGGCTAAAGTGGATTTTGATGCTGCCTGACCCTTTTTAGGGCCTTCCGGCAGAATAAACAAAGTATCCGTTCTGCGAATCTGAGCAGTGGCTTTTAGATAAGCTTTAACTGCTCTTACTACATCCAAAGAATGTAATAACTTTTCCTCTACCGAGCTAGGTTTGGGGAAAAAAGAAGGAAGAACCACATCTTGGTTCAAATGAAACCTCGATACCACCTTGGGAAGAAAGGCTGGATGAGGACGTAATACTACTCTGTCCTTATGGACAACCAGATATGGCTCCTTACAGGACAAGGCGGCTAATTCCGATACTCTTTTAGCCGAACAAACGGCTACTAAGAAAATCAATTTCCTGGTGAGAAGAACCAAGGAAATGTGTTGCAATGGTTCAAACGGTTGTTTCTGTAGAACTGACAGAACCAGGTTTAAGTCCCAAGGACATATGGGAATACTAACCGGAGGGCTAATACGCATCACTCCTTGTATGAAAGCTTTGACTAGTGAATGCGAAGCCAAGGGCCTTTGCAAAAATATTGACAAGGCCGAAATCTGACCCTTGATAGTACTCAAGGCAAGCTTCTTATCTACAGCCCACTGTAGGAAGTCCAAAATCCTCCCTATCACGTACTTACGTGGATGCCATTTCTTGGCCTCACACCACGTAATGTACGCTTTCCAGATCCTATAATAGATCTGCCTGGATACCGGCTTCCTGGCATTGATCATGGTAGATACCACAGAATTAGAGAGCCCTCTCTTTTTCAGAATGTGGGCTTCAATAGCCAGGCCGTCAAACCTAGGGCTGGTAAGGAAGGGTGGTATATCGGTCCCTGCGACAGCAGGTCCGGACGATGTGGGAGGGTCCAAGGACTCCTCACTGACATTTTTACAATCTCCGCGTACCATGCCCTTCGGGGCCACGCTGGAGCCACCAGAATCACTGGTTTCTTTTCTACCCTGATTCTGCGGAGTAATCGCGGTAACAATTGTGGCGGTGGGAATGCATATATCAGCTTGAACTGATCCCAAGGGAACACTAGGGCATCCGAGCCGCAAGCTAGAGGATCCCTTGTGCGAGACACAAATCTGTCCACCTTTGCGTTGAATCTGGATGCTAGCAGATCTACATCCGGTGTTCCCCACCTCTGGCATATTGCCTGGAAAACCTCGGGGTGAAGAGACCATTCCCCCGGGCATAATTGTTGGCGACTTAAAAAGTCCGCTCTCCAATTTTCCACTCCTGGGATGAAAACCGCGGATATGGCTGGGACATATTTTTCTGCCCACTCCAGGATGCAATTTGCTTCCCTCTGGGCTGCACGACTCCTGGTGCCACCCTGGTGATTGATATATGTCACTGCTGTGGCATTGTCTGATTGAATTCTGACAGGGGACCCTTGGAGTTTGGATGTCCATGCTACTAGGGCATACCGGGCTGCTCGTATCTCTAAGAGATTGATGGGCAGGGCCTTTTCTGCTTCTGACCACTTGCCCTGGAGAGACCATTGCTCCAGTACTGCCCCCCAGCCTATGAGGCTGGCATCTGTAGTGACTACCTTCCAAGAAACCGGACTGAAGAGTTTCCCTTTTTCCAGATTCTGGGGCACCAACCACCAATGGAGGCTCTTGCGAACGGAAGGGGACAGGGACATTGGTAAGTCTAAAGCCTGAACTTTTTTGTTCCAGGCTGACAGTATGGCCCTTTGCAAATTCCTTGAATGGAATTGACCGTAGGGTACCGCTTCGAATGAAGCCACCATTTTTCCCAGCAGCCTCATGCAGAGGCGTATGGATGGTTTTCTTTTTGTACCCACTAAGTGGGTCAAATCTTTTAAAGACGACACCTTCTCTGGAGGTAAGAAAATCTTTCTCTGATTTGAATCCAGCCTTAGCCCTAAGTATTCCAGACTTTTGACTGGTCTTAGAGCTGACTTGTCCCGGTTGATAATCCAACCGTGATATTCCAGATACTTGATTGTCTTGTGAATAGCTACTTCCAGCTTTTCCACTGAGTGGTCTATTAGTAGCAGGTCGTCTAGATATGCCATTATCGTTACACCCTGTGTTCTTAGATTGGCCAATGGGGCCAGAATTTTTGTGAACACTCGTGGTGCTGTGGCCAGACCGAAAGGTAAGGCTCTGAACTGAAAATGGCGCCCTTCTACTGCAAAGCGTAGAAATTTCTGGTGGGCCGGAAAGATGGGAATATGCAGATAAGCATCCCTTATGTCGATCGAGGCTAACCATTCCTGCCCTTGTAGGGCGGTGGCCACCGATCGGATCGACTCCATCCGAAAAGTCCTGATATTTAGGAACTTGTTTAGCCCTTTTAGATTTAATATGGGCCTCACGTCCCCATTTGGTTTGGGGACTGTGAAAAGGTTCGAGTAAAACCCGAATCCGCTTTCTTCCAGGGGAACCTTCATGATTACACCTTGGAGCAATAGTTGTTCTAGTGCCAGAAGGAGGGATCCTCTCTTCTGGGGATCTCTTGGCACGTTTGACCTCATAAATTGGGCAGGAGGAGTGCCTTTTAACTCCAGCTTGTATCCCAGACTTACTGCGGAGAGCACCCATCTGTCTCTGATGGTGTCCCGCCAGGTCTCTGTGAACAACTGAAGTCTTCCCCCCACCCGATTGAGTGGGGGCAACGCTTCATGCCTTGGGGGGAGGTTTTGTACCTCTCTTGATCCAGGGCTTCTTGTTACCCTGTGATTGTCCCTGATTTCTGCCCCCTGAATTTGACCGCGGAGGCCGTCGGAACTGCTTCACAGCCGATGTGCCCGGGACTGGAGAAGTAGGCCTCTTAAAAGAAGGACTTCTACCCTTGTTCTTAACCGGTAAGAGTGAACTTTTACCGGCAGAAATTTTCTGGATATATTTGTCCAGATCTTCTCCAAATAAGCGTTCTCCATGAAATGGGAAGCTAACCAGCAGTTTTTTACAGGGAGCTTCAGCAGACCAGTTTTTGAGCCACAGAAGCCTACGCATATGTACTACAGACAGCGTAAAGCGGGAGGCCTGTTGGATTGTATCCTTTATGGCGTCCACCGCAAAACACAAGGCTCTAGGCAGGTCAGCTAGGGCAGGAGCCTGCTGATCTGGTAAGTCCCTTAAGACTTGTTTCAACTGATCTTTCACTGCTTGGCAGACTCCAATCGCTGCTACCGCAGGTTGTGTCACCATGCTTGCTGTAGAGAAAGCAGATTTTAGTAAAGACTCCAATTTTTTATCTATTGGGTCTTTGAACATTGGAACATTATCTACTGGACATGTCAGTGATTTGTTCACAGAAGAGATGGCTGCGTCCACTGTAGGGACCCTCCATTTTTTTATGAACTTATCCTCCATGGGATAGATCACCGGAAATCTCTTGGGGGGAGCAAATATTTTATCAGGATGCTCCCAATCCTGGTAAATAAGCCCTTCTAATAAAGGGTGGATTGGGAAGGAACAGACAGCCTGGGGAGCTTTTAGCGACCCCAGCGAGGAAACCGTAGTGGATGGTGGTTCCGCCAGAGGCATTTTAAATGCTGATCGGACCATGTTAGTCAGAGACTGAACCCATAATCTTTCAGCCTGAGATGCTGAGAAAGGTTCTTCCACTGTTGATTCCTCCATAACTGAATCAACCTCATCCTGATCCCCTTCAGGTAGGTCGATCTCTGTGTGGGACTGTTCCTCCACTAACAGGCACTCTGAAGGAGGAGACGGAGATCGGACGTGCTTTCCCTGTGACAGGGAATCAGCGATCAATGCTGTTAATCTCTCTTCCAATCCTCCCAGAGTTGAGGATAAAACCTCCTCTGTTATATATACAGGAGCAGGTGGACTGGGGACAGCCGCAGCACCAGGCACTCCTGCGGGGTTTCTACGGCTACTGACCTCTGAATTCTCAGGGGAGATTGGTGCAGTACAAGCATGCCCAATATCCTCAGAGCCCGATGGAGACCCCTTTGGCTTCCTGGAAGACCTATTTCCGGAGCGTCTGGATGACATATCCTTTAAGCACAAAGCTGAGGTATTCCCGTCGTCATACACCAATTTTTGCTGGTAATAGTCTAACACAGTTGCTGCTATATACCAGCTGGTGTCCACTAAAGTGCCTTTCTATGGGGATGCCTGCATCAACCGCCTCTGTGTGCCACTGTTTGTTGCTAGCTCTGTTTGCATCCAGCTGACACTTGTACTGTGTCTTTATACAAGCTGGGACGCCTGCACATGCGCAGAAGCGCCGTGGCGCGCATCGAGCGTCATCCACCCGCCCCGCCCCTTTTTTTCATAGGAGGCGCGTGCACGCGCCCGCGTGCGCGCCCGTGCGCCATTGGCGCCCTTTTCGAAATCAAACAGGGACTAGGAGCCAGGGCCCTTTTTGCCGGAGGGCCTGTGCGGTGGATGAGCGCAGCAACAGGGCAGAGGAAGTGGATTCCCACAGAGAAACTTACCAACTGCCTGGATCTTTTGACTTGAGAAAACCAAAGATCCACATGACAAGAAAAATGGACTACAGCGGCCTCTAGTGGTTTAACACAGGTACCGCGGTCCTTTTTTTTTTCTTGACTACTATTAAAATTTTACATTTTCAGTAGTTACAGGCATACACAGATATTAGCGGGAATACCGTTAGGTAACAGACAGAAAGACAAATTAGGCTTGGGGGTCCCCCAATAGAACCAAGTTCCTGGGGGCCCCACTTACCTGATCCCCGCCGCAGGACTTTGTTTGGTCCACAGAAGCCCAAACTTCACCTATCACGGCAGGCATTGTAATTAAACCTTCAGGGACCGGGTTCCCAAGGATTCCACTCCCCTGGACCTGTATAGCACCCTGCACAGACAACATCTTGGTCGTGGGTATGACCAGAGCTCTGGATCCCAGGGTCCAGCCCTCCTAAGAGAGGCATTACAGGCAAAACCTTGCTCTTCTGCTGCAAGGCCCGGGTACCGACCGTTTAGCTATGAAGCTTTTTTGGTGGGATCCGGAACAGCTTACTAAGGCCCAAAAGAACCTGTACGCAAGCCCAGTGAAAACACGTTACTCTTTGGCCAACACCTTAGACACTGGCAAAAAACTGAGGTGCTCCCGGATGGGAGGGGCTTATATAGGGGAGGGTACTTCCGGTTTGGAATTGGCCAGTGCCAGCACCTGAAGGTAATCTATATAACCCATTAGTAATGACTAAGTCGCTCTGTGTCCCGTGATGTACGAAAAAGAAAAACCTTTTTTTTTCAAATTTTTTGGTCTTTTTTTATTTTTTTTAGCAGAAAATAAAAATCCCAGAGGTGATCAAATACCACCAAAAGAAAGCTCTATTTGTGGGGAAAAAATGATACAAATTTTGTTTGGGTACAGTGTAGCATGACCGCGCAATTGTCATTCAAAGTGCAACAGCGCAGAAAGCTGAAAATTGGTCTGGGCAGGAAGGTGTTTAAGTGCCCAGTATGGAAGTGGTTAAAGTGGAAGTTTACCCATAACAACTTGATAAAACAATGTTCTTTAGCAAGGAACGTACATTCCACATAATAAGTATGCTACCAAAATTAGCATGTGCTGTAAATTTGCCTCCAGCATTGTTTCTGTCTCTTCTGGAGGCTGACATTTTGCTGAAGCCCAGAGCCCCCGAGCAGCAGCAAATCTTTAGGCTGTCAGCAGATTAGCACAATGCCTAAAAATGGAGAGCAACTGAACAGTATAGGCCTGAAGTGATCTAACAGGACTTAACAGCTTAAGGACCGCCGCACGCCTATTTACGTAGACAGAATGGCACGGACAGGCATATGGGCGTACAGGTACGTCCCCTTTAAGATGCCAGCGCCCTCGCGACCCTGCTGTGAGCTCCGTGAGAGATAGAGCGTGGAGATGCTAATGTAAACAAGCATCTCCCCGCTCTGCCTAGTGACAAAGACACTGATCTCCGCTCCGTGTAATCGGAGCGGAGATCAGTGTCATGTCACACACAGCCCATTCCCCCCTACAGTAAGAATCACTCACTAGGGCACACTTAACCCCTACAGCACCACCTAGTGGTTAACCCCTTCACTGCCAGTGTAATTTTCACAGTAATCAGTGCATTTTTATAGCACTGATTGCTGTAAAAATGACAATGGTCCCAAAATGGTGTCAAAAGTGTCCGATGTGTCCGCCATAATGTTGCAGTCACGATAAAAATCCCTGATCGTCGCCATTACTAGTAAAAAAAAAAATATTGATAAAAATGCCATAAAACTATCCCCTATTTTGTAGACGCTTTTGCGCAAACCAATCAATAGACGCTTATTGTGATTTGTTTTACAAAAAATATGTAGAAGAATACGTATCGGCCTAAACTGAGGAAAAATAATTTTTTAGATATTTTTTGGGGATATTTACTATAGCAAAAAATATTGCATTTTTTTCAAAATTGTCGCTCTATTTTTGTTTATAGCGCAAAAAATAAAAACCGCAGAGGTGATCAAATACCACCAAAAGAAAGCTCTATTTGTGGGGAAAAAAGGACGTCAATCTTGTTTGGGAGCCACGTCGCACGACAGCGCAATTGTCAGTTAAAGCGTTGCAGTGCCGAATCGCAAAAAGTGGCCTGGTCTTTGACCAGCGAAACGGTCCGAGGCTGAAGTGGTTAAAGTGTAAGTAAACCCCTCTATCGTTTTCAACCAAGGAAGCTGCCATCTTTGCCTCTGTTTAATCTACAACTGACATGATGCTGCACATGTGATCAGTTATGACACCAGCCATTGGATGTTTTGACAGTTTGGTTGAGAGCACAACCAATGGGAGTGTTACATTTCTGGCACATGCCGGAAATGAAACTTTTTTGAAAGTAAATGAAAGCGGAAGTAAACCCATCCATTTTCTGACTAAAGTTCATTCTAAGCAGTTAGGATGTGTCATTGTAGTACCTAAGACAACAACCAAGTCTGGCGCTAGGGGACCAAGACGGTGAGCCCCTAGTAGAGGATGGATGGTACCATGTGGGGAGCCACAAGCAGCAGTGTGGAGTCTCTGCACCAGAAGTGGTGCTAGAATAAATACCAAAAACAACCAAACACCTTCCATGGTGAATTGCGCTAAGTGAAAGCTCCTGTAGTGAAGGACAATTAACTGCTGTGCTGAAGAAAAGTCTATGACAGTGCCAATGGTGTAAAAACCATAATGGAATTTATTTAAAAACAATCAAAGTCTTGTTCAATATAAACAATGCATGCAGCACTCCCCTATGGCTGGTGAAAATTCCAGACAATACCTTAGGCTTGCTGAGAGTTACGAACCAACCCTGTGGGATGGTGCTGCGGTGGGCAAAAGACAATCCTTGTGTTCGTGAGCATTGTAGTACTGTACCCAGCATGCCTATAGTGCCTATTCTACAAAGTTGGAGCTACCAAAATACAGCGCAGAAACACTAAGGCCTCGTACACACGGCCGAGATTCTCGTCGAAAAAAACATGTCGTTTTTTTCGACGAGATTCTTGGACAAGAAACTTGTCCCGGCCGAATGTACACACGCTCGATTCAAAGAACCCGCGGTTCTTTGAATGGAGCGTACGCGGTGACGTCATCGACTACGACGAGCATGCGCTCATCACATTCGATGCCGTCGCCGCCATCTTGGTATACCCTACGTATGCCTAGGAAGCTACCGCGCATGCGTCGAATTCATTTCGAACATGCGCGGGCTTCCGGGAGGACAGGTAAGTGTACACACACTCACTTTTCTCGTCGAGAAACATGCCGACGAGAATCTCGACGAGAAAATAGAGAGCAGGATCTCTATTTTCTCGTCGAGATACTTGTCGCTTTTCTTGACGAGAAACCATACACACGAACGAGTTTCTCGGCAAAAAATCTCTGCCAGCAAGTTTCTTGCTGGTTTTTGCCGAGAAACTCGTTCGTGTGTATGAGGCTAAAGTCTCAAATGACTCTTCTTGGCTAATAAATCGGTCCATGTGTAGACACTGCGCATCTTTAGTCATCCATGACTTGAGCTTTGAACTATAAATTTCTGACAATAGAAGTACAGGCCACGATTCCACTTCTACCTATAATCCTTCAGCAAAACCTACACAAAAAGCAATTTAGAGTCTAGAGAAATGTTACAGCCGCCACAAAGACATGATAAAAAAAAAAAAGAGCTTCATTGTCTTTTCTTTTTTTAGCAGCTTTTGTTCCAGGAAATAAAAATGTCATTCTCTCATTCGACAAAATTTCATTGCCTTCCCGGAGAGATGATCGCTAGCGACCGAGGCCAAACATCAATCAGCTAATTACCTTTCACATAGAAATGTGATAGAGGTCAGCTCCCACTTAGCCAGATTATCAAAGCCTCGCATACGTTATCCATTACGAAGATCACCGGTTTTCAGAAAATGCCATAAAAGAGCGCACATAACAAGACAACGATGATGGAGATTAAGTCAAAGAACCTTTACGTTTGAAAATATATAAGGCTTTGATGGATGTAGAGCTGAAGCATGACCCCATCTTTCTTTCAAATTCGACACTACGAAGCTGGGCAAAGAAATGCTGCCAATGGCATTCATTACCTAACTGCTCCCGTTATGTCGCTATAGGATTTGAAGGATCTGTTGAAGGATCTCCTGGAGGCAAAAGGCAATATTCAAATTTTACTCAAAACCATTTGAGTTTGAGCTTTTCTAATGGAAGGTTATAGAAAGACCTGTATAAGGGCTAACAACAAGCGATATCAGTTGGATACGCTATACTGCTACCTGGGCCGCTAGTTTTACAGGGTAGATTATTCATGGTGAATGGTTGGGGTAGAGGTGAGCTAGTAAAGGGGTCATCTGAACACCTTACCAGCGCACCTACATATCATATAGGTTCCAAGCCTTTCACACCTCTACCTTTTCTCTAGCCAGAAAGTGATTGGGCCAGTAGGTGGTTGGGTTAAGTATGTGTGTGTATGTATGTATATATATATATATATATATATATATATATATATATATATATATATATACAGGTCCTTCTCAAAAAATTAGCATATTGTGATAAAGTTCATTATTTTCTGTAATGTACTGATAAACATTAGACTTTCATATATTTTAGATTCATTACACACAACTGAAGTAGTTCAAGCCTTTTCTTGTTTTAATATTGATGATTTTGGCATACAGCTCATGACAACCCAAAATTCCTATCTCAAAAAATTAGCATATCATGAAAAGGTTCTCTAAATGAGCTATTAACCTAATCATCTGAATCAACTAATTAACTCTAAACACCTGCAAAAGATTCCTGAGGCTTTTAAAAACTCCCAGCCTGGTTCATTACTCAAAACCGCAATCATGGGTAAGACTGCCGACCTGACTGCTGTCCAGAAGGCCATCATTGACACCCTCAAGCAAGAGGGTAAGACACAGAAAGAAATTTCTGAACGAATAGGCTGTTCCCAGAGTGCTGTATCAAGGCACCTCAGTGGGAAGTCTGTGGGAAGGAAAAAGTGTGGCAGAAAACGCTGCACAACGAGAAGAGGTGACCGGACCCTGAAGAAGATTGTGGAGAAGGACCGATTCCAGACCTTGGAGGACCTGCGGAAGCAGTGGACTGAGTCTGGAGTAGAAACATCCAGAGCCACCGTGAACAGGCGTGTGCAGGAAATGGGCTACAGGTGCCGCATTCCCCAGGTCAAGCCACTTTTGAACCAGAAACAGCGGCAGAAGCGCCTGACCTGGGCTACAGAGAAGCAGCACTGGAATGTTGCTCAGTGGTCCAAAGTACTTTTTTCGGATGAAAGCAAATTTTGCATGTCATTCGGAAATCAATGTGCCAGAGTCTGGAGGAAGACTGGGGAGAGGGAAATGCCAAAATGCCTGAAGTCCAGTGTCAAGTACCCACAGTCAGTGATGGTCTGGGGTGCCATGTCAGCTGCTGGTGTTGGTCCACTGTGTTTTATCAAGGGCAGGGTCAATGCAGCTAGCTATCAGGAGATTTTGGAGCACTTCATGCTTCCATCTGCTGAAAAGCTTTATGGAGATGAAGATTTCATTTTTCAGCACGACCTGGCACCTGCTCACAGTGCCAAAACCACTGGTAAATGGTTTACTGACCATGGTATTACTGTGCTCAATTGGCCTGCCAACTCTCCTGACCTGAACCCCATAGAGAATCTGTGGGATATTGGGAAGAGAAAGTTGAGAGACGCAAGACCCAACACTCTGGATGAGCTTAAGGCCGCTATCGAAGCATCCTGGGCCTCCATAACACCTCAGCAGTGCCACAGGCTGGTTGCCTCCATGCCACGCCGCATTGAAGCAGTCATTTCTGCAAAAGGATTCCCGACCAAGTATTGAGTGCATGACTGAACATAATTATTTGAAGGTTGACTTTTTTTGTATTAAAAACACTTTTCTTTTATTGGTCGGATGAAATATGCTAATTTTTGGAGATAGGAATTTTGGGTTGTCATGAGCTGTATGCCAAAATCATCAATATTAAAACAAGAAAAGGCTTGAACTACTTCAGTTGTGTGTAATGAATCTAAAATATATGAAAGTCTAATGTTTATCAGTACATTACAGAAAATAATGAACTTTATCACAATATGCTAATTTTTTGAGAAGGACCTGTATATATATATATATATATATATATATATATATATATATATATATATATATATATATATATATTGGGTGTGCTGCTGTTTTAGCCTTTGCAGTAGAGACTCCAAATTGGATTGCATATGTGGTTGTCATGGGTCACCACCTGACTATGAAGTAAACTCTAAAAGCCTAGTTTGTTTTTGGGTCCTTGGATTTAAAAAAAAAATACAATCCCTGCTATACAGGGCTTGGGACTTTTTTTTTTTTTTTCTTCTTCTATAACAAAACAAAAAAAAAACATCACACTTAAATGGGATACAAACACACCCATGATATCCTTTGGTCCAGTACCTTGGGCCTTGCAGTTACACAGCTGTTCTGCAGAGGAACTGTAAGGTCCAGGGTACCAATTCATATCTTTAGACCAACCTTTGTCAACCTTTTTACCCCTGAGGAACACTTAAAATAATTAAAGTGCCTTTGGGAACCCTAAAAAATATGATACCTACAGCTCACGATACAAGAGTGTGTTTAATAAGTTGAAGTAAGAATTCAATTAATGAATAAGTAATATGGCATACCTCGCTAATTTGACACCCAGGGTATAGAATTTGGTTACCCTACAAAAAAAAATAAAAGACCCGGTTCCCACTGGGGCGGCACGACTTGTCCCGCGACTCTGCCGGGCGATCTCCACACGACTTCAGAGGTGACTTGCAAAATTACTTCTGTATTGAAGTCAATGCAAGTCACCCTGAAGTCGTCCCAAATTAGTACAGGAACCTTTTTCTAAGTCGGAGCGACTTGAGTCGCTCCTATTAGAACGGTTCCATTGTACAGAACAGGATGCGACTTGTCAGGCGGCTGAGTCGCCTGACGAATCGCCCGTGTGAACCGGGTCTAAATACATTATTATTTTCCACATGGGTGGATAGTGGAAAATTGCCTACTTGCATTGGTGGCGAGTGCCGTTGGGAGATCAATATACCATTATTCACAGCTCAAGGAACCCAAGGCATCCTCAGGAGCAAGGATGAGCTCCAGCGTGTTCGCAAGCCCCACGTGCAGAGCCCGCCAGGAAGTCAACACTGCGGTGCGCTAATCACAGGCAGTGAGACATTGTCCCGATGCGCGGCTGCAGAGATTGGGAAATGTCTCACTGCCAGTGCTGACTTCCTGGCTGGCTCTTCACGTGGGTTGTGCGAACACGCCGGAGCTTATCCTTACTCAGGAGGAACTCTAGGGATCCACAGAACACTAGTTGAGGAACCCTGTCTTAGACAGTACCAACACTTAAAGCGGAACATCACTCTAAAAGGGAAGTTCCACTTTAACACCTACTTCACCCCTTCTCTCGCTTGTGAGTTTTTTTTCTGGGGTGGGGGGCTTTAACAGGTACCCACTCCCACTTCTACTCCGACCACCTAGGCGATTGGAATGGAAGTTCTTAACTACTACATCACCCCACACAACCCTCTGGGACATATCACAGTGCAAGCGCAAGCCAGATGGTTGCAAAGCCACAAGGAGTCACTGCCGGTGATCTGCCGACAAACGTCCCCCCGGCGGATTCTGCCCCCAACTGTACTGCGCAGGCGCGGCGCTTGCGCAGTACGAACGTCAATGAGCTTCCGAAAATAGCCGAACGTGTAGAGCTGAGAGTCGGCTCTACACGGCGCCTGCGTGGACCTAGATGTAAGTGGCCAGTCGGCCTCACGTCCTCGCTTCGCTCGGACGGCTCGCTTCGCTCGCTCGGCCTCCTGGCTCTTTTTTTAACATCCTGCATGTCCACGGGGATGGTAAAGAAAGAGCCTGGATGTCAGCAGTGTAGCACAATTTGGTGTGCGCAGGCGCCATGTAGAGCTGACTCTCAGCTCTACATGTTCGGCTATTTTCGGAAAAAGCGCCGCGCCTGCGCAGTACAGTGCAGGCAGAATCCGCTGGGGGGCAATGCTCGGCAGTACACCGGCTTCGGGATAGGATGGGATGAGATGGGATGGGATTTTTTGTGTGTGGAAGTCCTACAGATCTCACTCATGACCAATAGAGCACACAGTAGGTATCCAGGTCCCCAACCCCTGTGTGCGTTCTAACTTGCACGGACCTGCTCGGTGCCACTGCTGCACGATGACTGCTTCCTCCAGCGGCTCTCTGCTGCTAGAGATCATAAACTCCCCCACCTCCTGTTCACTGCACTGCCGCTGCCTCTTTCTGAGCTGTGATGTACGAGGGGGCGCTTGTACCTGCAAGAGCCTGTACGATGTCACCTGGGCTAAACATGCACCCATCACCTGCTACACCGCTGTCTTCACTCTGCAGGAACTTATCCTCTGACACTTACATTGCATGGCGCTCGGAGATGGAAAAGACACTTCACCAGGGGTGAACACATACCCCGCAGCCCGCACACATATCTGCTGGTATTCCATGCTCAGCAGCGTCCCCTGAGAGCAGGGAGGTGAGGTGACAGGGGCAGGTTCTGTGCCGGCTGGTATAAACAAACACTCTCCCGAAAGCCTGCATAGAGGAAGCCACCATGCGGTCTGAATGTGTCCGGGTTTCGAGCGTGCTGAAAACCGGACACATGACTCAAATCCGGACAAGGTGGCAACCCTAGTGACGGAGGATGTTTACTCTTGTTGCCTGGGAGACAAAAGAGGTGGCAAAAGAGGTGGCGGCATGCCGGCTGTTGCGCGGGTCACACGGCAAGGCCTGGCGGGCCGGTTTCGGCCCGCGGGCCTCGTGTTTGCCACCTGTGCTCTACAGATTGAGCCACAATATCTGTACTAAAGCACATTCATTTACATACATTCATTTGTAAGTGAGGAGCAGACAGGTCAATATGCAGCTGAATAGAGCTCCCCGCATGGAGAGAACCAGGTTTTAGAAGTGAGCAAAAAAGAATGTGCAAAGCAGATTCACAGAGTTTTAAAAAGGATAGGTGATGAGAGAAGGGCACAGGATTCGTAAAGGACAGAACAACATTCTACAATGTCACATCCATTATATAAGGACTATTTATTGTGGTCGCAAATTATAATTACATTGTGAAATTCTGGAAGCAGCATGGCTTGGCAAACAATGCGTGCATCTTGGAGCTTAAAGTAAACTACAATGAAAGTTTCTTTTTTTTTTGCTCCCTCTAGGTCTGTTAAATATATATAAAAAAAAGTAAGTGTAAAAGAATACCTGTTAAACCCACCACAAACCTTGCGAGCTGATGCATTCCTGGGCACTCTACCTGTTTAGCAGTCTTATCAATTTGCATTGTTCTCAGGTCTCTATGTGAACTACAAAACATTCCTTCCACTATACTGTGGAGAGAAGAATACTGTTCTGTAGTTCTCTCCTAGGGTTACAACACTGATCTTCCACAGAAACAGTACAGTGAGTGTTGTCACTCTAGGAGAGGAAGTATGTTACTGGCAAGATCAAAAACATTGGAAATAAAGCCTTAAGAAAAAAAAAATTACATATATAGATATATCTATCTATATACACACACACACACACACATATATATATATATATATATATATATATACACACACACTAATGGAGCTGCCAAATCTAAAGATGGTAAACTGTAATATATTATTTTAAGGCCTCATGCCCACGGACGTTTTTGAGCGTTTTTTACAGCTTAAAAACGCCTGTCCATGTTAGTCTATAGCTTCATGCCCACCTAGACGTTTTTGAGCTGCAAATAGCATAGACGTTTTTAAGCTGTAAAAAAAACCCAGGACCAGTGCGTTCCTCAGCGTCAGAATTAGGCAGAAAAAAACGCGAGCGTCAAAAAACGCGCAAAAACGCGCACTAACGTGCGGTCGCGTTTTTAGCTCCGACGTTTTTTTTTTTTTAAATAAAATAAAAAAAATATTTACAATAACATGGACAGGCGTTTTTAAGCTGCAAAAAACGCAGCTGTAAAAACGCCAGTGGGCATGAGGCCTTAGGTTTAAAGTGGTTCTAAAGGCTGACTGATTTTTATTTTTTTACGTAAAATGTATTCTATGCATTAAGGAAAAGAAAGCTTCTGTGTGCAGTTTTCTTTACCTTCAGCCCCCTATCCCTTATACTTACCTGAGCCCGAGGTTGATTTTGCAATGTGCCTGAGAGCAGCATCACTGCTCTCTCTCTCCTCACTGGCTTAGAGGCAGCAGCGGGAGCCATTGACTTCCGCTGCTGTCGAATACATCCAGTGCGGAGGGAGCAGGTGCGGGGCTGAGCCACACTGTTTGTGTCAATGAACACAGAGTGTGGGTCGGAAGCGAGCTGGTGGAGCATGGAGAAGGTCTGACAACAACTGGGTTCTTTTTGTTTCCAATGCTAGTTTTGCACGCTGATCCTTTATGGTGGGCTTTGGCTTTATAGCCTATTGATAGATTTGAGAATGTTTGCCATTTTGATGTTTTCGCCTCGGGGTCAATAACCCAGTAGATGTCTACTGACATTTTATAAAGGTAGTGCCACACCAGCAGACTGGCCGTTATCCCTTGTGTTTGGGACACACATACTGAGTATTGAAAAAGAACCTCAAAATTTCCCTCCCCCATTCTTCTTTTTCCCTGTGGACCTTCAGTATCATATAAACCTGCTCGGTTTGCTGTACATCATAAGCTATAGAGCTTCTTGATTTGTTATCCAAGGGCAATGCCCTGAGAAAGACCATCAAGTTCGAAATGCGTCGGTGCTTCTTGGATATCCTACAATCAGGAATATTGCTATATGTTGTACGCATTTTTTCCTTTATTGTTTGTCAACAATTTTTACATTTACTCCCCTCTACAATGGTAGTCACAGGGGTTATTTTTATATTTTCCAATAAAATATTTGTCTTTTATGCTTAACCACCATTTTCCTTGGTATCACAAAGCCCCGGTGTTTTCTATTCCCCATTCTCCTTGTGGATTTAGTTTTTTTCTTGCATGAGCGCTCCTATAGCAACTGGCTTGCTATAGGTGCACTCAGGGGAGGGGGACCCAAGAAGAGGAGGATAAGGGGCTGCTCTGTACAAAATCATTGCACAAAGCTGGTAAGTTTACCATGTTTGTTATTAATATATATATAGATATATCTATATATATATATAAATTTTCCCTTTACAATCACTTTAAGTCATGTTGATGGCAAGATCCACATAGTTCAAAACAGGAAGGTAGAGGTTATCTTCCCTGTTTGTACATATCTAAGATCATTTCCTGTACATGTCTTTATAGGTGCGCTATCACATTATGAGAAAATTGGTCTTATTGGGCCTTTACAACATCCTCATTTTTATTTGTTTAGTCCAAATACAGGCTGTTATATTATGTTGATGCTTCAGACCCAAAATCATGTACCGTATTTATCGGCGTATAACACGCACCCCAAGTTTAGGAGGGAATTTTAAGGAAAAAAACTTTTAGTAGGGAAATTCAAGGAAAAAAAACTTACATTTAAATGCAGCATGCAGCCTTGCCCAGTGCCCATCTGCAGCCTTGCCCAGTGTCCATCTGCAGCCTTGCCCAGTGTCCATCTGTCCATCTGCAGCCGTGCCCAGTGTCCATCTGTCCATCTGCAGCCGTGCCCAGTGTCCATCTGTCCATCTGTCCATCTGCAGCCAAGCCCAGTGTCCATCTGTCCATCTGCAGCCGTGCCCAGTGTCCATCTGTCCATCTGCAGCCGTGCCCAGTGTCCATCTGTCCATCTGCAGCCGTGCCCAGTGTCCATCTGTCCATCTGCAGCCGTGCCCAGTGTCCATCTGTCCATCTGCAGCCAAGCCCAGTGTCCATCTGTCCATCTGCAGCCGTGCCCAGTGTCCATCTGCAGCCTTGCCCAGTGTCCATCTGTCCATCTGCAGCCGTGCCCAGTGTCCATCTGTCCATCTGCAGCCTTGCCCAGTGTCCATCTGTCCATCTGCAGCCTTGCCCAGTGTCCATCTGTCCATCTGCAGCCGTGCCCAGTGTCCATCTGTCCATCTGCAGCCGTGCCCAGTGTCCATCTGTCCATCTGCAGCCGTGCCCAGTGTCCATCTGTCCATCTGCAGCCGTGCCCAGTGTCCATCTGCAGCCGTGCCCAGTGTCCATCTGTCCATCTGCAGCCTTGCCCAGTGTCCATCTGTCCATCTGCAGCCTTGCCCAGTGCCTTTGCGATCGTGTCAGTCCCGGCGTTTTTTAAAATTTGGCGCCGATTTCTGTGGAGAGCAGCGAGCGGGGCCGAGTGTACTTCGGCTAGACTCGGCTCCTCTCGCAGTCCCGCCCATCTCCACTGACTGCGCCGCTGACGGAGAAAGCCGAGTGTACTTCAGCTAGACTCGGCTCTGCTCACAGTCACAGGCAGGACTGCGAGAGGAGCCGAGACTAGCCGAAGTACACTTGGCTTTCTCTATGTCAGCGGCGCAGTCAGAGATGGGCGGGACTGCGAGAGGAGCCGAGTAAAGCCGATTGTACTTCGGCTTCGGCTCCGCTCGCTCCTCTCGCTCGTTTTCAGCAGGGGAATTCGACGGAGTATCAGCGTATAACACGCACCCACGATTTTCCCCTGATTTTAAGGGGAAAAAAGTGCGTGTTATACGCCGATAAATACGAATCTCGAGGCATGTGTAGTTCTTGGCTGTGATTACAAATGTGCTCTGGGGCTTTAGTCAGACGCATTAAAAACCTTTGTATATGTCAAAAAAAAATCAAACTGTAAAAAAGATGAAAGTATTTTACAATAATACTTTGATCTATAAGCCATCGTTGATCTGTTTTTTTTTTTTTTTTAGTCCCATTGGGATGGTATCGGTTTCTTTCTTACCACAGGAAAGGTTTGCATTCTCCATATAGTAAGAGTATTTTCTACATGTACATAAAATCCACATGACTACATTAGAGTGGATAATTAATGACATCTATCCCTCATTTTTCATAATAAATGTAGCTAACAAGTTGCAAATTATGGTTGAAAAGATCAAATTAAGTCTGGTGACTAAGCAAAGTTTTAAAATTCTTTAGAACTTCCTCTAAGGAACACTTTGAATTGTGGAAAAAAAAACCATCAAGATATTCAAAGGTTTTAAGCCCATAGTCAAGTTGTTCAATACGGAGTCCTGCACCGTGGTTTGCCTTCATTTCAATAAAGAATGGTGTTCACAGTTTACATACAGAAAAATCTACATTGAACACACTTTAGCATGCACAAAGCATTACCAGATCATCTCTCTGCTAGGTGCAACATTAGCATGTATGCAAGGCCAAAAAAAAAAAAAAAAATCATTCAGTACATGTTTCCCCATATTTTATCCAATTAAAAAAGCTGCAAGTACAGAAAAATATCTGTCCAACTGGCAGAAATCCTGGGAACTCATATCATCCTACTTGTGCTGACAATATAGTGTCTCTGTTGCACTGAACAGTATTGTCAGCCCTGCATGCTGGACTACAGAACTCCACATATCCCCCTGCCCCTCCCATTCTACATGCATATACTGTATATTGATTCCTTATCCAGTAAAACAATACTGTTGCCTTCACTCCCTAGAACTTGTCCACATTCTAAGGCTGCTATTCTAGAAAAGCTGAGAATATTTACGCAATTGGACAACTATTCATGCCAATTATCCAATAACGTGAAAAGAGAATTTCTTTTTTTACCTGTTTACCATATATACTCGAGTATAAGCCGAGTTTTTCAGCACTTTTTTTGTGCTGAAAATGCCCCCCTCGGCTTATACTCGAGTCACCTTTCTGCGCCTGATCTCCCAGACTTTGGGGACCCGGTACCGGCCGTCCGTAGGTCCCCTGAACCCCAAACTTGGCATACATGTAGCCCCACTCTTCCTCTACAAGTGTACAAAGATTGTTGTCCAGGGGACCTACGGCCGGGGAGCAGCGATTATTCAAAGCTGGGCACCCCTTCCATAGACTCCCATGTTAAACGGTCATTTCTCCGGTGACTTTGGGGACCCGGTACCGGCCGATCGTAGGTCCACTGGACCCGAAACTTGACACATAAGTAGCCCCATTTCTCCTCTATAAGTGGGGGACCTACGGCTGGGTAGCACCGATTTTTCAAAGCGGGGCACCCCTTCCATAGACTCCAATGTTAAACATCAGTCTAGTCATGGGCACAGTGAGACATGGGCACAGTGAGGCACGGGCACAGTGAGGCATTCAGATGGGCACCCTAGGCTTATACTCAAGTCAATAAGTTTTCCCAGTTTTTTGTGGTAAAATTAGGTGCCTCGGCTTATATTTTGGTCGGCTTATACTTGAGTATATACGGTACTTCTTTTATCTGCACATGACTAGCAAACTGAAGGTCGATGGTCACAAAATGTATTGTGTGAAGATTTGCTAAATCCTATAGCAAATCAACCAAAGTCTGGGTAAGAAATTAGCTCTTGGGCGATGTAGTTCTGGGGATGTGTAGAGATCAATAAGAACTGGCCTCCTAGCAGCTGCCCCTACAATAAATTTTACATTCCTGGTGATTCTGTTATAAGGAGTATTTAAAGCAGTTTATTGCTATAGGAACAAGTGAACAGGAAAAAAATAAATAATGCTACAACATACTCTAGAAGGGAGAGGTTTGAAGGTAAATTCTGTTAAAGTCCAGTTATACCCTTTTCATTATGCCATTTTATTGTCCAGTGAGTAGGCTGGAGGCAGAAACCCAACACATGAAGCTGCATTGCTGCAGAGGGAGAGAATTGGCTCATTAGCCTGGCTTTGAAATCCAATGAGAGTGCCAAACAAACATCCAAGAGTACAAGTTAATATAAAGATATTAATTCATAGCAGAAGACAACGTGTTTCAAGGACCAAACATACTCCCTCTTTATCAGGTCTTAAGAAATCTGATTGTGATTCAAGTGAGCAGATACCAAATAAATTAATTACTAGACATGTGCACACTAATATTTCGTTCCAGAATTTCGTTTCTTCCGAAATTCGTTTTTATTTATTTTGTTTCAATTAAAAAATGCATTCGTCCAAAAATCTGAATTAATTAAGGTCGAATCTGTCATTGAAGGCTTATGGTGTCCGTCGAATGTTCTAAGAAGATTAGACGGAGCAGCTAAACTGTACGACACCGCAATCGTACATTTCTGGTCGAATGCTCCGCCCACAAGCTATATTAGAATTCTAATGTTGTATGACTAGTAATAATTATATTAATTATTATTACTAGTCAACCAACATTAGAATTCTTCTATAGCCTATGGGCAGAGCATTTGACCATAAATGTGGCGATCGTATGTTTTTAGCTGCTTCGTGGAATCTTCATGTCTCTATCAAATCTTTTCTCTCTATGTCGAATAATCTTGGACTAATAGAGTTAAGGTTAGGCACATACAACCGCAGGTTCGATAGACACAGATCACTATTGTCACCGTCATGTCGAATCTTCTATCTATATGGAACTGTTTTCGAAACGAAAATAAAGCATTTTTTATGTTGGATCTTTCAGATTTCGGATTCTGCACGTTCGTTATCATTTGTTAAAACGAACGCAAAAATCCCCGAAATTCGGACAAAAATGCATTCGGACGAATTACTGTTTGGAAAATTTTAGAAGGACAAGTTATTCCAGTGTTACTAAATCACTCTGGGTCTCTCCCTTTTTCCTGAGGGTGGTCTCAATTTCATGGAGTGCTGCCAAACCAGTGAAGGTGTGCCCAGTGACAATTTCAGTGATCTTAGAAAATCTAAATCCAGTGCCCTATTCGTTCTCATGTTTGGCTTTGCAATGTGGCACATAAAATAGTACATGATTATCAGATCATCAGACCACAGGACATGGTTTCAGTAATCCATGTCCTTAGTCTGCTTGTCTTCAGAAAACTCTTTGCGGGCTTTCTTGTGCATCATGTTTAGAAGAGGTTCCTTCTAAGATGACAGCCATGCAGACCAATTTGATGCAGTGTGCGGCGTATGGTCTGAGCACTGACAGGCTGACCCCACCCCTTCAACCTCTGCAGCAATGCTGGCAGCACTCATACGTCTATTTCCCAAAGACAACCTCTGGATATGACGCTGAGCACGTGCACTCAACTTCTTTGGTCGACCATGGTGAGGTCTGTTCTAAATGGAACCTGTCCTGTTAAACCTCTGTATGGTCTTGGCCACCGTGCTGCAGCTCAGTTTCAGGGTCTTGGCAATCTTCTTATAGCCTAGGCCATCATTATGTAAAGCAATAATTCTTTTTTTCAGATCCTCAGAGAGTTCTTTGCCATGAGGTGCCATGTTGAACTTCCAGTGATCAGTATGAGAGAGTGAGAGCGATAACACCAAATTTAACAAGCCTGCTCCCCATTCACACCCGAGATCTTGTAACACTAATGAGTCACATGACACCGGGGAGGGAAAATGGCTAATTGGGTCCAATTTGGAAATTTTCACTTAGTGGTGTACTCACTTTTGTTGCCAGCGGTTTAAACATTAATGGCTGTGTTATTTTGAGGGGACAGCAAATTTACACTGTTATACAAGCTGTACACTCACTGCTTTACATTGTAGCAAAGTGTAATTTCTTCAGTGTTGTCACATGAAAAGATATAATAAAAGATTTTCAAAAATGTGAGGGGTGTACTCACTTTTGTGAGATACTGTGTGTATATATATATATATATATATATATATTATATACACACACACACACACACACACACACACACATACAGTACATATTGCTACGTAAGTTCTGAGGCATCCAGGGACACCTTAGTGAATGCACTTGCCTTGGCAGCAGAGCTATAAAATGTCTGCCTTTTCCGCCGCAGGCCCCTGGCGTGTTTACATCTTCTGTTAAGTTCTCAGCCGCCTGTTCTTTCTGTATTCAAGGTACTTGATAACTTATGTCCTGTTTTCTAAAACATCTGCCTCAAACAAGGTTTCTCCTCCCTCCCAGGTACAAAACACTGCTAGATGTATAATTCATTACCCATTTTATAAAAAGAAAATCTGCACTGTGCATGTCTGGTAATGTGCATCCATTCAGGTTTCGATTTGCATTTTAATTATATTTATTGCCCGACTGGGAAAATACTAAAAGATACGCAATAGACAAATATAACGTTTTGCATATAAACCAACCCCGGGAACACAGCCCACCTGTAGCTCAAATTTTAATCCTGTAGCTAGCCAACCCGCAATCTGCATTCCTTTAGATGCCAGCATTTCATACTTTGAATGGTGTGGAGCCTAGGTCTGCAATTATGTAGGATAGTGTGGTCCATGGTTCAAGCACTGTCCTCTCCCTGGGCCGAAAATCATGCGAGAAGGTGCTGAAGTCCCTCATACTCCTGCAAACTGAATCGTAAATCAGAATTTTATGTTACATAAAATAGCTGTTTAGTATAAACTGTTAAAAAGGGGGTGAAAAATAAATGGCACATAAATGACATTAGTTGCATAGGGTGAACATATCGGAGCATTCCATCGTCAACTGATAATGGCAAACCATGACAACATGGCTACCAGGAAAGTTTGGCCAGCTCTCCCTTGACATAGCAAAAGCTTCATTAACGTACATGTGAATAGCTGGTCAAGAAAGACAATAGAAATTAAAGCTCAACTCTGAGAAATAGACAAAACCTACCTATGCAGGCCTGATATACTACTAAACAAGAGATGGAATAGGTCAAACACACAAAGGAAACGCCCTATTAACCTTCAGCGGTAAAACATCAACTATAAGGCTACTTTGACATTGAGGCACTCTGCAGGCGCTATAGCGCTAAAAAAGCGCCTGCAGAGCGCCCTGAAAGAGCCTCCTCTTTCATTTCAGTGTGAAAGCCCGAGGGCTTTCACACTGAAGCGGTGCGCTGGCAGAAAGCTCAAAAAAGTCCTGTTAGCCGCATCTTTGAGGCGCTGTAGGAGCGGTGTATACACCGCTCCTACAGTGCCCCTACCCATTGAAATCAATAAGCAGTCCCGCCGAACCGACGCTGCAGCCCTTTAACCCCTTTTCGGCCGCTAGCGGGGGTTAAAAGCGCCCCGCTAGCGGCCGAATAGCGCCACAAAACGATGATAAAGCACCGCTAAAAATAGCGGCGCTTTACCGCCGCCGCCGCCCATGCCCCAGTGTGAAAGTAGCCCTAGACATAACTGACTGGGTCTTAATTAGAGCTGCAGGATTAATCGCTAAAGAATAGAGATGTCGATTTTACCCAGTGCTTTTTGGGGTGAATGAGTAGGGGTATGATGTACCCAATACCCATTCACATAGGGAGGGGGCTGGGATCCAGGGGCTTCCAGATTTCAATAAGCCCCCCCCGCCCGCAGACCCCAACAACCACAGCCCAGGGTTGTTGAGAAGTGGCCCTTGTACCCAAATTTGATAAAAAACTAATTTCTGTAGGGAAATGCAGTATGTCTGGAGTCTACAAATCACAGAGGAAGCTGGAAACCAATTTAGCAGTCAATGCTCACTGAAAATTAATATACACTTTTGAGCAAACAATGACCTTCAGCTCCTGCTAATCCTTCTCCTGACCACTTTTGTGAACCAACAATCTAGATGCAGCTTAGTAATGGTTCACAGGAATAGTATTTATGATT
This sequence comes from Rana muscosa, assembly GCA_029206835.1. Taxonomy (NCBI): domain Eukaryota; kingdom Metazoa; phylum Chordata; class Amphibia; order Anura; family Ranidae; genus Rana; species Rana muscosa. Next base: position 349,575,064 of record CM055120.1, read on the forward strand.
TCACAATTTATATGTGGGTGGGCAGCACTAGTCACAATTTATACTTGCATCAATTTTCTGCCAACAAAATTTACTCTGGTTCATGTGACCCTACAGTAAATATACTTTTCATTACTACTGAAACCATAAATGATTTGCAGCACTGAAGCAGCAGGCATTTGTTTAACCGCCTCAGCCCCGGAAGATTTGGCTGCCCATTGACCGGGCCATTTTTTGCGATACGGCACTGTGTCACTTTACCTGACAATTGCGCTGTAATGCGACTTTGTACCCAAACAAAATTGACGTCCTTTTTTCCCACAAATAGAGGTTTCTTTTGGTGGTATTTGATCATCTCTACATATTTTTGGTAAAAAAATAAATAAATCACAATAAGCGTATATTGATTGGTTTGCGCAAAAGTTATAGCGTCTACAAACTATGGGAAAGATTAATGGCGTTTATATAGCGGTTTTTTTTATACTAGTAATGGCGGTGATCTGCGATTTTTTGCGGTATTGCGATGGACAGGTCGGACACTTTTGACACATTTTTTGGACCATTGACATTTACAGAGCGATCAGTGCTATAAATATGCACTGATTACTATGTAAATGTCACTGGCAGGGAAGGGGTTAACACTAGGGGCGATCAAGGGGTTAACTGTGTTCCCTATTGTATGTTCTAACTGTGGGGGGATAGGGACTCACTATAGGAGATGACAGATAGTGTTTTCTACATTGTAGAAAGACACGATCTGTCCTCCTCTCCTCAGACAGCATGGGGATTTGTGTGTGTACACACACAAACCCCCGTGCTCGTGCACGCGATCGCGCCCGCCGGTCACGCGCATCGGGTTCCCTGCTGAGCAGGGGGCACACACCCTCTGGTGGCTCTCCTGGGGGCCGAAGCCGTATATATACGGGATTTCGCCCAGGAGAGCCATTCTGCCGCAGTATATCTGCGTGAGTCAGTCGGGAACCGGTTAATGAAGAACATTTGTAAAGGCAAAGGGCAGAGCAATAGTGATGAATAGTCTCCAAAATAAAAATGATTGGATTATATGAGCTTTTCCTCTTCCCACATTATCACTGCCCCTACTGTCCTGAGCCCTCTATAAGGCTGCTTTCACACTGATGCGCTGCAGTTTACCCTCACCCCAGGTGCAACGTAGTGTACCTGCGGTTTTCCTGTGGGTTAGCCGTTTTTAAAAAGCGCACCAAGCCTGCAGGATATAATAGAAGTCTATGGCTCAGTACAGCTAACCCACAGGAAAGTCGCAGGTGCGCTGCGCTGTACCTGATGATCAGTGTGAAAGCAGCCTAATAACCCATTTTTTAAGTGCTAATATGTCCGCTGCAAAAGTGCAGTGTATGTGATAATTAATACACTGACCTTTTCCTGCTTCTGCTGGCATCGCTTACCAGGCTGCTAGAAAGGTCCCAGGCGAAGTGCACGTGGTATCGCTCTGCCTGGGACAGTACCTGGCGCTGCAGAGTAATAATTTGATTATGTGGCTCCTGCTCCCTCTGTAGTGACTCCATGCACTCCGACCGATGCTCTAGGATGACGTGTTGGCAACCCCTTGATCGCGATCTGGGCTTGCTGACCCAGCATCCTAGAGCATTAGCATGTGCTTCCCTGGTATAAAGTTAAGGGCCACATCAGAGAGCTCCGAGGGCCACAGGCTGAGCACCCCTGCTGTACATGGAATTTTGTGCTCTGCTCCTTATGTGCTGGTGACACATTCTGAACCAAACCCAATGGAGCAAACTATTAATGCTTTTTTCTATTATTCCTCTATATAAGTCAAAGAGTAAGAAAAATCTGAAAGGTTCACTTACACAGGACACCCCCTCCCTCCCAACACCGTCCCGCTTACCTGGAGAGCGGCGATCTCCCGTTATGAGCCCTGGTATAGCCGCCTCACCGGTCCGGGGCTTACAAATCCCCTCAACTTAATCTCCAAAACTTACCCCGGCAAGAGGTACGTTTAGGAGCATTCTAATTGGTCGACACTGTCACATGGATAGTCCTGGCTGTCGCATGGCAACTCGAAGTTTCAGCTCCCTCCATAAATTTTCTATAGGATTAGGTTCTGGAGACTGGCAAGGCTACTCCATGACCTTAAAGCGGAGTTCAACTCAAAAGTGGAACTTCCGCTTATCCGTCTCCTTCCCCCCCCCCTCCGGTGCCATATTTGGCACATCCAGCAAAATAGAAAATAATGTCTTTTCACCTAAAAAAAAAAAAAAGACCTCTATTATGTACTAAGCAGGAATACCTAGTCTTATTTGTGAGTCGACACTGCCTGTGGATCTTGCTGAATAAACAAGCTGTCATATTGTCCATACAGACTGGATCTCTGAAGGTATGTCATTTGTCATAAAGCGACATTTGCGACTGGACAAGAAGTTTGCTTCAGTGGAAAAAACATATCAACTAAATTGGAAGCTCTGGATATAAAGGCATCTGAATGTATATTAAGCTTCAATATATGAATATAAAAGTGTGTGGCATTCATGTTTACAGAGAGGGGGGCGCCAGTCCAACTTAGAAAAAGCACATACTATTAAAGGGGTTGTAAAGGTTTGTTTTTTATTTTCTAAATAGGTTCCTTTAAGCTAGTGCATTGTTGGTTCACTTACCTTTTCCTTAGATTTCCCTTCTAAATGTTTTTTTTTCTTTGTTTTCTTTGTCTGAATTTCTCACTTCCTGTTCCTCCTCAGTAAGCTGTTCAGTAAGCTGTTCTGGCTGACTAAACACCACTCGGATGATGGTGTGAAGTTTAGTGAGGAGAAACAGGAAGTGAGAAATTCAGACAAAGAAAAAAAACATTTAGAAGGGAAATAGAAGGAAAAGGTAAGTGAACCAACAATGCACTAGCTTAAAGGAACCTATTTAGAAAATAAAAAACAAACCTTTACAACACCTTTAACATAAAATGGACACTGGCCAGATTGTTTGTAACCTTGGTTTAAAAACAGCAACAAATTAGATCAAAAGTAACAGGCCCCTCAGATTCCTCATTCTTTGGAAAAAATAGAACAAATCTGACTTCACCAGCAGAATTAAAGCCCCGCTCTGCTCCGCCCCCTCCCGCTCCACTGTAGCTCTCTGATAAAGAAGTTGCATACTTCAGGATCATGTGACCAAAATCAGCCGTGCCCTCACAAGCATGCCAAAAAGTCAGCTAAACCTGAATGAACTATGGTTTAAAGCTGAACTCTGCATGGGCTAACTGCTCATTTGTGTAGGGATTGGAGAGCCCAGATATACTCACCTAATCCTCCGATCCTCCCAGTGCAAGACCAGTCCCTGCCGCTCCCTCCCCCTACGGTCTAGGGGTTCATGTACTGTGGACTGTTCCTGATGTCATCACACCCATAGATGGGCTCAGGATGTGAAGCCGTAAGGAACAGTCCACAACTGGATGTGGGGGAGCACCGTTTTCTGGATGATCAAAGGATTAAGTAAGTATAGGCTTTGTGTTCAACACAGACAAAACAAGCAATTAACCCATGCAGTGTGGGCATAGCCCCAGTGAATGGGGGGAAAAAAAAAAAAATTGCCCGGTGTTGGGATTTAATTTTAGGGCAATAAAAACCTTATTACCTTCCACACTCTAAACCTAGACAGATAAAAAATAACACTCGCATAGCATTTAAAATTCATATAACCCTTAACAATGAACTTTTCTTATTTAATATCGTTTGGTCCAAAACAAAATTCCATTGACAACATGTTGCTATATCTGTTCGCTAAGTGCAAAAAAAAAAAAATGTTGATCCTGCCAGAAATCTTGAGAGCCGACAATTTGCTGTGCACTGTTCTCATTTAGCAGTGTTATCAGCCCTGCTCCATTCTCATCTATTAACTACAGAACACTTGCCCCCCCCCCCCGTATTATGGATATGAGGGGGAGGTGTTCTGTAGTCTTAGCGCACTTCCTGTCATGGGATGAAAATGTTGCTCCTCCACATATACAGCACAGTGAGTAAGCGTTGTCACCCTAGGGCAAGAATTGTGTCACTAGTAGGAACACCAGGTGAAAATGAAGGAAACAAAACCCTGGAAAATAAAACACATCCACCACATTTTAGAAATGGTAAGGTGAAAATAAAAATAATAATAATAAAAAGATATGATTTGGTATAGATACACTTTAAAACACTTTTCTAAATGGGCAGGGGGGTTCTAGCCTTACTAATGTCTTTGAAGAATATTACAAAAAGAAAAAATAGATGTGTAGACTGTACCAGACAACTTGACTTCAAATAATACGGGAGGCAGTTATATAGAAAGCTTCAGGCACCTTGATCATAAAATGAAAAGGTAATGCGAAGTTTATAAATATTAAATTGCAAAAGTCTGTGCTCTGGTAGCCAACCAAAAAATGCCGGCTTAAATCGCGGTTCCACCCGTGATTTTTTTTTTTTTTTTTAAAAGTCAGCAGCTACAAACACTTTAGCTGCTGACTTTTAATAAGGACACTTACCTGTCCTAGGTGCCCGATGTCGGTCCCCCGAGGCAGATCCCTCAATCCTGGCAGGTCCCGGCGCCACCATCCTCATGAAGGGAAACAGGCAGTAGAGCCATGCGGCTTCACTGCCCGTTTCCTACTGCGCATTCGCTGGTCACGTGGCGCTTTGTGAATGGGCGGCTGCTCTCTGGGATACACACACAGTTCCCAGAAGGCAGCGCGCCCCATTCACCAGAAGACAATGCAAGGATGAAGATCAGCCGCGGAGGATGAAGAGGCAGATTAGGAACTTCCGCATAGCAACCGCCTTTTCTGGTAAGTAAAAAAAAAAAAAAAATTCTATTTTTTTTTTCTATTTTTTTTCAGGATTTTCATGTATTTTTTCTTTTTTTTTTAGGGTGGAACTCCACTTTAAACACATTTAAAATAAAAATAATACATTTAAAATAAAAATAGCCACAATACTTTAATATCTCTCAATTATATCAAGAGTATGTACACATATCTCAAAATAGAAAATGTAGGTGTTCTCACGACCATCGTTCTTGGACGATATCTTAGTCTCTTTAGTAAATTTGTGACAAAACAGAATTGGTAATGACAAAGAATAAAAACTTGAAATAATGCTTCCATTCGCTATTTAAAATGTAAACAAAAAATTGTCTAGAGTTAAGAATAAAGCCATCATTTTATTTTATTTTTTCTGGAACATGAAAAATATAAGATGTTTTGTTAACTAGTGAAAAAAAAAATGACAACACGACTCAGTGGGTGTCATCATTAAGAGCTGGTTCTGTGACAAAGATTGCACAACTCATTAAATAACTCATTAACTTGTGAACACAAAGGATCCATTTGTTTTTTCAGAACTTCATCAGTGAACATTTTGCCTTTCATTAAACATTTATAATGGAAGATTTTTTTTTCAGAGTTCCATAATTACTATACTTTTCGAAAAAAAAAAGAAAAAAAATAGCAGGGTTCAGTTGAGTAGTCAGGAGGATCACTCTTGAACAAAGACTGTGCATTGTACACCGCTCTATAATACGCAGAGTTGTTTAAAGTGGATGTAAACCCGAATTGTTTTTTTTTTTTTACTGTCACAATGTATAATGCCGCGTACACACAATCGTTTTTAATGTCATTGAAAAAAACGGCATTTTTCTCGACGTGATTTTTCGTGTTTCCTCTCAAGCCTGCCTTGCCTACACACTATCGTGGAAAAAAATGTTCGAGTAAAGCGCGGTGACGTACAACACGTACGCCGGCACTATAAAGGGGAAGTTCCATTCAGATGGCGCCACCCTTCATGTTAGTAACGTTTGTTGAGACTATTCGCGCTTTTCAGCCTCGTGCTTTTCAGTCCGTTACAGCTCGACGAATGTGCTATCTCCATTACGAACGCTAGTTTTACCAGAACGAGCGCTCCCGTCTCATACTTGATTCTGAGCATGCGCATTTTTTTTCACGTCGTTAAAGCCCACACACGGCCGTTTTTCATGGCGAGAAAAATGACGATGTAAAAAACAACGTAAAAAATTAGAGCATGTTCCAATTTTTCTCGTCGTGATTCTCAGCGTTTTTCTCGTCGGCAAAAATGCTGGAAAGCCCACACACGATCATTTTTAATGACCATTTAATATATAATTTTTTTCTCGTCATTAAAAACGATCGTGTGTACGCGGCATAAGATTTCCTATCATTTGTGCCAGGTTTTGCCACAAAGAGTTACAGGGCATTTCTTATGTTCTATGCTACTTGATTACTATTTATTCCTCATGTTTTTTCACTAAGGCTATACACATGATTATCATTTTTACTTAGAGCGCTGTACCTTATGTTATCTTGCCACAAAGAGTTAATCCAGCTCTGAGCAATCCTCTTTTCTTTTTTCAGTAAGATAAACGGACAAATAGAACTTTTGTCCGTTCCGCCCCCTTGCTGTGAGTGACAGGTTATTTACATATCTCATGCACTATGCCTTTTTTTTTTTATTCCCACCCCCACTCCTTTTCTGAAGTCATGTGGTTACGTTTCTGGATTTTGACTGGATGTTAGTGAACATAGCAGAAGTTTGTAAGGCCCCTTTCACACCAGCGGACCGTATGTCCGCTTTTTCATCAGTCCGTTTACGGATGAAAAAGGGACATTGGTCCCTATGAGATAGCGGGTGAACATCCGCTACCACAATCCTCCGATTCTGCAGACGGAGGAAAAATAGGATTTTTTGTACTCACCGTAAAATCCTTTTCTCTGACATCCATGGACTGACACGGTGTGTCTTTACACTTTACACGTGGGTTATGTCCCTGCTTGCAGGAGAAGACCTAGGCAGAATGTGAGATGTTATACATACATTCTAAAAGCCAGAGCTGAACAGCCCCACCCAGGGGGCGGTCCCTCCGGGCATAACCCTCCCACTACAGTCAGCAGACTTCAGTTCGTAACAAAGCAGTACAAACTTAAAAGGAAGGGTGGGTGCCGTGTCAGTCCATGGATGTCAGAGAAAAGGATTTTACGGTGAGTACAAAAAATCCTATTTTCTCTTATCATCCATGGACTGACACGGTGTCTCTTTACACTTTACACGTGGGATGTCCCAAAGCAGTGTCAAGAGGGATGGGAGCAGTATAAATGGAAAAACCAAAAACTTTCACTCCAAGAAGGCAGATCTCCTCAATGGAGGAGTCGCAACTTTAAACAGCGGCCTGCAGCACCCTGCGGCCGACGGAAGCATCCGAAGATGCAGCCACATCAACCTTATAAAAAACTTAAAAGGTATGAACAGACGACCAGGTCGCCGCCTTGCACACTTGTGCAACCGACGCTTGATGTCGGAAAACCCAGGAAGCACCAATTGCCCTGGTGGAATGCGCCGTAACCGGAAAGGGAGGCGCCCGCCCTTTGAGAGCATAGGCTTGAATGACGGTTTGTCTGATTCCCCTAAAAATGATGGCAGACGAAACCGCTTGGCCCTGTTATGGACCAGGGGCAGTCACAAACAGTGAGTCGGACTTCCGAATAGAAGCAGTAGCAGACAGGTACACCCGTAAGGCTCGTACCACATCCAATATGTGCAGCGCAAACTCTCTGGGATGCGATGGGTGAGGACACAAGGACGGGAGGACAATGTCCTCATGTAGGTGAAAGGTAGACACCACCTTTGGCAAAAGGGAAGGTCGCGGATGCAACACCGCCTTATCCTTATGGATGACTAAATATGGCGACTTGCAGGACAAAGCCGCCAACTCAGACACTCGTCAAACAGAAGTGATTGCCACTAAAAGGCCACCTTCTGAGACAAGACAAGAGAGGAATATCCCGGATATTCCCAAAAAGGAGGTTCCTGGAGGACCTAGAGCACCAAATTCAGATCCCACGGTGGGAGAGAAGGCTTGACAGGAGGGAGCACATGGCGAACCCCCAACACAAGGTGCTAACCAAGAAATGACCCGCTAGAGGTCGCTGAAAGAAGACGGCCAAGGCCGAAATCTGATCCCTGATGGTACTCAAAGCAAGCTTTTGGGTCACTCCACACTGTAGAGGACGCAGGATTCTGGGGACGAAATACGTCCGAGGACGCCAGTCCAGCGCTTTGCATATGGCGATATAAGCTTTCCAGGCACGGTGATAGATCTGCCTGGAGGAAGACTTCCGTGTCCTTAACATGGTCAAAATGACAGAGTCCGAGAGACCTCGGTCCCTCAACACCTGGCTTTTAACAGCTCTGCCGTTAAAGCCAGAGACTGTAAGCCGGATGAAACATAGGACCTTGAGACTGAAGGTCCTCCCTCATCGGCAACCGCCAGGGAACGTCCGCAACGAGACGTACCAGATCAGCGTACCAGTGACGCTGAGGCCAATCCGGAACAATTAGGATCACCGGAGTTTATATCAGGCGATAAGGACCCTATGGGGCCACCAACGCATCCGAGTCATCGCCCAAGGATCCCTGGATCTGGCCACAACTTCGACCCTTGCGACTGAGTCGAGAGGCCATCAGGTCCACATCCGACGTGCGCCCCCGTCGGCAAAGGAGTTGAAATATGCAAGGACCACTCTTCCTGGTCCGGCGTCTGGCGATTGGCGACTCAGATAGTCCGCCCCTACAGAGCCGGCACGTTTCTTCCGGCCCACTTCAGGATACGGATTACCTCGGAAGCCGCAGCTGAGCTCCGAGTCCCCCCGTGATGGTTTACATACGCCACCGCCGTGGCGTTGTCCGACTGGCTCCTGATGGAGCGACCCCGTACTCTCTCCGACCTGAGGAGAGACACAGTCTGATGGCCCGCATTTCCAGAACAGTGATTGGTAAACGGGCTCGTCCGGAGTCCAAGGCCTTGAGCCGACAGGACTCCCCAGACTCCACCCCAGCCCGTCAGGCTGGCGTCCGTCGTGAGTACCGTCCATTGGATGGGAGGGGAACTATTTCCTGGACCGAAGAGCCGAGGGTCCCAACCACCCTGTCAGGGACGCCCTGACCAGGTGAATCACCTGGATCCGAAGATCCAAGGACAACGGGGATTTGTCCCAGGTGGACAAGATCTCCTTCTGCAATGCCCTGGTGTGTGATTGGGCATACGGAATGGCCGCGAAGGAGGCCACCAGGAGTCCCGGGACTCTCCTGCAAACAACGGATTGACAACCATGTTCGAGATGTCAGCACCCGCACCGCAGACTGAAGTGTCAGCAACTTCTCCAGAGGTAGAATACCTTTGCCTCCAAGGAGTCCAGAACCAGAACTAGAGACTCCAGACACTGAGTCGGGACCAGGACTGACTCCTGAATGTTCAGGAACCACCCGAAGTCCCTGAGGGTCTAATTGACGATAGTCACCTTTCCTCTAAGTCTGAGCCACTTTCTGCTCATAGCAGAAGACCGTCCCGATAGCCCACGACAGCAATACCTCGCTGTAACAGAAGGCTAGAACCGGAGCAAGCACCTTGGTGAACACCCTTGGTGCCGAGGCAAGGCCGAAAGGAAGAGCCACAATCGAGAGTGGACTTCGCTGATCGCAAGGCACAGAAACTTCTGGTGACTTGCGCAGATCGGAACATGCAAGTAGGCGTCCTTGAAGTCCAAGGACGCCAGAAGAAAATCCCTTTGGTGGAGTGTAGCGATCACCGTGCGAATGGATCCCATGCGGATTTTCTGCACCTTCTCGAAGGCATTCAGGGCCTTGAGGTCCAGGATAGGTCGAACCACGTCCTATTTTTTGGACGACAAACAGATTCGAGCAGAATCCCTGAAAACTCTCCTGTGACGGAACCGGCACAATCACTCCGGACCTGATCAAATCCTGTACAGCCCCCAAGAGGGCTGCCCGACAGGTAGGAAGGAGAGGAAGATTCAAGGGAAAGAATCTGTGTGGGGGCCAGGATCGGAATACTATCCTATAACCTGAGGTGACCACCTCGCACACCCACCAGTCGGAGATTCGGGAGGTCCACCGATCCGTGAACCTGCGAAGTCGTCCCCCCACCCCAGAGTCGGGCGGAGGCAAGACTTCACGCGGAGGCGGGCTTGGGAGCCGCTTGTTTGGCTTACGCACCCAGGGGCACTTGTGCCCACCAGCCGCACTGCCGTCAGTCTGAGAGGGCCTACCTGTGGACTCTGACTGACGAAAAAAAAACCGTTTTGCTGGAAAGGAAGGCCCCTGTTTGCGGCGGGCCTCCTCACCCTTGCTAGTCTAAGGAAGAAGAGTGCGTTTACCTCCCGTGACATCCATGACGATGTCATCCAGAGCAGCACCGAAAGGTCTACCGCCTTTAAAATAGTAGATCCGTCAGGAGCTTCCTAAGGCTAGGTCAGCAGACCAGCATTTTAACCAGATAAGACGACGCAATACCACCGCCGAGACAGAGGCCCTGGATATTAAAGGGGCCGCGTTCAGCGTGGCGTCGCACACAGAAACCAGGCCCTGAACCAGTTGGTGGGCCAGAGCAACTGTGTCTGGAGGAAAAATATGCTCCTGTACAGCTAGGTGCAACATTTTTGCCCAACCTGTAAGTGTTTTAGACACAAGGGTCGCCGCTACCACAGGTCGTAGGGCGGATCCCAACAAGGCAAACATGGTTCTGCTCACCACTTCTGACCTCCTGTCAGTGGGGTCCTCAAATGCAGGAGTCCCCTCCATCGGGAGAGTGATGGCCTTGTTCAACCGGGCGACTGGAGGGTCGACCACTGGGGGAGAAGCCCACTTTTTAAGTAGGGCATCTTCAAGGGGTACCTGATAGATAAACGCCGCGGGACCATAAAAAAATTCTTCTGCGGCTTTTCCCAGACCTTATCAATGAGCTGGTCAAAGAAAGTACAATGGAAAAAACCCCTTTAGAAGGCCTGGCCTTAAAAGAACCAAAGGAGACAGTATCCGCCTGAGGTTCTGCATCCGCAGCATTTGAGCTTGAGAGTGTCCCTCACCGCAGTCATGAGCACACTAACAAGCGCCCTGTCATTTACTGACTCAGAACTGGAGTTTCCCTCATAAGGAATGTCCTGTTCAAAACCATCCATACATTCAGAACTAGGGTCCTGAGCGATAGTGGCTAGGCCCATATCTGAATCAGCGCACTGCCCTCGAGTAGATAAAGTGGGGAGAGGGCGCCTTTTTGCACCTTGCGCTTGCACACAGCTCCCATCCTGGTCAGAAATTGATTCCAGGGCTGCCCACAACAGGTCCATAGGGACCGCAGTGCTGAAACACTGCCTGTTGCCACTGACATTTTTAGGGGAAGCTGGTGACACAGACTCCATATTGTCCCTCTCTGAGACTCTCTCAGATAAAAAGTCCACCCACAGGCTGTGCTGACTGAGGAGGGGGCGCCCAGGGGACTCACCAAACCGGACCAGGGACCGCTCAGTTCGGCTGTCTGTACTGCGCTGTGTCAGCGCTGGTAAGCTGTGAGGAGACTGTGAGGAGATTCGCGCTGCTATAGCAGCGCTAGAGGCCAAACTAGTGCTGAAAAGCGCGCGGGCTACAAGAAAATGGCCGCCGCACTTCACTGAGGCGATCCGCGGCAAGATGGCCGCCATGACGCAGTTAAAATGAAACAGCACACACGCACAGCGCCACTCGGCGCTCAGGCCCCAAAAAAAAAAAAACACACAAAAAAGCCCCATGGCAAACATTGCAGACCAGAATGAGCCCCCCAAGAGCAGTGTGACCCCCAAGCACCCCACACAGTCAGCGCCAGTAATGGTGACAGAGAGCGACAATAAAATACAGGGGGAGACAGGGAAAATCCCCCACAGAGAAACACACAGCCCTTTGTACTCACCTGCAGGCAGGAGAGACTACTTACCCGTCCCCTGAGGGACACACTGGTGTTTCTGACAGGACTATCACAGTGCAGTACTGAGTAGCTGTCGGCCCGGTCCACCGCGAAAGATACAGTCAGTCAGGAACTGTTCAGTCTTGAGAGGACCGTGGGAGCATGAAAGCAAACCCGGCCACCCCTGGAGTCATGGGGCCTGTCGTGAACTGAGTCTCACGCACAGAAGGCGAGGATCAGCACGCTCGATGGTCGGACAGGGAAGACTACGAGGATATCTTGTACCCAACCTGTTGCCCAGCCGACAGTTGATAGAAGATTCTCAAAAATAAAATAAAAAAGAATCCCAAAAAGGAATAAAATAGGTCAGGAGACTGGCTCCTGAGGGAGCCACGTCTTCTCCTTCTGCTAGGCAGAAAAAAACTGAAGTCTGCTGACTGTAGTGGGAGGGTTATGCCCGGAGGGACCGCCCCCTGGGTGGGGCTGTTCAGCTCTGGCTTTTAGAATGTATGTATAACATCTCACATTCTGCCTAGGTCTTTTCCTGCAAGCAGGGACATAACCCACGTGTAAAGTGTAAAGAGACACCGTGTCAGTCCATGGATGATAAGAGAAATCCTATTTTTCTATCCGTCTGCAGAGCGGATCGGATGAACTCAGACAGACGGTCCGTGTTCATCCGATCCCCCCCATAGGGGAGAGCGGAGATCTGACAGGGCGGTCCGCCCTGTCATCTGCCGGCTCAGCGGAGATCAGCAGAGCGATCCCCACTGAGCAAGCGGAGGTTCACGGGGCGGATCTTCACGGATCCGTTCCATGTGAAAGGGGCCTAAGGAATACACAGGAGAAAATACATGTTGACAAGGGGAGTGTAGAGGTGGGCGGGGAGTCTACTGACATCACGACTCCACCCACCGAGCTCCAGACAACAGATCCACCCACAGAATCTGCAGTTCTTCAGGTCTCATAACAGACAGAGGGGAGACATTTGACAGATAAGGATACATGCAGAAGGCATCTATATCCTTATAGATCAGCACTATGGCAGTAGTTTAGAAACTATGAGAGTGGGTTTACATCCACTTTAAAGTCTATCCTTGAACCACAGCGTTGGTTGAGTGGAAAAGCAGAACATTGTTTAAAAAATAGAACCCAATAATAATAAAAAATAAATAAAAAATTTGCCTCACTATCCAAGTTCTGGCTGCTTCCTGTAGGTGTCACCAACATCACTGGACCTCACAATAATATCCCAGGAAAACCGAGGATCCAAATCTCATGAAAATAGGTTCCAACATTCTAAATAAGTGGTCTGTAATTTAAAAAAATGGATGTGCTGTCCCTTAAATCATGCCGTACAACTTATGACAAATATAAGGACACCATTCAGGGATATAAGTGCTCAAACACAAAGTGTAATATTAATAATCAACATATAAACACAAACGAATATTGTGAGCAGTCCTTAAAATATGTGAACTACAAGTGCCAGCAATCCATGATGGAGATCCAGTGCTCCTTCACCAATGAAAAACTCCGCCTGCTTACTGGAAAGATTGACCCCAAAAATTGACATGCCAACAATGACTGGATATAGGAAAACAATGGCTGGATAAAGGACAAAGCCTAACAGCCGGGGAACTTTACAGTAGGAACCGTGAAATCCTCAGCTCTACAACCTCAAGAACAAGAGCAATGGCTCCAGATTTTCAATGCCTCGTGGCAGCAGTGGGCTCTCACCAGTGACGACTCCAATATTGTTTCGGTCACCATAAGAATAAAATGAAGAGACTAAAGTGCAGGGGTGCCCAACCAAGAGCGAGGGTCACTTAAGCCAGTGGTTCTCAGCCTCAGTCCTCAAGTACCCCAAACGGGCCATGTTTTGGGAACTTCATATGCAGAGCAGACACAGAAACAGCCCACTCTACTCTATGCCCTCCGATCTGCCCAGACGGAAGAAAACAGATCCCCCCTTTTTTTGCGGATCAGATTGGGGGAAGGTGGGTGTAAAAGTCCACCATAGAGGTAAATAGGGGCCCCAATTGGGTCAGCCTAAAAAAAAAAATGGACAGGCAGGCCCATCATGTGAAGGGGGCCTAAAGCTGTTTTCACACGGATGTGCTGTGGTTTACCCGCAGCACAGGTGCAGTTCACCTGTCACTTTGCCATAGAATTCTATCTTGCAGGTTTGGTGGACTTTCTGAAAAGTGAAAACTGCATTCAGGAGATTTGTGATCTTTTAGAAAGTGCACTAAACCTGCAGGTAATAACAGAAGTCTATGGCTCAGTGCAGGTAACCTGCAGGTGCACTGCACTGCACCTATGGATCATGTTGAAAGCAGTCCAGAGTAACCAATGGAGAACTAGAAAAGATATGCACATTGCTATGTGATTTAAATTTTTAAAAAAACTGACCTTTAAGCACAATCTTCACTTCCGGAATCTCCCTTACTACAGGTATCGCCGGCTGTTGCTGTCCCAGGCAGAGTGCGATTGCGATCACTCTGCTAGGACAGGAGCCAATGCTATACAAGAAGCATCCTCTCTGCTTTCTACTGCAGCCACAGGCTTCCTCTACCACCAGCTCCATTCTCAACACTGATGCTCTGAGATGGTGGGTCGGGACACCACGATTTGGGCTTGCCGACCCACCATCCCAGAGCAGGAGGTTACGGGCCACATTAGAGGGCTTCGCTGGTCAGCAGTTGGGCACCCCTGCTATAGTGCCTTACCTCCTAAACATATACTTTATTAGGTTAAAAATGTACTCACAAGGGATCACCAGTATAAAGCATGTAATGAAAAGCACGCCTTTCTATTAGCATCAAAGCTCCGCCCCTACGCGTTTTGTCAGCAGAGACATCCTCAGGGAATAGCCCTGACGAAACACGTAGGGGCGAAGCTTTGGTGCGGACGTCATTGCACACATGTGCTTGATTGAGTAGTGTGCTTTTATTGCATGCTGCACTGGTAGCCAGTAACAAACTTCTTGTCCTAGGGTATCTCCACTCCAGATAGAGGAGCAATAGAGACACCTTTGGACAGCAGAATTATCAGTTTAGGGAAGGGTAGTGTTAGAAGCACTAGCAGACTGAGATTGATGTGACCAACAAATTAAAGCTGAACTCCAGCTAACACATTTTAACCACTTCAGGCCCGGGCCAATTCTGACACTTCGCTCCTACATGTAAAAATCATAATTTTTGTTGCTAGAAAATTACTTAGAACCCCCAAACACTATATATATATATATATATATATATATATATATATATATATATATATGTGTTTTTTTAGCAAAGACCCTAGAGAATACAATGGCGGTCATTGCAACTTTTTTATCTCACACGGTATTTGCGCAGCATTTTTTCAAACGCGTTTTTTTGGGGGAAATGCTTTAACAAAAAAAAACATTAAAGTTAGCCCAATTTTTTTACATAATGTGAAAGATGAAGTTACGCCGAGTAAATAGATGCCTAACATGTCACGCTTCAAATTTGCACACGCTCGTGGAATGGCGCTAAATTTCGGTACTTAAAAATCCCCATAGGCGACGCTTGAAATTTTTTTTACTGGCTACATTTTTTGAGTTACAGGAGGAGGTCTGGGGCTAGAATTATTGCTCTCGCTCTAATGTTCGCGGCGACACCTCACATGTGTGTTTTTAACACCGTTTTCATATGTGGGTGGGACTTGCGTATGCGTTCGCTTCTGCATGCGAGCACACGGGGGCAGGGGCACCGTAAAAAAATAATAGAAATTTTTATTGTTAATTTTACTTTTTTTTTTTTCTATTTTCACACTTTAAAAAAAAAAAAATCACTTTTATTCCTATTACAAGGAATGTAAACATCCCTTGTAATAGGAATATGACATGACAGGTCCTCTTTACAGTGAGATATGGGTTCAATAAGACCCCACATCTCACCTCTAGGCTTGGAAGCCGAAAACAGAAGCAGCGCCGTTTTTTTGAATGCAGAGGCCGGGCGTGATATCATAACATCGCACCCGGCCTCCGACGTTCATAGAGACTCCAGCGACCATCTGGTCCGCCGGAAATCTCTTTGATCAACATCCGGGGCCGGCGGATCCTGTCACCGACTCACCGATCGCACAGGTGAGTCGGTAGAAGCACCGGAGGGCGGCGGGAGGGGGACGGGGACGTCCCCTTCCGCTGCTCGTAAGAACGATCAAGCGGCAGAACAGCCGCTATGATCGTTCTCATCGTGTAGGGAATCGTCGGCTGAGACCGGCAATATCTGAATGATGCCTGTAGCTGCAGGCATCATTCAGATATACCCCCACAAAGCTGAGGACGTCATATGACGTCCTGTGGGCCTGAGGTAGTTAAGCAGTGGGATAAAGGTTAAAATAAAAGGTTAAAATTTACATAAATGAATAACAGCTGGTGATTGTAAACACTTCTGTCAGTGTTGAATGGTTTGCTTTAACCCTCTAACTGACACTTTTATTGGACAGCTTGGTCTGTTGAAAAATCCCAGACTTACAGTACTGGCCAAGTTACCAAGTAAAATTAAAGGAAAATTAAAAAAAATTAAAACAGAAGACTAATGCAGCCAATCTAAGAATTTCTAGGCTGCAATATTTTTGTTTTTGGGTTTAAAGTGGTTGTAAACCCACTTAGACAACTTGCACCTACAGGTAAGCCTAGATTAAGGCTTACCTGTAGGTGCAAGAAATATCTCCTTAGCCTACACGGTTAAGGAGATATTTGCTGTAAACACAGCGCCGATGACGTTATCATTGCTGGTTTTCTGAATGGGATCTTGCCGGCCCGAGCACGCATGCGTGCGACGTCATCGCCGCTCCGGCCAATCACAGCGCCGGAGCGGCGATACACCGACGGCAGTGACGGGACATCGAGGAAAGATGGCGGCATCGGCGGAGGGGAACGAGGAGCAGTTCGGGGGCTTCGATCTCAGGTAAGTCATTCATAATGAGCTAGTATGCTATGCATACTAGCTCATTATGCATTTCTTTTGCAGGGTTTAAAAAAAAAAAAAAATAGGTTTACTTCCTCTTTAATATCACTTTAAAAATAAAGTCAGCTTTAAACCTGAATCATATACTAAAGTGCATCCTTATCTTTCAGCTTTCAAGAGATTTAAGAGGGGATTAGATAATTATGGGTAAAGAACAATACCTCTGTAAGAACAACTGACACCAACACATCCTATTTCTTCCGTTGACAATTCCTCATTGTCCTTCAGCCAAACCAGCTAAACTCATTTGTTAATTTGGAACTCATGACTCACAGTGGTTCCTGTTTTCATCCATAAACGAGTCAACCTTTAAGGAAACCATTTTTTCCAAGCCTTTGGATCTTCCACATGCTAAAAGCAGGAAGAGGAAATGAGGAACATCTCAAAAACAAGTCATTAAAAGCTATCCTGTGACAGCAAGGTCTCTTGTTTGCGTTTCCCCGAAGATCTAAAACAGCAAATGAATCCCATCTAAATTCATTTTATCAGCGGCCAAATTTTATCTTAGAACAATGGATGTTAGTATGGAGTTAGCCACAATAACAAGGGGGATGCAGAACTTAAGAGAAGAAGTCTTTTAGGGATTGATGTGATCACAGTAGTGGTAGAGTTACATGGACTTATTCTGTGGACAATCTATATGGATCATAACAAACCTTTCACTTTCAGCCATTTTTTTTTTACTTAACAGCGACTAAAGTGGTATTAAATTCAAATTTTAAAAACCCGCTGAGGCAGGATTTTTATCACAGAAGAGACCCTAAAAAAATATAGGAGAGTCTAATACCACTTTAAACAACTCTATACAACAAGTGCAAGACAACATTTAATGAACTGCTAATGCTGTCCAGTAATAGCAGCAATTGTAATAAAGTTCACAGAGTTTACTTAAAGTGAAACTTCAGTATTTTTTTCATCTTTCCATCTATTAAATCTTCTGCCCTTGTTGTTTTAACTTTGGATTGTAAAACTTTTTTTTTTCTGCCAGTAAATACCTTATACAGCCCACGTCATGTTTCTTGTCCGGTCATTAGCCTAGGCCTGTGACATCATGCACAGCTCTTTCTTGTGAGAGTTTGCCAGGAAGGGAAGGGGGATGAGTCATAAGAGGGCCAATGAGAGGGGTGTAACTTTGTGGGTCTGTGTAAATGCAGGAAATCCAGGAAGTCTTTTTTGTTTGTAAATAATATTTCTGTTGCTTGTCCCTCTCCCAGTCTGAGCTGTAATGCACAACGCTCCAAAACCTAAGATAACATTTAAAAAACCAGGGACATTTGGCAGATATTTCATTGTATATATAACCAGACAGAGCAGCAGTCCTATTATTCTGCCCATTTTCTGGGAGCCCAGTCTGTCGTGTACACATCCCTTAGGGGGGTGCATCATCACACAGATTGGGCTTACAGTACTCCAGGTCTGAGCGTGAATTCCGCTCAGTCCTGGAAGAATGCATGTCTGTAAGGGGTTGTTAGACCAGTTTCTAGTGTGGCCACTAGAGGACACCCTTCCTCAAGTTATAAATAGTGGGTTGGGTTGGAGAGCGAGTCAGTCTAGCGGGAACTTTAGAGAAGAGAGGCGATAGTCGTGTAGCTGACCACTGTGGGGCTCGTGGGGACCCCGTCATAGATGGACTGCAAACTACTGGCATTTGGGGAAAACTCTAGGCATCCTGATGCCTGAGGAGGACTTAAGAGGGCCAGGACTATACTATATGTACACTAGCCTACCTTGACCGTGGGAAAATGCAAATCGTGGTTTGTGGTTTTACCGCAATATTGCAGCGTGTTTGCGTTTTCCCGCAGCTGGCACTCTAAATGTTCCTATCCTGATTCTTCTGCATTCAGGAAAGGGAGGTTTAACCTCCCTTAAACGTGGCAGCTCCTAAACTCTAAAAGCCTATGTGTACATGAGCTTAGGAGCAAAAAAAAAAAAAAAAACCCAAAAGCTCCTAAACTCAAGTTTAGGAGCTGCCAGTGTACATGAACCAGGACCCTGCATTCACTATATCTGGTCTCCCACAGTACACAGAACATAGAAATGCAATCATTTTAGTAAATATAAACTGCTAAATACATTTTCTCATCAGCAGTATATAGCAGTCTTGTGACTTCTATCATTGCCTGGTTAAAGCTTGTTGGAGGAGTTTTCATACTGCAATGGCTGTCCTATCAGGATGCAGGATCCCCGATCCTCTGTCTTGACAGCACTGATTGGCCCTGTGCTGATCACATGCACTCTTCGCAAGAAAAAAAAAAAAAAAAAACTCTCTAGCAACACACACAAAACTGAGCATGTGCAGCCTGACTCCATTTACTCTGTCTTATCTGGACATGTTTTGGGGTAATGCAAGAAGGGGAATATCGGAGAAGACAGGATCAAAACACAATGCAGAGGATTAACCCCTTAGGTTCCACAGAGAGTGCAACAAGCATGCTTTACTGCATATACAGAATGATTTTACTGTTGTTGTGGGTTTAGTAACACTTAAGATGCCTGTCCTGGGGGAAAGTACTGTCAGCCGCCATTGTTGAATACGGAAGATGATGTATGCCTTGTCATTTACTAGTAAAGCATTGAAAACCAAATGGGCTAGAGTCTGGCCTTTCCCTGGCTGGGGGAAGGTCTAGAAGCATGGATGCCCGAGGGGGACTTAAAAAGGGATAGGACTAAAGATGCCTGTCCTGGGGGAAAGTATTGGCAGCCGCTACCACTGAATATGGAAGACGTTGAATGTGTTACCTTTACTAGTAAAGCATTGAGGATCAAATGTACTTGTCTCTAAGCTTGTTAGTGGCCTATCCCGAAACTGGTTCCCAGCTAAGCTAGAGAGGAAGTGGGGAGATGTTTTGGTGAACTGATTATTTTTATGCTCCCTCAGGAAGCGAGACCCATATGAATGTAGAAATTGGGCAAGAGGCCTGTTAGTTACATAGTAGGTGAGGTTGAAAAAAGACACAAGTCCATCAAGTCCAACCTATGTGTGTGATTATATGTCAGTATTACCTTGTATATCCCTGTATGTGGTGGTCGTTCAGGTACATATCTAATCGTTTCTTGAAACCATTGATGCCCCCCGCTGAGACCACCGCCTGTGGAAGGGAATTCCACATCCTTACCGCTCCTACAGTAAAAGGTAGTGGTACCCAGGAATGCAAAATTGTGCCAACATCAGCTTGGCCCTGTCTACACACCCAACCTGGAGAAAAAGAGAACTACCTAAGCCTCACTGGACCAGCTAGAAGACTTCAGGGACTGCTTATTTTTATTTTTTTTATAAAAATGACCTGGTTGTTCAGAAAATACCTGGAAGGGCTTCAGGGAGAGAGAGGCTAAGGTCTGGTTCACACCTTAGCATTTTTTTGTGCGTTTTCAGTTTTGCAGAAACATACTACAGTCCATTTAAAGTGGTTGTAAATGCCCGAATCCTTTTTTTTATTTATTTTTTACAACCTGCAAAAGAAAGATATAATGAGCTAGTATGCATAGCATACTAGCTCATTATCAATCACTTACCGGAGATGGAAGCCCCCGCAGCGGTGCTCGGACACCTCCGTTGCCGCCACCATGTTGCTCCCCTCTGCCTTCCGTGAAGCGCCGCTCCGGCGCTGTGATTGGCCTCGGAGCGGCGATGACGTCACATGCATGCGCGCTCGGGCCGGCAAGCTCCATTCAGAAATCCGGCTACTATGCCGGTCCGATAGTGCGCATGCGCGTGACGTCAGCGGCGCCGGTTTCAAAAGCAAATATCTTTTTAACCGTGTAGGTTAAGGAGATATTTCATGCAACTACAGGTAAGCCTTAATCTAGGCTTACATGTAGGTGCATGTTGTGCAAGTGGGTTTACAACCACTTTAACATGGTGTGGTAGCGTGGTACCCCACCAGTGTATGAATACAGGATTCTCAACCAGGCAGGTTGAGGGGCTCCAGGGTATTTGCTTGTTTTGGAGGAAACTGGCTTTTCAGTTTCCTCATGATTTACTAAAGTCCACTTTGGGACCTGCAGCCTGGGGATTTCTTAGAGATCCGGGTGGGATAAAATCCCCAGGCTCCAGGTCCCAAAGTGGACTTTAGTAAATCATGAGGAAACTGAAAAGCCAGTTTCCTCCAAAACAAGCAAATACCCTGGAGCCCCTCAACCTGCCTGGTTGAGAATGATGTATTCATACACTGGTGGGGTACCACGCTACCACAATGGTTTCCTATGGGTCACGTTCACATCTGTGCATTTTATGGAAAGGGCCAGGGACATTTTTCTGGTTTTTGGTTCTATAGACTTCATTGAGTATGTGTATTGAAAAACGCAAAATACACCTGGAATATGCAAACTGCAACCGGCATATGTGTGAACCAGGCCTTAATGCCCAGAGCTCTACTTTAACAGCATGTCATAGCTGGGAGGAGAAGGTGTTTCACTCCCGTTAACACCATTGCTCCAAATTTTAGCATTACCCAGTGCCGGCAATTATCTTTTTCCCCGGGAAAGAAGCTTTGTAAGTTCCCCTAAAGCTGGCTTGATACAGAAAGCCTCTCTAGTTCAAAAGGCCTTTTCTGCAAAGCTCACAATTTTACATGCTGCAAGTGCTGGATAGAAAGCAGCACACAAGATGAGAGCACTTCAAAGTGTGTGTGTGTGTGGGGGGGGGGGGGGGGGATCCATGACGATTGGGATGAAACAATAGCCAGCATTTCACTTCACCTGAAATAACTCGCTGTCAGGAATTTATCAGCTCACAGTTACGGGAACATCTCTACAATGCCTTCACTTTTCACACTCTTTGTGTATTGTGTGACGGTTGCAGCCACAGTTCCCTCATAAAACGCAGAACCTGTCAGACTGGTAACCTACGGTTACAGGTGTAGGTGTCAAGAGCAATTAAAAAAAAAAGAAGATGTTTATGTTTTGACCACAAACTGATACTAAACAGATTTTCACAGCAGCTCAGGATAAACATTAGTTGTTTTTCAAAGGAAAACTCCAGCCAAAAAAAAAAATTAAAAAAAATGAATAACTCATTAAAAAAAGAAAAATAATAAAAACAGCTTTTGCTGCATTATTCCGCTTAAGTCCAGAGCCTTCCCTTGCAGTACTTTTTTCTGCTGCTAGATGTCCTCAGTGTGATGATCAGTATCACGCAACCCACTTCCTGTAAAGCCCCATACACACAGTTGGACTTTGACAACAAACTTCAAAATGAGCCAGTTTTCAAAAAAACCCGACCGATTGTATGTTCCATCGGACAAACTTTTTCGGTTTTCAAATCGGACAAAAGTTCGCTCTGCAAACGGACAAACTTTTCGGCAACAAAAGTCCTACGGTGCAAAGTCCTATCGTGTGTACAGAAATCCATTGTCCGAAGTACAAATACGCATACCCAGAACCAATGTTAAAATCAACCAACAATAGCAGAAGTTGACCAAAGGGTGGCGGTAAAGAGCAGAAAAACCATGTGATGTTGGGAAAGTTTTGGGAAAGTTTGCAAAAAAGTCCTGCCGTGTGTATGCTATGGGTGTGCCCGGCCAACTCCCTTCAAACATCCACGGAAAAGTTTGTTTGAAGTCCGACCATGTGTACGAGGCTTTAGAGTCAAGGTTGCTCTTAGAGGTGGAAGACCGTGCTGGACTGACTTGCTCGGTTGAAGGTCTGTGAGTGAGTGATGGTGGGGCGTGTTGGGGAAGTTCGCTCTTGGTGAATCCAGCCCAACTTGGCAGAAAGGTGGCGTTGGGCCCCTTTTGAGGTCTCGGGCTGCTACTTCTGGGTACGGCCTCAAGGTCGTCTTGGAACTGCATCACTTCTCTTGTGAGGATAAGTAAAAGGAGTGCCCAGTATCCAATTAGAAGTAAATAAAAAGTGAATGGTCGTTTTTATTAGGAACAGTAGAGCATGAATAAAACCAACATGTTTCGGGGGAACAAAGACTCCTCCTTCTTCAGGGCAGGACAATTACGGTATTCTCTGGCGGTGCAGCATGGTCGTCTTGGAACTGCCTCACTTCTCCTTTCGCTAGATAGTAAGGCTAATAAGTTCACACTGACATTAAAAGCAGGCGTTTAAGAGGAGTTAAAAAAGCCCCTCAAACGCCTATGCAAATGATACAATGGACAGCACATAGTGCTGTTCACACTATCAAAGCATGAAGCATTAGCGGCGCTTCAAAATTGAAGCCTTATGTAGAGTCAGGAGGCGCTTAAAGCCTTTCAACACCTCCCATTTAAGTCTATGGTAACGCTTCATAAACGCTCTGCTAGGCAGATGCAGTGTGGTTGCGGGGCGTTAAGATTAGTTTATCAACCGTAATGGAAAAGACGGCTGTGGAGCAGTTTTTAACGCACCTTAACACTCAAACGCTTCAAAACTGCCCATAGTACGTCTGGGGAGCATTTTTAAAATGGAGTTTCGACCCCCCCCCCCCTCCCCACGAGAAAATGAAAAGTCAACAGCTACAAATTCTATAGCTGCTGACTTTTAATATTAGGACACTTACCTGTCCAGGGTTTCGCGATGTCGGCACCCCAGCCGATTTCTGCATCGGCTCTCGGGTGCTGCCGCCGCCATTCATGGTAAGGGAAACTGGCAATGAAGCCTTTCGACTTCACAGCTGGTTCCCCCACTGTGCATGTGCAAAGCACTTTCTAACTGGCCCAGCGGCGGAGGAAGGGGGGCTGAACTTCCGAGTGACGGCACCACTGCACCGTCTCTCGGAAGTGGGGAAGGGTACCTGTCAGTCAAAAACAGAGTTGCATAATGTGCGTCTTTTATATCTGGACAATGAAAACGATATATTGGACAAGATGGAGACTATGATGTCACTGCCCTGTCCAATCAGAGAACGGTTTGCATTCATTGTGAAGGTGCAAAGTGTTCTCTGAATGTTTCTTTAAGCTTGATATTTGCGTTTATTTTTTTATTTTATTTCTATCATGTGATTGGCTAATTTGCAATTTTTAATAATAAATTATTTCATCTGCTGCACTTAGAAGTGCCCTCTTGTGTCTCTTGAACGTTCTCTGAATGGTGTCTATGCGGAGCAAGCAACCTCCTATGTTCACTATGCAGCAGGGCAGCTGCATATCATGAGACCTGGAAGCTAGTGGTGCTCACTGTAGTTGTGGTGCTTACTACAGTGATTTCCAGCTTCCACGAAGTTCTTCTAGGTATGACACGTGAATGGACCAATGTAATGCTGGCCATACATTATACAATTTTCTTGTTCAATTTCCTTTAGATTTACCTTCAACTATATAGTAAAAGTGCCTGTCTGATTGCATACAAATTGAAAGTGCTTAGATTTGGCCTCGTATTATATGGTTTTGGTAAACCAAAAAGAAAAATTGTATAATGTATTGGCCAGCCATACTATGTAAAAATATCCATACCTAGAATGCAGCTTTAAAAACGACAACACTGGGTGAAATTTGGTATTTTATAATTTTTCTGACAATTTTAGTCCTGGTTGAAGGTTTCCTTTAGCCCCGCTCATAAGTTTTTACAGCTCATTGCGACAGGAAGACAGGAAGATACATCATCTGACAGCTGTTCTAAAGAGCTGATTTTCCTCCAGAGTTTAGGTGGAAACGCTTCTGAAGCTGCTCATGTGCCGCCGCTCACGAGATACTCACTGCACTTAACGAGACAAAAATGTCTGGTTGATGTGCCAACTCCTATAGGGCTCAATGTTTTAGAAACAGATCTGCCCCATAAGAATGACTTCCACATAATGGGAACTGTTGTGCCTAACAGCCAATCACATGCAACCGTTGAAAAAGCAAAATCAAAAAGCATCCAATTGGCTGCTGACAGCAGTACTGTCACTTTTGCTCCAGTTCTCATGTCATCACTATCATTGAGAGTCTAAAGTCTGAAGAATGCCACACATACCTTGCTGCAAAGGCAAATCATTTTTCAAATCCCTGCAATAAACTGTCTTAGGCCTGGTTCACACCTATGAATTTTTGGTGCTTTTTGCATTTTGCACGACAGTCATGGTTTTCTATGGAACAAGTTCTGTAGTGCAAATCTGCAAAATGCAAAAATGCATAGGTGTGAACCAGGTCACAAAGCGAATCGGTTGCTGCTGGGCTTATGCAAAGATCTAAATATCCTCAATCATGGGAGAGCTGGAGAAGAAAGGAGGAGGGATGTGAATCTGGAATCGTAACACACTCTCTCATGCACATTCATGCGATAAGGAAATCAGATGTCAGTCACAACAGTGGAGGGGAAGTGGGGACACAAACTTATCTTTGTGTCCTTTTTTTATCTTACTAAAAAAAAAACGACAAGAGGATTGCTCAGAGCTGGCAAGAACAGCACAACAGCAAGAACAGCACAGATGATTTGACATCCTCTACTGCACCAGGTAGAAGTCTTCATTAAAAAAAAAAATGTTCAGCTTTACATCCACTTCCAGCCCCGGAAGGTTTTACCCAATCACTTCCTTACCAGGCCATTTTTTTGCGATGCGGCACTGCGTCACTTTAGCTGACAATTGTGCGGTCGTGCGACGCTGTACCCAAATAAAATTGATGTCCTTTTTTGATCACCTCTGTGGTTTTAATTCATTGCGCTATAAACAAAAAAGACCGACAGCTTTGAAAAAAAAACAATATTGTCTACTATAAAAAACATACCCAAAAAAAAAAAATTGTAAAAAAAACTATTTCTTCATCAATTTAGGTCAATATTTATCCTTCTGCATATTTTTGGTAAAGAAAATCCCAATAAGCATATATGGATTGGTTTGGGCAAAAGTTACAGTCTACAAACTACGGCATAGATTTAGGGACTTTTATTCTTTTTTTTTTTTTAATGGTAATGGCGGCGATCTGCAATTTTTAGCGGGACTGGGATATTGCAACGGACAAATCTGAACCTAAGTGACACCTTTTGGGGACCAGTGACACTAATACATGATCAGTGCTATAAAAGTGCACTGATCACTGTATAAATGACACTGACAGGGAAGGGGTTAACACTAGGGGGCGATCAAGGGGTTAAGTGTGTCTCCTGGGAGGTGTTTAACTGTGGGGGGAGTGGATTCACTGGAGGAAAATAGAGATTGGGATTTAGTTTAGCTAAAACACAATCTCTCACTTTTCCTCCCTGACAGATCAGTGGTGTGCTTTGTTTACATTGGCACATCGCTGAGCCGTCTCTCCTGTGAAGGATCGGCGGGTCGCGGCAGCCATAGCAGCCCTCTGACCCACTGATTGGCTCCCGCTGTGTCCAATCACAGCAGGCTTGCGCCCCCTAAACCGCGTGCACAAAATCACGTACAGGTACGTGATTTTGCGCACCCAGGCCACCCTGCAGTTAAATCTGTCTGCACAGTTAAAGTGTTACTAAACTCAAAGCAGTAAAATCAGTCTGTATATGCAGTAAGGCATGCTTGTTATACTCACTGGAGGAACCTAAGGGGTTAATCCTCTGCATTGTGTTATAAAGGCCGTTTAATCCTGCCTCCTGTGATCCTCCCCTTCTTCCACTGTCCCCAATCCATCTGCTGATAGTACAGAACCTTGGAGACACTCTGAACAAGCTCAGTTTGGTGTGTATTGCTAGATATTTTTTTTGGAAGGGTGCATGTGATTGGCACAGAGCCAATCAGCAGCGTCCAGACAGAGGGTCAGGGGTCATGCAGCCTCATAGGATAGTCAGAGGAGAATGAAAACTCCTCCTACAAGCTTTATCAGTTCTTGGGCAAACACTGATAGAAGTCACATGCATACCTCCCAACTTTTTAAAGTTCCACCGCAGGACATTCAGTCAAATTTTTGTTCAGCTGGCACCAGTTGTTGAGCAGGGGGGGGGGGGGGGGGGTGCTGGCACGGGACGGGGGTTAATTTCATCGCAGTTGTTGAGCGGGGGGGGGGATTGTTGTCGCAGGTTAATTTTGTATTCCGGGGCGGTGCGCCAAATACGGGGGTCACGGAAGGGGTCGCGGGGGGGCGTCTTACCTCCCTCCAGGGCTTCATCCACTGGCTCCTCTTCCTCCAATTGCGTCCACCTGTGCGGAAAAATGTACACTCTCGCGGGACTGCGGGAAAATGTAGTCCATGCGGGAGAAACCCGCAGAATCCGTGCGTGTTGAGAGGTATGCACATGACTGCTATATACTGCTGATGAGTAAAGGTATTTAGCAGTTTATATTTACTAAAATAATTGCATTTCCATGTTCTGTGTACTGTGGGAGACCAGATACAGTCAATGCAGGATCCTTTAAGATCAATTAAGACTAAGCATTCAGATTGGTAAAATTTCATGTAGAAAATAAGGAAAGGCAGGAGCTCTCAAAGTGCCCCCACGAGGATGGTGAAAATCCGGCACTGTGAAAACGTAATCTGGCTGCAGAGTGGCCTTTCTGATTTCAACACAGCTGCAGTATTTTTTGGATAGCATTGGAAGTTCACTGATTGGTTTTATTTGCCGTCTGGAGCGGTTCTTTAGCAGAACTAAACAACTGTCACAGAGAGCCAATCTGCAAATACTCGGAAGCCTTGCACAAATACTAGTGACTGAGAACAGAGCAGCCTGTTTCACAGAGGACAGATCTCTTTCCGCTCCAGGTTTAAACCAACGTTGTTATTCCAAAGCTCTGAAATGAAGAAGCTCTTTGATGTGCCGAATAATACTGCCGAGCAGGAGAAAACCCATAAGATTACAACCCAACTAGGACATCCTCATATCTTCAACACCAGCTGTACATCCAAATTTCTGACAAATGTCACTTTTCCGAAAAAAAACAAACATTGAGCTCTATGGCTGAAACTTCCCTTGCAAAGTTATCACTTATTTTAAACTATAAAGGTTCATTTACATTAGGTACAGCAACTATGATTCAGCCACTTACAGTTGGGCATTTAGGTTGGCCACACACATTACAGTTTGATGGCAGAATCTTCTTTAGACCTACCAACAGCTAGAGGATATGGAGTCCCACATGACTGCGTGGTCTTTGAATTGTGACCTTCGTTGCAGGGAAAAGATCCTCCGCCCGCTGTCACACTGAGGCAGGACGTGGGGGGGGGGGGGAGGCTGTGGGACCTGGAACACAATACACATTCCACCCTAAATACAGATGGAACATGTTCCAAAAGTTGAGCTTGGCCTTTAAAAAACTGCAGGTAAAGCAAGTACTGTATCATTGTGAGAAAAACAATCAGCGCCACAATGCTATTAAATTACTCCTATAATGATGTGAAAAAAATCAAATATACCCCTCTGAGTGTCTACACAGCCGCTGAACACTTATAGTGATACCCCACACCTATTGCAATATTAATTTTGTGAAATGGAAACTTCATTCATATATTTTGGTCCTGTCCGAAGATGGTGGTATTTTGGTGAGAGGTCTTAAGAGTAAGCAATATAGTAACATCAGTCTCTCTGGACCAAGAGGCAGAGATCTGCCTATTAGGATTAGGATTAGTAGGGAAATATGGCTTCTATAGAAAGGAGAATACAGGTGGGCCAGTTGCTCTTCTATGCAAGGAAGGCAATAGTGTTAAACTGGAAGAAGGTTGAAGCCCCCTCGTTGGCACATTGGAAAAATTTGGTGAATAGTAATTTACCACTGTATAGGGAGACATACTGTAATAGAGGAAACAGGGAAAAATATGAAAGAATATGGGCAAATTGGATAGAGAATGCTATGACGGCTTCAGGGTAGGGGGGTACGGAAATAGGGCAAACCACACCACTGGAAGAAAGGGTTAAGGAAGGGAACAAATGTATAAGTGTCTGTGTAGTTGTGATGAAATTATTAAAGCGGTGTTCCACCCAAAATTGGAACTTCCGCTTAATCCACTCCTCGCCCCCTTACATGCCACATTTGGCATGTAATTTTTTTTGGGGGGGGGGGGGAGTGGGGGCTTCAGTAGGAGTGGGACTTCCTGTCCCACTTCCTCCTTTCGCCCAGGGCCCGCTCAGGCAACTCGTCATATCGCGGGCCCCTCCCTGTAGGCGATCACCTGGGACACGTGACAGGTCCAAGGCGATCGCCTGTCCACTCAGATTGCGCAGCACCACTCGTGCATGCGCAGTGAGTGCCCGGCCGTGAAGCCGAAAGCGTTCACGGCCGGGTGCCCACAGTAGGAATGGAGGCGCTGGCGGAGAAGGGAGGAGAGGAGCGAAGCTCCCTTCGGCCGCGTCGCTGGACAGTGGAGCAGGTAAGTGTCTGTTTATTAAAAGCCAGCAGCTACACTTTTTGTAGCTGCTGACTTTTAAGAAACATAAAAAATGGCTGGAACTCCCCTTTAATGTAATTTTATGGAAGCTTCTGAGAGAGTAGACAAATGTAAGTTGTGAAATGTATATTTGGATATGGAAAAAAAAAATATATATTTTTGTGAAAAATAGTGCAGCGCTGCATATCTATAAATCTTATATAAACAAATAATTATACATTCAATAAAACAATTTATGAAAAAAAAAAAAAAAAACAACAGTTCATATGTAGGTTTCCAAAGCTGTCACCGCTGTGTAAAATCCTATTTAAATGAATCCAATATTCAGTGCACACCACCACCTGCTAAAATGCCTGCTCACCTCAAGGATGAGTATAAAACTCATAGACAGATCACTCCTTGTGTCCACCACGATCAATCCACTTTACCAATGGTAGTAATTCCTACAGTCCCCAGACTGCACCTCTGTGTGTGTAATCAACGTTTAAATTGTCTCCAAACAACACCTTCCTCCACTCACTTTTCAATAATCAATTCCAAAGAAATAACAATAAAAACAGCATGTATCAAATCACCAGCTCATTCACCGCAGATCTAAACTCACGGTGCTTCGCCTGACATCACAGATTCGACTCCTCCCCTCTAAACGCGTGTCGGCTTCTCATTGTTCTTCATCAGTAGAACTGTATCATGTTTACTTGAAAAATAAACTTCTGCTGTAGCTGTTCACTTTTCAAAATCAGGTACTTACCAGCGCCTGGAGTCCAGCACTGTCTTCCTGCAGCAGGTCACTGGCGCTGCCATCTTGGATATAGGAGCCAGCTGTGGCTACCCGAGAAACCACAGCCAGCTCCACACTGCGCATGCACAAGCTCACGTGGCACTCCATGAATGGTTCTGCAGCATCCTGGGACATGTGACGAGTCCCAGGAAGCTGCGGGAGGGGAGGAGGTGGGGAAAGCAAGCAACGTCATCCATGCCTTGGCGAGGATTGTGGAACTGTGATGAGGTACCTATAAAAATCTATTACTCGCTAGGGGAGGGAGAGAACCAGCAGTACTTCACTTTCTGAATGGAGTTCCGCTTCAAGTGTTTTTCCATTCCATTGATTATGTATTATTTCGTTTGCAATAAGCCTTTAACACCTTCCTTACTGGGCACATATACCCCCTTCCTGCCCAGGCGAAATTTCAGCTTTCGGCACTGCGTCGCTTTATCTGACAATTGCGCGGTCGTGCGACGTGGCTCCCAAACAAAATTAACGTCCTTTTTTTTCCCACAAATAGAGCTTTCTTTTGGTGGTATTTGATCACCTCTGCGGTTTTTATTTTTTGCGCTATAAACCAAAAAAGAGCGACAATTTTGAAAAAAAACACAATATTTTTTGATTTTTGCTATAATAAGTATCCCAATTTTTTTTTTTTAAAAACTATTTTTTTCTCAGTTTAGGCCGATACGTATTCTTCTACATATTTTTGGTTAAAAAAAAAATCGCAATAAGCGTATAGTGATTGGTTTGAGCAAAAGTTATAGCGTCTACAAAATAGGGGATAGAATTCTGATTTTTTTTTTTATTATTATTTTTTTTACTAGTAATGGCGGCGATCTGCGATTTTTATCATGACTGCGATACTGCTGCGGACACATCGGACACTTTTGACACATTTTTGGGACCATTCACATTTATACAGCGATTAGTGCTATAAAAATGCACTGATTACTGTATAAATGTAAATGGCAGGGAAGGGGTTAACACTAGGGGGCGGGGAAGGGGTTAAATGTATGCCCTATGAGTGATTGCTACTGTGGGGGGAGGGGACTGACTGGGGGAGGTGACCGATCTGTGCCCCTATGTACAAGGGACACAGCATCGGTCTCCTCCCCTGACAGGACATGGATCTGTGTGTTTACACACACAGATCCATGTCCTTGTCTGTGTACAGGCCGATCGCGGGTGCCTGGCGGACATCGCGGCCGCCAGGCACGCGCATCGGCATCTCAGTGATGCGTCGGGCGCGCTTGCGTGCCGCCGCCGGCGCTCGCGCGCACCCCAGTGGCCGAAGGAGCGGAGGCCGTATAATGACGGCCTCCCGGCATTTAAGAACCACTTTGCGGCCGTAATAAGTCGTATGATGGGCGCGAAGTGGTTAAACTTGTTAGAAAATTTGACTACAGAGTTACCCAGTGCAGCCTTCTTCTGCTGGGGCAGCTGTGGATGGTGTATGTGGCCAGCTTTACCCCAGATGCCTGCATACTTAGACGTGCCTCTTTGAGTGCTGGTTCACACTGGGGCGACAAACGCTCCGACATTAGGAGCTCATGTCGCATGACGTGTGAAAATCAATGTTTCCCTATGAGAGCCGTCTTAACTGGTCCGACACATGTCGGTCCGACATTAAAAATTCTCCCTGTACTACTTCTGTCCGACTTTGATCCGACTTCAGCCCATTGACTATCATTGAAGTCGGATCAAAGTCGGATCCTTGTCCTAACCATACGACTTTGGCATCCGACATTGTGATTACAGCAGCAGTAAAAGGAATTTATCTCACCCTGGGATTGTTTTGATTGGTCAAAGGACAAGTCAGACTAGCACAATGTCGGATCAAAGTAGTATCCTGTTCATGAATGTCGGACCAATGTCGGACCAATGTCGGACCAATGTAGGACAGATGTCGCAGAGCAAAGTAGGATGAAAGTCGTGTTGTATAGTGTGAACCCAGCCTTAATCAACCATGTGAGTTGCTAAATGTTGTACCTTCATTAAATGTAACCATATTGCTACACTTAGAGGTGCCTCTCTTCTCTTTTATACTCTGTAGCTCCTGCTGGATTTTGCTTCTAATCCCCTTGTGGAAGCTTCAATGTGTGGATGGACATTTTATGGTTACACAACCTGTCACATTGCCAAAATCTTTTTATATGGACTATAAACTGAAGGACTTGTGCATAAATGGTTGTGGAACGAATTATTTAAGTTTCCATTATTTCTTATGGGAAAATTTGCTTTGATATAAGAGTGCTTTGAATTACAAGCATGTTTCTGGAACAAACTATGCTCGCAAACCAAGGTTTTACTGTACAGTGGAACCTTGGTTTACGAGTAACGCGGTTAACGAGCATTTTAAAAGACGGGCAACTTTTTAAAAAAAAATCTGACTCGGTTTGCGAGTGTTGTCTCGCAAAACGAGCAAAATTCAAGCTAATGGAGTGTGCAGTACCGCATTTTATTTTTATATTTTCAACAATCCGGAGTGCTTTATTGAAGGATTACACAACAATACAGAGCAATACATAAGACTTAGAAATCATACACAGCAAAACATGGTGTACAAGGAAAATAAACCTCAGAGAAAAAAACATTTCTTATCCAATCAGTACGAAGCAGCCAAACAATAGAACAGGTAGATCTCATGAAATTATCAGGACCAGAACCCGGCGGGGGACCAGGGGAAGGGAAAAGGTATTAGGAGCAACAGCGCAGGCATAGATTAGTGTCTGACCGTCAGGCATTGAAAGGGAGGAAGAGGGAAGGCAGTCTTATTGGAACGTCCAGGGCAACCACACCTTATCAAGCTTCCAAGAACAACCCCGGCTAATGTATGTTAGTTTATAAAGGGGCAACGCGGCATTGATCCTATTTTCCCAGGAGGATGCAGTACCGCATTTGGCCAGAGGTGCGGGGGCGCAGGTGACACTCGGAACGGTTTGGAAATACTCGGAAATGCATTGTTTTCGGGTGTTTCCGAGCCTTTCCAACGTCAGCCGAGGTGTCCCCGAGCATTTCCGAGGCTCTCCAATGCCCCCCACCTCTGGCCACATGCGGTATTGCATGCCATAGAAGTTAATGCAGAACAAATTATTTTAGTTTCCATCGACTTCTATGGGGAAACTCGCTTTGATATGCCAATACTTTGGATTACGAGCATTCTCCTGGAATGGATTATGCTCGTAATCCAAGGTTCCACTGTATAATATTTGAATGAATTGCCTGGCAACAGGGCATCTTTTGTTTTTTTCTTAAACAAAGCTAATTTGCCTTTTCTCAATGCTCCCCGTTTAAGAGACTGAAGCCTCGTACACACGGGCGGGAATCCCATTGGGAAAAAAAACGTTGGTTTTCCCGACGGGATTCCTGGCAAGCTTGCCTTGCTCGCCGAGTGTACACACGGCCATTCAAAAGAACCGCCGGTCTTTTGAATGGCAAGAACGCGGTGACATCATCGACTACGACGAGCCTGCACTCGTCACATTCAATGCCGTCGCCGCCATCTTGCTACACCCTACACTACCCTTGTATGCTACCGCGCATGCGTCGAAGTCTCAACGAGCATGCGCGGGTTTCCCTGGACAGGTAAGCATACAGACGACCAGGTTTCTCAGCAGGAAACACTCTGCCGAGAATCCCGACGAGAAAATAGAGAGCAGGTTCTCTATTTTTCTCGTCGAGATTCCCGGCAGTTTTCCTGTCGAGAAACCATACACACGAATGGTTTTCTCGGCAAAAAGCTCTCCCAGCAATTTTCTTCCCGAGAAAACCGGTCGTGTGTACGAGGTTTAAGATAAAAGGACTAACAGGTTATATCTAAAGATCTAACATAATAATAAAAGTTTTTGGTAACAAATGCTTTTATTAAAAGTTTGAACATTGATCAAACTCTTCCACAAATCCATATCAGCACAAACGAGCTAATTAGAATATCTTTTGTTAATTTACAAGAATGGTTACAAATCAAAGGAATTTAATCTTGTACTTGTCTATAAACTCAAGGAAGCTAGAGGAAAAAAAAAAAAAAAAAACTTTTGTTCAGCAACTAGTTCTTTCATTGATCAGTTCTCTTTTGTCTGCAATTTTTCCCCCCAAATGATGTAATAATCCTATTAACTATTGAAGTTAAAGTTTTTGGTCCTTTCATAATGCTAGTGATCTTTTGTCCACAAACCAAACACTATCCAATTATTACTGTACACTGCGGGTGAATTTTTTGTTACAAATAGAAGAAAAAAAGTTATCTTTCCATAGTGCTCGTGGGAGAAGTTATAAAATACAAAATACAACTTTAAGCAACTCAAAGATGATTAACTTGTCACAAAACAATTACAACAACAAAATATTTTTTAATTAGGTACCATCTCTTTCTATAGTGAAGAAGGACTGAATGCATTCTCTGGCATGTTGGTGTGAGGATTGTGTCTTTGTTCAGACAATGACAACTGCCGCCGCGTACTTCATAGCACTCACTTTTCAAGGACACATTATGTATGGGCACGGGTACTCGGGTGCCCCCCCAGAATTTAAAACACCAGATTATTTGGTTTTAACAAACTGACTGCTCCCCAGAAAGGGTGATCTAGGAAATGCAGAGAAAATGAGGTACAGTAAGTACCCAACGGTTAAATAAACTACAAGTCATATCTGGCAAGGTGGCATTAGTGTCACAGGATACATTAGAAGTATAGTTGGGAAGTATTGCCAAAGATAATCCAGATTGTAATGTTGGGGGCCAGATTTAAAAGGGTTAATTCACCTTTAGAAAAATACAAAGACGAATTAACACCCTACACCACGTGTCAAACACAAGGCCGTAGGCCGAATCTGGCCCACCAGGCCTATTTTGCGTTGCCCTTGCACCTCTCCTGCAGCTGCAGCACCCCTGTAATCTTTGACTCCACCTTGTCTCAGCAGTCGGCAGCAGAGAAGAGGACAGAACTCCTCCTACAGCTCCTGGGCCTCTCTGTGAAGCTGCAGTACCTCCCTTGGTCTCAGCATTCAGCAGACTCCAGCAACTGAGTCCAGCCTTCCTCTGGTCCTTCAGACCCAGCACTTTCTGTTTCCCAGCTCTGCCCCTAGCTTCTTCCTGGCAGCAGCACAAGGTAAGAGCACTGTAATGTAAGGGATTGTGGGGGACTCTTGACTTCTGATGGTTGGGGTGCTCTGGACATCTAGTTTTATGTTTAATGCTCCCAAATTTAATTAGAGACTTACGTGTTCGGATACCCTAGCGGTGAAAGATCTAATCATTCTGCCCACATACTGTTTACCGCATGGGCAGGTCACCAGATATACCACATGAGTTTTGGCACACGTACAAAAATGTTTTATAGGGTAGACTTTATTGGTCACTGTGGATCTAAATTCCTTTGTAGGTCTTCTTCCACTTGTATTGTGTTTGCAAACGATACATTTTTTGCAGGGATAGTATCCCATCCAATTATGAAAGAATGTGGGTTTTATGGGTGGGTTTATGATGTTGGGTGCAATTTTACTTTGAAGGGAGGGTACTCCTTTATAGATAACCTTAGGCCTTTCTGGTATCAACGCACCCAACACCCTGTCATTCCTCAGTATCCCCCAATGTCTCTCAAAAATGGCCTTTATGTGCTTATGTTGGGTGGAAAAGGTGGTAAGGAAAGACCATCTGAAGGTATCATTCCCTTCTTTAGGTGGTCTATCTTCCAACAATGTGGATCTTTCTGTATCCAACACCCTCTTCAAATCATTATCTATTTCTACCTTATTATATCCCTTTTCTAAAAATCTATTTTTAAGCACATTCGCTTGAAGCATGAAAGTGTCTGTTTCTGTGCAGTTCCGGCGAAGACGTAGGAACTGACTCTTAGGGACCGACTTCAGCCATGACTGGTGATGGCAACTGCCCATGGGTATGAAGCCATTTCTATCGGTAGGTTTGAAATAAGTACTGAACTTAAATTGGTGCTGTGATCTTACTATCTGCAAATCTAAGAAATGTATCATGGACTGACTAGCTTCATATGTAAGAGTAATACCTCTATCGTTGTCATTTAACGTGAAGAAAAATGTTTCTAACGTTTGTGAAGTGCCAGCCCATAGGAGGAGGATGTCGTCTATATACCTGGCCCAAAGCAGAAGCCGGGGCTCCTGCAGGGCATAGACGACATCCTCCTCCCATTTGGCCATAAATAGATTGGCCAGACTTGGTGCGAATTTGGCACCCATTGCCACCCCTTTCTGTTGAAGGTAATAATGCCCATCAAACCAAACCAGAAATAATTATGTTGTGTCGCAAACTCTAATAATTCCATAATGAAATTAACCTGTGGGGCGGCCAATGTGAGATCCCTATTCAAAAATTGCTGAGCAGCCTCCATCCCCCTATGATGCGGGATGCAGGTGTATAGGGATGCCACATAAGCTGTGGCCATAATAAAATCACTCTCAAAGGTCAGTGACATGAGGCGTTGAATGACGTCTTTAGTGTCCTTCAAATAAGATGGTGTGGTCTTAACAGAGGGTTGTAGAAAGAAATCTATATATCTACCTATCCTCGACGTAATGGAATCTATCCCACTGATAATGGGACGCCCAGGAGGATGGAGGGGATTTTTGTGAATTTTAGGTAGATAGTATATAATTGGAATCCTGGGGGCCAGAGGGACAAGAAACGACTTCTCTTTAGAATTTAGAATTTTTGAATCAAAACCTCTAGTGATGAGATTAGTCAACTTTTTCTTATATTGATGGGTGGGATTGTTAAATATCTCTTTGTAGGTATCTTGATCGGTCAAGATGTTATACATTTCTTGCATATAGCTTGCTTTATCTAACAAAACTATGCCTCCGCCTTTGTCTGCGGGGCGTATAATAAGATCTTTATTATCGCATAGGGTTTTAAGGCCCTGACTCGGCAAAGGATTGTTAGAAATCTTTTTAATAGGTAGTTTGGCCAGATCCTGAAGAACAAGCATTGGCAAGTGAGCACTGGAAGCCTGCTAGGACGGCTTACTGGCTCCTGCTCTTAGTGTTGCTTACCTAAACTTCTGGTCTTCATAGTGGACAGTGCAGTCTCCAGTAAACCTCTTAGCTTGGAGACAATTGGGGGTTGGGGGGAGGAGGAGGAAGGGGCAGTGGGAGTGCCTTGCCATCCTAAGCTACAGGGCTGTGTGCTTCTATTGATGTACACATTATAAAGAGACACAACTCCAGTCCCTGCATACAAGGATGGATTCATAGAATGCTGCAAGAGAAATTGAGCCACCCTGAAATAGGAAACCTGGGTCAGTGATCGTGGCACCAGCTTGAACAAGAACATAGGCAAGGATTAAGGATGAGCTCTGGTGTGTTCGCATAGTACACGTGCAGAGCCCGCCAGGAAGTCGGCACCGCGCTGCACTAATCACAGCCAGGGAGACATTTCCCGGTCTCTGCAGCCGAGCATCGGAACAATGTCTCCCTGGCTGTGATTAGCGCAGCGCGGTGCCGACTTCCTGGCGGGCTCTGCACGTGTACTATGCGAACACCCCAGAGCTCATGCTTAGCAAGGAGCAAAGGCAAAGAAGCTGCATACTTGGTAAGGGTTTGTTTACATTTGTGATTGTGAGTCAGTTGAGTCGTGTTCTAACTGTCCCTTAGGCCTGGTTCACACTGGGGCGACAAACGCTCCGACATTGGGAGCTCATGTCGCATGACGTGTGAAAATCAATGTTTCCCTATGGGAGCCGTCTTAACTGGTCTGACACATGTCGGTCCGACTTTGAGAATGCTCCCTGTACTACTTTGGTCCAACTTTGATCCGACTTCAGCCCATTGACTATCATTGAAGTCGGATCAAAGTCGGACCGCAGTCTTGCATGATCCGACTTTGGCATGCGACTTGTGCTGTGCTGCTCTTGAGGGGGAACTCCAGGCCAAATTTGAAATAAAAAACCGGCATGGGTTCCCCCTCCAGGAGCATACCAGGCCCTTGGGTCTGGATTTGAAGGGGCGCCCCTACGCCGAAAAAACGGCGTGGGGGTCCCCCCAAAATCCAAACCAGACCCTTATCCGAGCACGCAACCTGGCAGGCCGCAGGGGAAGAGGGGGGGACGAGAGAGTGGCCCCCCCTCTCTCCTGAACCATACCAGGCCGCATGCCCTCAACATGGGGGGTTTGGTGCTCTGGGGCAGGGGGGCGACCTGCGGCCCCCCCACCCCAGAGCACCCTGCCCCCATGTTGATGAGGACAGGGCCTCTTCCCGACAACCCTGGCCGTTGGTTTTCGGGGTCTGCGGGCGGGGGGCTTATCGGAATCCGGGAGCCCCCTTCAATAAGGGGGCCCCCGGATCCCGGCCCCCCCACCCTATGTGAATGAGTATGGGGTACATCGTACCCCTACCCATTCACCTGGTGGAAAAAAATTGCAATAAAAAAACCACACAGCTTTTTAAAGTATTTTATTGCACAGCTCCGGGGGTCTTCTTCCGACTTCGGGGGTCTCCGGTGTCATCGCCGCGCTCTCCGGTTCTTTCTTTTGCCGGGCCACCGCTAACTTCTTTAGCTCTTTTGCTAGCGGAGGCCCGGTCTTCTCCGTCGCCTTCTTCTTCTCCCGCTCTCCGGTTCTTCTCCCGCTTCTTTCTTCTGCCGGCCCCTCCACTAACTTCAGCTCTTTTGCTAGTGGAGGGGCCGGTCTTCCCGTCGCCTCTTCTTCTCTCTTCTCCTCCTCGATGTTGACGCATCGCTTCCTCCCGCTGTAATACTGGCTCTCCGCTCCGCTCCGCATTAATATAGGCTTCTCATGACGTCACAGTCACATGTTCCCATGACATCACAGTCACATGCTCCGGGGCCATGTGCCCCGGAACATGTGACTGTGACGTCATGAGAAGCCTATATTAATGCGGAGCGGAGCAGACAGCCAGTATTACAGCGGGAGGAAGCGACGCATCAACATCGAGGAGGAGAAGAGAGAAGAAGACGGCGACGGGAAGACCGGCCCCTCCACTAGCAAAAGCGCTAAAGAAGTTAGTGATGGGGCCGGCAGAAGAAAGAAGCGGGAGAAGAACCGGAGAGCGGGAGAAGAAGAAGGCGACGGAGAAGACCGGGCCCCGCTAGCAAAAGAGCTAAAGAAGTTAGCGGTGGCCCGGCAGAAGAAAGAACCGGAGAGCGCGGCGACGACACCGGAGACCCCCGAAGTCGGAAGAAGACCCCCGGAGCTGTGCAATAAAATACTTTAAAAAGCTGTGTGGTTTTTTTATTGCAATTTTTTTCCACCAGGTGAATGGGTAGGGGTACGATGTACCCCATACTCATTCACATAGGGTGGGGGGGCCGGGATCCGGGGGCCCCTTTATTGAAGGGGGCTCCCGGATTCCGATAAGCCCCCCGCCCGCAGACCCCGACAACCAACGGCCAGGGTTGTCGGGAAGAGGCCCTGTCCTCATCAACATGGGGGCAGGGTGCTCTGGGGTGGGGGGGGCCGCAGGTCGCCCCCCTGTCCCAGAGCACCAAACAGCCCCATGTTGAGGGCATGCGGCCTGGTACGGTTCAGGAGGGAGGGGGGCCGCTCTCTCGTCCCCCCCTCTTCCCCTGCGGCCTGCCAGGTTGTGTGCTCGGATAAGGGTCTGGTTTGGATTTTGAGGGGGACCCCCACGCCGTTTTTTCAGCGTAGGGGCGCCCCTTCAAATCCAGACCAGACCCAAGGGCCTGGTATGCTCCTGGAGGGGGAACACATGCCGGTTTTTTATTTAAAATTTGGCCTGGAGTTCCCCCTCAAGATTCATACCAAACACAGTGCCTGCTATTGGCGGGAATCCAAGTCGGATCCCCGTTCATTGAAAGTCGGACATATGTCGGCTTCATGTCGCAGGGCAAAGTCGGATCCAAAGTAGGACAGATGTCGTGTCGCACTAGTGTGAACCCAGCCTAAACCACTTTGCCTTTAGGCTGGGTTCACACTGATACTACACGACATTCATCCGACTTTCATCCTACTTTGCTCTGCGACATCAGTCCTACATTGATCCTACATCGGTCCGACATCCATCCGACATTCATGAACAGGATACTACTTTGAGCCGACTTTGTGCTAGTCTGACTTGTCCTTTGACCAATCAAAACAATCCCAGGGTGAGATAAATTCCTTTTACTGCTGCTGTAATCACATGTCGGATGTCAAATGTCGGATGGTTAGGACAAGGATCCTACTTTGATCCGACTTCAATGATATTCAATGGGCTGAAGTAGGATCAAAGTCGGACCAAAGTAGTACAGGGAGCATTTTCAAAGTCGGACCGACTTGTGTTGGACCAGTTAAGACGGCTCCCATAGGGAAACATTGATTTTCACACGTCATGCGACATGAGCTCCTAATGTCGGAGTGTTTGTCAGACCAGTGTGAACCAGGCCTTAGTGGCAGAAGCAGTGGCAAGGGGTGATTTGCTTTACAACCCTTTTAGTGCTCGATTGGCGCTACCTGCCAGCCAAGCGCAACCCATCAAAGTGAATAGGGCTGTTCATCAACTGCCGCAATCACGCACAAGGCACATGGTAGTCCATCATTTAGGAGGTTAACACAAGCAGTGAACAGGCTAAACAACACCTCCTCACCACCTGTTAAATGCTCTCTGAAGAGAGAGACTTGAATGCGGATCACTCTTTAGAGAGAAAAGCAGGTGTAAACGAGCCATAAATGAAGAAATCAGCTGCTAAAAGTGTTTAAAAAACTTGGGGTTTAATGTCACTTGCAGTGCGAGGAAAACCTCTCAAGGTGAATTGTCACGTTCGGCAATAAACTTTATTAAATTGTTTGCCGTGTACATGGCTGACCTTGACAGGACTTTTATCCTTTAAACTAAAAAAATAAATAAAAATAAAAAACACCTTTCATTTTAGAACAGACATTATAGGCCTAAAACCTTACAACCGTTTGCAGTATCTTGTGCCTCGTGTACCATTATTGAGAACTCAATGAAAAGTTATGTCAGGTTTCTCATCTGTAAAACAATGCTTTTAAAATATTACAGGAGAGAAAGTCTACAAGCTTCATTTGTATGCAAATATCTGCAGATGACTTCACTATTTCCTACTTTCCTTGTAAAGCTAGCTGGCAGCTGCCCAAATCATTTGCAGAGAGGTAAGGGAGAGATGAAGATCAGCTGGCAATAAAGGATGGAAGAAAGACACATACAATGGACCATGAAACTAAATACACAATGAGGACATATGCTTCACAGTCACCGACTACTCCACAGAAAACCACTTTACTAGCTGTGCACAGTACGGATCATATAAACCCTCTCAGGGGCCGTTTACAAGACCACAAACATACTAGGATCAGATTCTGA
This sequence comes from Rana muscosa, assembly GCA_029206835.1. Classification (NCBI taxonomy): domain Eukaryota; kingdom Metazoa; phylum Chordata; class Amphibia; order Anura; family Ranidae; genus Rana; species Rana muscosa. The sequence goes on from CM055120.1 coordinate 349,616,065, forward strand.
TGTGAAGCAGACTGATCTACAGCTAGGCCTTTTCCACCGTATCAGTGTGTTTTAAGAACAATTAACTTGGAAGCAACTGGTGCAAATTTCAACCTCGTGGGCAGTGCAGTGGCTAAGTGGTTGGCACTTCTACCTGCCAGCACTGCGGGGTCTTCGGTTTGAATCCCAACCACAGCACAACCTGCCTGGAGTTTGCTTGTTCTCCCTGTGCTTGCATGGGTTTCCGCCGGGTACTCCAGTACCAACCCACACTTCAAAGACATGCTGGTAGGTTCATTGGCTCCTGTCTAATTTGCTAGAGTACAGGTGCATCTCATAGAATTAGAATATCATCAAAAAGTTAATTTATTTCAGTAAGGGCTCTTTCACACGGACGGTCCATTCGGGTCCGACTGTCAGTTTTTTAGGCGGACCTGAACGGATGCTCCATGTACCCCTATGGAGCCACGGATGTCAGCGGTGACATGTCCGCTGACATCCGACCCGCTCCGATCCGCCAAAGTGTGACGGAGGAAAACCCTATTTTTCCATCCGTCTGTGGATCGGATCGGATGACAACGGACTCTACGGTCCGTCGTCATCCGATCCCCCATAGGGGAGAGCGGCGCTCTGACAGGGCGGTCCCTGCACAGTGTGCGGGGACCGCCCAGTCATCCGCCGGCTCAGCGTGGATCAACGGAGCGATCCCCGCTGAGCAAGCGGAGGTTCATGGGGCGGATCATTACTGATCCGTCCCGTGTGAAAGGGGCCTAATTCAATTCAAAAAGTGGAACTCGTATTTTATATAGATGTGTTACACACAGAGCGATATATTTCAAGTATTTCTTTCTTTTAATTTTGATGATTACAGCTAGTGAAATCCCTGAAAATTTGAATATTACATAAGACCAATAACAAAAAGGATTTTTAATACAGAAATGTTGGCTTACTGAAAGGTATGTCCATGTACAGTATAGTATGCACTCAATACTTGGTTGAGGCTCCTTTTGCATGAATCATTGCATCAATGCGGCGTGGCATGAAGGCGATCAGCCTGTGGCACTGCTGAGGTGTTATGGAAGCCCAGGTTTCTTTGATAGCGGCCTTCAGTGCGTCTGCATTGTTGGGTCTGGTGTATCATCTTCAGCCCTGTACACACGGCCGGGAATCCCGTCAGGAAAAAAACGATTTTCTGCGCTCGTCACATTCGATGCCGTCGCCGCCATCTTGCTTCACCCTACACTACACTACCCTTGTAAGCTACCACGCATGCGTCGAAGTCTCATTGCGCATGCGCGGGCTTACCTGGGACAGGTAAGCGTACACACTCACGGTTTTCTCGGCACTTGCCGAGAATCCCGACGAGAAAAGAGAGCAGGTTCTCCATTTTTCTCGTCGAGATTCCCGGCAGTTTTCCCGACAAGAAACCAAACACACGGCCGGTTTTCTCGGCAAAAAGCTCTCCCAGCAGTTTTCTTGCCGAGAAAATCAGTCGTGTGTATGAGGCTTAAGATGAAAGGACTCTATGTTACGGCATTTCCGGATGTGTGATGACGCTCTACCGGCTCCACGTCGGACTGTTTCCGATGTGTGTATGCCATCCCGGTCAGTCTTCTGCGTCACCTCCGGGTGGGGCTGGTCCGCTGACGGAAGTGAGACCTTTAGCGCATTTGCGCCTCGTGGTTTGTCAGGCAGTTATACCCGCCCACCGTGACGGGCATAACTGCTCCGCCCATTTGATGTCCCGTTTGGCGTGCAATTTGGGGTATTTAAGGATAAAGCCGGGAGGCCATGGCTGCCAGTTCCCTCTGGACACCTTGGTGGACATCAGGAATCACGTACCTCCTTTAGGGTTACCCATAATGCTTTGATGTCCAGTGTTATCTTTGAGCATGCAATGCAGGCCTGGGATGCAGCCTGTAACACTGGATTCCTTGGTTCTGGATCTGCTGTGGGATGAAGGGCTGGTATCCCACTATGGTGGGTGTTTGGTTCATGGAGGCTGAAGATGGATCAAAAGGTACATTCTGGTGGCTCACTTGTATGTTGCAGTTCATGAAAGGTGGCAACAGCGTTTTTACTGCTCTGAATAGTGTAGCGGAAAGGATTCATGCTGCAGAAAGGAGCAGTCTCATCTGATGGAGGTACCTTAAAGGACTGACGGGTAGTGCAACCCTGAGGAGAGATGTGTTGGGCTGATTTTGTGACTCAGGACTCAAATCTCAGTTCTTAATCCATCCTTGCTCCTAAGAGAGGCAGAGGGCATATAACTTTACTTGGGGACGGTTTCGAGATGCCAGAAGCTGGAACTACAGAAGAAAAGTCAGAAAATGCGGCCATGGAAATAATCTGCAGACCTTTCACACACAGTTCCCATTGCCACAGCCTTTCTACAAATCATACCAAACAAACAGAAATAAATCTCTTATGCCGTGTATACACGATCAGAAATTCTGACAAGAAAACCGTGGTGTTTTTTTTCCGACGGAATGTTGGCTCAAACTTGTGTTGTATACACACGGTCATACAAATCTTGTTGGAAATTCCGAAGGTCAAGAACGCGGTGACGGAATTTCCGACCAAAAGCTCACATCGGACTTTTCTTGTCGGAATTTCCGATTGTGTGTACGCGGCATTACCCCCTTCTGCCACAGCCCTTTTTCGCCATTCTAAAAATATTTTTCAAACACCCCAAATTGTGCTGCCAAGAATCTCAGGGTGTGAATCACTGGTTTAGAGCATCAAAGGACAACCGTTGTTCATCAGCAGCCTACATGCTATATTGAGTCTTCACCTCGTTATCAAGAGCGGAACCACTAACGCTTCCTGCTCAACCCATCTATGAATCCAACTGAAACATAAAAAGGATGGATGGGGAAAAGCTTCGGATATCCGAGATGAGCACACTCAAAATAATGGAAACTTGACAGCATTTACCAAAGACTAAAGTCCGTATTGGATGATCTTGTAAGTGCAATTAGAAAAGTGATGTTTTAATAGGCCCTAAATAAAAGAAAATACAATAAAAGAACATTGAACTGATGCCATTTAATCCGCCACACACGGCAAAGCTGGAGGAAAAAAAAAAGCAAGCAGTTTCTAATTAGGAATGTGTAATAAGGGCTGAAGTAGATGTTGGCGAGTCTGTTTTCAATAAGAGGAGCTGTCTTTAATCTCTGTGGGACTCCTGATTTAAACTGCTCTTATCTTCCCTAGCAGTTTGTGTTTTCCTCCAAGCAGTGTCTCCCAGCAACGGACATGAAGCCACGATTAGCCGATACAGTGATGGATGATGTCATGGACTGAGCCAAGAGCTCTTCCCAATAGAGCAGGTGAATCCTCTATTGACCTCTTGTTGAACATCTCCAGTTACAAATTTAGGTGCTGCAGACACGCACAGGCATAGTTAGGGCCATGTCATACTATTCGTAGCAGCTACAAACCTCTCGGATTATATTCATAGTGAGCCATGGCGCTGACAGCAGCCAAAGTGGATGCCAGGAGTAGCTAGTGTAGCAAAACCTGAACACCGGAAAAGGTTCACTCAATGACTAGGCTAAAAAAAGTCGTAAGGACACAGACCACGAGGTACAATTCTGTATCTGCTACAAATCTGCTCCTCTAACATAGCCCTAAATAAGAATGAGCTAAGCCTGTAAGAATGGACTAAACCTGTAAGGCCCCTTTCACACTGACACGTTTTTCAGGCCTGAAAAAATTGTGCCCTGCAGTCTTCAGTGTGAAAGCCCGAAGGCTTTCACACTGAAGCGGTGCGCTAGCAGGACCGCTCCAAAAGTCCTGCTAGCCGCATCTTTGCAGCGGCAAAAGAGCGGTGTGTTTACCGATCCTTTACCGCTGCTGCCCATTGAAAGCAATGGGAAACCGCGGTAATACCGCTTGCAATGCGGGCGGTATTAACCCTTTTTCGGCCGCTAGCGGGGGTTAAAATCACCCTGCTAGAGGGCAAATATTGCGGTAAAAACAACGGTATAGCGGCGCTATTTTTATACCACCAGCGCACCTCCCCGCCCCAGTGTGAAAGGTCAGGGGGGGGAGTCAGGAGCGTCATTGGGGACTCGAGAAGGAGAGGATTGGGCTGCTCTTTGCAAAACCATTGTACAGAGCAGGTCAGTATAACATGTTTGTTAATAATAATAATTTTGATCCATGTATGGGCAATGACCACCCTGTCAGGTTTTTCCCACTGGATCAGCGCAGCAGGCTATAGCCAGCAGTGCTGATCAGTGTATTCTGATGGCAGGGAAGTTTCCCCGCTGTCATAATACAATAGCTCAGCAGGGAGGATTCCCTCATCCACCTCGAATGTGTGTTCAATTTTGTTCAACTTGCTGGCTGAACTAAAAATACTGACTAATCTGTAAACTGCTTTAGGGCAAGGAACTAAAGGTCATCCAAAATCTAAAGCCAAATGCACGGTGTTGGTCCTTCAGCTGGCTCGTACATGTATACAAATGCAAGATATGTTCTGTCCAGCAGGCAAAGTGTTAACAAAGATAATACATGATACCTAATTGATAGCTACAGAATGAAAGAGGTCCCTAGGGAGGAATACCAGCTGTTTCCCAGCAATGGTTACCAAGATTCCACCAATCGCAGGGCAGGAAGTTAGAGCATCCTCTGCCTGAATGTAGTAAAGTGATGACAGATGCAGATTGATTTATTGAGGCGCATACCAGCACTCCGGCTCCGAGACCTTTACCGTCTATGCAGTTTATACATTACAGAGATCACCTAGACTTGATGGAACTCTATAAATCCTTTTCATGGGATATCTCTACACAGTAAAAAGTCATCAGTTACATCAAAGCTATAATAGGGAATTTTTACAACCCTGGATGTGTATGGGCAATTGTTGCTTTCTATGCCTGTGCTGCTGCTTCTGCCACTGCCAGATAGGTAACCGCTAACAAGGTTGGACTTGATGGACTTGTGCCTTTTTTCAACCTCACCTACTATGTAACTAACCCTTACATGCCAGTACTTTAACAGCTTTAAAGTATAGTATATACCACCTGCTAAAGTGCCCCTGACAGGTGACATGAATTCACCCAAGTTAGAGAATCTAAAGCCAGCCGCCATACATGGATTGAATGTCGGGTAGTTCAGCAGGGACCGTTTAGGATTCGATCCATCTATGGGCAGGCTAATTGTACCCAAGTCGATCTAGCTATAGCCACTAGCGACAATCTAAATAATTGTGCTTTGCAAGAAAAGAAAAAAAAAATCATCTATGGGCTGCCTAAGTCATAGCTGGTCATCACAAGAGTTCCTAAGGATGGCGATGGCCTAGAAAACCCAGGTGGTCCTGGTTTCCTTGGCTGCAAGCTGCCACCAGGCCATAGCCCCCATGATTGGGGGGGGGGGGTAACTAAACAGAACAACTACATTAGCCAGAAAAGCAGTCAGGTCTGGGAAGAGATCAGGAGCAGGCAGCACACAAGAGAGAAAAGTCAGGTCAATCAGGGTTAGCAACAATCAAGGCAATCAGGAAGCATAGGTATTTTGCTGGATAGCTCGAGAAAGGACATGGCACCAGTCACTTCAAAGGCTGGTGCTTAAATACCCTTTTGGTCAATCAGTGTTGTTTAAGGCCCCTTTGACACTGGGGTGCTCATAGCGTCAACGGTAAAATGCAGCTATTTTTACCGCCGACACTATGGGCGGATTTGCGACGCATTTCGGGTTAAAACCGCACCGCTAGCGCGCGAGAAAGGGTTAAAACCGCCCGCAAACCGCTGCTACAGCAGCGGTTTGCGGGCGGTATAGCCGCTCTGTTCCATTGATTTCAATGGTCAGGAGCGGTAAAGGAGCGGTATACACACCGCTCCTTCACCGCTCCAAAAGATTCGGCTAGCAGGACTTTTGGAGCAGTCCTGCCAGCACATCGCCTCAGTGTGAAAGCCGTCAGACTGCAGGGCAGGAGTTTTTCAGGCAGTATTTAGGCGATAAAACGCCTGAAAAACTCCTCAGTGTGAAAGGGGCCTTAGGCTGTTGTGGTGTGTTTACCGCTCCTTCACCGCTCGTGCCCATTGAAAGTAATTCCCCTCTGCAGAGGCGCATTGCCGGCGGTATTAACCCTTTTTCGGCCGTTAGCGGGGTTAATACCGCACTGCTGGCGGCCAAATACCGCCGCAATTCCGCGGCAATTCCGACGGTATAGCGCCGCTAAAAATACCATATTTTTTGCGGCGCTATACCGTCGGAATTGCGGCGGTATTTGGCCGCCAGCAGTGCGGTATTAACCCCGCTAACGGCCGAAAAAGGGTTACTACCGCCGGCAATGCGCCTCTGCAGAGGGGAATTACTTTCAATGGGCACGAGCGGTGAAGGAGCGGTAAACACACCGCTCTACAGATGCTGCTAGGAGGACTTTTGGAGCGGTCCTGCTAGCGCACCGCCTCAGTGTGAAAGCCTTCGGCCTTTCACATAGAGACTGCAGGGGCAGGAGTTTTCAGGCGGTATTTAGGCGCTATTTTTAGCGATAAACCGCCTGAAAAACTCCTCAGTGTGAAAGGGGTCTTGGGGTATTTTGGAAGTCCTGGTAGAGATTCTGCAAGAATTGTAACATCACCTTATTAACAATGCAAGTCATTTGCCGTCACACAGAAGGAGCGCAGTATAAAAACACTGGTGTCTGATGCTCTGGTATATCTAACGGCCAGAACACATACGTTCTAATGCAACTGTGACAGGCTGAATTGGCTACTGTCTTGAAGGCACCAGTGAGCTCTCCATATATACCCATGGATGCCCCTAGCATGACTCCTCAAGCTTGCCCCTATCACTTTGTATTGGACTTTGTATCAATGTCCATCATGTCCTGAGATTTACAAAGCTCTCCCACACAGCATAGCTCTGTTTGGTAGGGAAAGGAACCCGATTGTTCCCTGCTACAGTTTCACGTCTCCCCACCCACTTTCTGTGAATGGACAGTGAAAAGAAAAGCAGCCCACGGAGGAGTTCATCTTTCTGTCACTCCTCTCTCTCTCTCCCCTACTATCCTTGCAATTGAGCATACCTGATTGGTTCATGGTGCTGCTTTTTCATCCCCCTCTCTGAGCTCTGCTGTTCCAACTTTAATGTAGATTGCAAGATGTTGATACCAGGTCAAATTTAGGTACCCACACCACATTTACCAATGTATTAATATTATTATTATTATTATTATTATTGAGTATCGAGTGCATATATTTATATTTTTCTACAGTTCAGCTTTACTCAAGTGGTTCAAGAATTCTTAAAATGGTTAAAGCAGCATAAAACCTAAAAGCAAATATTTATTATAGTGAAGCTTACCATGTGATGACTGCATTCATTTTCTTTTTTAGGTTTTCTTTCTTTTATGGTCACCTGGTGATCTAGCCAGTAGGTTTGCTACTTTTCTACAGAACAAGTTTTCCTGCAGATGTAGCAGTTATGAGAGTTGAGACAAACCATCTACCACTGACAGGGGTGCTTACAATGGTCAACATTTATTTATGTAAAACCTGAAACTGCTTAAAACGTGTTAGAGATTGGCTTCAATTTGTTAGTGTATCCATATCTGCTAGTGTATCTAACACTCCCCTCTCTCCAAAGACTGACAATGCTGCTGTCTAAAGGTGTCCCAAGTTGCTCCTTAATCCAGAGTGGAGACACTCTAATACAGGCAGAGTGTTGCTGACAGGATCACCAGGTGAAAAAAAGCCTAAAAATAAAAACAAATGCAGCCACAACAGCTAATGATTGGTAAGCTGCAATATATCACAAATTTGGTTTTGGGTATATATCACTTTAAAGGATATCCAAAAGGTTTGTTTTAAAAAAAAAAAAAAAAAAAAAAAACACAAACAATGTTATATTTACCACCATTGTGCAGTTGGTTTTGCACAGAGTGGCCCGATCTTCCTCTTCTGGTGTCCCTTTAGCGGCGCTCATACCTCCTCCTCTTCTCGAGTGCCCCATCAGAGAAGCGCTCTCCCTCGGGGCACTCGTATGGGCATGCTCCCGTGTCCTGCTGCTGCGTCTATTGACACAGACAGCAGGACTCAGCCTCGTCCCCCGGCTCTCACGTCATTGGATTTGACTGACAGCAGCGGGAGCCAATGGCTGCGTTGCTATCAATCTATTCAATCAGGACCCGAGACACTGGCTGGAGCTGGTGTGCTCGCCCCCGTCTCTGGAAAAGGGTTCAGGTAAGTAAAATGGGGGCAGCTGCATTACAGGAGGTTTTAGAATATGCATGCAAGGTGAAAGACCTAGAGGGTTTACAACCACTTTAAGTATCGCTGCAATTTATATCCCATAAAAGCAACATGATAAAAAATGTTCTTTAGCAAGGAACACATTAATAATAACTAATAATAATATTAATTACCGTATTAATTCCACATTAATAATTATGCTACCAAAATGAGTGTGTGCTGTAAATTGCCTCCAGCATTGCTATGGTTTCTTCTTGCCTGAGGCTGCCATTTTGCTAAAGCCCACAGCTCCTGAGCAGCAATAAATATTTAGGCTGTCAGCAGATCTGCCTCTAGTAGCTCTGATTTTCAGCACAATTTAAAAAATGGAGAGCAACGGAGCATCTAAATACCTTTTTCTTCTCAAAAGTTGTGCCGCGTACACACGATCGGAAATTCCGACAAGAAAACCGAGGATTTTTTTTTCCCCCGACGGAATTTCGGCTCGAACTTGTGTTGCATACACACGGTCACACAAATCTTGTCAGAAATTCCGAAGGTCAAGAACGCGGTGACGTACAAGACGTACGATGAGCCGAGATCAATGAAGTTCAACTCTTCTGCTTGATTCTGAGCATGCTTTTTTTTTTGCGCTTCGGAATTCCATACAGACGATCGGAATTTCCAATAGGAACTTTTTCCATCGGAAAAATAGAGAACCAGCTCTCAATCTTTTGTTGGCGGAAATTCCGACAGCAAAAGTCCGATGGAGCCTACACACGGTCAGAATTTCCGACCAAAAACTCACATCGGACATTTCTTGTCGGAATTTCCGATCGTGTGTACGCGGCATAAGAGGAACGTTTTGTTTCCCAAACAACTCAGAACAGGCTTTTTACAAATCTAGATGTTCCCTTTTGGTATTTTAAAATAAAAAAGTATATTATTATTTAAAAAAGAAATAAACCAGCACAGACATACAGATACAGGCGCTGTGGTTGTATGAGCCTCTAATTAATCATCTATAGGCTCAGGAATGCATCGTATGTTGGCTTATTTATGCCGCACTGCATTCCAGGACACATCTTCCATGCAGAACCATTATATATGATGCATGCTGCAGCTGGGATTGGACTGTAATAGCTCTGGACACCTCATTACATCCTCATAATGATGAGACCACTGAATGGAAATCAGACGAGGATTCCCCGGGATTCTTCTCAAGCTCTAGAAAATTAATCATTTTTCTAAACCAGTACAAAGTTCTCTTTATTTTGTAACTAAGATTAAAGATTTTTTTTGCGCTATAAACAAAAGAAGAGCGACACTTTAAAAAAAACAAAAAAAAAACACAATATCTTTTATTTTTTGCTAGAATATCCCAACTTTTTTTTTTTTTTTTTAAATTCTCAGTTTAGGCCGACATGTATTCTTCTACATATTTTTGGTTAAAAAAAAATAAATAGCAATAAGCGTATATTGATTGGTTTGCACATAAGTTGTAGCATCTACAAAATAGGGGATAGTTTTATGGAATTGTTATTTTTTACTAGTGATGGCACTGATCAGCGATTTTTAGCGGGACTGCGATATTGCGGCGGACACTTTTGACACATTTTTGGGACCAGTGACAATTATACAGTGATTAGTGCTATAAAAATGCACTGATTACTATATAAATGCCACTGGCAGGGAAGGGGTTAACACAAGCGGCCGATCAAGGGGTTAACTGTGTTCCCTAGGTATGTTCTAACTGTGGGGGGGATGGGACTGACTAGGAGGAAAGACAGATCGGTGTTCATACTTTGTATGAACACACGATCAGTCAGTCTCCTCTCCCCTGAGAGAACCGTGATCTGTGTGTTTACACACACAGATCACGGTTCTCGCTCTGTCATGAGCGATCGCAGGTGCCCAGCAGTCATCATGCCCGCCGGGCACTCGCATCGGCTCCGGCAGCGAGTCGCGCACCCCCTACATGCCAAAAGGCGAAGCGCCGCAAGGCAACGTTGTTTCGCCCAAGGGAGCCAACCTGCCGCATTAAAACTGCAACGGCTGGTCGGGAAGGGGTTAAAGTGAAAATTAAGTCCTGCTGGATCGCTTCAGGCTGCCCCATTTTGCAAGTGTAAAATATTAAAAATAAATGTCTGTACGGTCTAAAATACAGTAATACACTGTCTGACCATGCTCTGCACATGCTTAGTAGCTCTCCATTTTTGGAATTGTGCAAAAAATCTGAGCCACTAGGAGCCGATCTGCTGACAGCTTAAAGATTTGCAGCTGCTCTGGGGCTCTGAGCTTCAGCAAAATGGCAGCCACCAGCAAGAAGAAACAGGAGCAGTGCTGGGGGCAACTTACTTACTTGTGGAATGTATGTTCCTTGCTAAAGAACATTTTTTTTTATCAAGTTGCTTTGGGTAAAGTTCCACTTTAAAGAGGAACTGCGGTCTGCTCACATAATTTGTAATAAAACCATCTTTGCCATTCTGAAGCTTCCCTCCAACCACTTTGCATATTATTTTATATATACTTTGATTCTGTACTTGCCAAATATGCTGCATAAATCTCCCTCCACTAAGTCTGGCTGCAACCATTTTAACTGTGGGCAGCTGAAGTTCCTGGATTTACACAGAGGCACACCTCCAGCTCTGCAGCTCTCATTGACCCTCTTTTGACTCATCCCCCTTCCCTTACTGGCAAACTCTCACCAGAGTGTGTGAGAGAGAGCTAGGCATGATGTCATAACCCTAGGCTTTTTACCAGACAAGAAACAGGAAGTGGGCTGTATAAGGCATTTACTGGCAGAAAAAAAAAAATTACTATCCAAAGTTAAAACAACAAGGGCAGAAGATTTAATAGATGGAAAGATGAAAAAATTACTGAAGTTCCGCTTTAAGGTATTTTCATTGGACAGAGATAGGCCATGACGTCAGGCCACAGTAACAAAGTAAAATAAAATTATTGAGTGGCACGCAAGAGCCTTTTCTGTCAAATAAAAGGTACCAACGGTAATAAATAAAAGGGGAAGCTCCACTTGTTTGCTTCCTCCCCCCTCCGCTGACATATTTGGCACCTTTCAGGGGGGGGGGCCGTGGACAGAGGGGGCTGCAGACCAAAAATGGGAAGCCTGAAAACACTTTCCAACAGCTGGAAGCGGTGACCATAACCAAAGCCGGGCTACATCAGGGAGGGGAAAGGCTGGATCCAGATCCAGGAAGCACGATCACTGTATAGCCTTTCCCCTCCGTGATCGTGCTTCCTGGATCTGGATCCAGCCTTTCCCCTCCCTGATGTAGCCCGGCTTTGGTTATGGTCACCGCTCCCAGCTGTTGGAAAGTGTTTTGGGGCTTCCTATTTTTGGTGTGCAGCCCCCTCTGTCCACAGCCCTCACGGAAGCGGGGCGGCCATTTCTCCACCACCTTTGGCTCCATTGCTGGCACGATCACAGTGAGTTTGGCAATTCTGATGATTTTTCCTATTTGTACTGTGTGTTGGTTTCATGTTTTATCAGCAATAAACGGTTTTAAATTCACATGGATTTCATCTCCAATTGATTCCTTGCCACCTCCTGGATCTGCGCTTCCCAATTCTGTTGTTTTTGTCCGTTTCTCGTATGGTCATTTGAGTGCGGTAGCAGCGGTCCAGTGTGACTCTTATAATTACTTTGGCTTCTTGGTTTATTTTCTGCGCTTGGCTCCCTGCTGGAATGTGACAGTAGGGATAATGCTTTCGCCACCAATGAATAAGGCAAGTGTATACCCCCATGTAGATGAACTGCAGTTACCCCACCCCAAAAACGTCTACCCCTAAGCTGCATATGCAACTACAAGTGAAAACTAAGCCTCATAGCGTGGATGGAAGACTCTCCACTGACGGCTATAGCATTCAGGCAGCCGTGGCACCTGAGGCTACTTTAATATCCAAACAGTGACTGCACCTGATAGGACGTGGTCACTGTTTAGCTGATCATTTTTCACCTAGCTAGTCAATTTTTAAATCACCTTTTGTCGAATCAGGTAATGTCTCATGGCTCGCATTTTGGGCGATTCAGTAGGAATGATCCAAAATTGCACCGTCTATGACCAGCCATAGAGTGAAGAGGATGGGCAGAAGAGCAGCAGAAAAGAGCCATAAAAAATAGATGCAGGAAGGTCAATAGGATGGAGGTGGGTGCACCAGATGGATGAAGATCTGGGGAGATACAAGAGGAATACACATATGGACAAAAGGATGCCAACGAGGACACCTGCATAATGACCCATTCTAAAAGCCTATTGACTTCGCACCAGTGCGGTTGGTGAGATCAATAACACACAGTGCCCATTAATTGACTAACAGGGTTGTGTTCTCAGAACATGGACTGTCAACAAGGGAATATTTAGCACTGCGGTGGCCTCCTGTTACATTACAGCAGTGACTGGATGAAGACCAGAAACCCTTGGCAGGTAGACTCCGTGTTCGGCATTGGCTTACATTTGTATGAGCAATTCTTTCATAAAAGAGCTTCCTTTCAAAATAATTTGCTCAAATGAAGTATTATTAGCAAGCCCCCAGGTTACCGTGTATATAGCTGTGTAGAGCCAGTCTTTATTCATGAGATGTGTAAACAGCCGGCCATCTGGTGCAGTTGTGTGCGTTGTACCAAGAGAATAAAAGGTTAACCCATATCTCAGCGAGGTCAGCTGCATCGGTGCTTCAAACAATTACTTAATTTTCCTTTAATTAACTGCTGCTCTCGCTTAACATCCCTGGCTGAAAATGAGCAGTATTTTTTTTTTTCTTTGGAAGATTTGTATTTCATATAGAACAGAAAATATTTAAAAAAATGGAAAAAGGTTTAAGTAAAAACAGATTGTGCGAGTCTAAGATTACAGATTCCTTCCTTTTGTTTTAAGGCCCGCAGTCAAACAGGAACTGAGACATCCTGTAATGTACAATTTTATTAGCAAAGCGCAAACGCCAATGTGTCAACAATCATGTCTGCTCATGGGTATTTATTTTTTTATTTTTTATTATGTAGTTCAAATGGTATTTGTTTCCCTTATCTACTATCAAGAACTGAGGGTTTTAATGATGTTCATATAATAATTAACCCTCATATAAAGAATTTATTTATCAAGCAGATTTTTGGTAAATGCCACTCAGTAAATGATTAGAAGAGCCACAGTTATTCAAGCATAAAGAAAACCTTAAAGTATATTTAAAGTGGAAGTCTGACCACAATAAATAAAAATAGGTATATGCTCTTTGCACACCTATCATATTCTTTTTCTGGTCCTCCTCCTCATCTTCCTATCTTTTTTTATGTCTCTCAGGCCCACAGACCTGGTCCTGCTGGGATTGGATACGTGGTGAGAAAATAATTATTTCGGATAACGGTATATACTACCTTTTTTTTTGTATTATTTTAGTTTTTTCTCTTTTTGAAATGGTATGTTTTGGATTTACCTCTCGATACCCATTTTATATATGGCTCTGCAAGACCACTAGCACTTAAAGCGGAGTTCCACCCAAAAGTATAACTTCCGCTTTAAGTACTCCTCGCCCCCTTACATGCCACATTTGGCATGTAATTTTTTTTTGGGGGGGGGGGAGGAGTGGGTGGGTACTTTTGAAGAGGACTTCCTGTCCCACTTCCTCCCATGGGCCACCTAGGCTACTCCTCCTCTCCTCCTAGGCGGCTCCTCCCTCTCAGCAAACTTCTGGGACACGTGACAGGTCCCAGAAGATTGCCTCTCCACTGGGCAACTCGCGCATGTGCAGTGTGTGCCCGGCCGTGAAGCTGAAAGCTGTCACGGCCGGGTGCCCACAGTGGCTATGACGGCGCCGGCGGAGAGGAGGGGGAGAGGAGCAATGCTCCAGGCGGCCACATCGCTGGACCGTGGGGCAGGTAAGTGTGTTTATTAAAAGTCAACAGCTAAACTTTTTGTAGCTGCTGACTTTTAATAAACAAAAAAAGCCTGGAACTCCGCTTTAAACCTAGTCCAGCGTGTTGACATCTTACCAGGACTTACGAGCTGATGACAACCTCTTGCAGACCTCATATGATTGCCCTTGGACTCCCAAGGGCTTTGCTTAAATTTATGTGTCTCGGACTAATCTTCTTGATTCTTTAAGTTTTTATAAAACTATTCCTCCACCAATATTTCTGTTGATCTGTAATTTCAATAAAACTCTTTGTACAAGAAAAAGAGGTGTAGCGGGGTGTTCAAATTAGGGGAAGTGTCCGAGTGATAACCAGGCTCAGACACATTGAATTGATAGGATTCATGGACCATTTTTTGTTCTCGGGGGTTAGTGCTGGTGATGTGTTCCCTGTGGCCGGTGGGTGGCGCTGCCATTCTGGGCCAGGGTTGAACCGCGAGTGCAGTGCTGTGCCTTTTGTGTCCCCTCTCGGCAGCGATGCAGTGGGGCGGGGAACCTGCTGTGCATGCCGGGAGAGGATATAAAAGGGGCAGACATCTTCTGAGAGGGGTTCGTCCACGCCCAGGCACCTTCGGCCTGGGTGTGTGTGGGTCGTCCACGCCCAGGCACCTTCGGCCTGGGTGTGTGTGGGAGGTCCACGCCCAGGCACCTTCGGCCTGGGTGTGTGTGGTTCGTCATCTCCGGGTGCCCTGGGCCCGGAGGCCTTGTTCCATTTCCACCTCAGGCACCTTTAGCCTGGGGTGAGGTACTACCTCACCGTTCCTGTTCCCCATGGCATGGAGGCCCAGGAGTTGCAGTGACGGCCTGGAGCCCAGCAGCCTTCGGCTGGGGTCCGCAAGAGATCGAGGAGTCCAGGGTGCCACCTTGCGAGGCGAGCAACACCCTAAGAGAAGGAGGATCTGTTCCAAAGGACCAGTGCTGTGGACACGGTGAAGGAAGGGGTCTGTTGACTCTCTGGGGGGATGTCTTCTCCCTGAAAGGGGCTATGTTCTAGGAAGGAACCAAGATTCATCAGGTCGGTGGCAGTGACCTTGTTCGCCAGGTCGGTGGCAGTGACCTTGTTCGCCAGGTCAGTGGCAGTGACCTTATCCACAAGGTCTGTGGCAGAGACCAACCTCATGGTCTGTGGCAAAGACCATGCGCCACAACTGTTTGAGAAATCTGAACAGTCCTAAGAGTTTGAGCTATGTTTGTGCCTGGACCTCCTCCACACCTTAAAGCTGTCCTGTGTCTTTGCTTCAACCTTTCTTCTATTCAAGAGACTATGTATGGTGAAATAAATATTGAGTTGGACTTTCAGCTGGTGTGGACATTTAGGTTCCTGGGGAAGTCAAGGACTTGCATCTACACACTATAGAGGTGAGAATCATTCTCAGGAGGACTTTATACTTCGGCTGCAGACAAGGCCCAAAAACAACACCGCCTAAGCTCTTAACACAAGAGGGTACGGGCTTGTGGTGCGGTGTGCCCCTTTTTCCTGAGAGGAGCCAAAGCAGACTAGGAAAAGGGGGTCTGTGCGCTACAGAGGTATATGCTGCAGTCTGTCACTAGTGGAACTAAACTATATCTGCACATCACAAATTTAGAATGCTATTTTATTCATTTATTTATTAATATTCAAAGAAAATTCACCCATCCATCCATGTCTCCATTGGGAACTAGTATAAAGTAAAAACATAATCTAGAACAGGGTTTCATAGAACCCTAGGGTTCCTCCAAAGGTTGCTAGGGGTTCCTTGAGCAAGGAGCAATTTCTGCCTCTCTGATAAGTTCCCACTGACACCATTGACCTTTTTAGCCATTTGTAAGGTCTTCCCAATGACCGCAAGTGTAAAGGGCATTCTTCCCACTGACCATCACACTAATGTATCATGAGTTGTAGCTATAGTCATTTTTAGCAGGGGTTCCCTGAGACCGGAAAGTTATTTCAAGGGTTCCTCCGTGTTGAAAAGGTTGAGAAAGGCTGATCTAGAACACTCAACCAGGTTTCATTTGGTAATCTTTAAAGTAAGCAACATCCTACCTTTTGTTTGCAGATCACCCCATAAGTCTGTCTACTTTTCTAAAGTGGTTGACATGCAATGAACGCATGGAGAACACAAACTAGGCAAACCACCGATGTAGGTCATAATGGAAAAATGAACAGATTGTTCTAGTTATAGCAGAGATACACCACTCTTAACATGATATCTCATTCAATAATTCAAAACATCTCAGTGGAAAGCTCTGGCTGTCTGTGCATGGCTTTCTCACAATATTTCACAGTGAAATAGTATAAAAGGAAATTGTGGACAGCTAACATGTCTAGTCTGCAATACTCAGATTACAGTCACCTGAAAACTATATAGAGAGAGACCGTGAATGACCCCCGGCTGTAAAATTACAGCACTGAAAGGCTCTTCAGGCCCTGGAGATCCTCCAAACAGCTTTTGAAAGATCACCATACACAGCAGATCTAGCCAAAAGGACAAATATTTTTTTCAAAAATCCAGCCTTTTTTTTTTGAACAGTCAACATTTTTGTCAGGTTTTTATTTCTGTATTCGACCTAATTTTACATCCTCATGATGCCTATTCAAAAAATGAGTGGGGGGGGGGGGCATTAACAAGGGACAGAAAAACTTGAACGGTATTTAAAATATTGTCATAGGTTCTAAACAAGGGGTTCCCAACCTTTTAAACAGCGAGGGCCACTTAAGCAATTTGGTAACCGGTCGCAGGCCACAATAAGTGGCATATGCAGAACCGACACGGACACAGCCTGCTCTACTTTATGGACTATCCGATCCGCCCAGACGGAACCCCTTCTGTTTTTTCTTAGTGGATCAGAATGCAGGTAAGCTGGTGTAAACAGACGCAAGTACGTGTGAAAGGGGCCTAAGGCTTCTTTCATACTGATGCGCTGTGGTTTGGCCACACCGCGGGTACAGCGCAGTGCACCTGTGGCTTTCCTGCAGGTTAACTGGACTTTGACATAGACTTCTATTTTATCCAGCGGGTATGATGCACTTTCTGAAAGGGCACCAAAACTCCTGCATTTAGGAGCTTTGGTGTGCTTTCAGAAATCACACCAAACCCACAAGTAATAACAGAAGTCTATAGCTCAGTGCAGGTAACCCGCAGGTGCAGGCTTATGTGGCTCTGATCTCTCTGCAGCCGCACTTCCTCTACCGCCTGCCCCATTCAGAAGACAATGCCAGAGCAGGAGGTCGTGAACCACGTCAGAGAGCCAGCGGTTGGGCATCCCTGTTCTAAACCTTTCCTTACTCCACTCTAAAAGTGGATTTATGCTACGAAATGATTATGGCTATAATTTACCAGACAATCATGTTTATTTCATTTTTTACTTACCTTTCTTCTAGAGTTGAAAAACTTTTTCTAAGAAAGTGTGTGACCTCACCACCAGCTTCGAATAAGGCCACACAGTCAGTGTTGATGGGGGAATCTCACTCACAGAGCTATTGTGTTCTCCCAGCAGGGGGAGACGTTCCTGCCAGGAGAACACAGTAAATATTGCTAGCGGCTATAACAGCCGCTGGCAAAAATCACATCTAAAATCCGACAGACATGCCTGCTCATACATGGTTCGAATCTCAGACGGTTCCAGCTGAGCCAGCTGAGATTCGAACCGTCTATGGGCAACTTAAGTTACCATTCCAGCAGTGGCGGGAGGAGGAGTCTGATACCTCTTCATAAAAATAAATATGACAGGGTGTAAATAAAACCTTGGACAGAGGCGTGGCCGTGGACGTGGTATACTTGGATTTTGCAAAAGCGTTCGATACAATTCCCCACACACGGCTCATGTGTAAGGTAAAGTCTACAGGATTGGAAATATCAGTTTGTAAATGGATAGAAAACTGGCTAAAAGACAGAATTCAGAGAGTAGTGGTTAATGATTCTTACTCTGAATGGTCCAAGGTTATCAGTGGTGTACCCCAAGGTTCAGTGCTGGGACCCTTACTTTTTAATAATATCTTTATAAATGATATTGGGTCTGAGATCAAAAGTAAAATTTCTGTCTTTGCAGATGACCCCAAGCTATGCAGTGGAATAACGTCCTTACAGGATGTCGCCAATTTACAAGCCGACCTCAATGCTCTGTCTAATTGGGCGACTATGTGGCAGATGAGGTTTAATGTTGATAAATGTAAAGTTATGCACTTGGGGGCTAAGAATATGAATGCATCATACATACTAGGGGGAGTACAACTGGGGGGATCCGTAGTGGAGAAGGATCTGGGGGTTTTGGTAGATCATAAGCTCAATAATGGCATGCAATGCCAAGCTGCGGTTTCCAAAGCGAGCAAAGTCCTTTCTTGTATTAACCACTTAAGCCCCGGACCATTTGGTAGCTAGAGGACCAGAGGTGAATTCAGAATTTTGCACTGCGCTGCTTTAACTGTAAATTGTGCGGACATGCAATGTTGTACCCAAACGAAATTTGCGTCCTTTTCTTCCCACAAATAGAGCTTTCTTTTAATGGTATTTGATTGCCTCTGCGATTTTTATTTTTTGCGATATAAACGGAAAAAGACCGAAAATTTTGAAAAAAAATGATATTTTCTACTTTTTGTTATAAGAAAAATCGAATAAACTCAATTGTAGTCATACATTTAGGCCAAAATGTATTCAGCCACATGTTTTTAGTAAAAAAAATGTCAATAAGCGTATATTTATTGGTTTGCGCAAAAGTTATAGAGTTTACAAACTAGGGTACATTTTCTGAAATTTACACAGCTTTAAATTTATGACTGCCTATCTCATTTCTTGAGGTGCTAAAATGACAGGGCAGTACAAAACCCCCCCAAATGACCCCATTTTGGAAAGTAGACACCCCAAGGAAATTGCTGAGAGGCATGTTGAGCCCATTGAATTTTTTATTTTTTTGTCCCAAGTGATTGAATAATGACTAAAAAAAAAAAAAAAAAAAATTACAAAAAGTTGTCACTAAATGATATATTGTTCACACATGCCATGGTTATATGTGGAATTTCACCCCAAAATACATTTTGCTGCTTCTCCTGAGTACGGGGATACCACATGTGTGGGACTTTTTGGGAGCCTAGCCGCGTACGGGACCCCGGAAACCAAGCACCGCCTTCAGGATTTCTAAGGGCGCAAATTTTTGATTTCACTCCTCACTACCTATCACAGTTTCGAAGGCCATAAAATGCCAAAATAGCACAAACCCCCCCCCCAAATGACCCCATTTTAGAAAGTAGACACCCCAAGGAAATTGCTGAGAGGCCTGTTGAGCCCATTGAATATAATTTTTTTTGTCCCAAGTGATTGAATAATGACAAAAAAAAAAAAAATTACAAAAAGTTGTCACTAAATGATATATTGCTCACACATGCCATGGTTATATGTGGAATTACACCCCAAAATACATTTTTCTGCTTCTCCTGAGTACGGGGATACCACATGTGTGGGACTTTTTAGGAGCCTAGCCGCGTACGGGACCCCGAAAACCAAGCACCGCCTTCAGGATTTCTAGGCACAAATTTTTGATTTCACTCCTCACTACCTATCACAGTTTCGAAGGCCATAAAATGCCAAAATCGCACAAAACCCCCCCAAATGACCCCATTTTGGAATATAGACACCCCAAGCTATTTGCTGAGAGGAATGGCGAGTATTTTACAGCTCTCATTTGTTTTTGAAAATGAAGAAAGAAAATATATATATATATTTTTTTTTTTTTCAATTTTCAAAACTTTGTGACAAAAAGCGAGATCTGCAAAATACTCACAATACCTCTCAGCAAATAGCTTGGGGTGTCTACTTTCCAAAATGGGGTCATTTGGGGGGGTTTTGTGCCATCTGGGCATTCCATGGCCTCCGAAACTGTGATAGGCAGTGAGAAGGGAAATCAAAAATTTACACCCTTAGAAAGCCTGAAGGCGGTGCTTGGTTTTTGGGGTCCCGTACATGGCTAGGCTCCCAAAAAGTCTCACACATGTGGTATCCCCGTACTCAGGAGAAGCAACAGAATGTATTTTGGGGTGTAATTCCACATATGCCCATGGCATGTTTGAGCAATATATCATTTAGTGACAACTTTGTGCAAAAAAAAAAAAAAAAAATTGTCGTTTTTCCGCAACTTGTGTCAACATATAAAATATTCCATGGACTCGACATGCCTCTCAGTATATAGCTTGGGGTGTCTACTTTCCAAAATTGGGTCATTTGGGGGGGTTTTGAACTGTTCTGGCATTTTATACACAACATCAGGAAGCTTACATCCACTCTTCTAACCACTTGAAGACAAAGCCCTTTTTGACACTTTTTGTTTACATGAAAACATTTTTTTTTTTGCAAGAAAATTATGTTGAACCCCCAAACATTATATATATTTTTAAAGCAAAGGCCCTACAGAATTAAATGGTGGGTGTTGCATTTTTTTTTTCTACACAGTATTTGCGCAGCGATTTTTCAAACACATTTTTTGGGTTAAAAAATACACTTTTTTTAATTTTAATGCACTAAAACACACTATATTGCCCAAATGTTTGATGAAATAAAAAAGATGATCTTAGGCCGAGTACATAGATACCAAACACGACATGCTTTAAAATTTCGCACAAACGCGCATTGGCGACAAACTACATACATTTTTAAAAGCCCTTAAAAGCCTTTACAGGTTACCCCAGTAGATTTACAGAGGAGGTCTACTGCTAAAATGATTGCCCTCGATCTGACCTTCGCGGTGATACCTCACATGCATGGTGCAATTGCTGTTTACATATGACGCCAGACCGACGCTTGCGTTCGCCATTGGGCAAGAGCAGGGCAGGACAGGGGTGCTTTTTTTTTTTTTATTATTAATTTTGCTTTTTTATTTTATTTTTAAATTGTTTCTTCCAAGTATTTTTTTTTTTTATCATTTTTATTGTTATCTCAGGGAATGTAAATATCCCCTATGATAGCAATAGGTAGTGACAGGTACTCTTTTTTTGAAAAAACTGGGGTCTTCTAGACCCTAGATTTTTCCTCTGCCCTCAAAGCATCTGACCACACCAAGATCGGTGTGATAAAATGCTTTCCCAATTTCCCAATGGCGCTTTTTATATCCGGGGGGGGGGGCATTCCCTCCCACTGCTTGTAAAAGCAGTCCAGAGGCCAATTAGCCGCTAGGATTGCTTTTACATGAAAGCCGGCCGCAGGCTGAAAAGAATGATACCAAGATGATACCTAAACCCGCAGGCATCATTCTGGTATAAACATTCAAAGTCCAGCAACATACCAGTACGTTGCTGGTCCTTGTTGGACATGTATTGTAATCTTTTTATTTCATGCAGCCAGTTGGCTGAACGAAAAAAGAGATTGATCGGTGGGTATGCCCACCATTAGAATACCGCCCTTCATCCACCCACTTCCAATGATGGGCATACACGCACCATTTATATATGCCGAAGCATGGGGGCATCCTCCCGCAAAAAAGTTATGCCGCACACACATGGTCGGACTTTTCCACGGGCAAGCCTCCGTCGGAATTTCGACCGTATGTACGCGGCATTAGGAGCAAAATCGCTCCTCCGCCCCTGCTGCCCCAATGCTTCGGCATATTTGCTTTTTTTTTTTTAACTGTGGTGGTGAAATCACCTCCTACAGCACTGGAGTCGCAGGGATCAGGCCTGTCTCTGCGAACGCTGCAGTTATGTGTGTTTTTGTTTTGTAAGTGACAGTGATCGATCGATACTGCACTTGGGTGGCCTGGGCTGGACGGAGGGGCAAAACGCAGGTGCTAGCAGGTATCTGGGCTGATCCCGCTAACACTGCGTTTTTGGGAACCCTAAACTGCTGGGGACGCTAGTATAGATCTGATCAGATCAGATATTGATCTGTTCAGATACTATACCACTAAGGGGGGTGTATGCTTCATGCGTGGGTGTTAGCGTTACTGGCACTAACCTGACGCTGCCTGGGGTGTGACTCAGACCCTCTCTGACGCTAAAACCTAATTGATATCACCCGCCGGGCGATCAGGGGGTTAAACCTTTATTGGGTTATATACGGCGGGTGCCCTGACACTATAAAAAGCAAACTAACTAACCAGCGTCACCCGTAACACTTATATGGTGATCACTGGTGAAAGGGTTAACTAGGGGCAATCAGGGGGTTAAAACCTTTATTAGATAATATATGGGGGTACCTGACGCTATAAAAACCTGCGGCGAACCTAAAAAAAATTACCAGCTACCGATCTGCATCACCGACACTAAGACCGCGTTTAGAAAAACGATTGCTTAGCGACAGTGGTGATGGGGGTGAAAGGGTTACTTGGGGGGGGCGATCAAGGGGGTTAAACCTTTATTAGATAATATATTGGGGTACCTGACGCTATAAAAACATGCGGTGAACCTAAAAAAAAATACTGGCTACGATCTGCATCACCGACACTAAGACAGCGTTTAGAAAAACAATTGCTTAGCGACAGTGGTGATAGGGGGTGAAAGGGTTACCTGGGGGGCGATCAAGGGGGTTAAACCTTTATTAGATAATATATTGGGGTACCTGACGCTATAAAAACCTGCGGCGAACCTAAAAAAAATTACCGGCTACCGATCTGCATCACAGACACTAAGACAGCGTTTAGAAAAACGATCGCTTAGTGATAGTGGTGATAGGGGGTGAAAGGGTTACCTGGGGGGCGATCAAGGGGGTTAAACCTTTATTAGATAATATATTGGGGTACCTGACGCTATAAAAACCTGCGGCGAACCTAAAAAAAATTACTGGCTGCCGATCGGCATCACTGACGCTAAGACAGCGATCAGAAAAATGATCGCTAAGCGACAGTGGTGATAGGGGGTGAAAGGGTTATCTGGGGGGGTGATCAGGGGGTTAAACCTTTATTAGGGGGGGTTAGGGGGCTACACTGGACCTAAGACTAAACTTTGGTGACACTTTTACAGTCACAAATGTCACTGATTGCAGTGATCACTAAATAAATGGTCACTGCAATCAGTGACACTGTGGCTGGGGGGGTGATCTGGGGGGTGATCTGGGGTGTCTGGGGGGGCCTGGGGGGGCGATTTATGTCCCTATGTGTCCTGGTGTCAGTGTAGTGTTGTGTGCACTGACCTGATATCTTCTCTTGTACGGCGCTCGGTATATGTAAGCGCCGCACCAGAGATGACATCACTTCCTCCTGCTCCCTCTGTCTGACACAGACAGAGGGGGCATTTCCATTCGCCGGGAGCGATCGCGAGGGGGTGGCCAGAAACGAATGGCTGCCCCCTCATCCCGGAATGCTCCCGGACACTTAGCCACCGCTGACTGTATAGGAGGGGGGTCCGATTGGACCCCCCAACTGTACAAAGGCAATCACGTACACTCTACGTGATTGTGCCTGTCGGTGCCATTCTGCCGACGTATATATACAGTGAGCGGTCGTTAAGTGGTTAAGAGAGGTATGGACTCCAGAGAGAGAGAGATATCATTTTGCCCCTGTCCAAATCATTAGTAAGACCTCATCTGGAATATGCAGTTCAGTTTTGGGCACCAGTTCTCAAAAAGGATATTGTGGAACTGGAGAAAGTGCAGAGAAGGGCAACCAAACTGATGAGAGGCATGGAGGAGCTCAGCTATGAGGAAAGATTAGAGGAACTGATTTTATTCACTCTTGAGAAGAGGAGATTAAGGGGGATATGATCAACATGTACAAATATATAAAGGGTTCATATAGTGAACTTGGTGTTGAGTTATTCACTTTACGGTCAACACAAAAGACAAGGGGGCACTCTTTGCGTCTAGAGGAAAAGAGATTTCACCTCCAAATACAGAAAGGTTTCTTCACAGTAAGAGATGTGAAAATGTGGAATAGACTCCCTGCAGAGGTGGTTCTGGCCAGCTCAGTAGATTGCTTTAAGAAAGGCCTGTATTCTTTCTTAAATGTACATAATATAACTGGGTACTGACATTTATAGGTAAAGTTGATCCGGGGAATATCCGATTGCCTCTCGGGGGATCAGGAAGGAATTTTTTCCCCTGCTGTAGTAAATTGGATCATGCTCTACTGGGGTTTATCGCCTTCCTCTGGATCAACTGTGGGTATGGAATTGGGTATATGGGATTGTATGATATTATTATTTTATTTTTTTATGGTTGAACTGGATGGACTGGTGTCTTTTTTCAACCTGACTAACTATGTAACTATATGGACACACCCTGCAGAACTAATGAGGAGGTGGGTGGGGTTGAGAAGACCAATCACCCAACGCACAGCTTATCAGCTGGGGTGACCAGTCTCTTCAACAGGAAATGATGCCACTTGAGTTAGAAGGCAAGGTTTATTTTACATAAGGTACAGTATGACACTTTACAGTGGCCTCTATTCCCCCAGTATCTCAGCTTAAGCCCAGGTTCACACTGGGGCTGCGGGAGTGAGCCGTGCGAGTTCAGCTGAACTCGCACGGCTCACTCCTGCCTGTCAGTCCCAATTTCAGCTCGATTTCAGAGACATCTGAAACAGATGTCAATGTAAATCGCGGCTGAAATCGCAAAAAGTAGTACAAAAACTACTTTTTGTAAGGCCCCTTTCACACTGGGGCGGTTTGCAGGCGCTATTTAGCTAAAAATAGCGCCTGCAAACCGAGCCTAAACAGCGGCTCCTTTCTCTCCAATGTGAAAGCCCTGAGGGCTTTCACACTGGAGCGGTGCGCTAGCAGGACGGTAAAAAAAGTCCTGCTAGCCGCATCTTTGGAGCGGTGAGAGGAGCGGTGTGTTTACCGCTCCTCCACCGCTCCTTCCCATTGAAATGCATGGGATACCGCGGTAATACCGCCCGCAAACCGCGGCTGTAGCCGCGGTTTGTGGGTGGTATTAACCCTTTATTGGCCGCTAGCGGGGGTTAAAACCGCACCGCTAGCGGCCGAATAGCTCAACAATCCCGACGTTACAGCGCCGCTAAAAATAGCGGCGCTATACCGCCATCGCCCCCACCGCTCCAGTGTGAAACCAGCCTAATCGGTGCAGCGCCGCAGATGCGGCGTCGCACCGATTAAGATGGTGCCATTGGCCGCAATTTGCGGCAAATTTCGCCGATTTGACGTGCGATTTTGCATGTCAAATCGCATGTCAAATCGCACCAGTGTGAACCAGGGCTAATACTTATTTGTCCAAAACACGCTTTTTTAGGCCTACAACAGGCCAGTGTACCTCCATACTGTTTACCACAGCAGCATCAGCATGTTAGCACGAGGAAGGACTAGGTATGACGGCCTGAACGGCCATTCAGCATCCCAGAACTTAACTGGTAGGGATGCACCGATATATTGGCCGCCGAAAATAGGGTTATTTGAATTTTGCTAATAGAAAAAAAAAGGTGCCGACTTAGAAAATTATCAGACAAAAATTGGGTTATCACTGCCGATGATGGCCGAAAATAGGGTGATTGGTGCTGATAATGGCCAAAAATTAATTCATATTCATTTAAATTGATAATATGATTTAAAAAGTTGAATACAATACAATTATAAATATGTTCTGCGATTAGGGAGACTATTCACACGTCTTCACTTTTTTTTTATGCATTTTTGGCACCATTCATCCCTATGACAGATGAACAAAAGAAAGGAAGCAGCCAAGATTTTTTTATTTAAAAAATATTCCACTCTAAAGCCTCGTACACACGATCGGATTTCCATCGGACAAATCTGTGGAATTTTGTGCGATGGGCGTTGGCCGTGAACTTGGTATGCATACAGATGGCAGAACTTTTTCAGCCAACATACACAAAACTACGTGGTTTTTCAGGTCTTTACCGCCACCCTTTGGGCAACTTCTGCTAATGTTGTGCTATGGTTATAGCATTGTTTCGGAGCATGCGTGTTTTTACTTTGTATTTTTTTTTCCGACGGACTTGTGTACACACGATTGGACAATCCGAAATCACACATTTGTTGTCCGACAGTTTTAAAAGCATGCTATAAAACATTTGTTGTCGGAAAATCCGACAACAATTGTCCGATGAAGCATGCAAATGGTCAGATTTTCCGACAAAACTCTGCCATCACACATTTGTTGTCGGAAAAACCGGTTGTGTGTACGAGGCTTAAGGCTGCATTCACACTTCAGCGTTTTGAATTGCGGCAAATCTGCCCAGGATTTGAAGGGGGTGATGTGTGAATGACAAATCACGCGACTCGCATTTGAGATGCCATTCATTAGAATGACATCTCAAATCGCAAGACGGGTCTTCAGCGATTGTCACGCGATAAATTGCGCTGCAATCGCAGCAACTCGCATCGTGGGAAGTATTTCGCCCAAATATAGCGCCTTTACTTTTTTTGGGCGACATGCGTGTTGCCGCGACTGCAGCGAGATGCATCGAGCGACAATCGCGGCAGACCCGCGCAGCAATTTAAGGTGCCATTCAATTTAATGGCATCTCAAATGCGAGTCCCGTGATTTGTCATTCACACATCAGTGCTTTCAAATCACAGGCAGATTCGCTGCAAATCTGAGCCTAATGCCCCTGATGTAAAGCGATGCGCAAACTGTTGCCACTATATAAACCCTGTATAATAATAATAATAATAATAATAATAATAATAATGCCACGTACACACGATCGGAAATTTCGTCAAGAAAAGTCCGATTTGAGCTTTTGGTCGGAAATTCCAACCGTGTGTAAGCTCAATCGGAATTTTTCTGTCAGAATTTCCGCCAAGAAAAATTTGAGAGCCGGTTCTCAAATTTTCCGACTGGAAAACTTCCCATCGGAAATTCCAATCGTCTGTATGCAATTCCGACGCACAAAAAAACACGCATGCTCAGAATCAAGCAGAAGAGCTGAACTGCCTAATGAACTTCATTGATCTCGGCTCGTCGTACGTGTTGTATGTGACCGCGTTTTTGATGGGCGGAATTTCCGACAGGATTTGTGTGACCGTGTGTATGCAAGCCAAGTTTGAGCGAAATTCCGTCGGAAAAAACATCCAAGGTTTTTCTGACGGAAATTCCGATCGTGTGTACGCGGCATAAGAATCCACCTTTATAATCCCTTCTCTTTGCAAGATTATTTTCTCAATACCCATAAGCATTTTCTGAATCTGAACTACCCGGTCAACAGAAAACCTATAGCCAAGGTAAATAACAGGTCGAATAACTCTATATTGGCAGCCAGTTCAGACGTAATACATAAATCCTGCCAGATCTGCAAAGGATGCGACACATCTTAGCTTCTCAATGATATACAAGATCCTGCTGGGTTTTATCAATCATCCTAATAATGTTCTATTCAGGCAATTATCATACACCATAAACTTTTATAACATGGAAGTTATGTCAGCAGTATGTACAACGAAGGAGAGAGAGAAAGCAAATTGAGCAGATCTTTGGGAATCATAAGAAATATTGATAACAGTTTTATGCATTTAAAAAGAAGCAACTACCGTAAATTGCTGCAATTATCCCAAATGCAACCAAATTTCTCTACTACTCCTGAAAGATAATTCTAGAAACTTGAACAGAGACACAAATGTCGCTCATGCCAACCAGTCAGATGCCAACTTTGTAACAAGCACTAGACAAATGACAGATGCCATGGCCTAGACCACAACGTTATGACCATCCACCTAAGAGTAGTTTCCCCCTTTGCCCCTAAAACAACCCTTATGCCGCGTACACACGATCGTGATTCACGGCGGTGAAAACACCGCCGTGAATCACGACATGAAATTAAATGAAAAACGAGGGAACGGCATTTTCCCCCACACACGACCGTTTTTCCCGTCATTTTTTTCTTTGTCGAGAAAAACGACCGTCTGTGGGCTCCGCGGCAGTGTCTCCCTATGGGAAAACTGCCGCGGAAAAAAATGATGGAAAAAACGATGAGAAAATTTAGAACATGTTCTAATTTTTCTCGTCGTTTTTCCTGCCGTTTTTCTCAACGAGAAAAACGGCATAAAGCCCACAGACGATCGTTTTTCTCGGCGAAAAAAAAAATTTCATTTTTCCCGATGGGAAAAATGATCGTGTGTACGCGGCATTACCTGTTGAGGCATGGACACCACTAGACCTCTGAAGGTATGATGTGGTATCCGCTACCAAACCATCAGTAGCAGGTCCTTTAAAGTGGTTGTAAAGCAGCAATGTTTTTGCACCTTAATGCATTTTTCACATGGCAGTAGGGGGGGGGGGGCGAATCGAGTCCAGCTGTCTGTCTCAATGGACGCAGTGAGCCTGCATGGGTGCCCCAGGGAAAGCGGCTTTCCGTGGGGGCACCCGATGAAGAGGAGGGGCCTGGAGTGCCGGCAAGGGACATCAAAAGAAGAGGATCGGGGCTGCTCTTTGCAAAACGATTGCACAGAGCAGGTAAGTATAGGCATACTTGTTATTTTTAATAAAAAATAAATAAAAAAAATAAAACTATGGTTTACGGCCCCTTTATGTCCTGTAAGTTGCGAGGAGGGATCGCCATGGATCATACAGGTTTTTTGAGCACATCCAACGAATGCCCGATTGGATTGAGATTTAAAGATTTTGAAGGCCACGCTCAGAAATGAGTAGGCAAGGTTTTGTAGTCCAGCAGGCAGGGATGAGAACACTGGATGGGATTTCAGAGCAGCAACTAAACAGGAGGTTAGTAGCACATTGGGGTTGATTTACTAAAACTGGAAAGTTCAAAATCTGGTGCAGCTGTGCATGGTAGCCAATCAGCTTCTAGCTTCAGCTTATTCAATTACACGTTGGCAAAAATCCTGGAAGCCGATTGGTTTCTATGCAGAGCTGCACAAGATTTTGCAGTCTTCAGTTTTAGGCAATCAACCCCATTGTGCTTCTGGCAGATCAACCGGTATTTTTTGTACCTAAAGTATTTTTAAGCCCCGTTCACATCGGGCTGTTTTGACATGCGATTTGACATGTCAAATCGCCACCTATTGCCGGCAATGACACCGTCTGAATTGGTGCGACGCCGCACCAATTCCCAGAAGTAGTTAATTTATTACTTTTGGTGACTTTGGGGGCGATTTCAATAGACATATGTGCAGGAACCCACACAGAGGTCTCTGAAATCGCTCTGAAATGAGGGTTTGAAATCATGCGAGTTCAGCTGAACTCGCACGATTTGAAACCTGCCTTCAGTATAAACCCAGGCTAAAGCTTATCATTCAAATCTGCATACTTTCTTTTTTTTTAATAATTATATATATAAATATTTATATTATATATACATATATACAGTGGGTACGGAAAGTATTCAGACCCCCTTAAATTTTTCACTCTTTGTTATATTGCAGCCATTTGCTAAAATCATTTAAGTTCATTTTTTTTTTCCTCATTAATGTACACACAGCACCCCATATTGACAGAAAAATACAGAATTGTTGACATTTTTGCAGATTTATTAAAAAAGAAAAAACTGAAATATCACATGGTCCCAAGTATTCAGACCCTTTGCTGTGACACTCATATTTAACTCAGGTGCTGTCCATTTCTTCTGATCATCCTTGAGATGGTTCTACACCTTCATTTGAGTCCAGCTGTGTTTGTTTATACTGATTGGACTTGATTAGGAAAGCCACACACCTGTCTATATAAGACCTTACAGCTCACAGTGCATGTCAGAGCAAATGAGAATCATGAGGTCAAAAGGAACTGCCTGAAGAGCTCAGAGACAGAATTGTGACAAGGCACAGATCTGGTCAAGGTTACAAAAAATTCTGCTGCACTAAAGGTTCCTAAGAGCACAGTGGCCTTCATAATCCTTAAATGGAAGACGTTTGGATGACCAGAACCCTTCCTAGAGCTGGCCGTTTGGCCAAACTGAGCCATCGGGGGAGAAGAGCCTTGGTGAGAGGTAAAGAAGAACCCAACGATCACTGTGGCTGAGCTCCAGAAATGCAGTCGGGAGATGGGAGAAAGTTGTAGAAAGTCAACCATCACTGCAGCCCTCCACCAGTCGGGGCTTTATGGCAGAGTGGACCGACGGAAGCCTCTCCTCAGTGCAAGACACATGAAAGCCCGCATGGAGTTTGCTAAAAAACACCTGAAGGACTCCAAGATGGTGAGAAATAAGATTCTCTGGTCTGATGAGACCAAGATAGCGCTTAGAATTAAGGCCAAAAAGTTCTATGTGTGGAGAAAACCAGGCACTGCTCATCACCTGTCCAATACAGTCCCAACAGTGAAACATGGTGGTGGCGGCATCATGCTGTGGGGGTGTTTTTCAGCTGCAGGGACAGGACGACTGGTTGCTATCAAGGGAAAGATGAATGCGGCCAAGTACAGGGATATCCTGGACGAAAACCTTCTCCAGAGTGCTCAGGACCTCAGACTGGGCCGAAGGTTTACCTTCCAACAAGACAATGACCCTAAGCACACAGGTAAAATAACGAAGGAGTGGCTTCACAATAACTCCGTGACTGTTCTTGAATGGCCCAGCCAGAGCCCTGACTTAAACCCAATTGAGCATCTCTGGAGAGACCTAAAAATGGCTGTCCACCAACGTTTACCATCCAACCTGACAGAACTGGAGAGGATCTGCAAGGAGGAATGGCAGAGGATCCCCAAATCCAGGTGTGAAAAACTTGTTGCATCTTTCCCAAAAAGACTCATGGCTGTATTAGATCAAAAGGGTGCAAATACTAAATACTGAGCAAAGGGTCTGAATACTTAGGACCATGTGATATTTCAGTTTTTCTTTAATAAATCTGCAAAAATGTCAACAATTCTGTGTTTTTCTGTCAATATGGGGTGCTGTGTGTACATTAATGAGGAAAAAAAAATAATTAAATGATTTTAGCAAATGGCTGTGAACAATTTAAGGGGGTCTGAATACTTTACTGGGTGTGTGTGTGTGTATATATATATATATATATATATATATATATATTGTGAGGGGGTTAGCTCGGCAGCGGGTGTGTGTGACCCCCGGGATGGGCTCCCCACACAAAAACAGGCCCAGCAAACGGAGGTTGTGGTTTTCAAAATCAAAAAGGTGCGGTTTATTTTCTATTTACAGTGGCAAAACACAGCAAAGCAAAAGAAACATAAACAAAATAAATCCTGGTCAACTTGACCTCTGACTAAACATACAGGTTTCCTAACTAACAACTGGGATCAGCCTAGTGCTGTCCTAGTCCCTAAGTCCCTGGTTTTAAATGTCCAAGCAAATAGCCACACAGGCTTTGTCTCACCGCACAAGGGTTCACTCTCTCCAGGAAGTCCACACAGGTCTGCTTCCAGGCATGAGCTAACACCTAATGAATCTGGGAGTTCTTATAGAGGCCTAAATGAGCTGACAAGCTTCAGCTGGTCTCATCAACTCCCTGTCTGCACGACGCCCCACACTCTCCCTAGAGGTATGAGTCATCCATGAGCCCACTAGCCTCAGCTGGGCTTATACAACTCTCCACCTAGTTGTATAAGTCGGCGTAAAGCCTGAATCTGGGCAAAATATATCTACCCCCCTGGATGCAACCAGGTGACTTTACCTTCCTGCTGTCACATACCCCCCCCCCCTCTTGTTTTAACCTTGGGGTTGGAACACCAGCAATCAGGCATTCATGTACTCGAGACAAAGCATCCACATTCCCCATTTGAACGCCAGGGCGATGCTTTACTGTGAAGTTGAATTCCTGGAGGGCCAGGAACCACCTATTCACTCTTCTATTTGTTTCCTTGTTTTGAGCCATCCACTTTAACGGAGCGTGATCCGTAACCATGTCAAAGTGCCTACCTAGCAGGTAGTACCGAAGGGAATCTAGAGCCCACTTCACCGCTAAACACTCCTTTTCAACGGTGGCGTAATTTACCTCATGGGACTTCAACTTCCTGCTGAGGTAAATGACTGGGTGCTCTTCCCCGTTCCAGACCTGGGACAATACTGCTCCTAACCCCACATCTGACGCATCACTTTGTACGACAAAGTCTTTAGAGAAGTCGGGTGAGTACAACACTGGCTGGCTACATAAGGCTTGTTTCAAGAATTGGAATGCTGCCTCAGCCTCGGGGGTCCATTTAATCATGACCGACCCTTTCCCCTTCGTCAGGTTGGTTAGGGGCACAGCCTTAGAAGCAAAGTGGGGAATGAATCGCCGATAATACCCAGCGATTCCCAGAAAGGCTCGTACCTGCTTCTTGCTGTTGGGACGTGGCCAACTCTGGATGGCCTCGACTTTGTTGAGTTGGGGTTTTATTACTCCCCTCCCAATGGTGTACCCAAGATATTTGGCCTCCTCCTGCCCAATGGTACACTTCTTGGGGTTAGCCGTAAACCCCGCTTCCCGAACAGAGTCCAGGACTGCTTGCACTTTTGGCAGATGTGAGGCCCAATCTGTGCTATGGACAATTACGTCATCCAGGTAAGCCGCAGCATACTTCCGATGGGGCCTCAGCATCTGGTCCATTTTCCGCTGGAATGTGGCCGGCGCATTCTGTAACCCGAACGGCATTCTTTTATATTGGAACGCCCCGTCTGGGGTTACAAATGCGGTTTTCTCTTTGGCCGACTTGGCCAGGGGGATTTGCCAATACCCTTTTGTGAGGTCAAGAGTCGTCATGTATCGGGCTGTTCCCAGCCGGTCGATCAACTCATCTATACGTGGCATGGGGTAGGTGTCAAATTTTGTAACTTTGTTCAACTGACGAAAATCGTTACAAAATCGCCAGCTCCCATCCGGTTTAGGCACCAACACAATGGGACTAGACCAATCACTTTGGGACTCCTCTATCACCCCTAAGTTCAGCATTTTCTGTACTTCCTCCCGTATTGCCTCCCGTCGGGCCTCTGGGATCCGATAGGGTTTTAACTTCACCCTTTCACCGGGCGGGGTAATGATGTCATGCTCTACCCCAGATGTTTGTCCCGGCAGCTCAGAGAATACCTCTTTGTTGCGAAGCACAAACTCCTTAACCTCCTGTTGTTGGGGTTGTGACAAGGTGGCTGCTATTCCAACCTCAGGAATCACGCAACCAGTTTGAGCTGGTGACCAAGTGTCTGCGACTAGGGACTCTCTATCCCTCCAGGCTTTCAACAGATTAACGTGATAGATCTGTTCGGGCTTTCGCCTTCCTGTTTGTCTGACCTTGTAATTCACTTCGCTCACTTTTTCCATTATCTCGTAGGGGCCTTGCCATTTGGCAAGGAATTTACTTTCAACCGTAGGGACAAGTACCAGTATCCTATCCCCCGGGGAAAAGGTACGGGTCTTGGCTCCACGGTTGTACACTCTCTGCTGTGCTAACTGCGCTTGGGCCAAATGTTCCTTCACGATGGGCATTACCTGTGCAATTCGGTCTTGCATCAGGGCGACATGCTCAATCACACTCCTGTGGGGAGAACTCTCACTTTCCCAAGTTTCCTTGGCAATATCCAACAGCCCTCTTGGGTGTCTCCCATATAGTAACTCAAAGGGGGAGAATCCCGTAGAGGATTGGGGCACCTCCCTAATAGCAAACATCAGATAAGGAAGTAGACAGTCCCAATCCTTTCCATCTCTATCCACCACTTTCTTCAACATTTGTTTTAGGGTTTTGTTGAATCTTTCAACCAGCCCATCGGTTTGGGGGTGATACACAGATGTACGTAATTGCGTCACTTTGAACAATTTACACAGCTCCTTCATAACCCGGGACATAAAGGGTGTACCTTGGTCCGTAAGCAGTTCTTTACAAATACCCACCCGGCTAAACACAAGAGATAGCTCTTTGGCTATGGTTTTGGCCGAGGTATTTCGGAGAGGGATCGCTTCTGGATAATGGGTGGCATAGTCCATTATAACTAATATGTACTGGTGCCCCCTAGCGGACTTGATTATAGGACCTACCAAATCCATGGCGATCCTCTCAAACGGGACCTCAATGATGGGTAGAGGGACCAGCGGGCTACGGAAATGTGGCATCGGGGCCGACCTCTGACACACAGGGCAGGAGGAACAATAATTTTCTATGTCCTTCATCACCCCTGGCCAATAGAATCTCTGTAATACCCTCTCTCGGGTTTTCTCTGTCCCCAGATGACCTCCAAGAATGTGCCCATGGGCCAACTCCAACACCAACTTCCTGTAAGGTTTGGGCACCACAAGCTGCTCAACGGTTTCTTCTGCCCTTTTTGCCACCCGATACAGTAGGTCCTTCTCTACGCTGAAGTATGGGTAAGTGCAGGTATTATCTGGGTTCACTAACTCGCCATCTATTTTCACTACGTTTTCCCGTGCCTTTATTAGGGCGGGGTCTTTCAACTGTTCTGTGGCAAAGTTTTCCCTGTGAACCTCAAGATCAGAAAACTCCACAGACGGTAGGTTTTCGTCTGAGGAGGTGGGCTCCTCTCCAGTTTCTTGAGTATCCCCTGCCAATACTGATAAGGGAAATTCCGGAGAGTCCTCACCACTCTCAGGGGAGTTCTGGCTATCACATTCCTGGTACATAGGGGCACCAGTGGGGGGCTCAGGATCATCCCACAGTTCCCAGAACTTCGGAAAATCCCTTCCCACAATGGCGTCATGCGGTAACTGAGATACTAAGCCCACTGGATGAGAGAGGGTACCTTTGGGGGTCTCGAAACACACTGTAGTCACTGGATACTCTCGGGTGTCCCCATGCACACAAATAACAGCTACCTTGCTATTCCCAGAGACCTCTGTTTTAACTAACTCAGCCTTTATCAGGGTCACAAGGCTACCTGAATCCAGCAATACCACAACATTTCTACCATTAACACACATTTTGCATAAATGTTTCTCAGTTCCTCGAATGGCAGTGCATGCGACTGTCGCACACAGCGACTGACGTCTGCCCGTCAGAAAGTCACACTGCATGGGTTCCTCCACAACCGGGCAATTGGCTGCAATATGTCCCGCTTGCCGGCAGCGGTAGCAAACGATCCTTCTTGCCGCCTCTTGAGCCGCTGATTTCCCAGGCTATTCTCGCCAAACATGAGGTAGAGCTCCCACCCTCTCACTCTCTCCACCCTCACCCCTTGGAATCCTCTTATCCGCCCCTGGGGATGGTCTGGTCTTAGGGTGGAAAGTCCGAGTGTCTCTGGAAGAGGCCGTCAGGTTCTCTGTAGCCAAGTATTTCTCCACACGATCCACAAGACCATCGGCCGTCTCTGGGTCTCCATGGCTTACCCACTTTTGGATGGCAGTAGGAAGAGCTCTCAAAAACCGATCCATTACAACACGCTCCACAATCTTTGGTGCGGACAAAGTCTCTGGCTGTAGCCACTTTCTGCTCAGGTGAATGAGATCATACATTTGAGACCTGGGGGGTTTTCCAAGCTGGAAAGTCCAGTTATGCACACGCTGAGCCCGGACAGCCTGGGTAACACCCAGCCTTGCCAATATTTCAGCTTTTAGCATCACATAGTCTTTTGCTTGGTTAGGCTCTAGGTCATAGTAAGCTTTCTGCGATTCACCAGTTAACAGAGGAGCCACCAGTCCAGCCCACTGCTCCTCAGGCCACTTTTCTCTTTCAGCGGTCCTTTCAAATGTGGTCAAAAATACCTCTGGATCATCCTCTCCAGTCATTTTTGTCAATAAACGACTCACCCCAAAGGACGCGGTATTAGTGGGACGGCTTTCCTCACTGGTCTGCGGACGTTGCTGCATTACTGCTTCCATCTGTTGTTGTAGTCTCTGCTCTTGCTTCTGCAACAGGTCTATGAAGCGGGCCTCAGATTGCTGCTGGGCTTGTTAATGAGCCTCCAGACTCTGTTGCAAAGTTGCGTTTGTCTGCTGCTGGGCTGCAAGGCTCTGTTGATGAGCTTGCTGCTGGGCTGCGAAGTTCTTTTGCAAACCTGCATTTGTCTGCTGTTGATTGGCATTTGCTAGAGCCAGCTGCTTCAGTATCTCCTCCATGCTGGCTTAAAAAAAAACTGCCACTGGTTCTCCACCAACTGTGAGGGGGTTAGCTCGGCAGCGGGTGTGTGTGACCCCCGGGATGGGCTCCCCACACAAAAACAGGCCCAGCAAACGGAGGTTGTGGTTTTCAAAATCAAAAAGGTGCGGTTTATTTTCTATTTACAGTGGCAAAACACAGCAAAGCAAAAGAAACATAAACAAAATAAATCCTGGTCAACTTGACCTATGACTAAACATACAGGTTTCCTAACTAACAACTGGGATCAGCCTAGTGCTGTCCTAGTCCCTAAGTCCCTGGTTTTAAATGTCCAAGCAAATAGCCACACAGGCTTTGTCTCACCGCACAGGGGTTCACTCTCTCCAGGAAGTCCACACAGGTCTGCTTCCAGGCATGAGCTAACACCTAATGAAT
Organism: Rana muscosa; assembly: GCA_029206835.1. Taxonomy (NCBI): domain Eukaryota; kingdom Metazoa; phylum Chordata; class Amphibia; order Anura; family Ranidae; genus Rana; species Rana muscosa. The sequence goes on from CM055120.1 coordinate 349,652,378, forward strand.
CTGGGAGTTCTTATAGAGGCCTAAATGAGCTGACAAGCTTCAGCTGGTCTCATCAACTCCCTGTCTGCACGACGCCCCACACTCTCCCTAGAGGTATGAGTCATCCATGAGCCCACTAGCCTCAGCTGGGCTTATACAACTCTCCACCTAGTTGTATAAGTCGGCGTAAAGCCTGAATCTGGGCGAAATATATCTACCCCCCTGGATGCAACCAGGTGACTTTACCTTCCTGCTGTCACAATATATATATATATATATATATATATATATATATATATATATATATATATATATACACACACACACATACATACACACACACACACACACACACACCCTTGCTGGTGTACTTATTAGTCAGAACTACTGGCATCACAATATTGCATTGAAAGAAAAACAAGAGACCACCTTGCCGTTTGCTATGTATGAAAAAAAAGACAAAGACATACTGCCAATTTTAGCACATATTTTACTCCCCTATACACAAGCTCAAGTAGCAATTAATGGGTTTTCCAGAAAGTGAGACCCTATTAAAGTAAGCTTTAAAAGTTTCTCACACATCTAAATTGGACTAATTAGTGTATAAAAACATAAAAATTCTTTAAAAGGTTTTGATTTCTTTTTAATGTTAACAATATAGCTAATAAAAAAACAAAGATTTAAATAAAAAGATATAATTTAAGTGAGGCTAAACACTGGATTAGGGAATTGCTGTATAGTTAAAAATTTGCAGTCAAAGGAGAAGTCCAGCCTGAGCTTGTTTGGCTGGGCTTCTCCTGTGGATCACAGGAGTGCAATTTGTTTTGCACTCCTGTGACCCGTTTTCAGCAGATAGCAGATTGAAGTCACAGGAATCGGTCCAGGCATCCCAACAATAAAGTCTGGATCCGCCAGGTGCCTGGGCTGACACCTGGCTCAGCCTCTTAGCGAGCCACTGAGAGCCTGAGACGGCCAATGCGCCCCCTCCACAGCTCAGCGCTCCAATGGGAACAGAGAGAGAAGAGCAGAGAGCTGCGACTGACAGTCTACAGCTCTCTGCTCACGGAGCTCTGAAAACCGAGTGATCATCGGTGTTCGATTGCTCGGTTTTCAGTGTGTACGCGCCGAGGGACCAATGCTGCATCCACCTAGGTAAGTATTAATATGCAAAAAAAGAAACTCATACTTCTCTTTTAAGTTCAACAAGTTTACTGAGAACTGGTGTAACCATTGCTACATTAAGTGATAAGTGAAGCAAAATTGCATCAAACTTATAACGCTTCAAGTGTGAGCCTCGGGACAGGCAGTACGGCAAGTGCACAAATCCCATGTGTTGGAGGTTAAAAGAAACGGATCTTTGAAAGCTTTAACACAGAGATGGCTCCGAGCAATCTGTCACATTTAGTAATGTCGGCGGAATGAAAAACCAGCTTAGATCTCAGACGGTTAAGAAAGCAAAGTGCCGTTCGCTCCCCTCCTCTCTGCAGTAAGGTAGAATGATGATAATGTTGGGGGATCCTGGAACCCTAACCACATAACCAGGCAGGGCCGTCTTTAATATTGATTGGACACCGGGCAAAAATGTTCTTGCCCCCCCCCCCCACCCCTGCAATTTCACTGTCCACGTGCTCTGAGACATACAATAAATATCAGCTAGACTTAAATCAGTTTACTGTTGGTTACTGCAATTGGTTGCCAGAGGTTACAGCATATCATTACCACTTACTGACTGGTTGCTAGAGATTACAGCACACATTACGGCTCACTGATTAGTTGCTAGAGGTTACAGTACATGATTTCTGCTTATTTATTGGTTGCTAGAGATTACTGTACAGTAATACTGCTCACTGATTGGTTGCTAGAGGTTACAGCCCATCATCTCACTGCAGAGGGGCATGATATACATATAAATGCCACCTTTATTTACATATGAATGCTGCCGGCCTCAGCTATTTACACATGAATGCTCCCGTTATTTGCATATGAATGGCGGTTATTTACATGTAAACACGGGGTCTGCAGGTGAGTCATCTGTCTACAATAGGGCAGAGCTGGGCAGCATTAGTAGCAACACTTCACACTGAGATGTCGGGGCACATCACAGGACTAAATCTTTAAGGGACAAGGGAATTTTAACTAGGATAGTTGGCACGTATGAGGCAGCTGCTTTGGGCCCCACAACAATGACAGGGCCCAGGGCAGCTGCCCCTTTTGCCCTGCCTTAAAGACGGCTCTGTAACCAGGTCTATGTATTAAATGAAGAGACAGGAGGATTTGAGGCACCCTTAGGCCCCTTTCACACTAGCGGACCGTATGTCCGCTTTTTCATCCATCCGTTTATGGATGAAAAAGGGACATACATTGGTTCCTATGAGATCGCGTGTGTCAGCAGATGAACATCCGCTGACACCCGATCTCCTCCGCGTCCGCCATACCCCGATTCTGCAGACGGAGGAAAATACTATTTTTCAATCCGTCTGCAGAGCGGATCGGATGAACACGGACAGACGGCCCGTGTTCATCCGATCCCCCCATAGGGGAGAGCGGAGATCTGACAGGGCGGTCCCTGTACACAGTGTGCAGGGACCGCTCAGTCATCCGCCGGCTCAGCGGGGATCAGCGGAGCGATCCCCGCTGAGCAAGCAGGGGATCAGCGGAGCGATCCCCGCTGAGCAAGCAGGGGATCACGGATCCGTCCCGTGTGAAAGGGGCCTAAATCCACAGAAGATCTGCGGTTAGTTCTCCAAGATGTTTGGCGCAACCAACCTACCTACCGAGTTCCTTCAAAAACAAAGTCTACCTGGAATTGATGCTGGTTTGAAGCCAAAGGGTGGTTCACAACAAATATTGACTTTATTAAGATTTTTCTTCTCTTTATTTACTTTCCATTTTGTTAATTGATAAAAATAAACTATTAAGACCCCATTCACACAGGGGCGACTCGTCAGGCGTCTCAGCCGCCTGACAAGTCGCGTCCCGTTCTGTACAATGGAACCGATTTAGAAAAAGGTTCCTGTACTACTTCAAGACGACTTCAGGGCGACTTCCATTGACTTCAATACAGAAGTCATTTTTGAAGTCACCTTTGAAGTCGTCTTGAAGACGCCCAGCACAGTCGCGGGACAAGTCGTGCCGCCCCTGTGTGAATGGGCTCCAACGCTTCTATTTCGGAAAACATTCCTAATTTACAGCATTTTTTCATACCTGCCTAAAACATTTGTACAGTACTGTATCTTGGCAAAATAGCTACACAGTATAAAGTACATAGTATATACAGTAGTATAGTACAGTATATAGTACAGATCCCATCGTGCACTGAATTTCTAGTCACTTAAAACACAACTTCGACTTTCACTTGTTTGGAATAGAATAGTAGGAAAGCTGTCGGAAAAAAAAAATTCTCCTATGCCGGCCATTCGCATGTCGAATTTCGAGAAAAAAAAATTGGGAAAATTGCGCACCTTTGAATAATGGTTGGATTTTCGACCACCTTTAGTGTGGGAAGGTGCCTGTGGCTCTGCAACTTCACAGCTGGCTTCCCACTGTGCATACGCAAGCCGTGCTGTGTGAATGATCCCGCAGCCTTCTGGGACCATGTGACATGTCAATCCAAGTGCCTGTTCCCCATCCCACCCCCCCCCCCCAAAACAAAAGCAGTTTTCAAAGGTGATAGAGGGGGGGGGGGCTGAAAAGCTGAACAGCCCCTTTTAGGTGAAGTTTTGCTTTAAGTATCATCATGCCTCACTGCGGTCACTCCTTGCTCCAGGGCTCTCCTATGCTCCGGCTTTTGGGTTGTCCTTCACCCACTGTCCTCATGTACAATACAGGGTCATTGGCCAGGCATTGTACCCAATGAGATCATTGTGTAGCCCGGAGCGCCATGTAAATGAGGCTTCGGGGACCGGTCACAAATGTGGAGGAAGTCTGCTGGAGCGAGGAATAAGACCAGTATTACACCTTATTCATCATCCCCTAGTGTGAATAGGCATGTGTAGTGCAGAGGTAGGGGAGCAGTGCCTCTGCAAGGGTAGGTTTTTCTAGTTTCTGAAGTTGGGCTTTTAGAAAAAAAACACAGAAGTTCCCATTGTTGCAATGCTGATATTTTGACTTATAAGGGGAGGCCAATAAGCTCTTACCCTCACCATAATCTAGATGTGCTAGGGATCTAAAGGTTTATAGGTGTATATCTCAGTAATATGCATGACATTTTTTGTGGGTCGTGATGAATTACAGTTCAAGCTAAGAGAAATGGAGTAGGTGCCATGACACAGTTGAATACCGAGCCGTGATTAATGGGAGTGGGTGTTGAAGCATGCTTCCATGTTTTACTCCTTTCTTTAGTCTCAGGATCATATAGATATACCCAGCTTTAATCCATGGCCACTAATCTCTTTAAAAAGTCCTCCTCATCTTTTTGGTACAGGTCCAAAATGCTTTGTGCACATTCCACTCGTTGCCGTTTTTGGAAATCACGGCTCAGTATTCAACTTTGTCCCGCATGACACCTACTCCATTTCTCTTGGCTCTAACTACAATTCACCACGACCTACAAAAACAAAACAAATTGGCATGCATATACCCACCTATAAACCTGCAAAATTTCAGATCACAAGCACATCTAGATCATGGTGAGGGTAAGAACTTATTGGCCTCTCCTCGTATTTCTAAGTTACCGACTACAGCCAAGGATTTCTGCCATCTCTCTGACTTTCCTGATCTGTATACTTGCTCTGGATCTCCGATTCATAAAGTTCTGAAGGCAGAGGATCAGAACAGCCAGGCAACTAGCATTTTTAGGAGACTAGCAATTTGTGCTTTAAAGTGGCGTTCCACCCAAAACTCGCGAATGAGCAGTGCGTGCCCGGCCGTAAAGGCGAAAGCTGTCACGGCTGGGTGCCCAGAGTGGCAATGGAGGCGTCGGCGGAGAGGAGCAACGCTCCGGGCGGCCGCATCGCTGGACCTTGGAACAGGTAAGTGTTTGTTTATTAAAAGTCAGCAGCTACACTTTTTGTAACTGCAGACTTTTAATAAACTTAAAAAGCCTGGAACTCCGTTTTAAGCACAAACTACACATTACTCACTTTTTGCCAATACAGAAATGCAGTTTTGGTTTGTTCTTTTTTTTTTTTGTTAAACACAATACAGCAAATGTTTTTTGGCAATGCTGATTCTGCAGATTATCCGCCCGGTGAAAGGCGATCAAATGTTCCCGATATCGGATTCCGCACAGCTCCAGCCTTCCAGTGCAGCAGGCATACACATCAGTGGCTCCTCATGTGGAAGAGGGGGAATTTGCCGCCAATTACTACCAGATGATATCACTTTGTGGTTACGTTTATTTTTCTGTAATCAGGAATAAGTAGGTTTCACTTAAAGGCACGATTTGTGGTGGTGCCAGAAGACTGGATGAATAGTGGGGGATTGTTTAATAAGTCAGCCTCTTGTCAGCTTTAATAGATGTGATTGATATCTCCTCTAATGCTCCATACTTTTACTGTGACGTTAAAAATTAGCAAAGGTACCTAAAACGCCAAACTGGAAAGGTTAGTCACCCCAAGAGCTGATATTTCAGTTCCGTTTAGGTATGTACTGGCTGAATCACTTTATTATTTGGCCTATGAGTTTTCTGTAGCCAGATTCCTAGATCCGCCACAACAGTGACTCAGCAACCCCTACTTGGATTTTTAGATTATTTTTCTTAAACAGAGAGTTTTCTCAACAGTAAAATCAGTCTGCATATGCAGTAAAGCATGCTTGTTATACTCACTGTAGAACCTAAGGGGTTAATTCTCTGCAATGTGTAAAAAGGCTGTTTAATTCAATCTTTTCTGATCCTCCCCTTCTTCCACTATCCCTTAACCATCTCCTGACTGAACAGAGCTTTTGGGGGACTCTGCACATGCTCAGTTTGGTGTGTATTGCAAGAGGGTTATTTTTTTTTTGTTGGGAGGGTGCATGTGATCAGCACAGGGCCAATCAGCACTGTCCAGACGGCGGGTCAGTGGTCCTGCAGCCTCATAGGACAGTCAGAATAGAATGAAAACTCCTACAAGCTTTAACCAGACACTGATAGAAGTCACATGACTGCTATATACTGCTGATCAGAAAAGGTATTTACTAGTTGATGTTTACTAAAACTATTGCATTTCCATGTCCTGTGTACTGTGGGAGACCAGATATAGTGACTGCAGGACCCTGGGTTTATTAACACTTTAACTGAAAATGCAGGAGGAGGAGGAGGAGGAGTGAGACTACAGCAGCAGCATAGCATAGACCCAGTGGCGGTGCGTCCATAGTGGGTGCAGGAGCGCCGCCCCCTCTCTCCCCTGCAACAATACATACATTCATGCATTGCATGAATGTATGTATGTATTGTCGCCGGCGCCGATGCCGCCCACTATTCAGATGGCCGGCTCCCTGGCGAGCGCCGGCTATCTGAATAACAGCGGCTGGTTGGTTTTTGGAAGTGCCTATCAGAGCCAACGGCTCTGATAGGCTTCCCGATTACAGCCTGTGGGCTGTAATCGGCTGCCAAATAGTTAACCAGGGGACGCACGGGATGTGCGTTGCTTGGTTAACTCTGACGTGTGTTTCAGCCAATCAGGTTCACCGGGACTGGCTACCGAGAACCTGATTGGCTGAAGCGACATCGAGGGCGGGAGAAGACATCGAGGACAGAAGAAGGACGGCGCTGACCTGAGGAAGGTAAGTGCAGGGCTGGGGGGAAACTGGCTGCATTTGATGGGGGGGAAACTGGCTGCATTTGATGGGGGGAAACCGGCTGCATTTGATGGGGGGAAACAGGCTGCATTTGATGGGGGGGCAAACTGGCTGCATTGGGGGGGGGGGCAAACTGGCTGCATTGGGGGGGGGGGGGAAACTGGCTGCATTGGGGGGGGGCAAACTGGCTGCATTGGGGGGGGGGGCAAACTGGTGGTGTTTGGGCACAGTGGCTGCGTTTAATGGGCACAGAGGCAGCAATTGATGATTTTTTTTTTCAGTTTGTTTGCGCCCCCCCAAAAATTTTGAGCACCAGCCGCCACTGGCATAGACCACCAGGGAGTCCAATTGAAGTCGCTAGCCGTTGTATGCGGCCATGATTGCACATACGTATGGTACTGGAAGATCATGCGTGATTAACTGTCATTAAAGCTCATCTGTCATGTGTGCATGAAAATTGGCCAGAAAAGATTTCCTTGCCCTCTCCAAGCTGGCCAAACACTATACAATCTAATTGTACAATTAGGCAACAACTATGTAATGCATGGGTCTGCCTGACAAGATGCAAAAAGAATGGGCTGATTAGGTTTGCCTCCATATCACATAGTTATGGTAAAACTAAGGCCTCTTTTACATGGCCGATTACATGAAAACCAGTGATTAATGCAGCTGGGATGACAGGTGAATGTAAACAGTGAAGACAGCCAAGAGGAGTTGTCGCTGTTCACATGATCCCTGTCTGCGTCCAGGATCGCTCATCTGTTTTTAACAGCACAACTACATGAAGACAGCGATGGCTCCTCTCAGCCTGTCATTATTATGAATAGGCAGAGCGTCTGCTGCGGTTTGCATACACTGGTCATCCCAGCTGTAAGAATCTGCTGGTTTCCACTAGTGTGGACTTTGGTTCTGCCTTAAAGCCTCATGCACATGGGTGTATCCGACAGTACAGTGTAAAAACAAGCATAATTCGATCTGCGGGAGGCACAGGCAGTGTGTACAGCTTGCTGGCAGCAGCCTGTCAAAATCAATGACAGGCTGAATTATACTTCAAAAATCTGGCGCACTAGCAGAAAACATTCCAAAGTTAGTATATAGGCTATCAGTACATATCAGTACATGGATGGGGGCCTGTGAAAATTCAAGTACGCCCAAGTGCTTGACTCAGTGGCTGCCGCTGATTGAGAAGTTAGAAGGAATTCTGCATGTGGATAAATGAGAAGAGAAGCAGCGCCTTCTAAGGCTCCATTCACACTTGCGCGTCTTGAGACATCCAAGTCGCATGACAAGTCGTTCCCCATATATTCCAATGAAAACCATTCATATATGTATGACTTCAAGTCGCAGCGACTTCAAAGTAGATCATGCACGACATTGGTCCGACTTTTATGCAACTTAAGAGACTTCAATGTTAACCCTTAAAAGTTTAATGAAAGTCGTACCTGAATGTTATACAGTGCAACAATTGTCCATTATAACTGATCAAAGCCAAAGTCGTATGCAAGTCGTACCCATCCAAAGTTGCATCAAAGTCGCACTCCAAAGTCTATGAATATGCCCGTTGTCACCGTTATTATTCGCTCTGGCGATTGAGCCGCTAGCGATTAAAATTCGCGCATGCAGGGATATTCAGGGCATTTATTGCGGAGACTATGAACACAAGTGTCTACTCTTTGCAGATGACTTGTTGCTGACCTTGACTTCACCGATTACATCCCTGCCTAATTTAAATGCTATTTTGCAACCTTTTTCTGACATATCTGGGTTGGCAATCAATCATAGTAAGTCAAGGGCACTGAACTTATCTTTGCTAAGCTCCACCCAGGCTACGCTCGAAAAATCATTTCGATTCCGATGGGAATCAACAGCTCTCCCCTATTTAGGCATACAACTGACCTCATCAGTCGGCAAGTTGTACAAAGGGAATTATCCGGCTCTTTTTAAACGGCTGACTGAAGACTTGGCTAAGTGGCAGGTTCACCCACCATCGTGGTTTGGCAGACTTCACTCGATTAAAATGAATGTTCTACCCAGATTACTGTATTTTTTCCGCACCTTGCCAGTCTCATTGGCCCGTGAAGACCTTAAACGATTCCAGAATAAAGTTCTGCAGTTTATTTGGGGTGACAAGAGACCCAGGGTGAATAGGCGCACTCTATACGCATTGAGGCGGAGGGGGGGACTTGGACTACCAGACTTATTAAAATATTTTTATGCAGCTCAGGTAGCGCAACTCACGAGGTTCCATTCCCAACGGGCACAGGCCATTTGGATGGCTATGGAATCCTATTCTTGCCGTCCCAAACCAATTTCTCATATTTTGTGGCTCCCTATTAAGGAACGACCGGCAGTGCTGAGCCCTACTTTATCTATGTCTTTGGAAATATGGGACAGACTCTCCAGATCTTACAAATTCAAGTCTCCCCATTCCCCACTAGCACCCCTGCTTCAGAATAGTGCGTTCACCCCGGGTCTCGCCCCACTAGCGTTCGATTGGTGGACTAATAAGGGTTTCATGCGCATTGCGGACCTCTGTGATCATCGGGGTATGCTGTCCGAAAGGACTATGACTGACAGGTATCATATGCCCCCAGCAGAAAGTTATAGATTTGCACAAATCTCGCATTGGGTACAAACCTTGGCTCGAAAGAGTGACCTAGCGACCCTAACTTCCATGGAACATTTATGCAAAAACTATGATAAAATCAAGGGGCATTTATCTGCTATATATTTGATATTGCTGAACACATCGACAAAGCTAAACTATATGGTCCACTGGGAGACCGACCTGCAGGAAACCCTAGATTTGGATGAATGGCATGGGATAGCCGAAACGGCATCTCGTTCGCTCATCAACACTTCAATAATTGAGGCTAATTATAAGGTTCTGCTGAGGTGGTATATGGTGCCGGTCAGACTGGCAACTTTTGTGCTAGGGGCTACCCCGCTATGCTTTAGAGGATGTGGCCAGGTGGGCACCACCTATCATATTTGGTGGACGTGCCCTAAGGTTAGAAGGTTCTGGATCAGGATATATAATTTTGTTTACTCTCTCACCCAACTAAACCTGACTAAATCAGCTAAGCAAGCACTACTGGGAGGTGGAGATGTGGGGGCCTCTAAATCCAGCAAGCGGCTTTTGACATTTATATTTATTTCAGCCAGAATCACCATCGCTAGGAACTGGAAATCAGCAGCTCTGCCATTCGAGCAGTTTAAAGGCAAATTGTCTTGGTTGATGCTAAACGAACGTCTGACCGCATTGGCCCAAGATAAAATGAAGCTGTTTCATAAAGTATGGGACCCATGGCTTTGCTACCTCACAAATGACCCTAAGATGTTTGCAGCTTAATTTTCGAATTGAGTTGGGAATGTCCGGGTGCTGAATCGGGGCCCCCCCCCCCTATTCCCCCTTCTCAACTGTTCTTTCCTTACTCTGTCTCCTCCCTTCCATTCTCTTGTTTCTGTTCTCTTTTTATTTATTTTTTATTTTTATTTTTATTTTATTTTTATTTTTTTTGTCAATTTTTTTTTTTTTTTGTCTATTTTTGGAGTCGGATCTAGACCTTTGAGGTTGTACGGCTCCCTGTTTTTCTAAGCTCCTAAGGGGCCATGGTTGGTCTAGATGGACCTCTGGGCTACCCGCACGGACGGTGGAGTAGCGCCCCCGCGAGAGGTGGATGGGGGGGCTGCTCTCCTGGGTGGGTGGTTCAGATGATAAGATTTGGGATGTGAAGAGGGGTCAATAGCTCTGCGGAGCGGTGGACTTATATGAGCTATTAAGTGATGATATCTCACTATGGCATGAACCCCTACAAGCAGAGATTTACTGTGTTGCCCCGAGTGTCGATTGATACTGTACAATGTTATGTTGCGATTTTTCCGCATTTTGTATGACAAAAACTTGAATAAACATATTGAAACACAAAGTCTATGAATAAGCACTAGCATAGTGCGAAACACGTTAGCCGGATTTTTTTGACCTGTGTGCCGTGATGTATAGCATGTATTTTGGATTCCTTATTTTAAAATAAAGGCTTTTATTTTTTGGAGTGCTGCAGTTCAGAAGACTTGTTCGTTCCTGTTAACTTGGGAGTCGTGCAAGTGTGAATGGAGCCCAAGTGTAGCAAAAAAGTATGGCTTTATTAAACAAAGTAGCAACTCACAACAGGAAGAAGGAAAATCGCTCATCTAGGCAACGCCGCTGTGGTGAGCCGGTCTGGTCCCACTGCGGTGGATCCAGAGAAAAGTCCTCGGCTGTGCTGGTGGCTCCCAGCAACTCCTGGTAGGTCCAGGTCCCAGGTAGATGATTTGAAGATTAAAAAATTATTGGAAAGACTATAAGGGTCCAGTGTGCATGATTAAATGGTGGCTGTCCAGTGAGGGAGTGCACTCACATTGGACTCAATCATTTTTGAATCTTGAAATCATCTACCTGGGACCCAGACCTACCAAGAAATACTAGGAGCCACCGGCACAGCCGAGGGCTTTGCTTCGGATCCACCACTGCAGGACCAGGCGGGCTCACCACAACGGTGTTACCTAGATGAGCGATTTTCCTTCTTACTGTTGTGAGGCGCCACTTTGTTGTTTAATTAAGCCAGTACTTTTATGTTACACCTAGAAGGTGCTTCTTCTCTTCCCATGAAATATACTTCAGCTGTACGCACATGTGAGGGGTACATACATAGGAGGTACGTATCCCCTGGGCACAGAAAGTCGTGTTTAGGGCATAGGGCCCTGTACAATTACCACTCGAACGTGCATACAGTTGAAGCATTAATTTTGACAGGCTGCTGGGAGTGGGCTGTGCATATCACCTATGCCTTCCAGGCGCTGAAACACGCCTGGTTTTTGCATGGGAGAGTGCACCCATGTACTATAAGCTCTAAGGGCCCATGCACGTTTACTGCATGTTTTTGAGCGCATTTGAATGCATTTGTAGCCCATTTTTCCCCAAGCTTGCATTTCCTTTGAGGTTACCTCCGTGTTCTCTCTTCTCTGGGCTTTTATTTACATGCTCTTGCGTCCATCTCTGTGCACTTGCAGTGCAGAAAAACCATCTTGCTGTACTTTTTTTCACTGCATTGCACCACAATCGTGTCAACTATGCTCCTAGCCTAATCTGGATTTTAGACTGTCTATGCAGTTAGGGTGCAGTCAAAAATGCATCTCAATGTATCAGGTATAAATGGGTCCTAAGGCTACATTCAAACGTATTCATTTTTAACACATGTGCAGAGGTTTCTCATTGTATTTAAAGGTACACAAGCTTACCATTATGTTTACTTGTGTAATGCATAGTACACATGGGCCAAATGTCAGGAGACATCAGCCAGTTCAATAAAAAACGGGCAACATTCAGCCCGTGTGTATGTCAGCTGGACCAACAGAAGCCGGCCATTTGGCTGTCTTCTGTAGGTCAACCATGCTGGAAAACTAGCAACCGACCAGCTCCCGATAAGCCCTATCTGCCAATGGCTGAGAGTGCTGACCGAAGTGTTCTGGCGGGGGGCGTCCCCCTGTCAGAACACAACAGCTCAGTGGGGGGAGTACAGCGGCTCTGACTGAAGCTGTCAATTTATTTTGTGCAACGGAAAAAAAAACTATTAGTGTGTACCAGGCTTTAGTTTACATCTGTGTGGTGTGATGTGTCGACAAGCATCGACCAATAAAGTTCACATTGATGTCTTTGATTAAGGATGGGCACAGGCGTGTTCGCAACCCCACGTGCCCAAGCCAGCCAAGAAAGCTGACATTGCGCAGCGTTAATCATTTCCTGATCTCTGCAGCCACGGATCAGGAAATGTCTCACTGCCTGTGATTAGCACTGCGCAGTGTCAGCTTCCTGGCAGGCGCGGGCACGTGGTGTTGCGAGCACGCCTAAGCCCATCCTATTTTTGATGCATCCTAAAGGGTATGTTGCTGGGAATGACAGTGTACTTCAACAAATCTACTAAATGCAATAAAAAAACACACAGGATAAACGCAAACGCATATGGGTAAAGCCAGCCTAAAAGTAGAGAGCCGCAGGAGGGACACGGGGCCCTGTTAGGAGAGGTACACAAACTTTGATGCACTAAATCATCAAAAACCATACGGAACTATTTCTGTCTATGAAAACACTAAAGGAAGCAGAACAGCAATGACCTACAAAATAAAGCTGAGCTTTGCGAGATAGTGGAAGGCTGGAAGCGAGGATAAAACGTCTTTTCCATTCTAAATCCTTCCTCTCCGCGTTGTGTGCAGATAAAACATGACAGCCGCACAGAGAGTGGAGTACTCATTTCTGTTACACTTCAGCTAATCTCTAATGCTTATAGTGGTAACAGTGCATATTGTGCTAGACATCGAGAGCAGCCCGGGTTTAAAGTCCACCCGTGCTTTGCCAACAGCGGTTTTCTTTAACCCCCACCTCCAGCGCTATATATTTACCTTTCCTTTAGCTCTCTATCCAAAGCCAAAAGTTGACGTATATAATTGATCCTTGCCGGTATGGAGGATAATGGGATGCACTGCATGTGACAAGGCCCTGTGTGAGCCATCCCTCAACTACCTGTAGCAGCACAGGCTTTACAATAAAGGGTAACTCCACTTTCGTTAAGAAAAAAAAAAAATAGCAAATAATATCATCGTAATATCTTTCACATTATACAGAAATATTGGGCTAACTTTACCGGTTATTTTTTGTTTTTTAATTCATTAAAGTGTATATTTTTTTTAAATTGTTAATCTTCCCTCATCTGCAGGTAGAAGTTCATTCCTTTGATCTAAGAAGAAATATTACTTTGTTTATACTGATCCACAATGTTGTGATAAAACTTGGCAGGCTGCCTGGATTTTTTTTTTCCAGCTGTGAGAACTCTGCACAAGAATCATGAAATGCTGTTTTGAAGATCGGGAAGGGAAAAGAGTCGCGATTTCGATTCTTAACGATTAATCGTGCAGCTCCAATCTGCAGCTCTGTAATTTTCTGTAAAATGCAATGCAATGCAATGCAATATGGCAATCTGGAGGTGTTCTGTACATAGATGGTGTAGAGACCGCCCCCCCACCCCCCCCAGAAACATAATTTTCTGCTTGTGTGATTGGCTCACTGATTTTCCCAGAAGTCTGCACTAAGATACAAGTCAGATTTCAGGCATCCCCTGTAATAAAAATCAAATTTTTGGGGAGATTCTACCAATAGGAAATCACGTCTAATGCGATGCAGCCCCTGCAATTTTACTCATTAGAGCTCTGCAGGTGCAGCAGCTGTTTGATAATTATAAAATACTCCCATACAGATTAAATTTGCACATGGACACAAACAGCTATTTCTCCAGAATAACAAAAAGGTAAGAATCTGCAACTAAATTTGTTAAAATCCCTGCAATGCATAGAGCTAACACAGAGGGGAATGTTTTTTCTCAACAAAGGTGGAGTTACTCTTTAACTACGGGCAGTTGAACGGTAGCACGGGAGCAATAGGCAGGTATTGCTTCCATGGAGGTCTGCATTAAAGTGAACCCATTTCATTGCCCTGAATGGATAAAGCAGGAATTTACTTAAAGTGGAGTTCCACCCTGAAAAAAAAAAATTTCACCAAAAATCTACAAATAAAAAAAAAAAAAATTATATATATATATATATATATATATATATATATATATATATATATATATATATATATATATATTTTTTTTTTTTTTTTACTTACCAGAAATAGCGGTTGCTATGCGCAAGTTCCTAATCTGCCTCTTCATCTTGCGCGGTGGATCTTCTTCCTCGTCCTTCCTACACTTGGGTGTCTTCTTGTGAATGGGGCGCGCTGCCTTCTGGGAACTGTGTGTATCCCAGAGAGCAGCCGGCCCATTCACAAAGCATGCGCAGTAGGAAACGGGCAGTGAAGCCGCACGGCTTCACTGCCTGTTTCCTTTACTGAGAATGGCGGTGCCGGGAGCTGCCAGGATCGAGGGATCGGCCTCGACGGGGGCCGACATCGTGGGCGAGTAGGACAGGCAAGTGTCCTTATTAAAAGTCAGCAGCTACTAGCTACAGTGTTTGTAGCTGCTGACTTAAAAATAAAAAATAAATCCCCTTTAAAGTGGTAGTAAACTCTGTATTTTTACCTACAGGTAAGCTTATAATAGTAAATTTACCCTACAGGTAAGCTTTATCTCCTAAACATGCACCGTTTAGGAGACATTAGTAGGCAGCAGACACTGACATTTCCACTCAATTGTGATTTTTTTTTTTTATATACCAAATATATTTCCATCCATTATATCAATATCTGCTGCCTAGCAGATCTCAAGATGGTCCAATCACAGCACTGGAGCCCGCGAACCCGGAAGTAACCCCAGGAGACATGTCACTGGTCACAGAACTGTGAGGGGGCCGCTGCAATAGCTTTGATCTAAGGTAAGTATTTTATGATGAGCTAGTATGCGATGCATACTAGCTCATTATGCCTTTGTCTTGCAGGTATTTTTTTGTTTTGTTTTTTCAGAGTTTACAACCATTTTTAATGACCACTATGGAGGAGGAGGAGAAGGAAAGGCACTGTTTTTTTGCTCTGTGGATCGCTGTTTCACTGCCTGAGTGTGCGGTGCTCTGAATGGCTGTACATACGCATGCACAGTTGTTTAAAGCAGGAGCGCACACATGCAATGTCTCTTCTGCAATAAAAACACACCTACCTACCTGCTCTCAGCAGTCTCTGGCATTATTATTATTATTATTATTATACAGGATTTATATAGCGCCAACAGTTTGCACAGCGCTTTACAATATAAAGGGAGACAATACAGCAACAATACAATTTAATACAAGAGGGCTAGGAGTAGTGGTCGACCGATAATCGGTGCGGCCGATTATCGGGGGCGATATTCACTTTTGTTAAAGAATTGGTATCAGTCACAAATGTATTGATAATACCGATATTGGCCTCCCCCTGGTGTGGCAGCCATCTTTTTGGGGCTCACTATGTCATCGGCCCGAGTACATATATACAAAAGCCTGTGATATTGATAACACTTAAAGAGGAGGTCCGCCTGGGGGAAAAAATAAAGTAAAATGTGCAGTTGCTTTCTATGTGCCCTGTTTCCAGCATACACGTGCAGTTGTTTTCCATGTGCCCTGTTCCCAGCATACACGTGCAGTTGTTTTCCATGTGCCCTGTTCCCAGCATACACATGGAGTTGTTTTCCATGTGCCCTGTTCCCAGCATACACGTGCAGTTGTTTTCTATGTGCCCTGTTCCCAGCATACACGTGCAGTTGTTTTCCATGTGCCCTGTTCCCAGCATACACGTGCAGTTGTTTTCTATGTGCCCTGTTCCCAGCATACACGTGGAGTTGTTTTCTATGTGCCCTGTTCCCAGCATACACGTGCAGTTGTTTTCTTTGTGCCCTGTTCCCAGCATACACGTGCAGTTGTTTTCTATGTGCCCTGTTCCCAGCATACACGTGGAGTTGTTTTCTATGTGCCCTGTTCCCAGCATACACGTGCAGTTGTTTTCTATGTGCCCTGTTCCCAGCATACACGTGGAGTTGTTTTCCATGTGCCCTGTTCCCAGCATACACGTGGAGTTGTTTTCTATGTGCCCTGTTCCCAGCATACACGTGGAGTTGTTTTCTATGTGCCCTGTTCCCAGCATACACGTGCAGTTGTTTTCTATGTGCCCTGTTCCCAGCATACACGTGCAGTTGTTTTCTATGTGCCCTGTTCTCAGCATACACGTGCAGTTGTTTTCTATGTGCCCTGTTCCCAGCATACACGTGCAGTTGTTTTCTTTGTGCCCTGTTCCCAGCATACACGTGCAGTTGTTTTCTATGTGCCCTGTTCCCAGCATACACGTGCAGTTGTTTTCTATGTGCCCTGTTCCCAGCATACATGTGCAGTTGTTTTCTATGTGCCCTGTTCCCAGCATACACGTGGAGTTGTTTTCCATGTGCCCTGTTCCCAGCATACACGTGCAGTTGTTTTCTATGTGCCCTGTTCCCAGCATACATGTGTGATGGCATGCAGAAAAATGCATAACAGACATAGTATGAACAAGCTCTTACAGTGGGTTGTTCAGAACCATTTACTTCGCCCTCAATGGTCTCTTTAAAACCTTTTCATCACAAAACAAACTTTTCCCAGCATCCGCCTTAAAAAAAAAAAAAAAAAAAAGAAGAAGCAGCAGACCCTGTACACGGTGACACTTGATATGCTAACATTATTTCACCAGAAAGAGTCAAAAAGCGTTCCACAGGCAGATCGTCTCTTTGTAGACTAAACTGGAGATTTCCTCTAATGCACAAGAATGAAGCGGCCCACAATTCCAGGGCGGAACGTCAATCGTACATTCCGTTTGATTCTGTTGCTTTGTGCTCCCATACATGAGAAGTAGGCTGCTGCTTTCACAGGCCCCAAATGTGGAATTATAAAAAAAAGATTTATTGTTGGACTATTCATCGCGCCGTGCAAGCAGAGTTTATTTGAAGAGATCAGTCCCATCATCTCATCCCAAAAAGGAAGTAAAGCAAGACGCTTGCCGCTGAATGCAACAAGCTGACAAAAATTAAAGGAGAGAGACAGAGAAAAACGTAAAAAGCATGTACAGTAGTGTGCTAGGTCTATCTGGCCACCATGGGCTTGCGTCATTGTGCTGTGGTGCAAAGCATTAGGCAGACCATTCAAACTGATGGGTATGAATAAACAGGTCATGCTGGGTTTTATTTTTTTGCAGGGCTGCAAACAGCAAGGTTCATCACGTGTTGTGGTGCACTGCAGCGTGCTGTAATGATCGATTCCCCTGTGATCAGCCAGGATTCCTGACTTTTAGGTACACTCCTCTATAGTCCGGGCCGCAGGCCTGCGCTGCAGTTTGGCGCACTTGTGTCCAACTCCCGGTAAAAATTGCATTTTGGACATGTGTAGCACACAGACCCCACTTTTGTCTTCCAATAGCGGGGCACACCTGCTACTTGCCCGGTATCCCCTCCCTGTGTATAGAGAGGAGTGAGCAGTGTTATTTTTGGGTCTTACAGCAATTACCTCTCTAGAGTGGATCCCTTCTCTCCGTTGTCTAGGCAGAAATCTTTCAGAATAAGGCCAATATCCACACAGAAGTAAAATCCAATCAGCAAGGTTTTATTCTTTATACATGAGGTAAACTTGAAGAGAGAGAGAGAGAGAGAGAGAGAGAGAGAGAGAGAGAGAGAGAGAGAGAGTAGGAAGTTGAGAAAGTAGGGGAAGGTTCAGGCACGCAACACTGAGAGCTCAGTGTCATTCTTTCGTCGCCACTCAAGCCTGAGTGGGTATTGCTCACCCGGATAGTCCCTTTAAGAGCGGTCCTAGCAGCCGGGATGGAACACGGATAATAGGGACGATGAATCCCTCTTTAGGCGAGTTTCCAGGCCTCTTCCCGAGATAGCAGTACCGTCGCTAATCTCCTCTGGGACTGATCCTCCCATGGACTCCTTTCCTACAAGTGGGCAGCCTGGGATTCTTCTCTGAGGTGTAGGCTCCTGCCAGCAGAGCCGGGCCTACATTGCAGCATCGAAACCTCAGGCTGAAGGTGCCCGAGGCCCAAAAACACACTCGCGCACCTCGTGCCATGCGGGCCACACTTACAGGACCGAAGGTCCCCTGGAACGCGCCCCGCCTAATGGCGTCTGCTCCTTATGTACCCTCTCCCAGCATGCACAGCGGGTTGACCACACCCACTGCACGGCTGCCGAGAGAGGACACCCAAGGTGCTGTGATACCCCCCCTGTAGTTCAACCTATGCCGCGGTGACAGTGCCACCCACAGGCAACAGAGAACACTACAGCCAGGCAGTATCACACCCAGAGCAGAAGCAATAATGAATCCGTGATTGGTCTGAGCCCAACTACCGGCTCAGACTACCCCTAAATTTCCACATAGCACCCCCAAATATTGGAGGAGGGTGCTACACATGGAAAAAAAAATGGGAGAACTGGGCAAAGGATTTTATTTATTTATAAGCGACAAGGAAGATGTCTTTATTTCATCCAGGAATCTATCAGTTTAATGTCTCCTAGTAGCGGCTGGATACAGCAATTTATATATGTATTTATACAGTGGAAAATAAAGCTGAATTTCAATGAAGATGTTAATTTGTATTATAAATATCTACCAGGGAAAGTGATGCAAATAAAGTAATAAATGTTTAGCACCTGACCATTAAAATGTGCGATCATTTTTACTCCCTCTTCTGCACATATTTATTAATCATTTTAACCCGCTATGGGAAAGAGAAATGCAAATATCAATTGGCAAGGTGTCATCTTGATTCTGTGTGAATTTAAACTTGTTTGAATTCCTTCACTTAAAGCGGAGTGCCACCCAAAAATGGAACTTCTGCTGTCCGGATTCCTCCCTCCTTCCGGTGTCACATTTGGCACCTTTCGGGGGGGTGAGCAGATACCTGTCTAATACAGGTATTTGCTCCTACTTCCAGTGAAAGATCGCCGCAGTATCCAGGGCGATCTACGCCATGTCCGGCCCCTCCTCTGTCCCCGCCGCTGTCTTCTGGGAGACACACAGCTCTCGGAAGACAGCAGAGACCATTAAGAATGCACAGCGCGACTCCGTGCATGCGCAGTAGGGAACCAGGCTGTGAAGCCCCAAGGCTTGACTTCCTGATTCCTTTACTAGCAATGCCGGTGTTCTATCGAGAAGTGCCCGCGCATGCGCAGGACAGAGCCGCACTCAAGCTGATTTGCCGATCAGCTGGAGTGACGTGACCATGGTGCAAGCGCACATCACAGGAGGCAGTTTGACGGGAGAAGGAATTTCATGGATACTATTGAAAGCAATATACAGGCGGAGGGACACCGTAGTTGTTACATTATGCCTCGCTGTTGTAGGACATCTTGTGGCTGTGTTGAAGGGCGGGTTTTGTCTGTGTTGCAACCCACCCTTACACACAGGCAACAGGCGCTGATTAAGACACTAAAGCCGCCGTGCAACATTGACCAAAGGCGACCTTATGCAGACTGAAACACCGCCGCGCAACAGCAAGGCACAATATGAGAATTACGGTGTCACTTCGCTCTGTGAATAGCTTTTAATAGGGTCTGTAATATTCTCTCTCCCGTCTAAAACTGCCTCCTGTGACCCCGCCTCTTAGAATGTCACAGTCCCATCCTGCTCCGGGTGGTGACGACATAAGCGGCGGGGTCACCGGGTGACATCATGCCTATATAAATCGTTGCGCACCGAGTACACGGCATTACAGCAGAAGAGAGCGTCGTGTCAACATCAAAGAAGAGAACAGGGAAGAAGACGACGGGGAAGACCGGGCCAATGCTAGTAAAAGAGCTGGAAGAAGATAGCGGAGGAGCCCGGCAGAAGGTAGAAGGCAAAGGAGGGCGCGAGAAGAACCGGAGAGCGGGAGAAGAGAGCGGAGAAGTCGGAAGAAGACCCCCAAAGTCGGAAGAAGACCCCCGAAGTCAGAAGAAGACCCCCGAAGTCAGAAGAAAACCCCCGAAGTCAGAAGAAAACCCCCGAAGTCAGAAGAAAACCCCCGAAGTCAGAAGAAAACCCCCGAAGTCAGAAGAAAACCCCCGAAGTCAGAAGAAAACCCCCGGAGCTGCCCAATAAATGACTTTAAAAACCTGCGTAGTGCGTTTTTTTTTCTTGACACTCTTTTCCTTCAGGTGAATGGGTAGGGGTACGACGTACCCCATACTCATTCACATAGGGTGGAGGGCCGGGATCTGGGGGCCCCCTTATTAAAGGGGGCTCCCGGATTCTGATAAGCTCCCCGCCCGCAGACCCCAACAGCCAATGGTCAGGGTTGTCGGGAAGAGGCCCTTGTCCTCATCAACATGGGGACAAGGTGCTTTGGGGTGGGGGAGCCACAGGGCGCCCCCCCTGCCCCACAGCACCCACCCCCCATTTTGAGGGCATGCAGCCTGGTACGGTTCTAGGAGGGGGGGCGCTCGCTCGTCCCCACCCCCTTTCCTGACCGGCCGGGCTGCGTGCTCAGATAAGGTTCTGGTATGGGTTTTGGGGAGACCCCCACGCCGTTTTTTCAGCGTAGGGGTTACCCTTAAAATCCATACCAGACCTAAGGGCCTGGTATGCTCCTGAAGGGGAACCCATGCCGGTTTTTTATTTAAAATTTAGCGTGGAGATCCCCCTCATGATTCATACCAAACACAGTGCCTGGTATTGGCGGGAATCCAAGTCGGATACCCGTTCATTGAAAGTCGGACGTATGCCGGCTTCAACACATTTTTCCTTTCCCGGCAAGCCACCTTGGCGCTGGCTCCCGCGACAGGGCTCGTAGGTGGTCAATCTCGCAGATAAAAGCAGCGAGATTGACACAATATCGCGGTCACCTACTGTAGTGTAAGGGCCTGCCTGATTGAATACAAATTAAAAGCATTTAGGTTTGACCTCATATTACAGTGCCTTGAAAAAGTATTCATACCCCTTGAAATTTTCCACATTTTGTCATGTTACAACCAAAAACTTAAATGTATTTTATTGGGATTTTATGTGATAGATCAACACAAAGTGGCACATAATTGTGAAGTGGAAGGAAAATGATAAATGGTTTTCAATTTTTTTTACAAATAAATATCTGAAAAGTGTGGGATTAATTTGTTTTCAGCCCCCTTTACTCTGATACCCCTAATTAAAATCTAGTGGAACCAATTGCCTTTAGAAGTCACCTAATTCGTAACTAGAGTCTACCTTTATTCTCAGTATAAAAACAGCTGTTTTGTAAAGCCTTCAGAGGTTCATTAGAGAACCTTAGTGATCAAACAGCATCATGAAGGCCAAGGAACACACCAGACAGGTCAGGGATAAAGTTGTGGAGAAGTAGTTTAAAGCAGGGTTAGGTTATAAAAAAAAATACCCCAAGCTTTGAACATCTCACAGAGCACTGTTCAATCCATCATCCGAAAATGGAAAGAGTATGGCACAACGGCAAACCTACCAAGACATGGCCGTCCACCTAAACTGACAGGCCGGGCAAGGAGAGCATTAATCAGAGAAGCAGCCAAGAGGCCACACAGCTCAGGTGGGAGAATCTGTCCACAGGACAATTATTAGTTGTGCACTCCACAAATCTGGTCTTTATGGAAGAGTGGCAAGAAGAAAGCCATTGTTGAAAGAAAGCCATAAGAAGTCCAGTTTGCCGTTTGCGAGAAGCCATGTGGGGGACACAGCAAACATGTGGAAGAAGGTGCTCTGGTCAGATGAGACCAAAATTATACTTTTTGGCCTAAAAGCAAAATGTTATGTGTGGCACAAAACTAACACTGCGCATCACCCTGAACACACCATCCCCACGTGAAACATGGTGGTGTTCTATCGAAAATGCGCATGTGCAGTACCCAACGTCACTCCAGCTGATATGTTGATCAGCTAGGGTGAGGTCAACAATGCCCATGCGCAGATCGTTTGAGGCATTATCCGACGATCTGCAAAATGCAGAGGGATAATGTTATTGTCCGATTCTGCCTCGCTGTTGCAGGGTGGGTTTTGGGTGTGTTGCAGGGCGGGTTCAGTGTGTTTAAGGGCGGGTTTTGGTGTATTGCAGTTTTACCCACCCTGTAAGACAGCCAAAACCTGCCCTGAAACACAGCAAACCCCACCTTTCAACACACCAAAACCTGCCCTTCAACACACTGAACCCGCCCTGCAACAGCAAGGCAGAATCGGACAATTAAGTTCTCCCTCAGATAATGCCTCAGACGATCTGAACATGCGCAGTGTTGACGTCACGCCAGCTGATCAACATATCAGCTGGAGTGACGTTGCATGATGCACATGTCCAGCCCGTCTGAGGCATTATCCGGAGACAGTATTCGATGGCAGTGGCAGCATCATGTTGTGGGGATGCTTTTCTTCTGCAGGGACAGGGAGAGTGGGTATTGATCACCCGGATAGTCCCCTCTCACATGGCCTAGCAGCCGGGATGACACACGAACCAGCAACAGGGCAGTCTCTGCCACAGACTGCCCAAGATGAAGTGGGTCTCTACCACAGACCTTTTAAAGTTGAGCAAATGGATAGTGCAGGAATCCTCTGCCACAGGATTTCAGTCCCGAACTTCCAACCGTGCAGTTAAAGAACCTTTAAGTCGATCCGGCGAACTGCTTGGCTTTTAAAATAGTGGATCCCCTCTTAACAAAGTCACTGGGCCTCTCCCGAGACATTAGCACTTTGCTGGTCTCCTAAAGGGCAGGTCCTCCCCTGGCTTCCTTCATTAAGCAGCTTCCTCCCTCTTGGTGGACAGCTTGGGATCCCCTTTTGAATTGTAGGCCCCAGCCAGACTAGCTGGGCCTACTCGATAGCGATGCAGCCTCGGGCCAACATGGCACTGAGACCGGAACCACACACAACACACCTCGCACCCGAAGGGCCACGAGGCGAAGACGGACCCCCCACCCACAATGGCGTCTTAAATATCCCCTCCCAGCAGGCACAGCGGGTCGACCACGCCCACTGAACCGCCATCGAGAGGGGACACTCAATACACCATGGTCTGCCTGCATTCCAACATGAGCCCGAGGTGGCAGCTCCACCCACAGGCAACAAGAGAAAATGCTACCAGGCAGCACCACAGCCAGAACAGAGGCAAATCTCAATGTAATTCAACAGTCTGAGCCCAACTCCTGGCTCCGACATCCCTCTAAATTTGAGATAGCATCCCAACCTTCTGGGGAGGGTGCTACATATGTAATGGTTTAGATCAAAGCATATTCATGTGTTAGAATGGCCCAGTCAATGTCCAGACCTAAAGCCAATTGCGAATCTGTGGCAAGACTTGAAAATTTCTGTTCACAGACGCTCTCCATCCAATCTGACAGAGCCTGAGCTATTTTGCAAAGAAGAATGGGCAACAATGTCACTCTAGATGTGCAAAGCTGGTAGAGACAAATCCCCAAAAAGACTTGCAGCTGTAATTTCATCCAAAGGTGGTTCTACAAAGTATTGACTCAGGGGGGCTGAATACAAATGCACGCCACACTTTTCACATATTTATTTGTAAAAAAAAATGTTGTTTATCATTTTCTTCCACTTCACAATGATGTGTCACTTTGTGTTGGTCTATTACATAAAATCCCAATAAAATACATTTACGTTTTTGGTTGTAACATGACAAAATGTGGAACTTTCAATGGGTATGAATACTTTTTCAAGGCACTGTATATGGTTTTGGTAAATCTAAAAAGGAAAATTGTACAAGATGGTCCAAACAAACCATTTATAAAATCACAGAAAACCTGGAGATCAGCTTTAACAAACCAAAAGAGAGCAAACAAGAGAAGTTATCGGCAGGGTTTACATACATTTTATTTGCAGTTGGGTTTTTTCTTCGTTTTGTAAAACTGCGACAGAGACTCCAAGTTCCCAACTGATAATTAAACTCCAAGCACAGGCATTTCGGAAAGCAGTGGGGGATCGGGTAATGAGTTCCAATCTTTGTGGTGTTATGGCAGAAAATGAGAGGGTTTCTAGTGGCCGCGGATGGAGTGGGTATGTTTGGGGAGGTGGTGGTGGGATTGCTGTGGTATAATATTGAGGTATGTGGCAGGAAACTGGGTTTGTGGTTTGAGCGAAGGGTATGGCAGCTCTACAGCGGGCAGACAGAGAACAGACGGCATGCAGAAATGATACACCAACGTTTCAAACACAGCTGGATACAAATTTCAGCATTTAAAGTATATCTAAACTCCAGGAACAAAAATAAATATACTGCAGGTTAAAGATCAGAAGTGCTCATTCACTTGGGCATATTGCCCTTACATAGGAACGTTCTGGCAACAAAATCTTGTGTATATAAAGTTGTCCATATGTTTTAGGTATGTAACATTTGTGCCAACCCCTACATGCACAAAGCATACATGGATCTTATGGGTCGCTGCCGCTGATTACACACTGATTACTGATGTTTACATCTCTAAATGTATGTGTTATTCCTGCACCGGTGACCCATGCACAGAATGGCCTCTGCCTACAATCACAACAGTGAGCCTACCATTAATGTCCTTATTCACACACTTCCTGTTATCTGGTGACAATGCTCTGTCCCTGTCTGCAAACTGTGTTGCCACCCTGTCACATGGGCTTCTGAGACTAGATGTGGTCATTTTAACACACATTACATAGGCATGGTCCACGGTTGTCACAATCAAGAAAACAACCCAGAGAAATGCTATGCTGCCATTGCTGGAGTGCAAGTAGGCAGGATGTGGCTGAAAAAAAAAGAAGACGTTTTGGCGTTTTTTTTAAAAAGCCCATTAACTGCACTCTATGTTAGCCTATGTGTTCATGTACACATAGCGTTTTTTAGTGTTAATGAGCAGTGGAGTTAATGGGCTTTTTTCTGAACGCAAGAAATTTGTGTTCAAAGTGCCGTTTTTCGGCGGGAAAAAACGCTAACAAACGCTCAAAAACGCTGGGCGCCAGCGTTTTTTGATCCATTGCAAAAAAAAGCTAAAAAAACGCTACACTGAAAAATGCTAATAATATACACACACACACACACGCGTACATACATATATATATACACACACACACACACCATACACACACACACACAATTGCAATAAATCACTGCACTCCCAAGAGTCCATTACATGTCAACTGGGATGCAGCGGCTGCATGGACACAGCCACCACTCCCAAATGAACAGCTGAATGGGAGTAGATGCATGTCCCTGAATGCAGAGTGTGGGTTCAGGGAGCACACCCACATGCACTCGCTCCCACACGGCTGTCATATTGGGAACAGCAGTTGTGTCCGTGAAGCCGTTTCATTCCAACTGACATGAATGGGACCACCTGCATGGAACACCTGTGCATCCTTGTGCGGGCAAACATGGCGCCTGCATGGGCATACTCTTAAGTATGCCCGTGTGAATGAGACCTAAACTGTCATTTAGTTAGGGTTTACATCCACTTTGACTGATGTGAATGTACAATATACTGTATATGTAAAGCACGGCGCAAACTGTCCTCACTATTTAAATTACTGTAAAAAATAACCTGTTAAAAAATGTTTGCATTGTTTTGAAGCATTCTTGCAACACTGATTATGATCCGACTCTACATTCTTCAGATGTGTCTCAATTCCATGTCTTCCTGGCAGTGAACAGGATACAGCGATTACAAAAATAAAAAATAAAAACACACTCATTGAAAGAACCAAACGGCACCATATAAATGATCTCGCACAATGTTTACGTTGGATAGTATATAATGTTGGCCATCACCGTCCCCAGGCTGGAACTTCCAGTATCGATGAGAGAGCGAGACTCGTGACAAACATAAACAATGTCGCTGAGCTCGTTTCACTGACAGCTCTTAGATGGAGGGTCAGGTTTCCTGGAATGTACCTTATTGTTACATTCTGCCAAGAAAACCAGAGCAAGAATGTGAAGGCAAAAAACACAAAGGGGTGGGTTTATGGAGAAACTCGTCCAATAATTAATTAACAGTGGTGCCCAGGTGGGGGTGTGAGTTATAAATCAGTCTATTAGCAGGTATAATAATAACCTCCAACTATAAGGGCATATTCCAAGAATGTGAAGGATTCATACTTACCATGAAGAGGTACAGAAGAATTCCAGTTCTGACTTTATTTCACTGAAAAAGTATCTTTATTTTAACTGAAAATAACTGTCACTTTTTATAAATAACGTTCCTTATCGATGTGTGCAGCTTTGTGAATTGAGACTTATGGCTGGCGTTAGATGGGTGCTCTGTACTTCGGGTTTTAGCGGATCTAGGTTTAGTTTCAAAAGTGCGTTTTGGATAGAATGGTGAACATTTAGACCCTCTGTCAAGTTTTTAGTGCTGTCTGTGTCCCAGTTGGGGAAATTTGCTGACTGTTTGTACTGAAGACTATTGTCACCAAGACAGAAAGTGATGGAAATCCAAAATGTAAGAGTTGCCACCAGAACAGAAGGCGAAGGGAAATCTTCCAATGGAGGCACCTGTTCCAGGGACAACTGTCTAAGGCTGGATTCACATATGTGTGAATTGGAGGCAGGTTTCCCCGCATTCAGTTCGCAATGGAGACGGTTCACACCGGCCCGGGGCAGCCGCAGTCCGCATTCCAAAAAGGACTCCTGTGTGTCTTTGGGTCCGATTCAGGTGCAAATTCAGGCAAAAATCTAGGCCTGATTCACATTTGAACCGGTGAACAGGGACGTACCAGACCCCATGCTGTGAACCTGGCCTAAAGCCTCATACACACGATCGGACTTCCATCAGACTTTTAGGTGGATTTTGGCCGAAGGGCTTTTGGCCGTGAACTTGGTAGCCATACACACGACAGGACTTTTTCAGCCAACAAACACGAACGTAATGATGTAATAGTAAATATAAAAGTACTACGTGGTTTTTATGCTCTTTAGCGCCACCCTTTGGGCAACTTCTGCTATTGTTGTCTGATCTTTAGCATTGGTTCTGAGTATGCGTGTTTGTACTTTGGACTTTAGTCCGATGGACTGGTCTACACACGATTGGATTTTGCTCAATCGGACATTTGTTGCCGGAAAGTTTGTCTGTTTGCACAGCAAACATTTGTCCGATGAAAAAGCGAAAAGGTTTGTCCGATGGAGCGTACACACGGACAGATTGTACGCTAAAACAGGTCCGTCGGACGTTTGTTGTCAAAAAGTCAGATCGTGTGTATGGACCTTTAGAGAGAAATTCCTCTTACTTTGGGAGATTTCTTCTAATTTCCTGTTGCATCTCTGGGAAATTTCCCCAATGTTACACAGACAGAAAAAAAAAGTAACATAGCAGGGGTTTTAGAAATGAAAAAAAAAAAATGGCTATGCCTACATTTTAAAGAGTAACTGCAGGCACGAGGGAGTACATTATTTTAATAATTAGCACTTCTGCATTCAGCACTTGAGTCCTCAGTTTGAATACCGGTCAAGGCACTACCTGCATGGAGTCTGCATGTTTTCCCTTTGCTTGAGTGTGTTTCCTCAAGGTACTTTGATATCCTCCCACACACCGACATGCTGGTAAGGTTATTTGGCTCCTATGCAATTTATCCTAGTATGTGTAACACAAGGCCCACTTTTCACTCCCGTCTTTGGCTCACTCACAGGAGAAAAGGGTGCCCGATGCCACCATGCCCGTACCCTCTGGTTTGCAGAGGTTAAGCACACTTATAACTTACGGTCTTGCAGCAAGGTTCTCCCTAAAGTTGGTTCTCGTCCCTTAGAATGTAAAGGACAAGTCTCTAAACCCCCCAAGTAACTCCAAGGTCCACACCAGTAGCAACTCTAACAGAGTTTATTTTCCTTAAGAATGAACAACCACAAAGTTGAGACAAGAGAAAGGTGTTAGAAAGGGCAGATCAGATTCAGACACTCCTGGCTTCTTCGCCATCGATCCCGAGTGGGTATAGCTCACCCGGATAGTTACCTAATGGCACTAGCAGCCGGCATGTAGCTCGAACAGTCAATCAGATTCCCTTAATAGATGCGATCGGGAGATCCCCTGCCACAGAATCTATAGTGTCCTGAACCTCCTAATGGTTATGTTGTTAGATCCCTTTTCGGATAGTTAACATCCCTCCAGAGAGTTACTGGACCCCTTCCTTCACTGTGATCTCTCACCAGTCTTTCGGAACGGTCCTCCCCCAGCCTCCTCTTCCAGATGCGGGTCCCCTCGCAAGGCGGCACCCTGGGATTCTTCCTCCCCGAAGTGGGCTCCAGCTAAAGGTGCTGGGCCCAGGGCTGAAGTTGCAGTCCCAGGACTAAAGGTGCCTGGGACTGAGGCGCACGTGGCCCCATGGCCTGGAGGGCCATGCACTCGGAACTGGACTCCAGAACCGTAGGTTCCCACAACACCCTGACTAATGGCGTCTGCCCCTTTTGTACCCTCTCCCGGCATGCACCGTGGGTAGACCACACCCACTGCACGGCTGCCGAGAGAGGACACCCAATCGCCACTCCATCACCCGTGGTTCAACCCAGAGTACAAGTGACAGCGCCACCCATACTTCTAAGGGGAACTGCACGCCAGGTGAAAACAGCAGCAAAGCAGAGTCCAATAAATTGGAAGATCCGAGGCAACTACCACTCGAATCACCCCTAAATTTAGTATAGCTGCCCCCTAAATTGGGACCCCCACTACACATGTGAGATTTGAAGCTCCTTAGGGACAGGGAGTGATGTGCTTGTATGGCATGTAAAGCCCTGTGTAAATTGCGGGCACAGCAGAAATGCCTGTAATAAACAAGTGAAAGCAATCAGTAAGCAAATAATGGTTTTACACAAACACTGCATAAGTGATGAGGTTAGAAAGTCCACTAAATTTACACCATATGGCCAACATTTGTGGACACCTTACCATCACACCTAGATGGACTTGTTGGACATCCTATTCAAAACCAGGCATGGGCATTAATATGGAGTAGACCCCTCTGCTTTTACAGGTATAACCACCTCCACTCTTCTGGGAAGGCTTTCCACAAGATTTTGGAGTGTATCTGTGGGAACTTTGCCCACTCTGCCAAAAAAGCATTTGTGAGGTCAGGAACTGACATTGGATGAAAAGACCTGGCTCTCCATCAGCGAGATAATGTTTTCTATACACAAACCTGACAGATGTCATATAGGTTAATTAATATTTAACAGATCCTTTCTGCCTTTCAGTAGATGGAAAACTTCCATTGCCAACTCAGGTTTTTTGTTTTGATTGGAGGACAGATGGATCGGCAATAAGATTGATCTCACAAGCTACTGATATCATAACAAAGATACTATGCTCTGGTCCCCCGGGGTGCCTTCAGCCCACCTTTACCATTTGTAAAGAAACCACCAAATGGGCAAAGTGGCAAAATCTCTTAAAAGTCCCAACCCAACTAAAGCCCCACACACACGGTCGGACTTTTTGACAACAAACTTCAAAATGAGCAAGTGACGCTCCATCGGTCAAACTTTTTCGGTTTTCATCGGACAAAAGTTCGCTCTGCAAACTTTTCAGCAACAAAAGTCCTACGGTGCAAAGTCTTATCGTGTGTACAGAAGTCCATCGGACTTTAGTCTGAAGTACAAACACGCATGCCCAGAACCAATGTTAAAATCAACCAACAATAGCAGAAGTTGACCAAAGGGTGGCAGTAAAGAGCAGAAAAAACACGTGATTTTAGGAAAGTTTGCAGAAAAAGCCCTGCCGTGTGTATGCTATGGGTGTTCCCGGCCAACGCCCATCAAACAAAAATCACGGAAAAGTTTGTTTGAAGTCCGATCGTGTGTATGAGACTTTATACTCACCTTGAGTACGCTCTTTCACTTCTCTGAAGCCCTCAGGAAAAACACTGGTACAAGGAGTATGCAACCTCCTCTCAGGACGTTGTGTTCAGGCCTTATCAGTTAAATCACCAGCCCAAACACTGTCATGAAGGGTGGGGTTGGCGTTACCAACCCTGTGCAGGCTCAGACATCTTACACTGTAGAGTTTACGCACCCAGGGTATGGACTTCATGCTCCATTCATGGGACAGAGTGGTGGGAAATTTTGGCAAAGGAGAGAGTAGGTAGATGGGGGGTTGTTTTTTCAATGACTGCAGAGGCCAAATAACTTGAACTGAGGTACGAGGAATAATAAAGCCCCATCCTTTTGGCTAGCCATACAATTGTGGATTTCTCTAGTTCAGCCTCCTCACTTCATTCCCTCATTAATGCTAAACAACATAAATGGAGGAATCCATACAGGTGGTGATTGTATTTAAAAAAATACAAATTCCCTTTAAATTACCTAAAAAAGTCATTGGTAATGGCATTGATTTCAAACAGACATGAAGTACTCTGTGTAAATCGTCTTGTTTTGACAAGACACAGACACTTCTCCTCTCAGGCGCTGTCGGAAGACTCGCGGCACAAGGTTTCGTCTTTGTAGCAGTGTTGCCTCAAGGTAACAACAGGTCATAGATGTGATGATACCAAAAGGTGTGGCTGTGTAATGAATATTGTTGAAGTGTCAAAGTATAGCCCTGTAATTGATATTACTCGTTCTGATATACATGCACTACTATAAGCAAAATGGAATTGCTCTTAAAAGGCATTCACCTGTGAAACATGGTAATGATTTTAGATTGTAAGCTCCACGAGCACGGCCCTCCTATTCCTTCTGTATTGAAATGTATTGTAATTGTACTGTCCCCCTTTTTATTGTAAAGCGCTGCGTAAACTGTTGGCACTACAGTATATAAATCCTGTATAATAATAATAATAAATACGGTAATAATTTCAGGCACTCGGAGTAAAGGTCTGCATACCTTTAAGGCTTCATGCACACTGGACTTAAAGCGGTTGTATAGTCAAAATATTCACTTTCAATGTAATTGTGCATGTCATTATTGTAAACCGATTGCTATTAGCCTTTTTTTTCTTACCCGTTTACTTGTGAAGTTACAGCTGCATTCACGAGTGGGGACGTGTACTGCGCATGCGCCGGATCCCCGTTCATTCCGGGCTACGTCATTTCCTTATGTAGACGTCAGCCCTGACATCCCGCAATGCTTCGTCCACATTACTCACAAAGAGCATGATGGTTAGCAATATTGTGGCCGCGCGGGATTACAGAGACAAGAAGAAACTGTGGGCTTACTACAGGAATTACTCTTTACAAGATCACCAGTTTATACAGTAAGACAAATAATGTGGATAAACATATAGCGATCAATCGATGTAGAACTATATGGTCTTTAAGAATATGTAAATTGTTAGGATAGTGTCGGAGGGTTTACTACCGCTTTAACAAAATGCCACTTTTACAGGCGTTTTTTTTTCAGCTTTATGTAAAAGCTCTGGCATTCAGGAGGAGTTCTGGCATTCAGAGGGGCTAAACAGAACAGGCCTAAAGGAAACCTGGAATCATGGATATGTGCAGCCAGCCATTGCTGACATCCTTCTGAAAATGCTAGTTGCCCGTCTGTCTCTAGCCTTAATGCAACAAACTGATTGTAGTACCATTAATTTTAACCACTTGAGTACCAGCCTGTATATACACCCTTAACCACCAGCCAATTTCCAGTGCTTTGATAGTTTGACTGACAATTACTTACACATACAACACTGGACCTAAATGAATTCTATACCATGCAGCCCGGGCCCGGCATCCATACCTGCAGTTCTGGAGCCAACGCTACTTGGCAGAGCAATCTGTATGTAAGGGTGGCGTTCTAACCACCTTTTATTTTGAGGGGGGGGGGGGGGTTATTCTTACCAATGGGCACCAACGTATGGGGCATTTTTCATACTGACTGGAATTGGTTTTAACTGAAGTTCTGGGGTTAAAGGTTGAGAAAGGATGTTTAGAGCAGGGGTCTATAGCATGTGGCCCATTGCTTGCTTTTATCCGGCCCTTGGGGCACTAATCCTCCCACTGATACAAGACACTATTCTGCCATTGAACACAAACAATGGACCACCATTTCTCCCACTGACACTAATAATAGGGCACTATTCCTTCTTATGATACCAACAATGGGGCACTATTCCTCTAACCCAATACCAAATGTGGTGAGGTTTACTCCTACTGATGCCAGAAAAATTTCCACTCCCGCTGGCCACGGATCTTGCCCTCCTGAAGTCTGAAGGACAGTAAACCGGCCCTTTGTTTAGAAAGTTTAGAGACCCCTGTTTAAGAGTGGCAGGTCAAAAGCCTCGTACACACGACCAGTCTTCTCGTCAAGAAACGACAAGAAAACTGTTGGGAGAGCTTTCTTGCCGAGAAAACCGTTCGGGTGTATGGTTTCTCGTCGAGAAAACAGCCGGGAATCTCGACGAGAAAAATAGAGAACCTGCTCTCTATTTTCTTGTCAGGATTCTCGTCGGCCTGTTTCCCGACGAGAAAACCGGTCGTGTGTGTGCTTTTCCGAGTCTTAAAAAATCACGCATGCTCAGAATCAAGTATAAGACGGGAGCGATCCTTCTGGTAAAACTAGCGTTCGTAATGGAGATAGCACATTCGTCACACTAAAACGAACTGAAAGCACTAAGACTGAAAAGCGCAAATCGTCTCTCCCCAAACTTTTACTAACACGCGGTAACACGAGATCAGCAAAAGCAGCCCAAGGGGTGGCGCCATTGGAATCGAACTTCCGCTTTATACTGCCGTCGTACGTGACCGCGCTATACAACGACGAGATTTAGAATTGACAGTGTGTATGCAAGGAAAACTTGACAAGAATCTCGTTGAGAAAAACAAAGTTTTTTTTTACAATGAGATTATCGGTCGTGTGTACTAGGCTTTACAGTACTGAGGCAGCTGACAACACTTCCAACATGGCGGCACTCAGAAGCAGTCTCATGGATTTTGGATGTCTCGACAAGGGAGGCTTTACCGGGTTAAAAACATTCAAATAACACAATAAAAGAACATATAATCCCTCTATGCAGCTAGAAGTGAGTACAACAGGCCTTGGGACAACTATGTACACTTTAGTGAAAATAATCAGCACGCTCCCTATTGCATTTGTCTCTCCCAAAGCATTCGCAAAAAAAAGGCCTTGAGTTTGAAATGTCGAGCCAGGAACTGATTTGAAGCTGTCAAGACTTTGCTGGCAAGGACGCCGTGTAACTGTTCTGCCACTGAAGAATTTTCTATTAGGATGCACTGAACGTCGTCATAACATTGCTCAAACCTCGTAGAGCTGCTGGAGCCTTCATCGTCCTCATCTGTAATTATTTATAATTGGAAGGAGCAGCCTGCAGGACTGGCCAGTGCAGTCTATAGAGGTAGCCTTCGCATGTGTAGCAGGTACGAGTTCCTGTACCAAAGGGCACAACAGGCCTACTTCATCAAAGTGTCTGAAAGAAGCTCTGCCAGCATGCCCTCAGCAGCCAGATAATTGCTTTACTTCCAGTTCTACACAAGAAAAATGATAGTATGAGCTTGACCAGCAGCTATGACTAACAAATGGCCGTACAACTTTAAAGCTGACCCATCAACCATGTTAAGCATTTGAAAGTAAAAGTCATGCCCAAGAGCAGACACCATTAAAAGGCACAGTCCTTTTACAAAAATGTAACGGATGCACTCACATTAAGAAAAGAAAAACAACGTGCACTGATTATATTTTTGCACTGAAGCCTACAGAGCATTGAAAGCACGTGGGTGCAGTGCACCGGCTCCTTCATCGGTTATCGCTTATATCCTAGCACCAGGTTTGTACAGAGGTATGACCTTCTGTTATGGGGCTGGAGGACTACAAGTGCAGTGACATCAAAGTAATTGTGCCAGCGTGGCTTGTGAGTTCCTTTGCCATAGTGGAAAAAACAAAATGCCAGAATGCCTAAAAATGTTGCATTTTTTGCGCCCATGGGCAAGAGCCCTAAATTATGAGTGTAACATAAAACATGATCCCAAAAGGTGAGCTACTCCTTTAAATGCCTATTATCTTAATGATCCAGAATCCCCCCCCCCCCCCCTTGCATTTGTGTCTAGATGGCACGGGTCAAGGTTGAATCCTCCATCAAATCTTCACTGTGGACCAGGATCCTTGCAAAAGCCCCCTTTGACCCACCACTCATGAAGAAGCTATGGCAGGACATACTTGAATATTGCGACAAAAGTTGGCTTTGTAACTGTCTTTTATGAGCTATTATAAATCTTGTACTTTCGCTTGAGTTCTGCTTTAAAGTGGCATTAAACTCTCATTTTAAACTTGTACCTACGTGATGTCACTGCGCATACGAACGCTCTGCATTCAGGGCACACAATGTGTGCCGTGGATGCAGAATGCCATGTCAGGATGATGACTCCTGCATACACACACATTATCATGGTCCAGCTATTCAACTAGCCGGAGGAGATGAACCCAGGAGGAAGACCAGTCAAAGATGCCGGAGAGAGCGCCGGAGAGAGACCCCTGTATTAATGCCAAGCCTGCCATAATGTGGTAGTGTCCCTTTAAGTGACTTTAAGGGCTTGTTTAGACGTGGTTGGGGGGCGTTAAAAATGTTGGGCTTATAAGGATAAATTCACCTTTTCATAAAAATAATAAAATACACATTTTTTGCAGGCTGAAACTTTGCATTTTTTATTTTTTCTAGGGAGACTGCAGAGCATTGCACCCATGATTAGCAGATCATGGGTACATTTCCCGGGCTCCTGCAGACCCTCAAGATAGCTGTCTGCCTGTACCTCATATGGCCAGGCAGTTAATTGAAGGTAGGAACAATCTCTGAACTACAAAAGGCACTCACCAGCACCCTTGCAGTTCATTGAGAACTACAAGCCATCAGCCGCAATGGCTTTGCGATAGTTGTACTTCATTCATTCATAGGAAACTGCGAATGAATGATGCGGCTGTGTCGGCGGAGCCCCGCATGGCCAAGTTCTTTAAAAAAAAAGACAGCGGGTGGGGGAGAAGATCCCCCCAACCATTGTCACAGAGCAGGGGAGATTGACGGAATTGGTCACAGGAGCTGGAACATATTATTCCACCCTAAATATGGGTGGAACATGTAACATGTTCCAAAAGGTGAACCTTTCTTTTAAATCAAAGTGCCGCGCTAAATAATAGTAGGCAAACAAATTATATATGCGAATAAAATGCTGTCGAGCTAATAAAACTATCAATATGTTTTTCCTTATGTAGCGCTACCCCCCAGCTAAGAGAACCCCCGGCAATCTACTCAACCCACCTATGGCACAGTTAGTCTAGGGAATGTTATCTATCACAATCTATACCTGATTGTACACACACCCCAACTATATTAAGAGGCAAGCACTATGTGCAATGATAACACACTGATAGCAAGTGGTAAAGTATAACTGTTTTACTTTTGGTTAAAAGGGCATAGGTTAGAACATAACACATAACTTGCTTACAGAGCCCTGCGGCAATAGATATAGCATTCAATAATAGCACAGCACGGTCATACACCGCGCGCAGCTATTATTATCTAGGCGCCCTGTGGCGCACCAAACAATACTCTACCCCCGGTCAGGCCTGACACAGATTTAACTTAGTCCTTAGAATAACACTTTCTTCGCATGCAACTTGAATGGTGGTGCACGTATAGAAAAAAACACACTTGTAATCCACAGGGTAGGCAATCTCCGCACTGGAGACCACTCAACTCAGTTCCGCTACTAGTCTCCAGTGAAACAGCAAATAAAGGCCGGTGGGCCAAGGCAGTCTCTAGGCCTAACAACAGTACAGCCTATAGGATTTGAGCAGGTGCTCGCTCACCACTCCGGACGCGATCCCAGTCCGGGACTTCCACCACTGTGTCTCCGCGCACAGCGCCTGCAACGATCGGGTCTCCGATCCAACTAATGTCAGCAGCTTGAAATCGTCAGACGCCACCCAGGCTCGCAGTGGGGTGGAAGGCTCTTTGGAAGTTGTACCAGGCCCCAGGCTTCAGGCCCTGCACTCCAGCAGATCCACACAGGAAGACCGGTGGATCGCCGCGCGGTGTCCAAAGAGGCAGAGCTTAGCCTCGCCTCCCCCTTTTATCTCCCCACCCACAAGTCTCTGCGGTGGCAACACTGCACCCTGGATGCCAAACGGGGTTCTGGGAAATGCAGTCCTTAGAGTCTTAAAGGAGACCCCACTACACTTATAAACAATAATAATTTTCCACGTGCCTAATCCGTGCTCAATATTTAATGTCCATAGTGTTTGATCCTTCAAACACTCCAAATGAAGTGAATATAAGTAGATCCTTGTGGTGGTGCTCCAAACTTACTAAGTGCCAACAATCTTGTGCTCCCCCTTTGTAATTCGCCTCACCTCAGGGCGTGTGACCGCACATTCAAGTTTGGTCAATACACACAGTTGAACCACCCCTGGGCTCTGTGAAAAGTGGACCTTGCAGGTTCCTGACCCGCATTGAATGTATATCTTCGATGCATATAACAAAAGACAACTAGATGGTGTTTTATCGTTTAAAACCACAATTTATAAAAAAAATCCCCATCCAGGGTACTCTCACATTTGAGGTGCTTGCAGCGCACCAATCTATAGCCAACAGAATAGTTTATAACCCAATGGAAGCTGCAGGTCCCTTTGCTTGTTCACAACAGGTTGTCCTAAATCTGCTTCTGCCTACACCGTCCTGTCCCCTCCCCAACGCGTGTCGACACAGGGAATCCAGCAAACCCACAAAATGCAATCTATTCAAGCGAATGAGGAAGTAATGCACGCAGTTGTGTCGCATTTGTGCGGCAATTACGGGATACAACAGGCGGTGAGGAAGCATCACAACGTCTCCTCACAGATCTCCATTTGGATGGCTTTTCAGAAATCTAGAGATGCAGGTCTAAACTTCACCCAACACAAAAGTTTCCTGTAAAAGCGACAGACTTCAGCTGACTACTGTCAGGGTGATTCCATGATCATTGACACAGCTGACATTAATATACAACACAAAACGCAGCTGTTGAAACTCTGAGACTACATCAGATGATATTCATTAAAATCTTTAAAACATTGGAATAAATAGATAAAAGGAAAGTCTTCCCATTCCTTCCTGAGCTGCTTCTCCTCAGAGCGGACAATGTAAACAAAGCATAAAACAAAGCATAAAGAACTCAGAGAAGATGTCACGATGTTATACCATCAGTTGACTAAAATATGTCTCCTCATAACTTAATGAGAATGTTTGTGAGAGGGGAAGTATGCTGCAGGGCAGGGCCCCTCATGAGCTCACCATGCCCTAAGATGCCATTTCTATGCTCATTAGGCCACTTTCCCATCAGTCTCCACTTCCCAGGGCTGCTGGCTCACACCAGACAGATTCCCTCTACTTCTTAGGCCTCTTGCACAAGATACTCTTGTTTGAGCATCGACTTTTTTTTATGTATTTGTGTGTATTTTCGCGCATATGCATTCGCGCATTTTCGCGTTCTTCTGCCAATAGTAAATAATGGTCATTAGCGCACATTTGTGAGCAATCGCTCGTATTTGCGTGCACTTACGCGTATATAGGAGTAATTTACTGACCAAAAATGCAGATTTTTTTTACTGAAGAATACATGCCACTTGTTTACGCGCCTGTGTGCATAGATACATTACAATGAATGGGCTGTACTTTAGCTTAGTAAAAAAATAAGCTGTACTGAGCTTTTTCAAACTGCAGTACGCAAGAGGCCTTAAAAGCTGAAGTCAGAATAGTAATGCTGTAGAGCAGTGGTCTCCAAACTGCGGCCCGGGGGCCAGATGTGGCCCTTTACTTGCCTTTATCTGGCCCTTGAAGCACTATTCCACCAACTGACACCATCGATGGGGCACTATTCCTCCTATTAAACCAATGATGGAGCACTGGTGCCGGGGGCGACAACTGTCTTCCAGTTGCGTTTCTGTGTTGTCACCCTGCCACACATGCCCCTGATTGAGACTGCAGGAGGCCATGCCAACACACCTTGTACAGGAATGTGCATCAGAAGACTGAAATAGAGCAAAGATGGACGGAGTGCATATAGACATCAAGTAGCTGAAAGAGGTTGAAGGAGATCAGCAGCACTGAAATACAAAATGGGAATGACAAATGCCACTTGTTCCAATCGGGTCCGCATGTTCGTTTTTCAGGCGGACCCGATTGGACCATCCATTGCTCTCTATGGAGCGGCGGATGTAAAACGGACAAGTGTTTGTTGACACCCGCCGACATCCGATCCTGTCTGCTAAAAACAGACAGATAGGGATCCATCTGGCGGATCAGATCAGTTGGGTGTAAACGGACAGGCAGTCTGTTTCCATCAGACCGCCCCATGCAGTACAGCAGGCTGTGTCCGTGTCCACTATGCATCAGCAGAGCAGACACGGACTTGTCATCCACCTGCTTAGTGAGGATTAGTGGACAGATCCGCCTTAAAAATCGATTCTAATTCGATTTATCCATTACAAGTACTTATATAGCACTGTCAATTCACGCAGCGCTTTACATACCGTATATACTCGAGTATAAGCCGAGTTTTTCAGCCCTTTTTTTAGGGCTGAAAATACACCCCTCGGCTTATACTCGAGTCAGTGTACCTGAAAATCTTCTTAGACTGCGGGCGGCGTCCATTGTTTAAATATCGCGGTTTCCTCCTGGTCTTATTCCGTGATAGGCGTTTCCAGCAAACACTGTGTTGAGTGTTCCGCCTATCACGGAGGTCCTCTCATTCTCAGACTCCGTTTCCCAGCAGACACTGTGTTCAGTGTTCCGCCTATCATGGACGTTCTCTTGTCCGAGGATGAAAAGACATCCGTGGTTGGCGGAACACTGAACACAGTGTCTGCTGGGAAACGGAGTCCGAGAATGAGAGGAACTCCGTGATAGGCGGAACACTGAACACAGTGTTTGCTGGAAACGCCTATCACGGAACAAGACCAGGAGGAAACCGCAATATTTAAACAATGGACGCCGCTCGCAGTCTAAGAAGATTTTCAGGTACACTGACTCGGACACAGGGAGGCTGCAATGGACACAGTGAGGTTGGGCACAGTAAGCTGGCAATAGGCACAGAAGGGTTGGGCATTGTAAGCTGGCAATGGGCACAGTAAGGTGGCAATGGGCACAGTAAGGTTGGGCACAGTAAGCTGGCAATGGGCACAATGAGGTTGCAATGGGCACAGTGAGGTGGCAATGGGCACAGTAAGCTGGCAATGGGCACAGTGAGGCGTGCAAATGGGCATTGTTGACCCTCTTTTTCGCTTACAGTAGCTGCTGCATTTCCCCCCCTAGGCTTATACTCGAGTCAATAAGTTTTCCCAGTTTATTGGGGTAATATTAGGTACCTTGGCTTATACTCGGTTCGGCTTATACTCGAGTATATACGGTATATATTGTACATTTACATCGGTCCCTCCCCTCAAAGAGTCTACAATCTAGGGTCCCGAACTCACATTCATACATACACATACTAGGGCCAATTTATACAGCAGCCAATTAACCTACCAGCACTGGATTGTGGGAGGAAACCCATGTGGGCACCGGGAGAACATGCAAACTCCAGGCAGGTAGTGCCGTGATTTTTACACGGGAGTTTTCTAGCACAACAGCAGACAGCAAAAATGCCTGCCAAAGTTTCTTCCCGGGATAAAAAACTTAATTCAGAAATGACAGAATTACAACATCAATCAAGCAATCTGCCATTTTCCATTAGAATGTTGTCACCGGGGACGCCACTCGCCCAGGTTAACCTCCCAGCAGCTGCTGTGCAAATCAATAAAATAAACTCGGCATACCAATGAGAACTTGTGTGAAAAATTGGTTTATATGTGCCGGCCAGCTCCCAACACTATTTCATCTTTTTTACAAAATGTTCAGGAAGAAATTTCACAGAATGTAAAAAATTGTCATTAAAAAAAAAAAAAAAAAAAAATCGATATCAAGTGTATCGATTTCCAGAACTTACTTCACTAATTTTGAAAAGAATGGGGAAAGGTTAGAACCCCTGAACAGTTTTACGGCTATTCAGGGCTCTGTTCGAGAGATTTCTGTTCTGTTTTACCAGATAGGAAATGAGGGAAAATCTGCAATAGGGAAACAACAAAAAGATGACAGAGGCTCTAGCATCCCCTACATAAAGCTTACATTTGACCTTCCCTGGTTCCCTTATGATCATTACATTTTTATATAATACCTTTGTAGTTCCATGCCATTTCTTACTGTAGACCCAGTAATGTCATCACTGGGCCTTTATGATTTTCTATGCAATGCAGGCAGAACATGGCTGATGGGAGGAGCTGGTTGTATACCACATCACCATGTCTTAGTTTCAAGAGCTCTCAGGCTTATTGCAAGAAGTGGGCTGGCTCTTAGGAGAAGTTATGCAGATATCAAAATTCTTTGATGGGTGGATGTCAGTCTGGAGGAGTGGGTGTTTCTAGGAAGACTGCAATTTCAGTACAGGAGAGGAGCCGGTACACCTGTGCAAGACTGAAGGGAAGAATGGAGATCAACTCCAACTGAATTTAAAAAAATCTGGGTATAGATGCACTTCAATTACTGGATTCATACAGTATCTCCCAAAAGTAAGTACACCCTCACATTTTTGTAAATATTTTATATCTTTTCATGTGACAACACTGAAGAAATGACACTTTGCTACAATGTAAAAGTAGTGAGTGTACAGCTTGTATAACAGTGTAAATTTGCTGTCCCCTCAAAATAACTCAACACACAGCCAGTAATGTCAACAAAAGTGAGTACACCCCTAAGTGAAAATGTCCAAATTGGGCCCAAAGTGTCAATATTTTGTGTGGCCACCATTATTTTCCAGCACTGCCCTAACCCACTTGGGCATGGAGTACACCAGAGCTTCACAGGTTGCCACTGGAGTCCTCTTCCCCTCCTCCATGATGACATCACAGAGCTGGTGGATCTTAGAGACCTTGCGCTCCTCCACCTTCCATTTGAGGATGCTCCACAGATGCTCAATAGGGTTTAGGTCTGGAGACATGCTTGGCCAGTCCATTACCTTTACCCTCAACTTCTTTAGCAAGGCAGTGGTCGTCTTGGAGGTGTTTGGGGTCGTTATGTTGGAATACTGCCCTGTGGCCCAGTCTCAGAAGGGAGGGGATTATGCTCTGCTTCAGTGTGTCACAGTACATGTTGGCATTCATGGTTCCCTCAATGAACTGTAGCTCCCCAGTGCCGGCAGCACTAATGCAACCCCAGACCATGACACTCCCACCACCATGCTTGACTGTAGGCAAGACACACTTGTCTTTGTACATCTCACCTGATTGTCGCCACACACACTTGACACCATCTAAGCCAAATAAGTTTATCTTGGTCTTATCAGACCACAGGACATGGTTCCAGTAATCCATGTCCTTAGTCTGCTTGTCTTCAGAAAACTATTTGCGGGATTTCTCTTGCATCATCTTTAGAAGAGGCTTCCTTCTGGGACGACAGCCATGCAGACCAATTTGATGCAGTGTGCAGCGTATGGTCTGAGTACTGACAGGCTGACCCCCCCCCCCCCCCCTTCAACCTCTGCAGCAATGCTGGCAGCACTCATACGTCTATTTCCCAAAGACAACCTCTGGATATGACGCTGAGCACGTGCACTCAACTTCTTTGGTCAACCATGGCGAGGCCTGTTCTAAGGAGAACCTGTCCTGTTAAACCGCTGTATGGTCTTGGCCACCGTGCTGCAGCTCAGTTTCAGGGTCTTGACAATCTTCTTATAGCCTCGGCCAGGGGTGTCAAACTCCATTTCCTTTCGGGACACATCAGCATTATGGTTGCCCTCAAAGGGTCGGTTGTATCAGCACCCCACCCCCCTTACATCAGATGCCAAGAGCCACCCCACTATCAGAAGTCGAGCACCCCCCCCCCCTATCCCTTACATCAGTGCACCCCTTTGCCTTGTGCTGTTGCCAGGAGGGCTGGAAAGAGAAGTGCAGGATTTGGTGGAGGAGTCCCGTCCTCTCTGCTGCTGACTGAAGAGACCAGGTGGGGGCGGAGACAAGGGGGGTGTGAGGGCCACATGAAATGGCTTGGAGGGCCGGATTTGGCCCGCAGGCCTTGTGTTTGACACCTGTGGCCTAGGCCATCTTTATGTAGAGCAACAATTCTTTTTTTCAGATCCTCAGAGGGTTCTTTGCCATGAGGCGCCATGTTGAACTTCCAGTGACCAGTATGAGAGTGAGAGCGATAAAACCAAATTTAACACACCTGCTCCCCATTCACACCTGAGACCTTATAATACTAATGAGTCACATTCCCCCCGGGGACGGAAAATGGCTAATTGGGCCCAATTTGGACATTTTCACTTAGGGGTGTACTCACTTTTGTTGACAGTGGTTTAGACATTAATGGCTGTGTGTTGAGTTATTTTGTGGGGACAGCAAATTTACAATGTTATACAAGCTGTACACTCACTACTTTACATTGTAGCAAAGTGTCATTTCCTCAGTGTTGTCACATGAAAAGATATAATAAAATGTTCACAAAAATGTGAGGGGTGTACTCACTTTTGTGAGATACTGTATGTTCCTGAAACATTCTGCAATACTTCAGTAAGGACACAGACCATGTGAAGAGGCCCCTGGACAGTATGTAAACCTGGACCGACCACATTACATAGCTGAACTGTAATTCTTGAAAAACAACAATCCTTTGTGCGACACCTTTACCCTTTATGAGGTAACCCCGCCTCCAACAAACCGGCACGTGCAAAAAAATTCTAAATATTAAGGAGAATGTTCACTCCTCCTCACATGTCATAGCTGAGCAGGTCTAAATACAAGAGATGCGTGATCTTCTTGAATCTTGGTGTGCTTTGTGTACTCCTTCCAGATCTGTGCTGTAATCCAATGTAATAAAGACTGGTCACTGCTGCCCTCTCTCCTTGTGCAGGGCGACTGGTCTTGTCTCCGCCCCTCCTGTATTTGTTTGCAGGCAGCTTGTAGTGGGTGGAGCCTGCTGGGTCCCTCCCATGGGTTTGCTCTATGCACAGGCTATATCACTGCTATTTTTACATATTAGTATCTGAGTTTGTAAAGGCATTAAGTGGATTAATTTTATTTATGGCTACTGAAGATTATATTTAAATGAGCGTTTTTGTGCCTGGAGTTTAACTTTAAAGCCCCACTTCACAATAAAATCTTCCCCCGTCCCACCTACTGGCCTCCAACCAACCCCTATAATATAGAAACAACCACCATATCTAAAAGCCATTTACCTATATATAAAAGCATATACTCGAGTATAAGCCGACCCATCTAATTTTACCACAAAAAAACTGGGAAAACGTATTGACTCGAGTATAAGCCTAGGGTGTCCATCTGCATGCCTCACTGTGCCCATGTGCATGCCTTAATGTGCCCATGTGCATGCCTCACTGTGTCCATGCCTCACTGTGTCTTACTGTGGCCATGCCTCACTGTGCCCATGTGCATGCCTCACTGTGTCCATGCCTCACTGTGTCTTACTGTGGCCATGCCTCACTGTGCCCATGTGCATGCCTCACTGTGCCCATGTGCATGCCTCACTGTGCCCATGTGCATGCCTCACTGTGTCCATGCCTCACTGTGTCCATGTGCATGCCTCACTGTGTCCATGCCTCACTGTGCCCAATCTCCCTACCTGATCTCCAGCGCTGTGTGACTAGACTGAATTTTAACATGGGAGTCTATGGAAGGGGTGCCCGGCTTTGACAAATCGGTGCTCCCCGGCCGTGGACAACAAACTTTGCGCACTTGTAGATGAAAAGTGGGGCTACATGTGTGCCAAGTTTGGGGTCGGCCGGTACTGGGTCCCCAAAATCACAGCAGAAATGACCGTTTAACATGGGAGTCTATGGAAGGGGTGCCCGGCTTTGAAAAATCGGTGCTCCCCGGCTGTAGGTCCCCCGGACAACAAACCTTGCACACTTGTAGAGGAAGAGTGGGGCTACATGCGTGCCAAGTGTGGGGTCCAGGGACCTACGGCTGGCCGGGATCAGGCGCACAAATTTGAAGACTCGAGTATAAGCCGAGGGGGGCATTTTCGGCACAAAAAAAATGTGCTGAAAAACTCGGCTTATACTCGAGTATATACGGTAACTTATCTGTAACCACAGTCATGTGAGGCTCCGCCCCCAAGCCTTCTCCTTTGTTTACTTCCTGCTTTTGGGCTTCTTCTGGTGTCCACTTCACTGCCTGCCTGACATGGACACTTCCTAGGCTAGTCCTGGTATGGGCTATGGCAGGGTCTTCTCAGAATGGAGAAAAGGGT
The DNA here is from genome assembly GCA_029206835.1 of Rana muscosa. NCBI lineage: Eukaryota > Metazoa > Chordata > Amphibia > Anura > Ranidae > Rana > Rana muscosa. The sequence goes on from CM055120.1 coordinate 349,696,736, forward strand.
GAAGGTGGGAGGGACTAACGGTTATAAAAGGGTAGGCAGTCCCCATGCCCAGAAACAGCAAAAGCCTAATAGAATGAGAGGTGAGTGGGTGGGAGGGATAGTGAAAAGATATTGTTTGCCCTCAGGGGCTTTAAGGCTCTGTTTACATTAGCAACCCTTGCCACCCCTCTAAAAAACAATCTGCAGTGGGTCACATTTCAGAGGCATTTAAAAAACAGTGAGGAGGTTTTATGTTGCCTTCCCATTACCCATTTTAACCCTGTAATGTCGCCCCACCATTCTGCAACTGATGCTCACTTGCCCATCAGATCCAGCATTGCCCTGCTATAATCCGCTGATTAGGTGCAGCAGCATGGTTCCTGTGTCGCCATCTTGGTACTCCTTGGTCAACAGAAGCGAGCTACCTCTTCCAGCTTCTAGCAGCAGGTGTTCCATCAGATTTGGCAACCTGTCAGAATTTGAAACGGAAGTGACGGTCCTTTCGCCGCCATCTTGCTACACCCTACACTCGTCCACAGTAAGGATACAGTGAGAAGGGGGCAAGCGGACATCTTGTTACACCCACCGGAGTTTTGTATTTCACAGTTATTTTTACCAGTAAACTGAGCTTATAAAGTGAAATACAGGATTTAGAAATCCATCTGACTGTTTTGATGTTGAATTATAAAAGCAGCAGTGTTCTGTCAAATTAGCAAACCTGTGAGATCAGCAGGTTTGCCGCTGCTTGTAAAATTCAACATGTAAACAGACTGATTTCTAAATCCTGTATTTCACTATATAAGCTCCGTTTACTGTTAAAAAGAACTGTGCTTTGCAAAACTCTGGTGGGTGTAACAAGATGTCCGCTTGCCCTCTTCTCAGTGTATCCTTACTGTGGGAGGAGTGTGGGGTGTAGCAAGATGACGGCGATGGAAAAGTCACTTGCGTTACAAATTCTGATGGGTCGCCTAATCTGACAAAACACTGGCCTCCGATGATGTTCGTAGCTCCGCCCACTGTCAGTTCCTATTCCTGCACCCTCCTGAGATTTGTGACATGGAATCTCAGGAGGCTGAGGCAGCAGGGACACATACTTTTCCCCTGGACGAGGATGGGGGCGGGGCCAGGCATAAAGTGTAAAAAAAAAAAAATCATACTGCGGAGGGGGCAGGAGTACAGGGAACCATAGCTGATCTGGAGGTTCAAAGTCCACGTTAAGGGAGGAAAGTTAGGGGAAATATAAATGTGGCTCAACTGCATGTTTTTTACCACCCCCAACCTTGAGCGTGAACAACCCCTAAGCGTTTAAAACTTATGTTTGGCCTGGCGTTGGACTTTTAAAGCAACTCTGTTCCTAAAAAAAAAAAAAAATAAATAAAAATAAAAATGACACAGTTAGGAGAATTACAATACTTGCCGAGCTGCAACTTGCGCCTAATCTTTGCACTCTTGCAGAGTTACAGAAGCCAAAGAATCAGTATCAGTCAACACTTCCTGGAGTGTCAAATGCTGCCAGACTCCACATACTGTGATTTTACCTGCTGGTCTTTACAGCTTTGCAGGGACACAGTGGTGACGTAGAAGAACCAATGTGCACAGTGGTGGACTCCTGGAAGTGTCTCAGATGTTGGTGCATCGAAGATTTCGAGGCAAGTGTGGCTGGACAGCTATTATACCTCTGTAGCAATACCCCCAGTTAAGAGGGCTGCTGTTATAGATTTTGGGCCTGTAACACACTGCTTAAGTTAGACAATAGTACATGAGCCTATGCAGAGACCTGCAATGTAACTGTTAAGCATGTAAACAAGCAATAAGTTCTAATGGTATTTCACACACTAAATGTCAATCAACAACGCTCGCGAGCTTCCCCCTCGTGGGCAAAGATGGCGCCCAAACAGTGTTTTAGAGTCAGGCCTCGTACACACGACCGATTTTCTCGGCAAGAACCAGCAAGAAACTTGCTGGCAGAGATGTCTTGCCGAGTAAATCGGTCGTGTGTACGCTGCTATCGGGTTTCTCGTCGAGAAAACCGACAAGAAACCTTGACGAGAAAATAGAGAACCTGCTCTCTATTTTCTCGTCGAGATTCTCCTCGGCATGTTTCTCGACGAGAAAAGTGAGTGTGTGTACACTTACCTGTCCTCCCGGAAGCCCGCGCATGTTCGAAATGAATTCGACGCATGCGCGGTAGCTTCCTAGGCATACGTAGGGTATACCAAGATGGCGGCGACGCCATCGAATGTGACGAGCGCATGCTCGACGTAGTCGATGACGTCACCGCGTACGCTCCTTTCAAAGAACCGCGGGTTCTTTGAAACGAGCGTGTGTACACTCGGCCGGGACAAGTTTCGACATGTTTTTTTCAACGAGAATCTCGGCCGTGTGTACGAGGCCTCAGGCCTGACTATTGCAGATACGATGCTCCGTTGGGAGAGATCTTCGCTAGCAATGGTGGTGCACTTAAAAAAGGGCATTTGTAATCCACAGGGAAAAAGAACAGCCATTTACTCGATATGCAATAAAGGGTTCAACTATTGCTGCACAACACACTGTCCCTCTTGCGTGCAAATGCGACACTCCGGCAAACTGTGGTCCCTGAACAAGGGATCCTGAGCCTAAAGATTAGTCAAATAATCCTTGAGCAAGTGCTCTCTCACCCGACCGGACCAGTCCGTACAACCGATTTCCGTAACTGGGCTCCTGTACACAGTCTCATGACTCCCGTAGTCTCCGATCCTCCCGACAGTCCTTTGAAGGATGATGGACGAGGTAACTCTTGGGTTCTCCCGTGAAGGCCGGAGGCTCTTTGGATCACAAGGCCCAACTCTCAGGCCCAGTCCAACGACAGACCCAGCGCAGTCTCCACTTGCTAGGTGAGCGACATCCAAAGAGACCCGCGTGTTGCTCCGCTCCTCCTTAAATAGGCCTTCCCCAGCAGACCTTGTGCCGGGCAATGCACTGTGGGTGCCCCGCTGTACTCTGGGTATAGTAGTCTTTTAGGCTCCTTAAAGTGACACCCCACTACACCTCCTACATGGAATGATTATTTTTCCTTTCACGTTAGTCTCTTTGAATCCAGACTCCGAGGTAATACAATGAAAACGTCAATATTCTAGGCAGCCCACCATCGGTCATGTCTGCTTATTTCTCCACGTCTCCAAAAGAAAAAGGTGAAGGTAGCACCCCCCATCATTATACACACCAGACAGCCAATAGATAGGGAGCTCTGAAGACAAGGTTTCTTAGCAACTCAGCCCTCCCCGTTATAGGGGAGAGGGGGGTGCAGGAGGACAGAGATATGTACTGGGAAAACAGTCTAATGACTTTATGGTCCCTCTAAGATAGATATCATTGCTCTTCCAGGCAGGTCACGTATAATGCCGGCTATTGTAGTAACCTTACAATTCCCCTGGAAGCCATTCCACACTATACTGGTGACAAGCAATAACGAGATTTTCCCGGAGTCAACAAAACCATATTGTGGAGGCTAATTAAACCAAAAGAGATTTTTATAGGAGATAAATTAAACACAAATGTGCAATCAGATACAATTTTTTTATTATCATTTCTACTTCGGCCTCCACTAGAACTCTTTGTGCTGAAGTTGATAATCCCAAAATAATTACACATATTGCTTGATGGACTTAATTTCAGAAGTAAGGGCTCCTTTAGATGGGTGGCTGAGCTGCAGTTTTACCACCCCAGTGTCACCCACCTGAACAGAACAGCCGGATGGGGCAGTGCACATACCACGGCCATGGCATTTTTAGATCCCAACCGCGAACAGAACGCTCAGCTTGCAGTTGCAGCACAAAAAACAAACAATGGGAGTCCAGAAGACGGCAGTAACACCTCCTGAACACCTGTCACCCACTGCTCTACTGCTGTTTGAAAAGTAATCCACTGCAGATGGATTGCTTTTCAGGGGGTGGCAAGAAGTATTGCAGGTCTGAAAGAAACAAAGAGACATGTACAACCACAACTGGGTATTTGGAAATGGAGAGAGTCAGGACATAACTCTGGGGAAGGTCAAACTCTGGGGAAGGTCATTGCTGACTTAAAGTGGTTGTAAAGCCTTAAAGTGATTGTAAAGTCTCGCGTTTTTTTTTTTCAATAAAAATAACAAACATGTTATACTTACCTGCTCTGTGTAATGGTTTTGCACAGAGCAGCCCAGATCCTCCTCTTCTCTGGTCCCTCACTGGTGCTTCTGGCCCCTCCGTCCTGTTGAGTGCCCCCTCAGCCAGCAGCTTGCTATTGGGGCACCCGAGCCGAGTCACAGTTCCTTGTGTCCTTTCAGACACGGGGCTGCAGCCCAGTCCCACCCCCTCTCTGTCCTGATTGGCTGGCTGACTGACAGCAGCGGGAGCCAATGGTGCGGCTGCTGTGTCTCAGCCAATCAAGAAGAAGAATTCCGGATGACGGAGGCACTCGTGGACGTCGCTGGACTCAGTAAAGTATTGGGGGGCTGCTTTGTATCCTAATGCATAGAATGTATTAAGATAAAAAAAAAAAAAAATCCGTCTTTACAATCACTTTAAGGTTTTTTACCTTCTGTGTGCTGCTCCCTGCACAGCATAGTCTAATATTCACCTGAGCCCCATTTCGATCTGGCTCTCTCTCCTCACTGGCTGAGATGCAGCAGCAGGAGCCATTGGCTCCCACTACCGTCAATCACAGCCAGTGAGCCAATTAAGTGAGAGAGGGGGGGCGCTGGATACATAGGGCGGGCCTCGGGAGCGAACACGCACCAGTGCCTCCATAGCAAGCAGCTTGCTATTGGGGTACTGGTCAAGGAGGAGGAGCCAGGAAAGCTGACAGGTGCCCCAAGAAGAGGAGGATCTGGGCTGCTCTGTGCCAAACCAGTGCACAAAGCAGGTAAGAATAACATGTTTCTCGTTAAAAAAAAAAAAAAAAAAACTTTAAATATCACTTACATTTTTAGCCCTCGTTTACACTAGTGTGAGCATATTTGTGCATTTGAACACACACCTTTTAGGCTTAAAATTTTTTGTTATCCAATGAAAAGCTAGTCACTAGGAAACAGAGGTTAGAAATTGTGCAAAATCATCAGATATGAGCATTTTTCAGGAGCTCCAATTAAAGTCTGTAGGGGTCAAAAATGCACAAGTCTGCCCAAAAGATCGATTGCAGTCGCGGATTGATAAAAGTTATCCGGCTTGACCCTTCAATATAAATCAATCAACTTCTATTAAGAGGGGACAGCCATACAGTGGTTAAAACTTGGCTGGTCAATGGTGAATCGAGTGAATTTTAACCATTGCATGGCCAGCTCTACACCGGGAATTTTTCTCAAGGGATTGGGAGAGGCCGCATCCTACTGAACCGGCCGAGATTCGATCCATCTATGGGCAGGCTGGTAGTACCCAAGTCAATCCATCAATCGACTTGAGTACAACAATCCGGTCGGATTTTTACATGTGGTTCCAGCTGGTGGTTATAGCCACTAGCAATAATCATTGTGTTCTGCCAGCAGGGAAGGTACCCCTCCTGGCCAAACACAATAGCGCTGTGAGAGGCATTTCCCCATCAACACTGACTGTGCCGATAGGTGAATCTAGAAGTTATTTCCCTGTATGTTGTGTCCTTTAAGATGTACATCTTAAGCCTCGTACACAGGATTTTCCGACGGGAATTGTGTGATGACAGGCTGTTGTCGGAAAATTCGACCGTTTGTATGCTCCATTGGATAATTGTCAAATTTTCCGCCAAAAAATGTTGGATAGCATGCTTTAAAATTTTCCGACAACAAATGTGTGATGTCGGAATATCCGATCGTGTGTACACAAGTCCGTTGGAAAAAAAAATCCAAAGTACAAACACGCATGCTCAGAAGCAATGCTCACCATAACACAACATTAGCAGAAGTTGCCCAAAGGGTGGCGCTAAAGAGCTGAAAAAACACGTAGTTTTGTGTTTGTTGGCCAACAATTCTTTGCCGTTTGTATGCAACAGTTCACGGCAAACGGCCTTCGTACAAAAGTCCGAGGCTTTGTCCAATAAAAATCCAATTGTGTGTACGAGGCTTAAGAGTCTTTTAAAAATTATCCTTACTCCCCGCAGCCGCCAATTGTAGGAGAGAGTTCCACATCCTTATTGCCCTAACAGTGAAGAACCCCCTACACAGTTTAAGGTTAAACTGCTTCTCCTCCAGTCTCATTGTGTGGCCCCGTGTCCTTTTACACTCCCTAAAAGGCCCGTACACACGGTCAGACTTTTTGCCAATAAACTTCAAAATGAGCACGTTTTCCAAAAAATCTTACCGACAAACTTTTTTGGTTTCCATCGGACAAAAGTTCGCTCTGCAAGCGGACAAACTTTTCGGCAACAAAAGTCTGATGGTGCAAAGTCCGACCGTGTGTACAGAAATCCTACTTTGTCCGAAGTACAAATACGTATGCCCAGAACCAATGTTAAAATCAGCCAATAATAGCAGAAGTTGACCAAAGGGTGGCGGTCAAGAGCAGAAAAACCACGTGATGTTGGGAAAGTTGGCAGAAAAGTCCTGCCGTGTGTATGCTATGGGTGTGCCCGGCCAACTCTCTTCGGACAAAAATTCACGGAAAAGTTTGAAGTCCGACCGTGTGTACGAGGCTTTAGACTAAATAGTTTATTTCCTATGCTGGGATCCCCATTGAGATATTTGTAGATCGCTAACCATTTAAATAATATCATATGCTGCCTTGGTACCAGCCAGTTTTTTCAGACTTCTAGTCTTTCAAGGGTTAAAAAATGAGAGAAAAAGAAAGAAAAAAATTGTATGTTAGTGCAAATTAAAAAAAAACGAAGTATCAGGGACATTACCCAAGAGTTAAAAGAGGAATTGTTCAGGTTTCCCCTCATTGCCCTTATCTCAGCATTCCTTGTTTCAAAAAAAAGTTTCATTTGCAGCAGACCATTTTCCTGAATTACCGATTCCTCTGGGAAGTTTCACATTCAGTATGCACAATAATAATTTCTGGCACTGCATTGAGTCAGTGTGAATGCAAGTCGGCGTTTCATTACAGCTGATGGACACAACTTGTTTATACTGTTAGCGGATCCTTGCAGTATTGATAGAGTAATCTGTAACAAAAGCAGACTTTCTGGCCTTAGCCTAGTTTCACACGGGATTTTTTTGAGGCTTGTTCAGAGTTTCTGTACAAAGTCTAGGCTGTGAACACTGATATGAAATGCCCTTTTCACCTGTCGAGGGGTGTGTTTCATTCCATGCCGCATTCCAGCTGCACAGCTCAACCTTGTACTAAAAGTTCACATGGACCCGAGTGATCAGACCGCTTCAAAGATCTGTAGAAATCCACGCCACTCACCCAATACAAAATAAAATCCCAATGAAATGCAGTAGCTCACCAATTTAAAGTGTTACTAAACCCAGTAATATGAAAATATTTCATCTGTCCATCCACAGTGCCCACAGCTTATAAATCTTCTTTTTACATTAAAATACTGCCACTATATACACCTTTTTGGCTGATCTGGATATCACAATCACATGATAACCTGCAGAGTTAAATCCAGAGCTGTGTGTTCAGATAGGAGGAGATTTCCACTATAGCCTGTATACACTCCCACATGTGTGATGTCAATATCGTGTGACCTGGCTAGCTCTGAAAACGAGGAAATGTTCTCTCCAGCATAAAAGACACATCTACCGGCAGAGATCTCCTCCACATCTCGGTGCCCAAGAAGATCCGGCGTGGTGGTCGGGCCTTCTCCCACCAGGGTGCCGTATTATGGAATAGCCTCCCTGTCGAGCTCCAGGAAGCCCCTACTATTCCGGTCTTCTGCGGGTTACTGAAGACTTGGCTTTTCACGCAAGCATTCCCTGTGTAGCCTCTCTCTTCCACCCTTTCTGACGCTCTGTGCTGCTTCTGGTTCCTGGGTCCCCTTTTCCCAGGAACTCTGCTATGCGTGTCGGGACCCTTCGGGGTAAGACCGCGCTATATTAAGATACCTCTCAACTCAACTCAACAACTGAGCATGTGCAGGTTGGCTACCCTGCCTGTGTGTTAGCTGGCCTTCCCCAGATAGACAGTGCAGGAGGGAAGGATCTGTGCACACAAGATCAAAGAGCCTTTTTACACAATGCAGAGGATTAACCCCTTAAGTTCCACAGTGAGTAAAACAAGCATGCTATTCTGTATATACAGACTGTTTTTACTGTTATGGGTTTAGTAACAACACTTTAATATGATTTCTTTCAGGTGGGCAGGTGGCTGTCTGAGTTTTACCACCCCCCTGAACTTGCAAAATATAGCTGAATGGGACTGTGCACATGCTGTGCCCACGATGCATTGCTTTGCAGCCGCAACATTTTTAGCGGGGGGTGCAGAGTTTGACAGGTGGTACTTGTGGCAGTGCAGCTTTTCAGGGTTAAATCAGTTCCAAGTTTGTCTGTCCATAGAGAGGAAATGACCTTCGGATCAGGTCCGCTTTAAAATCTCGTAGGCGGACCTGATCGGAACGCCCGTCTGAAAGGGGCCCAAAATTACAAACCAAGGGAACCGTTCAAACCCTTTGACATGTAGAAGCTGGCAGCCCAGGAATCCAGGAACACAGTTCAAACACCACTACATCCCTATTGCAATATAATACGCAAAAACAATACCCAATAGGGTTCCAGCACTACTTTACTCATTCTTAATGAGGCAGGCATTGGAGCAGGGTCTTATCCAATTTAAAGATATAAGCTGCACTAAATGTATTACATACGAGTATAGAACTTTATTAAATACAATGAGCATTTGTGGAAAACAGTTCCTTGCAGGTACTAGTGGCAAATTCTCAAATGAATAATTGATTAGCACTGAAACACTGACAATGTACAGTCCATATAGTAAATGCTTGGCCACTATATAAATAGCCCACGGTGACACACAAAACACCCCAGAAGATGTGATAAGATTGATGGAAGCAACCTCCACCTCTGCACACACTGCCGCTTACCAGCTGTAAATGATCTCCTATTACGGGAGATCACCCTTGCTTTTGACTTATTACCCAGCCAGGGCCTTTGTATAGCACATCAATGGTCTCAGCGTCTTCACCGATAGAGATCCTCATAGATATATGCATCCAATTGTTTCCCACATGAACAAAACGGCTTCTATAGTGTAAAATCCTTACAATTTTATTTAGAAGTAAAAATAGTTGCACTTACATTCAAGCAGATTAAAATATGTAAAATATCGAGGCGGCCAACTCTCGATTGCAACCCATCACTCCGGGACCTGCGTGTACACGGTAACGTCATCACGTCACTCCTTCATACACGTTTCGTCATACCTGCCGTCGTCCTGGGGCACCTATCCAAGACAGCGGTCACCAACCAGTGGTCCATGGACCACGGATGGTTCACGAGAAATTTTTAGTGGTCCCCAGGAGTTCTGCCACAAAATCAACATTGTGATGGAAGTATACCGCCCAATGTTGTTTCCGGTGATGTCCTCAAGTCACGCTGACAGCAAATACTGTCAGCGTACATTGATACCCGATGCTTCCTCTGTAGTTTCAGCTCCTGTGAACTCAGAGGGAGGTTCCGGGAGTAGTGCAGAGAGCGAGAGGTGAAGGAGGATGGGACTTCCAATGGTAGCGCTGACCACAGAGTTTGGGAGGGAGCACCGAACTCGAGCACATGGCTGGAAACGGAACTGAGATCCAATGATAAGTCTGTGTAAGGTAGCAGCGTGATGCGGAATGCCTGGGGCAGCAGGATTCAAAAATTGTGGGATTAGTGGTCCAAAAGGTTGGCAACCACTGATCTAAGACATACAAGAAGCCAGGTGCTGATTCAGCCAGACTCCACTTGAAACTGAAAGAGATGATCCCATTGAAAAAGGTGAAGATGGTTGATTACTTAGTAACAGCAACTCAATTTTTAAAATCAAGGAGATATCTAGTTTCATACTGTTTTACAACACTGTGTCATTGTCCAATGCGACACATTTTCAGTGAGTACACATTCTGAGATTCTCACCCATCCCACCGGCATCGCCAACGCTATAGCGGGGGTTTCCTGCAATTTTGCCTTAAGCTCTGTGCAAACCTCTGGGAAAAGCAGTGAACCAAGTTACTTTAGCAGGGTGAGGAGATTTCTGGGAAGTCCCATCTGTAAGTAAGTAGTGTACATTACAGGGTGGGAAGCACGACCAAATGTGGCCTATTTTGGACTAAAGCTGACCATCGATGGGATTTTAAATGAAAATTCTTAGGAAAATAATGTTCTAACAAAGTTAAAGGAGTTGTAAAGGTACATTTTTTATTTTCTAAATAGGTTCCTTTAAGCTAGTGCATTGTTGCTTCACTTACCTTTTCCTTTGATTTACCTTCTAAAGGTTTGTTTTCTTTGTCTGAATTTCTCACTTCCTGTTTCTCCTCACTAAACTTCACACCATCATCCGAGTGGTGTGGAGTCAGCCAGAACAGCTTACTGAACAGCTTACTGAGGATAAACAAGAAGTGAGAAATTCAGACAAAGAAAACAAAGAAAAAAAATATTTAGAAGGGAAATCTAAGGAAACGGTAAGTGAAGCAACAATGCACTAGCTTAAAGGAACCTATTTAGAAAATAAAAAATGTACCTTTACAACTCCTTTAATTTGTTTTCCTGCAGTGATTAGACAATTCGAAGGATCAGGATGGAAAATTTCTCTGGCACAAAATTCTAATAGTGTATGTGGTTTTTCGTACAGTCCATTCATTCCAAAACAAAAAGTAAATTAAATCTTCTGTTTAATATTTTTTGTAGAAATTTTCTTAAGAATTTTCTTTAGAGCCCATTCACACAGGGGCGTCACGACTCGTGCCGCGACTGTGCTGGGCGATCTGCAGACGACTTCAAAGGAGACTTCCAAAATGACTTCTGTATAGAAGTCAATGGAAGTCGCCTTGAAGTCGTCTTGAAGTAGTACAGGAACCTTTTTCCAAGTCGGAGCGACTTCAGTCGCTCCGCTTAGAACGGTTCCATTGTACAGAATGGGACGCGACTCGTGAGGCGGCTGAGACGCCTGACGAGTCGCCCCTGTGTGAATCGGGTCTTAGAGTTCCGTCCATCTACGGCCAGCTTTAGAAACCTGTAGCAGGGTGTCCATTGAAATGAAAAGGCAATTTTTTAACAGCAGTACAATACAAAATGAAATGTAACAATTATATATCTACCGTATATACTCGAGTATAAGCCGACCCGCATACAAGCCGAGGCACCTAATTTTACCACAAAAAACTGGGAAAACGTATTGACTCGAGTATAAGCCTAGGGTATCCATCTGCATGCCTCACTGTGCCCAATCTCCCTACCTGATCTCCTGCGCTGTGTGACTAGACTGACTTTTAACATGGGAGTCTATGGAAGGGGTGCCCGGCTTTTAAAAATGGGTGCTCCCCGGCCACCAAAATTTGCACACTTGTAGAGGAAGCGCGGGGCTACATGTGTGCCAAGTTTAGGGTCCAGGGGACCTACGGCTGTCCGGAATCAGGCGCACAAAGTTGAAGTCGGACACAGACTCGAGTATAAGCCAAGGGGGGCATTTTCAGCACAAAAAAAAAAAAAAGTGCTGAAAAACTCGGCTTATACTCGAGTATATACGGTAAGTTTTGAAAAAGGCCACAAACACACTGGCTGTTCAGCTCATGTGAATCCAATCAGTTTTTGTTTTTAGCTCCTAGGAGAAACAGATCCAGTGTCCAGCCCTGCTGCCTCCATCAAAGTCTAGAAAGGGTTAGCCTGAAATATGTTGGGGTGTATGCGTTACTAACAGAGCAAGTACGGTACTGTGCAAATGTTTTAGGCAGGTGTGGAGAAATGCTGTAAATTAGGAATGTTTTAAAAAAATATATTTATATATATATATATATATATATATATATATATATATATATATATATATATATATTTTAATTGTATATTTTTATCAATTTACAAAATGCAAAGTGAGCGAACAGAAGTAAATTCAAAATCAAATCAATATTTGGTGTGACTACCGTTTGGCTTCAAACCAGCATCAGTTCTTACACTTGCACACTTTGTACACTTGCACAAAGTCAGGGATTTTGTAGGATTAGAGTCAGGTGTATAATTAACCAATTATACCAACCAGGTCCTAATAGTCATTCATTTCATATGTAGGATAAAAACAGTCGTTAACCTTAACGGAATGCTCCCAGAACCCTTAACAAGTTGTCACTGATATTTCATGGTCAACTACTAAAGATCAGCAGCTGGTAGACGCAAGATCATGACATCAGTGCTGTGCAGCCAATTACGGGGCTCGGGCATCACAGACTATTGAAAGCCCACCACCAGCGCCCCCAGAACCCTTACCAAGCTGTCACCGATATTTCATGGTCAACTACTGAAGATCAGCAGCTGGTAGGTGCAGCTCGCGATGACGTCAGCACTGTGCAGCCAATCACAGGCTCCGGGTGTCACGGCCCATTTGAAGTGCTGGCTCAGGCCAATGTAAAGGAGTAAAAACACAAAAAAAAAAAAAAAGGACCAAATAGGAAAAGCTCATTGTAAGAAATGACATACACTTTAATATCAAAGTTCAGTATGACATAGGAATACTAATGACGATTTTTTCACTGAAATAACGCAAGTGATCCATTGTGATTGGAGGATAAACTTGCTGCATTTTTTGTCCCTCGTTCCAGAATGATAGAACACAGACATAAAAAGTGCAAAAGAATGTTATCCAGACTTCCACGGATATTGAATCACTTTGCCAAGAATACAATTATCCTTCAGTCTCAGTGGGGACTGTGTTTCCTTCTCAGTCAGTTACAGCAATATATTGCTTTTAGAAAAGCAGCTTCATGAAGTGGCTGAGGACGGGACAGAGCAGCCATTGTTAGCGATCCAGTCCCAAGAGAAGCCGGCCAAAATCGGGAGAAGCCAATTCGTTTTGAACTCTCCCAAATGCTCTTGCGACCACATCAAAGACAAACAGACTGCAGACAGAGGCTGTTAAACCGCAGAAACAGCTTCAAAAAAACACAACAGTCTATCTGCAGAGGATTTCTATCACAAGAGGCTGCGGAGTCACAGCTGATACAGATCTTGCTTACATCAAGTCGATAATTCTGCTGTATTTATTAAAGGATGAATTGCATAATCTCTCCTTCTGTTACTCCCAGCCAAACTCTGATTCAAGGATCCCAGGAATGGACAGACTCAGAAGACATTCCTTCTGCCCTATTCTTCTAAAGCAGAAATATTAAAGCCCCACTCCAGACAGAAAAACGAATGTGGGGCCTCCCACACTGCAAGGGTTACATGCTCATTAAAGAGGAGCGCCACCCAAAAGGGGAGGCTTTGTTTGTTATCACATTTGGCACTTTTTGAGGGGGGGGTACCTGGTTTTGACAGGTACCCGATCCTATTTCCGGCTCAGATCACCATAGCCATCTACGAGAATGTTCGCCCCCCCACGGCCTTCCGGGACACAAAGGTCCCAGAGGACTGCAGGACCATTCACATAGTGCAGGGCGACGTGCAATAGGAAACTGTCTTTGAAGCCGGTAGACTTCACTGCCAGTTTCCCTTATTTACAATGCCGATGCCTGAACCCGAAAAATCGGCTTGGGTGCCAACACCGCTGGACTCCTGAACAGGTACCAAACCAATAGAAAACACACCGCTCCAGGCTGGCTGCGGGTGCAAACAGGTGCAGAACTCGGCTCACCACCATCCACAGTAGATGGGTAAACAAAACGAAATGGTCGCACACCGGAACGGCAAGATTGCTTGATGAGAATCTTTATTGTCAAAGCCAGACAAGTTACAGGGAATGCAGTTGACGCGTTTCACAATCTGTAAACAAGCAAGATACACTCTTGTGAAATGTGTCAACATTTCGTATCTTGCTTGTTTACAGATTGTGAAACGCGTCAACTGCATTCCCTGTAACTTGTCTGGCTTTGACAATAAAGATTCTCATCAAGCAATCTTGCCGTTCCGGTGTGCGACCATTTCTTTTGTTTTCCTTTCCTGGACAGGTAAGTGTCCTTATATTAAAAGTCAGCAGCTATAGTATTTGTAGCTGCTGACTTTTAATTCTTTTTTGGGAGACTGGAGCTCCTCTTTAAGTATACGGTAAGAGGAATAAGACACAATACTCTGCGAACCCCTAGCTTGGACAGGCTTTCTCCACAATGTGTAATCAGCCTCCAAAACCTTTTTTTGTCTTTGGCGTTCTGTCCGCCATTTGCACGATGATGTCATCAACTACAATGCAAGACCCACAGCTCTCCATTGTATGTGAAGACAGGCTGGGCCTGCCCACAGCCTGGAACATCAGTGAGAAGTATTACAACTTGTACCTCTACACCCATAATTAACAAGCTTTTAACCTACCGGTATGTAGTTTTTTTTATTCGCAGTTTAGCTTAAAGGGGTTGTAAAGGTTTGTTTCTTATTTTCTAAATAGGTTCCTTCAAGCTAGTGCATTGTTGGTTGACTTACCTTTTTCCTTCTAAATGTTTTTTTTTTCTGTCTGAATTTCTCACTTCCTGTTCCTCCTCAGTAAGCTTGCCCCCATCATCCGAGCCATTCTGGCTGGGGGTTAGTCAGCGTGCTCGCCCCCTCCCTTGGGACTACATCCCTGCAGGGAGATGCTGTGTTCAGCGTCTCCCCGCAGGGATGTAGTCCCAAGGGAGAGGGCGAGCACGCTGACTAACCCCCAGCCAGAACGGCTCGAATGATGGGGGCAAGCTTACTGAGGAGGAACAGGAAGTGAGAAATTCAGACAAAGAACAAAAAACATTTAGAAGGGAAATCGAAGGAAAAGATAAGTGAACCAACAATGCGCTAGCTTAAATAAACCTAATTAGAAAATAAAAAACAAACCTTTACAACCCCTTTAATAGCCCAAATGAACTCTGAGCTTAAATCAGTTAAATCTCCGTGGAGAAGCAGTGGTCTCTCTACAGAGGTCTGACACATACCTGCTGGATCAAACCTAATGCACTACAATGTGCAAAGCTCATGCCCCCTGCTGATTGCACAGCTCTACCTCCGATTCAGTAAGAGGTGTGCCAGACCTCTGCAGAGAGACTACTGCTCCAAACAGAAATCAGGGATTCTTTTATACAGCATTTTGACAGGGGACATGCTTTTCTAATCAGGCTGTGGCTGAGCTCTAAAAAAAAAAAAAAAAAAAAAAAAAACAGCTGTAAAAGTTTTAAACGCATTTTGTTTTGATGCACTTGAAGAGTATTTCACGGATTTGAACTGATACATGCGAGCTGCCACGATTAGCCGCGGGAGCCGTCAGCCTCCCATTGCTTTAAATGGGGTTGCTGCCCACAGCTAATCGCTCTGAACCCCTACTGGGTCTCCTGCATGTAATCGGTAATGGCCTCATCCACAAATGTGAATGGGGTCTTAATATTTTTTTACACTAATGGTTGAATTCTACATCAAACGAGGCCTAAAATGTGTGAATCAGCACAATGTGATTCGAGCGCTGCCTGTGCTATTAAAACTGAGAGTGGGTTAAATCTATGACAGGGCCTATTGAATATTAAAAATGAGGGCTGTGGAAATTAACTATTAATTCCTCGATTAATCGATACATTTTTTTGATCGATCAAAATTCTTTTGATCGGTACTTACCTCTCCGCCGGCTTCCGGGTCTTCAGGGAGTTCTGTCGGAGATCCGGTGACGTCACGGACACCGTGGGGCTTGCTGTGTCCATCTGAAGGGCTCCTTTGCTGTGCCTTCATATCTGCATGCCGGCGGGACCTTACTATCTGCCACACGCAAGGGCTGTTACACTTCCCTCTATCAACCTGGGATTCTACAGCCATCCACTGGGAGTTGTGATCGTTCCCTTCACAGGACATCTACATGCTGACGGACTGATGTTAACCCCTCCTCAGCTGGATTCAGCAGTGGTATCGTTGTACACATTTTTATACCAGTATCATACTTAGCTACGGGTTTTTATGACTGCTTTTGCTACCGTTTGGTATTACTCGCACCATTTTTACAGTTTATGTAGCTACATTGATTTTATCTCCAGTGCAATATTTATTTTGTTACCTATTTGAAGATTATAAAAGTTTTAATGCTATTCCCATCGAGCTCTGCCTTTGTGTGTTTTTTGTATCCTGCTATCCATTTTTCCAGTGGTTGGTAGCTGCACTGGGAATCAGCCTGCAAGGAGATCAGCTAAAAGTACCGTATATACTCGAGTATAAGCCGAGTTTTTCAGCACATTTTTTTGTGCTGAAAATGCCCCCTCGGCTTATACTTGAGTCTGTTTCCGACTTCAACTTTGTGCACCTGATTCTGGCCATCCATAGGTCCCCTGGACCCCAAATGTAGCCCAACTATTCCTCTACAAGTGTGCAGAGTTTGGTGTCCGGGGAACCTATGGACGGGGAGCACAGATTTTTCAAAGCCGGGGACCCCTTTCCATAGATTCCAATGTTAACCACTTAACAACCACCTGCCGACAAATAACGGCGGCAGGGTGGTTGCTTAACTCTGGGAGGACGTTATATAACGTCCTCCCAGAATCGCGCTCCCAGAGGACCCGGCGGATCACGAATCGCGGTAAATCGCCGCTGATAGCGGCCGTTTACCACGTGATCGCTCCGTCAAATGACGGAGCAATCACTTGTAAACAGACCGGCGTCATTTGATGACGCCGGTTCCTCCCTCCCCTCTCTGTACCGATCGGTACAGTGTGAGAGGGGAGGGGGAGGGAGCGGATGGCAGCAGCAGCACTGTGGGCTGGATCTGTGACAATTGCAGTCACAGATCCATCCATCCATCCCTGCTCAGCCATCCCTGTGCTATACCCTGCCAATACTCTGCAATATACCCTGCCAATACTCTGCAAAATACCCTGGTGCAATACTCTGCAATACCCTGGTGCAATACTCTGCAATACCCTGGTGCAATACTCTGCAATACCCTGGTGCAATACTCTGCAATACCCTGGTGCAATACTCTGCAATACCCTGGTGCAATACTCTGCAATACCCTGGTGCAATACTCTGCAATACCCTGGTGCAATACTCTGCAATACCCTGGTGCAATACTCTGCAATACCCTGGTGCAATACTCTGCAATACCCTGGTGCAATACTCTGCAATACCCTCCACAATACCCTGCCATGCCCGGCAATACTCCGCAATGCCCGGCAATACTCCGCAATGCCCGGCAATACTCCGCAATGCCCGGCAATACTCCGCAATGCCCGGCAATACTCCGCAATGCCCGGCAATACTCCGCAATGCCCGGCAATACTCCGCAATGCCCGGCAATACTCCGCAATGCCCGGCAATACTCCGCAATGCCCGGCAATACTCTGCAATAACCACTTCCCGCCCTCCGGCCGTCATATGACGTCCTTGACTTTGTGCGGGGATATCTGAATGATGCCTGCAGCTACAGGCATCATTCAGATATCGGCTTTTTCAGCCGGCGATTCCCTACACCATAAGAACAATCATAGCGGCTGTTCCGCCGCTTGATCATTCTTACGGGAGGCAAGAGGGGATGTCCCCCCCCCCGCCGCCCTCCGGTGCTTCTACCGACTCACCGCTACGATCAAAGCCAGGATTGTTGTTTTTTTTTTTTGTATTTTTTTCAGGCTTCCCAGCCTAGAGGTGAGATGTGGGGTCTTATTGACACCCCCCCCCTCATATCTCACTGTAAAGAGGACCTGTCATGCCATATTCCTATTACAAGGGATGTTTACGTTCCTTGTAATAGGTATAAAAGTGATCAAAAAAATGTTTAGGGCGGAAAAACATGTCAAACTAAAATAAATAAAGTAAAATGAAGAATACATTTTTTTTTTTTTTTTAAAGCGCCCCTGTCCCCGTGAGCTCGCATACAGAAGCGAACGCATACGTAAGTCCCGCCCACATATGAAAACGGTTTTCAAACCACACATGTGAGGTATCTCTGCGAACGTTAGAGCGAGAGCAATCATTTTGGCCCTAGACCTCCTCTGTAACTCAAAACATGTAACCAGTAAAAATATTTAAAGCGTCGCCTATGGGGATTTTTTAAGTAGCGAAGTTTGGCGCCATTCCACGAGTGTGTGCAATTTTTAAGGGCGACATGTTAGGTATCTATTTACTCGGCGTAACTTCATCTTTCACATTATGCAAAAACATTGGGCTAACTTTACTGTTTTTTTTTTTTAAGCACAAAACATTTTTTTTCCGTAAAAAACGCGTTAAAAAATTGCTGCGCAAATATCGTGCGAGATAAAAAGTTGCAACAACCACCATTATATTCTCTAAGGTCTTTGCTAAAAAAACATATATAATGTTTTGGGGTTCTATGTAATTTTCTAGCAAATAAATGATGATTTTTACATGTAGGAGAGAAATGTCAGAATTGGCCTGGGTGCTCCAGAACGCCTGAAGGTGCTCCCTGCATGTTGGGCCTCTCTATGTGGCCACGCTGTGTAAAAGTCTCACACATGTGGTATCGCCATACTCGGGAGGAATAGCAGAATGTGTTTTGGGGTGTAATTTGTGGAATGCATATGCTGTGTGTGAGAAATAACCTGCTAATATGACAATTTTGTGAAAAAAAAAAAAGAAAAAAAAAAAATCTTGATTTTGCAAAGAATTGTGGGAAAAATGACAACTTCAAAAAACTCACAATGCCTCTTTCTGAATACCTTGGAATGTCTTCTTTCCAAAAAGGGGTCATTTGGGGGGTATTTGTACTTTTCTGGCATGTTAGGGTCTCAAGAATTGAGATAGGCCGTCAGTACTTCAGGTGTGATCAATTTTCAGATATTGGCACCATAGCTTGTGGACTCTATAACTTTCACAAAGACCAAATAATATACACCAATTTGTACTTATTTTTACCAAAGATATGTAGCAGTATAAAATTTGGCCAAAATTTATGAAGAAAAAATAGTAATTTGCAAAATTTTATAACAGAAACGAAAAAAAAATCATTTTTTTACAAAATTTTCAGTCTTTTTTCTCTTATAGCGCAAAAAATAAAAAACCCAACAGTGATTAAATACCACCAAAAGAAAGCTCTATTTGTGTGAAAAAAAGGACAAAAATTTCATATGGGTACAGTGTTGTATGACTGAGTAATTGTCATTCAAAATGTGAGAGCACCGAAAGCTGAAAATTGGTCTGGTTATTAAGGGGGTTTAAGTGCCCAGTGGTCAAGTGGTTAAACGGTAATTTCTCCAGTGATATTTGGGGACCCGGTACCGGCCGGCCCTGGGTCCCCTGGACCCCAAACTTGGCACACATGTAGACCAACTATTCCTCTACAAGCCTTCCATAGACTCCCATGTTAAACGTCAGTCTAGTCACAGTGAGGCAGGGACACAGTGACAGTGAGGCATGGGCACAGCGACAGTGAGGCATGGGCACAGTGAGGCATGGACACAGTGACAGTGAGGCATGGGCACAGTGAGGCATGCACATGGACACAGTGAGGCATGCAGATGGACACCCTAGGCTTATACTCGAGTCAATAAGTTTTCCCATTTTTTTGTGGTAAAATTCGGTGCCTCGGCTTATACTCGAGTATATACGGTAGTTGGATCTGTATGTGCGTTATAATTAATCAAAATTAGTAGATTAATCGATTAAAAAAAAAAAAACGATTAATCGAACACGAAAATTTTAATCAGTAACAGCTCTATTAAAAATGCTTGTTGTTACCAACTGAATACATTTTCCTATCGATATAAAAAATTTGATGCAACTGACAAGCAATTGCTTACTTAAAAAAATAAACTTTTAGGGCCAGTTCACACCAGACGCAGTTCCGTGCTCTTTTTTTCTGCACACAATGCATGCACAGTGTTTTCCATGTATTCCAATGGCTCTAGTTCACACCATGCAGTCAGTTTCCGGTCAGTTTCTGCACTGGAAACTGACTGCATGGTGTGAACTAGAGCCATAGGAATACAAGGAAAACACTGCGCCTGCATTTTTAGTGCAGAAAAGGAGTGCACGGAACTACGTCTGGTGTGAACTGGCCCTTATGCAGTTTTGCACAGCAGGGCTGGAGTGTGGCAACAAGAAGCAACACAAAGAGCTAATCAGTTCATGTGATCAAGAGGTACACACTGATAGGAGAAGAAAGCAGAGACATAAACATGAGCTGTGCTGCTTCTCCTTTAACTGTCCAATCACAGGCTGGGGCGGGTCCAGGACAAAACGTGGGTTGAATGATGCAGGCCAGTCTGGGGGCAACTAGTGGCAGAAAAAATACTGCAGGGGGAAATCTCTGAACTGAAGCGGAATGTTGCAGAAAAGGTAGATTATGTTCTTTTATCTTTTAAAGGAATATTCATTTTTGTAAATTGCGATTTTTAGCTCAAATAATATTTGATAGAGCCATTAGGGCAAATTTCTAGATTGTGTATAGGAAGGAGAATAGTTCTAGTCATTAAAGTCATTTTTAAATACAGTAAACTGTTGATCGCAGTGACACTGATATCTAAATTTATATCTGTTGGCCTTGCATGTAAAGGATGGCACATATACATATCAAATATTGGCAGAGAAAATTCTAACACATACACACAGCCATAGTGACATCCCACTGCCCTGATCTGGTCACCCTGCAACCCGTCTACTCCATCTAATGGTTGTATCATCTCTGCTTAAACAACACCTGCTGCTTCTATTTTCCTGAGAATAATGAATGAGATGAGGTTGGAGTGTTAATTAACTGAGAGAGAGACACTCGAGGTGTTAAAGCTACTAATCTGTATGTGAGTACGCAAAGCACAAAGAACCAGCGAAACATCTGTTCCAAGAATAAAGCCATCAAATGCTTTCCATTCCAAGAACACCATCTTAATAATATTATATTTATAATACAAATGTTATAAAATTAAAAAGAAAACATTAAAATTGCAATTCAGTGAGTAAAATAAGTATTTGATCCCCAAACAAAACATGACTTTGTACTTGGTGGAGAAACCCTCGAGGGTTGGCAAGCACAGAGCTCAGGCGTTTCTTGTAGTTGGTGACCAGGTTTGCGGAAGAGAATTGCTGACTATGACCCTAAGAACACCTTCCCTACAGTCAGGCATGGAGGTGGAAACACAATGCTTTGGGGCTCTTTCTCTGCTAAAGGTACAAAATGACTTTGCCACATTGAGGGGACAGTGGACAGGATCATGTATTGTAAAATCTTGGATGAGAACCTTCTTCCCTCAGCCAGAACTGAATCCATGACCCACTGAAGATGGGTCAAGGATGGGTCTTCCAGCATGGCAATGACTCAAAACATACTGCCAAGGAGTGGCTCAAGAAGAAGCACATTAAGGTCACGGAGAGGCCTAGCCAGTATGCAGACCTAATCCTAGAGCTGGGCGATATTCCCCAAAAAAAAAAAAAAAAAAAAAAAAAAACTTGATTCACGTTTAAATCAAGTTTTTGTTTTTCTTGATGGACACCGCGCCAGTCCTGAGGAGCTGTGGGCAGGAGTTTTTAGGCGAGGCCGCGGCTTCCGCCTAGTCCGTGGCGTCCGGCCTCGCCGGCTAGGCCGAAAGCCGTGGCCTCGCCTAAAAACTCCTGCCCACAGCTCCTCAGGACTGGCGCGGTGTCAGCGCCAGTCTTGGTGAAAATAAAAAAATAAAAAAATCTAAAAAAAACGATTTGCTGAAAATTTTTATCGATTTGACCGCTCAACTCGATTCAAGATTCAACTCGATTTTTTCCCCAGCCCTACCTAATCCTATAGAAAATTTATGGAGGGAGCTAAAACTTCGAGTTGCCAAGCGACAGCCAAGAAACCTTAAATTGGAGGTTCCGACAAATTTAAAAAAAAACAAAAAAAACAGCAGCTACAAATACTGCAGCTGCTGACTTTTAAAATATGGACACTTACCTGTCCAGCGCGCCCGCAATGTCGGCAGCCGAAGTCAAGCAATCCTCGATGAGGGAATCGGTTGCGGCTTCACTGCCCAGTTCCCTACTGCGCATGCGCGAGTAGCGCGGCGCGCTGTCACTGGTCCCCGCTCTCTCCTGGGAACAGTGTATTTCCCAGAAGACAGCGGGGGAGGGGGGGGTGTGTGGTTAGGGGCGTGTCAGGCGCAGGAGTCTATTCCCGGAAGTGGGTGAAAATACCGGAAGTAAAATTTTTGGGTGGAACTCCGCTTTAAGGATTTGGAAAAGATCTGTAAAGAAGAGTGGACCAAAATCCCTCCTGAGATGTGCAAACCTGGAAACCAACTACAAGAAATGTCTGACCTCTGTGATTGCCAACAAGGGTTTCTCCACCAAGTACTAAGTCATGTTTTGCTTGGGGATCAAATACTTATTTTACTCACTGAGATTATATATATATTTTTATATTTACAGTATACAGTGTGTATGTAAACTGTAAAAATATCTAAAGTCTTTTATTGGCTTATTGATTATTCCAATAATATTTTTATAGACAAATACCGGCTGCCACTGCTGACCTGTTCCGAAGAATACCATTTGCCTGGCTGTTTACGGCTTCACTACTTCCTAAGTCACTGACCTGGAACAAACCTAAAAGCCAGAATCGATCTGCATACTTATTTTAGGTCAATGCTTGAATTTATTGAGGATTGCCAGGCAATCAGCATTTTCAGAAGGTCAGTGAGGACGGATTATATTCTCTCGGTACAGGCACCCTTTGACACGGAGGAGAAAAACGACTTTCATGTAGCTGTCACCAGACAGGCATTGTCCAGCAAAATAAAAATGCAGAGGCGAGTACACCAGATAAAAGCAGAGCAGCTGATGTTCTGGTGACACCTAATCCTTCTTGTGGCTGTCCCCGAGGCGGTCACCACCACGCCATCTCGCTGTGACTCATGTGCGATGGGTGGATGGTAACAGGTGACTCCACTCTGCTGGGTTTGTAGCACAAATATTGACACAAGAAACTTTTCTAGTACATGAAAGTAGGCCGAGCACACGTCTGCACTGCCGGGAGCCTCATTTCCACACCAGCCGGTATTTACAGCTCCTGCAGATGATATTGTTAGGTAATCACTAATTAAAAGATGGACTGGGGCCCCGGAGGAGCATTAGTTGTCACTGACAGCAAGGTATACATTCTAAAGCAAAACAATAAGATCAATAATACAGATCTATGCTTTTTGTTTGGGAGCTTATTCACATGTGGCAAGGATCTGCTGTTCCTCTGAAAAGCGATTTGTGCTCAGATCACTTTTCAGGAGGCGTTTGACAGGCGACGATGAGGAATTATGTCACCTGCCCACCATCCGATTTAAACCTATAATTGTATTATAATTAAACCTACTATTGTCTGCATTGCACATGCTTGTGGTGCAGCCCCCTTAAAGCTGCATTAGTCCCATTCAGCGGCAGCATTACCCTTTATGTTTTTCTGCGGCCACGGCATGTTTACAGCTGTCAGCAGCTTTATGTTAGTGGGCAGTCCTGGGAGGGGCGCAAAGCCACGGCTCAACCACCTAGTTTTACTGCCCCCCCAGCATATGTTTGAATGAAGTCTTCAATATGAATAATAAACCTAGGCTTTGACAACAAATTAGACATCACACACAATGAAAATCCTTCCAACAGCAATACCACACCAACCACAGACCACATACGGCATAGGATCTATGGTCACAAATAAAATTACCCCAAAAAAAAAAATGGGGGATACAATCAAAACGGGAGAGGATATGTTCATTTCACTAAGAAATTTACTCTTGTTTCCTAAAGATTTACATACTTTATGTACAGATAATAACAAAAAAAATGCTGATATAGTCATCTACCAAAAGTTATTAAAACATTATACAGCTTTATCAATTGTTCACATAAACATGATCAGAGGGAAGATGTCAGGATAAAGCAGACAGCATAGTAATTCACACAGTTCACATACCAAACCTACACAGCCCCTGAAACACATATTAACATATATACAAGAAAACAGTATAGCAAATCTACATCAATCACCTAGATAATCTCACTGGAAGCCATGCAGAATAACACTCATTTGGATACATTTATAAAAAATAAAATTTATAAAAAATAAAAATTGCAATATAGAATTGTAAATTGTAAATAAATTGAAAGCGCTATATAAGTACCTGTAATAAATAAAATAAACACTGATCAAGGGACTTCATAAAATCTTAAATGTATTTCCTATGATCACCAGCTCCATCTAGTGGCCATAAGGCAGTATTTTCCTATTCTCTCTAAATAAATAACATCCGACCTGGAGAGAAAAATAGCCTTTACACATTCATTTCTGCTCCCATTCTCACCGAACAGAAGAGATCAAATTTTAACAATATGCAGTATCTGAAGAATCTTTGTATAAAAAAGGAGCAAATCTTGTCTTGTTATAAATTTATTTAGAGATGCTTAAATATCTATTTATGTATAATTTATGTGTAATAACCGGGTAAGAAGATAAAAATGCCGCTGAATTTCAGATAAAAAAAAAAAGGAATAAATAGTACAACCAGCATATCACATAAATAAAAAACAACCCAATAAACCTTCATCCATAATGACAACAATAACAACGACAATTTGCTACATTTTTTAGCATAAGCAAGTCACTGGAAATCGTAAATTCATAGTTTTTATCGGCCCACTCACACAGACGTGTTTCATTTAGGTGCTTGAAAAAAAAACCAATATTTTTGGTGCATTGAGCAGCTTTTGCCCCATAAAGTTTTTTTTTTCCTTCTAAACACAACGCACACCTGAAATGACATGACAAACGCACACCAAGCAGCGCTCATTAATCAACGCGTTCTCAAGAGCAACTGCTGTGAATGAAAGCTGATGTGTCCGAATGAGGCGCCGCATAGTGATAAAGAACCATTCCACAGATATTAATAATACAAAACGCAGATAAAAATAATTATTCATGATGAGGATTCGCAGTCATGCGATGCCGCTGATGACAAAGCCATATGGCCAGGTCGCAGGAAAACTGCAGCTATTGTGGATCAAAGTGAAACGTGTGATCGCTACAGAGATCGGAAGGCGTCTTGGGGAGACGGAGGAACGGATCACCAGCGAGCTTCCTCTCTTAGTTGTGTTTACAGACACACACGCCAAAACAATAACATAAAACCTCCATCCAAGACCAAAACAATAACAAATACAAGTACATTGTCCAACCCAAAAGACTTCGCAAGAGGCAGTAATAAGGCCTCATGCCCACGGACGTTTATAAAAACGAGCTGTAAAGCTTGGTTGGACGCCTGGAAAAAGCGGCGTTAAGACTGCATTCACACCTGAGCGTAGCGCTTCAAGCGTTTTTACCGGCGTTTTGTCGCGCGAATTTGCGCCCATCAAAACGCTCATTGTCGCGCTAAGGCTGCATTCACACCTGAGCGTAGCGATTTGGGCGTTTTTACCGTCGTTTTTATCATTGTTTTGTCGCGCGAATTTGCGCCCGTCGAAACGCTCGTTGTCGCGCTAGACGCTTGAATCGGGCGTTTCTATTACATTATATGAATCCTAAAACGCCCAATCTGCCCGATTTGCGCGACAGAAAAGGGTCCAGAACTTGTTTGAGCTTCAGGCGTTCGGCTTCAGGCGTTTTGGAGTGGAGATGTGAACCATCTCCATAGAGAATAATGTTTTTTTCCCCCTCTAGCGTTTTGTAGCTTCAGGCTAGAAAACGCTCAGGTGTGAATGCAGCCTAAAAACGCGATTTTTACCGCGTTTTTCATTAGCGTTTGTGCGTTAGGTAGCTTTAGCAAAGAACTCTTGGGAAATCGAATGTCCAGACAGGAATGGCAAACAAAAACCGCCGGAGCTCAAAAACGCCGCTGCGGCGTTTAACGATTCACGTTTTTTCAGCTCTAACGCCGGCGCCACGGAACGCCCTGGTCGTGGGTTTTTTTTACAGCTTAAAAACGCCTATGCCATTTGCAGCTCAAAAACGCCTAGGTGGGCATGAAGCCATAGACT
This sequence comes from Rana muscosa, assembly GCA_029206835.1. NCBI lineage: Eukaryota > Metazoa > Chordata > Amphibia > Anura > Ranidae > Rana > Rana muscosa. The sequence continues at coordinate 349,722,651 of CM055120.1, forward strand.
AACATGGACAGGCGTTTTTAAGCTGTAAAAAACGCTCAAAAAAGCGGCTGTAAAAACGTTCGTGGGCATGAGGCCTAAAGGGCTGAGCCACACTTTTGCATTGCGGTGCTGATTGCACAAAACTCTTAACACGTTACTTGTGTTAGTGCGTTTTGAGGTCATTCATTCAGAGTGGCACCCCAACACACTAAGACAATGCTGCTCTGAGACACACGCCATACAATGCACCACCAAGTCAGAAAAGAAGGCCGTATGCATGTTTTGTCTGTACGGCTAGGTTCACGCCTTTGCGAAGGAACGCGTACGAAGTCACATGCTTTCCCGACACGCACAGAAACACTCTGCGCTTTAGCAGAGGTGTTGAAGTGCCATCTATTGTTATTTGTGAGGATAGGTAATAGGAGCGCCCTGTATCTAATCAGAAGTAAACAAAAGGTGAATGGTTGTTTTTATTGTGAATAGTAGAGCATGGTAAAACCAACGCGTTTCGGGGGAACAAAGACCCCCCCCCCTTCTTCAGGGCTGCTGCTCTATGCTATGATGGATGGGGATGTGCCCAAGATGGTGTGTCTGTGATACTGGGATCGGGACGATTGCGGCATTCACCTTTTATTTACTTCTGATTGGATACAGGGCGTTCCCAAAAATGGAACTTCCGCTTTTCTGAATCCTCCCCCCCTCCGGGGTCACATTTGGCACCTTTTGGGGGGAAGGGGGGAGCAGCTACCTGTTTAATACAGGTGTTTTGCTCCCACTTCCAGGCATAGATAGCCGAGCCACCCGCGGCTATCTACACCACGTCCGGCGCCTCCTCCGTCCCCCCCGCTGTGTTCTGGGAGACACACAGGTCCCAGAAGACAGCAGGGACCAGTTTAAGTCGCGCATGCACAGTAGGGAACCAGGCTGTGAAGCAGCAAGGCTTCACTTCCTGATTCCCTTACCGAAGATGGCGGCGCCTCCACCCGAGAGACAGATCGGCTTCGGGTGCCAACATCGCGGGCACCCAGGACAGGTAAGTGTCCTTATTTTAAAAGTCAGCAGCTGCAGTATTTGTAGCTGCTGACTTTTAAAAGAAAAAAAAATTGGCAGAACTCCGCTTTAAGGCCGTACCCAGAGGTAGCAGCCCAAGCCCTCAAAAGGGGCCCAACGCCTAATTTCTGCCAAGTTGGTCTGGATTCACTGGGAGTGAACTTCCCCAACACGCCCCACCATCACTCACTCACAGACCCTCTATTGGCTGTTCTATAGTACTGCACGCTGTACTTTTTTTCAGCACCAGAATGCAGTGGTGTGAACTGGCCACACTGGAGACCAGGCATTTTGCTTTGTCTTACGGTGGGACTGTCCTGAAACAGCCGCCCAACGCAGTCCCACCCATCAAAAGACCCAATCTACATTTACCACCTGGGGTTGCAGGAAGAGAAGCTTTAGGCTCTACCTACCTCTATGCATACGTGAACATGTGCGTGTTGCATCCCTTTGAATGTACCCGTATCAAACCTCAACACACACACATGCCTGCACATCTTTAGACAATGCAGCCTACCATGCATTCAAATCTGTGTGCGGAAGGCCGGCTACGATGCTTTACACTGTATATGTGCATTGCTGGTCCCAATTAGAATGCAACTCACATATACTGTACTGCAGATTGCAATACACGTGTGTCAATATTAACATACATGTATAGGTGTGAATAGGGCCATTGGGTAGGACATCAACAACCCAGCACCACAAACCACCCAGAACTGAAAGGTTATATATCATCTTATCAATGCTCTCCGTTCCTCCTCCATGGGCCTACATGGCATGTGTACAAAGATCTGTCATACACGTCATTTCTATCTCTCTATTCAGTGGGCCTCATATACAACCGCCGAGTCTGAAGGTGACATTTTCGGCCAAAACTCCACAAGTGACTGTCAGGCACTCTGTGATAGTGCAAACTGCGGTCAGTTACTGAAACCCGTGGCCAGGTACTGAAACCCGCGGCCAGGTACTGAAACCCGCGGCCAGGTACTGAAACCCGCGGCCAGGTACTGAAACCCGCATCCACCGACTTTACTGGTGATTGTCAAACTAAGTTTTGCAACGATCATCCGCAATCGGTCACTTAGGGGTTTATTTACTAAAGCTAGAGAGTGCAAAACTAGTCACAATTCTGCAGAGAAACCAATCCGCTTCTAACCTCAGCTTGTTTAATTATACTTTAGCAATAAAACCTGGAAGCGGATTGGTTTCTCTGCAGAAGTGTGACTATTTTTGCACTCTCTAGCTTTAGTAAATAAACCCCATAGTAACTCAGGTGTGTCTGATCAGTTGTGGCCAATCACAATAGATCAGAGCTTGCAGGGTGGATTCCTTAGTGTCCGATTCTAAGGGTCATGTGTGAATGTGGATATGAAAATCGGCCATGTATACTCTCCACTGACTAACTGAGTAAACCTGACTTGCTACAAAGGACACAGGGACAGTCACATGACGGTACACAGTGACTACAGGTCCTTATGGGCAACCGCAAGGATTTTTGTTAACATAATATATTTTTTTTAACATAATTGAAACTTTTATGAGGCCATCTCCTGAGTCCGGAGGCTATTGGTTCTCTTAGACTCGACATACTGGCATGGCCGGGACACTAAAGACTTGCAGTGTTGTGTGTAGAGAAACAGTGGAGAATGCGGGCCTCAGGTCGGGAAGGTGAAAAGCGGCATTAGCTTAGGTCAGGAAAAGAGAACTGAAAGATGTATTGTTACCTGAAGTGGAACAGGACCTGGCTGTGCTGTCTGGCAGGACTAGATCTTATTAGATTGTAAGCTCTTCTGAGCAGGGCCCTCTTAATCCTCTTGTAGAATAATTGTATTATAAGAGCCCATTCACACAGGGGCAACTTGGGACGACTTGAAGTCGGATCCAAAGTTGCGCTACATGAAAAAAATCAATGTAAGTGAATGGAGCCGTCTTAATGTGCAGTCGCTCCGACTTCAGAAAAGGTTCCTGTACTACTTCAATCCGACTTCTAGGCGACTTGTACCCATTGATTTCAATGGAAGTCGCCTCCAAGTCGGATCCCCTGTCTTAACTGAAGCAACAATACAGGAAGTAAAAATAGTTTTCTCTGCACACCCCTCCCACAGAGCTGATTACTCTTTGATTGGCCACTGGCAAAGTCCCCTGTCCTGGAGGCGGCTTCAAGTCGCGCTGAAGTCGCCCCAAGTCGCGCTGTGATTCATACTCAAGTCGTGTCCAAGTTGCCTCCCAAAGTCGCGATGGAAGTCGTGTTGCCCCTGTGTGAATGGGGTCTAACTGTATTGTCTCCCTTTTATATTGTAAAGTGCTGTGTAAACTGTTGGCGCTATATAAATCCTGTATAAAAATAATAACACAAGATCTGCAGACCAGAATTAAAAATCCTGTATATGTATAAAGCCCCGTACACACGATCGGATAACCTATGGATTTTCGTCCGATGGATTTGTCCATTGGAAATCCGATGAAACTGTTTTTCATCAGTCTTGCCCACACACCATCAGTCAAAAAACCGACCGCTCCAAACACGGTGACGTAAAACACTCCGATGAGCCGAGAAAAATGAAGTTTAATGCTTCTGAGCATGCGTCGACTTGATTCTGAGCATGCGTGGGTTTTTGATCCGATGGACTTGCCCATAGACGATCTGAGTTTTCGATCGGTTTTTTATCCATCGGAAAAATTTAAAACATGTTCTATTTTTTCCAACCGATGGAAAAAAGACCGATGGGTACCATACACGATCGGTTGGTCTGATGAAAACCATCCATCGGACGGTTTTCATCGGTCAAACCGATCGTGTGTACGGGGCTTTACTCTGCTTGCCTGGAGTTCAGCGTTACCCTACACAGGCAGTGTGTGAGTGTTGAAGTGTGTGGTAGGTAGCAATGCTGCGGTCATATCAATGCACATGGGTCAGCCTGTCATTTATTTCCCTTTGTGTTCTTTCCATGTACTGCAACCCTAAACATGGACCAATGAGAGAAGTTGTCTCACATCTCCTCTCTACCAATCAGAAACTTGATTATTTATTTATTGCAGCTATTTATATAGGGCCAACAACTAACACAGCACTTTACATTCACACCAGTCCCTCAAAAGGAGCTTACAATCTAAAGTCCCAATCCCACATGCAGACATACACAGTCTACCTACCCTGACTGGGATTTGAACTGAGGACTCCAAACATTAAAGGCAGAAGTGCTAACCACTAAGCCACTGTACTGCTATAACATCATCCAATGCTTTACTAGGATAGGAACAGTAATAATAAAAAAATATCACAATAATATAAATGTCTTGGTTGGGATATGACCCAGAGGCCCCCCATGACATAGGGCAGATGTGCCAACCACTAAGTCACAGTGCAGCCAGGGCACCTAATACCGTGTTTCCCCGAAAATAAGCCCGGGTCTTATAATAATTTTGGCAACAAAAGACACAGGAGGGCTTATTTTTGGGGTAGGTCTTACCATGTAATGTGTTGTCTTCTCTCTCCCTGCCTGATAGGAATCCCCAGTGTGAACGGAGTTAAAACGCTTGTAAAATTCTATAATCCACTCGATTACAGTATTATATAATGTACAATCTGTGTGTTTCTATAATATAACTGTGCCATATACCTTCGTTATAGCGCCGCTCTGCGCTTCTGTGACCCGCCGGAGCTCTCTTCCCCACAATTATATTATTACAGAAACACACACATTGTACATTATGTTCTACTATAATAGAGTGGATTATAGGATTTTACAAGCATTTTAAACTAGGGCTTATTTTCGGGGTAGGGCTTATATTGCAGCCCTCCTGGAAAATGACGCTAGGTCTTATTTTCGGGGAAACATGGTAGATGGTACACCCTCCTCCTCTATGAACACTTCTACCAACCAAGATGGACAGTCATTCATATTTGCCATATCTGTCCATCAACCTGGATGATCACTTCCACCTAACGATATGGGCATGCAACCATATCTGACCATCAACATGGCCACCAACCTCTACCATCACTTCTGGCCAATGATATGGGCATGCAACCATATCTGACCATCAACATGGCCACCAACCTCTACCATCACTTCTGGCCAATGATATGGGCATGCAACCATATCTGACCATCAACATGGCCACCAACCTCTACCATCACTTCTGGCCAATGATATGGGCATGCAACCATATCTGACCCTCAACATGGCCACCAACCTCTACTGAACAATATAGACATACAAACTATATCGGTCATATTTGGCCATCAACGTGGCCAGCATTATCTATGACTACTTCCAATGAACGGTGTAGACAACATACAACCATATTGTTCATCGCTACAATGTCTTCCACCCAACAATACCAACCTAAAAATATATAGATCATATCTGGTCATCAATGTGGCCACCAACCTCCATGACTACTTTCACTGAACAATCTAGACATACAACCACGTTGGTCATCCCTACAACCACTTCCACCCAACAATATGGATGTATAACCATATCGGGCCATCAAAGTGGTCACCATCCTTTACCACCGCATTCATCAAATAAGATGGACATACAAACCACATCTGTCATATGGAGTGTGTATGGCGGAAGGTAGGTACATGGAGGAGTATGGGGGGGGAGTAGGAAGGTACATGGAGTATGTAGGGGGTAGGTAGGTACACACATTATCATACGGTAGGTACATGGAGTGTATAAGGTAGGTACATGGAGTAGGTAGGTACATGGAGTGTGTATGGCGGAAGGTAGGTACATGGAGTGTGTAGGGGGGTAGGTAGGTACATGGAGGAGTATGGAGGGGAGTAGGTAGGTACATGGAGTATGTAGGGGGTAGGTAGGTACACACATTAGCATACGGTAGGTACATGGAGTGTATAAGGTAGGTACATGGAGTGTGTATGGCGGAAGGTAGGTACATGGAGTGTGTAGGGGGGTAAGTAGGTACATGGAGTGTATAAGGTAGGTACATGGAGTGTGTGTGGACGGATCTTACCTTGTCGGACAGCTGTGATGGGCACAGCGGAGTCCCCGGAGCTCCTGAGCAGTTCCCGGACATCATATCGGGGCAGTCCGGACACCGGCACACCGGACACCTCCAGGAGAATCTCCCCCTCCCCCCCATCCCCCCCGACATACAGGAACTCACCGAACTCCGCTCCCCCCAGCAGGCTCAGCTCCCCCCCCGCCGTACTCCGGTGTACCCGGCCCGTCCAGTGATTCTTCTTCTGGATGACTTTGGCCATCGGTCCCCCTCCCCCTCCTCTAATGATCGGAACAAGTGTCACCCGCAACTTTTCCACCCGACTGACAGATCATCGTCATCATCCGGGAACTTTACCAACCCTCCCCCCCAGTCCTCCCCCGGAGGACTCCGCACCGATACATCCAACAACTTCCCGGCTCCGGATCTTCTCTCCTCAGCGGCTCCTTTAATCCGAAAGAAATGTCCCCTCCATCCCGTCCCGGCACCGAGCCCCGCACTCAGCGCTCACAGCGACACCGAGCATGCGCACTACCGGCACACCTCTCCTCCCCGCCCCCCTCCTCTCCTTCCCTACAAACACACACCGACCTCTGCCAGGTCCTAGACAACCCGGGGGGCCCCTGACACCTCACACCGCCGGGGCCCCTGACACCCCACACCCCCGGGGGGCCCCGACTGATCACAACCAGGGGCCCCTGACACAACACAACCCCCGGGGCCCCTGACACCTCACACCCCCGGGGGGCCCCGACTGACACAACACAACCCAGGGCCCCTGACTGATCACAACCCGGGGGCCCCTGACTGATCACAACCCGGGGGCCCCTGACTGATCACAACCCGGGGGCCCCTGACATATCACAACACTGGGGCCCCTGACTGATCACAACCCTGGGGCCCCTGACACAACACAACCCCCGGGGCCCCTGACACCTCACACCCCCGGGGGGCCCCGACTGACACAACACAACCCAGGGCCCCTGACTGATCACAACCCGGGGGCCCCTGACTGATCACAACCCGGGGGCCCCTGACTGATCACAACCCGGGGGCCCCTGACTGATCACAACCCTGGGGCCCCTGACTGATCACAACCCTGGGGCCCCTGACTAATCACAACCCTGGGGCCCCTGACTGATCACAACCCTGGGGCCCCTGACTGATCACAACCCTGGGGCCCCTGACTGATCACAACCCTGGGGCCCCTGACATATCACAACCCTGGGGCCCCTGACACAACACAGCCCGGGGCCCCTGACTGATCACAACACTGGGGCCCCTGACATATCACAACACTGGGGGCACCTGACTGATCACAACCCGGGGCACCTGACTGATCACAACCCTGGGGCCCCTGACTGATCACAACCCTGGGGCCCCTGACTGATCACAACCCTGGGGCCCCTGACTGATCACAACCCTGGGGCCCCTGATTGATCACAACCCGACTCCGGACTGACCTCTGCTATCCATCTACATGACTTCACTGGGACAGGAACCCCATCATACCCACTATATAATAATATACCTGCCTGATCTACTAATACAGGGTCAAATGATATACACGACTCTGCTTTACTGGGATAGGGACAACATATTATAAATATTATTATTATTATTTATTTTTATAATAATAGGAATACTATACTATGCTTTACTTGGATAGGGCCAATATTAAAATAATAATATCATAATAGTAGTGATTTAATTCGCTTTAATTTGATAGGGACACCATATACAAATAATAATAACAATATTAATAACAGGAATATTATACTATGCTTTACTTGGATAGGGACAATATTAATATAATAATAATAGTGATATACTCTGCTTTACTGGGTTAAGGACACCATATAAAAATAATAGCAACAATATTAATAATATTAAAAATAATAACTAGGGACAACATAATAATAGTAGCAGTAATAATAATAATATAAAAAATATACTATACTCTGCTTTACACCATATAATAATAATACCAATATTAATAATAATAATAGGAATAAGACACTATGCTTTACCTGGATAGGGACAATATTAAAATTATAATATAATAATAATAGTGATATACTCTGCTTTACTGGGGTAGGGACAAAAGAATAATAATAATAATAATTTTTATAATAATAATAAAAATATACTCTGCTTTACTGGGGTAAGGACAACATATTTAAAAAAATAATAATATTGATCATAATAGGAATAATATACTCTGCTTTACCAGGATAGGGACAGCATAATAATACAAGTAGCAGTAGTAATAATAGTAATAATAATAGTATTATTATTTTTCTATGCCTTACTGTGAAAGGGGCAACATAATAATAGCAATTTAATAATAATTATTATTACCAATATTATTGTCATTATTCATTAGGAAAGAGACCCCATAACAATAACAACATTATAATAATTATAATTTCATTAATATACTATGCTTTACTGAGATAGAGACACTATATTAAAACCAATAATAATATAATAGTATATAATACAGTAAACCCCCGCTCTATCGCGGTTCAGTTTTTGTGGTCCCGGTATATCGCGCTATTTTAATTAGGATCTATTAATTCTGATATCATGATAATATTTCACCATTTCGCGGTTATGTAGCGGTGAATCGGAGCGAGACTGCGGTGGAACGCATGCCTCGCTCGTGGACCGCACCGAGCGCGGTGATGTTAGAGGGGGCGGTAACGCGATTCGGAGCATGTGCAGATGAGAATATTTTTGTGTTTTACAATGCTCTTGCTCTCTCTCTATCTTTTATGTGTTTCTATTGCTTAAAAGTGTGTTTAAAGACCTTTAAATGCTATTAAAAAGTTAACAAAACATGCCTAGGATGTATTTAAATAGGGTCTTTCTATTTCGCGGATTTTCACTTTTCGTGGGTGGGTCCGGAACGTAACCCCCCGCGATGGAGGGGGGTTTACTGTACTAAGCTTTACTTGGAAAGGGGCAACAATAATACCAACAATATGTTAATAATATACTAAACTTCAGTGAGAAAGGGACATTGTACCAATAATAACAACCATCACAACATACTGTAGTATTATTAATAAATACTATAATTTAGTACACTGCTTCACTGAAAAAGGGATATCATAAGAACAATGTGAAAGGTATAAATGTGATATAGTAATAGGTAGCAAGGTAGCTAAGTGGTTAGTGTTTCTGCCTTACAGCACCAAGGTCCTTGGTTCAAATCTCAGCAAGGACAATTGCCTGCGTGGAGTTTGCATGTTCTTCCAGGTTCTCTATTTTCTTCTAACACTCCAAAGACATGTTAATAGTTAAAGTAGAACTATAGGCAAATCTTTTTTCGTTTTGGTTAGCGCAAGGGAAGGTTATAACTAGGGGTGCTGAAATTAATCGATGCATCGCGATTGGGGTGCCCCCCGATGCGGCATCGATGCATGCGACCGGAAAAATCGATTTCCGGGTGACGTCATCCCGACCGGGATGATGCCCACAGCTGCAGGCATCAACCTGGTAAAGTTTTTTAGAGCGGGCAACTTTACAGGTATAACAATCAATGCGGCTAAAAGCCGCTCGGCTGTTATACCGAAGGAGCGGGAAGGGACATCTTCCGCCGCTCTTATCGGGCCTCCCGTTCCACCGGGAGACCCGATCCCCGAGCCGCCACTTCCGGCGGCTAGAGGCAGACTGGCACGAAGCCGGAAACGGCTTTGTATCAGTCTCCTGTATGTAAACACAGAAGTGATGTCACGTCACTTCCGGTTTACTCGGCTGCCAATGGCGCCAGTTTTAAAAAAAAAGACAGTATTCAGAATTGGCAATTTTTGGCAATCTGAATACTATGAAGTGCAAAGGAGGGATTTGGGGTCTTTTAGACCTCCGATCCATCCATAAAGAGGACCTGTCGCCTCCTATTACTGTCACAAGGGATGTTTACATTCCTTGTGACAGCAATAAAAGTGATCAGAATTTTTATTTTATTTTTAAATAAAAATAATAAAAAAATAAAAAAAACATTTTTTAAAGCGCCCCTGTCCCCACGAGCTCGCGCAGCAAAGAAAACGCATATGCAAGTTGCGCCCGCATATGTAAACGGTGTTCAAATCACACATGTGCGGTATCGCCACGATCGTCCGAGCGAGATAAATAATTCTACCACTAGACCTCCTCTTTAACTCTAACCTGGTAACCGTAAAAAAAAATTAAAACGTCGCCTATGGAGATTTTTAGGTACCGTAGTTTGTTGCCATTCCACGAGTGCGCAAAAAGACACTCACTCACCTGCCCCACTTTAAGGATCTACTAGACCCCTGATGTCTCCCTAAAGGACACTCTATAGCAGCCTAGTGTGCTTAACCTACCAGCCAGGGCTCCCTTTTTGCTTAAACAATGAAATCCACAACTGCATTTTGAAACTTCTTCAAATCCTCTGCAGCCAGCAATGGTTTTACCGAAAGGTATTGTAGAGGTGGAAAGTCTGTTAGGACCAGCGCCCCCTAGTGCCATGGAAGGGAATACTGTTCTGTTCTTTTGGGCCACACATGCGCTGAGCCTGAGTGTATTCTCTCCCGTCACTTATGATGAGCTCAGTGGCTTCTAAATCTGGTTGTGGACTTTGTTTAAAGCTGATCTCCATGTTTTAATGAAGTTTAAATAGTTCGTTTGGACCAAGCCGATCCAAACAAACTATTTACTTCACTAACACATGCAGCAGCTGTTTCCACTGTATAAACTATATGTAGTCTAGTTGTGTTCTAGGAGTGGGACAAGAACTTCAGACAGAGTTATGTTCAACCATTCACAGCAAGGCATATATTCTCAATTAATACAAAGCTTCCTCTCATTGGCTGAGGCAGGCAGATGACATCAAGATCTCCAGATCAGCCAATCAGAGGGAACTTTGTATTCATTGAGAATACAAGCCTTACTGTGAATGGCTGAGCAGCACTCAGCCTGACTCAATTTTGTTCCAAAAGCATGATGGGAAAGTAGGGATGCACCCAGGGCAGCCATCAGAAATTTTTAGGCCCCTTACACAGCTTTAGTCTTGGGCCCCCCTGAGCCTGACCTCCAACATTCTCCAGGGCTTGCCCACAGGCCATACCACTGAATCCACACACCGACCACCTCACCTGTATGCACTCAGCCCCTCCCCCCAATCCTGTACATATGCCAGCCCCCCTCACACCTGTACATATGTCAGCCCCCCCCCCACACACCTGTATATATGTCAGTCCCCCACCTGTATATATGCCAGCCCCCCCTCACACCTGTATATATGTCAGCCCCACCCCCCACACACCTGTATATATGTCAGTCCCCCACCTGTATATATGTCAGCCCCACCTGTATATATGTCAGTCCCCCACCTGTATATATTCCAGCCCCCCTCACACCTGTATATATGTCAGTCTCCCCTCCCCACACACACCTGTGTATATGCCAGCCCTCTCACACCTGTATAAATGTCAGCCCCACCCCCCACACACCTGTATATATGTCAGCCCCACCCCCCACACACCTGTATATATGCCAGCCCCCATCACACCTGTATATATGTCAGCCCCACCCCCTCACACACCTGTATATATGTCAGCCCCCACCTGTATATATACCAACCCTCATCACACCTGTATATATGTCAGACCCCCACCTGTATATATGCCAGCCCCCCTCACACCTGTATATATGTCAGTCCCCCCTCCCCACACACACCTGTGTATATGCCAGCCCTACACACCTGTATATATGTCAGCCCCCCACCTGTATATATGTCACCCCCACACACACACACACACCTGTATATATGTCAACCCCCTCAGACCTGTATATATGTCAGTCCCCCCTCCCCACACACACCTGTATATATGCCAGCCCCCACACACCTGTATATATGTCAGCCCCCCACCTGTATATATGTCATCCCCCCACACACACACCTGTATATATGTCAACCCCCTCACACCTGTATATATGTCAGCCCCCCACACCTGTATATATATATATATATAGATATATATATACATCTATATATATATATATATAAAGATATATATATATGTCAGCCTCACACATACACAAATCTGTAAACACAGAAGCCTCTGGCCACTCCCTGTACACAAACAGCCCCCTCCCTTTCCTTCACAGTCCCTACTTGTAAAGGAAATCTTCCTACCTAGTCCCAGCTCATTTTCACATAGCAGACATGTTGCTGACCCAGAGGAGCACAGTACAGGCAGCTCACACGAGGGGTGTACATGCACATAGTAGCCAGAGGTGGCAGTAAAGAGTTTGATGTCTGAGCTCAATGACACACAGAGCAGCAGAAGCTGCGAGATCATTTCTATAGTTCACAACATGGCTCCCTCTCACCTGTTCTGCCTCCTTCTGACCCAGGCGGGCAACGGGGCCCCTTACTGTTGTATCGGCTGTACCCCCCTGATGGTGGCCCTGGATGCACCTATAGATCAGCTGTCAAAAATTATCATCCGAAAATAGGGTTTTGAGCGTTTTGCTGTTAGAAAAAAAAGGTGCCTATAATAGCCACCGAAAATAGAAAAGATAATGCTACCGGGTTGGCCTTGCCTCTCAACCAAACAGCGCTCGGGCCCGCCCTCATTGCGCATGGTTCGCAGCCGGGGCCGTTCGAGCCACCGTCAGTCAGGGTTATTTAGTCTCTACCTCCCAACATTTTGAGATGGGAATGAGGGACACCTACTAGCAAATGTATTCAGGCATAGGACACGCCTCCTGCCACACCCCCTTAAAGGAGAATTAACAAAAAAAAGTTTTGGGTTGTAAAGGTTCGTTTTTTATTTTCTAAATAGGTTCCTTTAAGCTAGTGCATTGTTGGTTCACTTACCTTTTCCTTAGATTTCCCTTCTAAAAAATTTTTTCTTTGTTTTCTTTGTCTGCATTTCTCACTTCCTGTTCCTCCTCAGTAAGCTGTTCAGTAAGCTGTTCTGGCTGACTAAACACCACTCGGATGATGGTGTGAAGTTTAGTGAGGAGAAACAGGAAGTGAGAAATCCAGACAAAGAAAAAAAACATTTAGAAGGTAAATCAAAGGAAAAGGTAAGTGAACCAACAATGCACTAGCTTAAGAGCCCATTCACACAGGGGCGTCTTTGGATCCGACTCCAAATCGCCCCAGGTCGCCCCTAGTCGCCTCAGGTCACGCTGGCTGAAGAAATCAATGTAAGTTAATGGAGCCATCCTTATGCACACTACTGCAGTCGCTCCGACTTCAAAAAAGGTCCCTGTACTACTTCAATCTGACTTCTAGGCGACCTGTAACCATTCATTTCAATGGGAGTCGCCTCTCACTGTCTTAATAGGAGCAACTCTCCAGGAAGAAAACATACATTTCTCAGGCAAACCTCTCCCTCCCACAGAGGTGATTCTTGTTTGATTGGCCACTGGAATGTCTCCTGTCCTGGAGGCAACTTGAAGTTGCCTTGTAAGTAGCTCCAGGTCGTGCTGTGATTCATTCTCAAGTCGTGTCTGAGTTGCCTCATAAAATCGCGCTGGAAGTCGTGTTGCCCCTGTGTGAACCGGCTCTTAAGGAACCTATTTAGAAAATAAAAAACAAACCTTTACAACCCCTTTAATTAAATTCACAAGGGCTTTTTTTTTACCACTACTAATCCTTTATATTGGCTTCAAATTTTACAAATGCAGCAATTTAGAATTTGGATAAAAGGTTTAGCGCTGGGAAACACTTTTTGAAAGATAAAAAGTGAATTTTATATACAGGTTTATAGATCAGACCAAAATGAGGGACAAATGGGGAGAAAAGAGGGACAGAAGGATATTGCTCCAAATCAGGGACAGTCCCTCAAAAGCAGGGACAGTTGGGAGCTCTGTTAGTTCTCTTGGTTATTTTCCAGTGCGGTTAGACTGGAGACGCTGTGCAGCCTCCTTAGTATCATAGCGCCCACTGGAGGCAGCCTGCGGGCTCTTGCCAGGCTTAGGGATCAGACCTGTGGTGTGAGGAGGGAAAGGGCAGCCTAGGGTGGAGGAGGAGGTCCCGTTGTGCCGGGAATGAGTACGCTGTTCAGCCGGGACACTAACTGGTGAGTGAGGTGGGAGGGGGAGCGGACCCCCATCCGAGGTATGTGTGCTGTGCTATCCCGGGCTTCAGCCACACTGAGCCCCGAGACCAGTCATCCCCATCCTGAAACCAAAACCAGAGAAGTCATCCCTATCCTGACACCCAGACCAGAGGAGTCATCCCCATCCTGACACCCAAACCAGAGGAGTCATCCCCATCCTGAAACCAAGACCAGAGAAGTCATCCCTATCATGACACCCAGACCAGAGGAGTCATCCCTATCCTGACACCCAGACCAGAGGAGTCACCCCCACCCTGACATCCAGACCAGAGGAGTCACCCCCATCCTGACACCCGAGCCAGAGGAGTCATCCCCATCCTAACACCCAGACCAGAGAAGTCATCCCCATCCTGACACCCAGACCAGAGGAGTCATCCCCATCCTGACACCCAGACTAGAGAAGTCATCCCCATCCTGAAACCCAGACTAGAGAAGTCATCCCCATCCTGAAACCCAGACCAGAGGAGTCATCCCCATCCTCACACCCAGACCAGAGAAGTCATCCCTATCCTAACAACCAGACCAGAGAAGTCATCCCCATCCTCACACCCAGACCAGAGAAGTCATCCCCATCCTCACACCCAGACCAGAGAAGTCATCCCCATCCTCACACCCAGACCATAGGAGTCATCCCCATCCTAACACCCAGACCAGAGAAGTCATCCCCATCCTGACACCCAGACCAGAGGAGTCATCCCCATCCTCACACCCAGACCAGAGGTGTCATCCCCATCCTGGCACCCAGACCAGAGGAGTCATCCCCATCCTGACACCCAGACTAGAGAAGTCATCCCCATCCTGACACCCAGACTAGAGAAGTCATCCCCATCCTGACACCCAGACTAGAGAAGTCATCCCCATCCTGAAACCCAGACCAGAGGAGTCATCCCCATCCTCACACCCAGACCAGAGAAGTCATCCCCATCCTCACACCCAGACCAGAGAAGTCATCCCCATCCTCACACCCAGACCAGAGAAGTCATCCCCATCCTCACACCCAGACCAGAGAAGTCATCCCCATCCTCACACCCAGACCAGAGAAGTCATCCCCATCCTGAAACCAAGACCAGAGAAGTCATCCCCATCCTCACACCTAGACCAGAGAAGTCATCCCCCATCCTGAAACCAAGACCAGAGAAGTCATCCCCATCCTGAAACCAAGACCAGAGAAGTCATCCCCATCCTGACACCCAGACCAGAGGAGCCATCCCCATCCTCACACCCAGACCAGAGGTGTCATCCCCATCCTGGCACCCAGACCAGAGGAGTCATCCCCATCCTGACACCCAGACTAGAGAAGTCATCCCCATCCTGACACCCAGACTAGAGAAGTCATCCCCATCCTGACACCCAGACTAGAGAAGTCATCCCCATCCTGAAACCCAGACCAGAGGAGTCATCCCCATCCTCACACCCAGACCAGAGAAGTCATCCCCATCCTCACACCCAGACCAGAGAAGTCATCCCCATCCTCACACCCAGACCAGAGAAGTCATCCCCATCCTCACACCCAGACCAGAGAAGTCATCCCCATCCTCACACCCAGACCAGAGAAGTCATCCCCATCCTGAAACCAAGACCAGAGAAGTCATCCCCATCCTCACACCTAGACCAGAGAAGTCATCCCCCATCCTGAAACCAAGACCAGAGAAGTCATCCCCATCCTGAAACCAAGACCAGAGAAGTCATCCCCATCCTGACACCCAGACCAGAGGAGTCATCCCCATCCTCACGCCCAGACCAGAGAAGTCATCCCCATCCTCACACCCAGACCAGAGAAGTCATCCCCATCCTCACACTCAGACCATAGAAGTCATCCCCATCCTGAAACCAAGACCAGAGAAGTCATCCCTATCCTAACACTCAGATCAGAGGAGTCATCCCCATCCTCACACCCAGACCAGCGTAAAGAGGCGTCATCTCCATCCCTGTCCATTTTGGTTTTCGGGCCAAGTGCATCCTAAATTTTCGGTTTCGGCACCGAAATTTTCATTTCGGTGCGCCACTATGGTAAAGTGAACAAACTCACTACATCAGGGTTTCTCAACTAGGGTTCCTCCAGAGGTTGCTAGGGCTTCCTTGAGTAATGAACAATTTCTGCCTCTCAGATAAGTATACACTGACACCATTGATCTTGTTAGCCGTCAGGGGGTAATTCTTAATTACCATCACACTAATGTATCATGATTAGTAGATATAGTCATTTTTAGCAGGGGTTCCCTGAGACCGGAAAGTTATTTCAAGGTTTCCTCTGTTTGAAAAGGTTACGAAAGGCTGCACCACACCTTCCCCACACCCCTCGTGTCCACTGTACTTATCTCCTTCCTTGATTATTTTCTGCCATCGACAATACCTGGTATCTGAAAAGTACTCATGATGGTGAGTGGGCATTAGTCAGTGGCAGCACGTGACCGCTGACCATTAAAAGTCTCTCTGAACTCTCCTTCTTCTAGGACGGCATCCTAGAAGAAAGTAGGGTGCAGAAGAGTGTGTTTATCAAATGCCTGGACGGCTACATTAGCTATCATGGGCAGTGAAAGATAATCATCCAAGAAAGTAAGTGCAGCAAGGACTGGAGGTGTAGGCAGGGTTCTGTAAGTTTTTCCATGTTTTGTGAAAAGCTGAACTGACCCTTTATGTAATCCTCAGGCCTAAAATGTGCATTTTACCCAACTTGTGCTCCGGAAGGTTTACCACTCTTTATGACCAGGCCATTTTTTGCGATATGGCACAGACAATTGAACGGATGTGCAAAGCTGTACCCAAATACATTTTATGTCCTTTTTTCCCCACAAATAGAGCTTTCTTTTGGTGGTATTTGATCACCTCTGCAGTTTTTATTTTTGCGCTCTAAACAAAAAAAAGACCGACATTTTTTTTTAAAAAACAATATTTTTTACTTTCTACTAAAAAAACATCCCCAATAAAAAAAATGTAAAAATCTAATTTCTTCATCAATTTAGGCCAATATGTATTCTGCTTTATATTTTTGGTAAAAAATTCCAATAAGCGTATATTGATTGGTTTGCGCAAAAGTTATAGTGTCTACAAACTATGGGATATTTTTATGTATATAATTTTTTATTTTTTATTTTACTAGCGGGACTGCGACCTTGCGGGGGACAAATTGGACACCTAACTGACACTTTTGACACTTTTTGGGGACCAGTGACATTATAACAGTGATCAGTGCTAAAAAAATATGCACTGTAATGCCGTGCACACACGATTGGTTTTACCGATGAAAACAGTCTTTTTGGACTTTTCTCATCGGACAAACCGATCGTGTATGGGCCCCATCGGTCTTTTTTCCATTGGTGAGAAAAAAATAGAACCTATTTTTAAATTTATCCGATGGGAAAAACCCACGCATGCTCAGTATCAAGTCGATGCATGCTCAGAAGCATTGAACTTCATTTTTCTCGGCTTGACAGAGTGTTTTACGTCACAGCGTTTGGGACGGTCGGATTTTTGACTGATGGTGTGTAGGCAAGACTGATGGAAGTCAGCTTCATCGGATTTCCGATGGAAAAATCAATCGGATTAGAATCCATAGGAAATCCGATCGTGTGTACAGGGCTTTACTGTACTAATGACACTGGCAGGGGAGGGGTTAACATCAGGGATGATTAACGGGTTAACTGTGTTCCCTGGGAGTGCTTTCTAACTGTGTGTGTGTGTGTGGGGGGGGTGGGGGTTGTACTGTAGGAAGGCAGAGATCCCTGTTTCTGCTCAGCATAAACACAAGATCACTGCCTTCCCTTGTCACAGAACGGCAGACTGCCTTGTTTACATAGGCAGACCGCCGTTCTGGCTGTCTCCCGAACGATCAGCGGGTCCCGCCGGACCTGTTGATTGGCTCCTGCTGTGTCCAATCACAGCGGGAGCGGGTCGCCGGTGGCGGGTGTGAAATCCAGATCCAGAAGTGCCAGATCACGTACCTAGTGTGTGATCTGGCACAGAGCAGCCGCCTTGCCACAGCAAATCTGCGTGGGCGGTCAGGAAAAGGTTAAAGTGGAACTAAACTCTTTGAATTACCATGAACTATTTTTAATCCTTATGCTGCCATCATTAGTAAATAGATAGAAAAGTATATTTTATTTACTTGTTTTAACCCCCTTTTTTTTTAACATTCCTTCAGTTTCGAGCCTAGGCCAAAATGATATCATACATGCCAGGAGTCTTCATGGACATTTTTCTTTCTTTCATTTGGAAGAGGGGAGGAGGGGCTTTCTCAACTATTCACACCCCCCCTGCCTCTATGACTGAACTAAAGGCAGATGGATTCCAGGAAGTAAATGCTACACGAATCATCTGCCCTTACGCTAACTGGCCACGGTTAGAAATTTTAGGGGGGTTTTTAAAGTGATTTCTCAAGAAATTAAAGCATTGAGACATGGATATGGATGAGGGAGTTTGCTTTGAATATTTAAAATAAATGCAATAACGTTTCCCAGTGGCGTACTAAGGGGGTGGCGGGGGGGGCGTGCCACACACTGGGGGGGGTGTCAGGCCGGCGCCCCCCCCGCGCCCTCCGTGTCTGAGGGCGCGGGTTTAACAGCAGATCGCGCAGTGACAGAACATGTAGCAGGTAGTGGCTTTGCAGGGGGGGTGCGAGCACATCTGGGACCGGCGCAACGATCCCCTTCTCTCAAGGCTTTGATCAGTCTCGGGCAGCGGCTGTCAGCCGAGCAGTATGAAGCCGCCTCCCCCTCCTCCTTTATGTCTATACAGTGCTGTGCATGCAGGAGGAGGGGGAGGCGGCTTCATACTTGTCGGCTGACAGCCGCTGCCGAGACTGATCAAAGCCTTGAGAGAAGGGGATCGTTGCGCCGGTCCCAGATGTGCCGACTGGCTCGGGTGTGGTTCGCACCCCCCTCCCTGCAAAGCCACTACCTCGGGCTCTCTGTCAGTTCTGAGGTACATTATGGGACTGTAGGGGGGTCTGTATTGTTGGGGGGTCTGTGCACTGTAGAGAGTCTGTAGGGGGGTCTGCACTGTAGGGGGGTCTGCACTGTAGCTGGGGTCTTAACTGTAGGGGGGTCTGCATTGTAGGGGGCCTGTACTGTAGCGGGGGTCTGCACTGTAGGGGGGTCTGCACTGTAGCGGGGGCCTGTACTGTAGGGGGGTCTGCATTGTAGGGGGGCCTGTACTGTAGCGGGGGTCTGCACTGTAGGGGGGGTCTGCACTGTAGGGGGGGTCTGCACTGTAAGGGGGTCTGTGTAACATGCAGGGGGTCCAGAACTGTTGAGGGGGGTGTCTGTGTAACAAACATACAGGCATCTAGAGGTGCAGGGTACTGTGTAATGTAAAGGGGTCCAGAGCTGTGGGGGGCTGTGTAATGTAAAGGGGTCCAGAGGTGCAGGGTGCAGTGTAATGTAAAGGGGTCCAGAGGTACAAGGGCTGTGTAATGTGAAGGGGTCCAGAGGTGCAGGGCGCAGTGTAATGTAAAGGGGTCCAGAGGTACAAGGGCTGTGTAATGTAAAGGGGTCCAGAGGTGCAGGGCGCAGTGTAATGTAAAGGGGTCCAGAGGTACAAGGGCTGTGTAATGTAAAGGGGTCCAGAGGTCCAGGGTGCAGTGTAATGTAAAGGGGTCCAGAGGTGCAGGGTGCAGTGTAATGTAAAGGGGTCCAGAGCTGTGGGGGGCTGTGTAATGTAAAGGGGTCCAGAGGTGCAGGGTGCAGTGTAATGTAAAGGGGTCCAGAGGTACAAGGGCTGTGTAATGTGAAGGGGTCCAGAGGTGCAGGGCGCAGTGTAATGTAAAGGGGTCCAGAGGTACAAGGGCTGTGTAATGTAAAGGGGTCCAGAGGTGCAGGGCGCAGTGTAATGTAAAGGGGTCCAGAGGTACAAGGGCTGTGTAATGTGAAGGGGTCCAGAGGTGCAGGGTGCAGTGTAATGTAAAGGAGTCCAGAGGTGCAGTTGTGGAGAGGGGGTACACAGTAGTGACAAAAAGATATTGAAAGATGTAGAGGTATGCAGGGGGCACAGTGGGGTGTTTTTACATTTTAAAGTGGGTGCCAGATATAGGATCCGCCCCGGGTGCCAAATGCTCTAGGTACGCCCCTGACGTTTCCTGTTGGTGGTGCTCAGATACAGTTTAGTTCCACTTTAACATAAGTGCAAAAAAACAAAAAAAAACAACATGTCTGTTATTTATCTACTATGTATATCTATTTTAACATCATATGTCTATTTTTACATTATATATTTTTAATGGTGCCTTTATTTTATCTTTTATTATTTGGGTGCACTTCCTCTTTAAGTTGGCATAAAACAGCATTCGAAATGTTAATTAATAGTGATTAATGGTGATCTGGGTCATCTGTGACAGTGTTATAGGTAACAACTTTAGATGAACCAGAAAAAAATAGCTAGATTTTAATTGGTTGCTTGTGGGCAAAACAAGAGTTTGTTTTTCTGCACATTCATAAAGGAGGATCTGTGCATTGAGTATATCAATCAGTATAAATGTTTTTCCTTATATAATTGTCTGACTGTCATGTGGAACACTGACACCTGAATTTTCTTTTCGGAAATGCGTAGATATGCGGATTTGTAGCCAGAGGCAGGGTCAGTGATGTCACAGGCTCAAGCCATGGCAGTGTCCTGCTGTGACCTGTATCACTTTTCATTAGAACATTGTCTAGGAGATGATGAAGGGGCATTCGTTATCAGTAATGGAGTCAGGAGGTAATTACTTACCACTTTCAAAGAATAATGCTTCTGATCTTCATGTTTCAAGTTTGGGATTTGAGTAGTCAAAGAGAACCTATACTGGAGTTAAAGTTGATTTAATTAACCACTTCAATACCAGGCACTTATACACCTTCCTGCCCAAGCCAATTTTGAGCTTTCAGCACTGTCACAATTTGAATGACAATTGCGTGGTCATACAACGCTGTACCCAAACAATTTTTTTTATCATTTTGTTTCCACAAATAGAGCTTTCTTTTGGTGGTATTTGATTACCTCTGCGATTTTAATTTTTTGCGCAACAAATAAAAAAAGAGCAAAAATTTAGAAAAAAATAAGTTTTTCTTTGTTTCTGTTATTTTTTTTGTAAATAAGTACCTTTTCTTCTTCAATGACGGGCAATGATAAGGCGGCACTGATTGGCACCGATGAGGTGGCTCTGATGAGGTGGCACTGATGGGCACTAATAGGCGGCACTGATGAGCACTGATAGGTGGCACTGGTATGCGCCACTGATGGACACTCTTGGCGGCACTGATGGGCACTCATAGGCGGCACTGATGGGCACTCATAGGCGGCACTGATGGGTACTTATGGGTGGGACTGATAGGTGGCATGGACGGGCACTGATAGGTGGGCACTGATGGGCACAGATGGGCATGGATGGGCACTGATAGGTGGCACTGATGGACACTGGTGGGTGGCACTGATGACACTGGTGGGTGGAATTGCTGGGCATCACAAAAAATTTTGTGCCATGATGGTGCCAGTCAGTGCCCATTTGTGGGCACCGATTGGCATATGTTGTGCATACTATTGTACATGTGGATGGCCATGGGGGACTTACCTGGCCATCCACATGTTAGGTGCTTCCCTGGTGGTCCTGGGCGGCATCCTGGTGGTCCAGTGTGGGCATCCGAGGGGGGCTGCGCTCATAAACAATCAGCACGAACCCCCCTGTCAGAAGAGCCACCGATCGGTTCTCCTCTACTCGCGTCTGTCAGACGTGAGTGAGGAAGAGCCGATCAACGGCTCTTCCTGTTTACATCGTGATCAGCCGTGATTGGACACGGCTGATCACGTGGTAAAGAGCCACTGTGTTTTTTGTTTTTTTTGCTAAATAAATAGTACAGAATTTTTTTTTTTATAAATTCATAGTTTGTTATAAAATTTAGCAAACAGGTAATTTTTCTCTTTCACAGATATGTGCTGATGAGGCGGCACTGATAGGCTGCACTGATAGAGGGCACTAATGGGCACTGATAGGCGACACTGATAGGTGACACTGATGGGCACTGATTGGCAGCACTGATAATCAGTGCCCTAATTATCAGTGTAGATGTCCCTTTTACACAAGCCGGTTATCGGCTCTCCTCTCTTTACGCTGTCATTGATTGGACACAGCTGATCATGTGGTAAAAGGCCGCTGTGATTGGCCCTTTACCCTTATATCTGTTTAGCTGTGTCCTAGCAATCGCAGAGTGCACCACCCACGCGCCATGATCATGGGAGGACGTCATGTGATGCCCTCCCAGAACTGGCAAGCCGTGCAATGGCTGTCATTTGGCTTTAGTGTGGTCGGCAAGTGGTTAAGATATAATACAATATAAAATTTCCACAACACTGACCACATCATACCCACTTTCTATGTTGTCCTGCCCAGATCATGCACTTTCTAGGTGGTCCTGTCCAGATCATGCATACTTTTTAGGTGGTCCTACCCTGATCATGCCCACATTCCAGGTGGTCCTACACAGATTTCTAGGTGGTCCTGTCTAGATCATGCTCACTTTTCAGATGGTCCTGCTCAGATTACACTCACATTTGGTCCCTCTCCTAATTATGTGGGAACCAGGGATGGACTGGCCATAGGGACTACCGGGAGTTTCCCGGTGGGCCGATGGCTCAGTGGGCCGTTTTTAAAAAAAAAAAAAAAAATGTAAAAAAATTTTTTTTTTTTTTTTTTTTTTTGTGGGCCGTTTTTTTATGCAGTTCGGCGGCAGCGGGAGCGTGGCAGCAAATTTTGTGGCCCTCACCAAAAAATTTAAAATTAAAAAAAAAAAAAAAAAAAAAAGATTATTTTTTTTTTTTTGGGGGCCGTTTTCTTATGCCGTTTTGTGGCAGCGGGAGCGTGGCAGCAAACAGCGACCCTCACAAAAAAAAAAAAAAATTTTGTGGCCCGTTTTTTTATGCAGCTCGGCGGCAGCGGGAGCGTGGCAGCAAACAGCGGCAGGGATTCGGGGAAGGTGGCCATCGAGGAGGGCAGTTGGATGTAAAATTCCGAGGGAGAAGAGCTCCACCCCCTCCCTGACCACCGAAGAGGAGGACAGTAGCGAGCGCGGCCACCCCGGCGCTCCCAGAACCTCGATTCCTCCATCTCCTCTCTGCTCCAGGAACCATGTGGCCTGGGCCGGAGGGCAGGCTGACAGGGAGCCCGGAGGAAGAGAACATGCGCCGCTGTAAGGAGCAGAGCAGCGTGAGCACCCCCCGGATCAAGACAGAGACTCGGCGCTGCTGCTGATGGCCATCAGGTACCTGGCATCCTACACAAACATGCCAGAACACTGAGACAGCAGGGAGGTAAGCAGAGGAGGGACTTCAGAAAGGGACAGTGCTATGTGGTCTGTCTCAGCCCTCCCCTCTGTCTCTCTGCCCCCTCTGTCTCTCAGTCCCCCCTCTGTCTCTCAGTCCCCCCTCTTTCAGCCCCCTCCTCTGTCTCTCAGCCCCCCCACTATCTCTCAGACCCCCCCCTCTGTCTCTCAGACCCCCCTCTGTCTCTCAGACCCCTCCTCTGTCTCTCAGCTCTCCTCCTCTATCTCTCAGCTCTCCTCCTCTGTCTCTCAGCTCTCCTCCTCTGTCTCTCAGATCCCCCACTGTCTCTCAGCCCCCTCCTCTATCTCTCACCTCCCCCTTCTGTCTGTCTCTCAGTCCCCTCCACTGTCTCTCAGACCCCTCCACTGTCTCTCGACCCCTCCACTGTCTCTCAGCCCCCCTCTGTCTCTCAGCCCCCCTCTGTCTCTCAGCTCACCCCTGTCTCTCAGCTCCCCCTGTCTCTCAGCTCCCCCCTGTCTCTCAGCTCCCCCCCTGTCTCTCAGCTCCCCCCTGTCTCTCAGCTCCCCCCTGTCTCTCAGCTCCCCCTCTGTCTCTCAGACCCCCCTCTGTCTCTCAGACCCCCTCTGTCTCTCAGTCCCCCCTCTGTCTCTCAGTTCCTGTGTCTCTCGGTCCCCCCCTCTTTTATCCCCTCCTCTCTCTCAGCTCCCCTCTGTCTCTCAGACCCCCCTCCCTCTCTCAGACCCCTCCTCCGTCTCTTAGACCCCTCCTCCGTCTCTCAGACCCCTCCTCTGTCTCTCAGACCCCTCCTCTGTCTCTCAGCTCTCCTCCTCTGTCTCTCTGCTCCCCCTGTCTCTCAGACCCCTCCACTGTCTCTCAGACCCCTCCACTGTCTCTCAGCTTCCCTCCACTGTCTCTCAGCTCCCCTCCACTGTCTCTCATCTCCCCTCCACTGTCTCTCATCTCCCCTCCACTGTCTCTCAGCTCCCCTCCACTGTCTCTCAGCTCCCCTCCACTGTCTCTCAGCTCCCCCCCACTGTCTCTCAGCTCCCCCCTCTGTCTCTCAGCTCCCCCTCTGTCTCTCAGCTCCCCCCTCTGTCTCTCAGCTCCCCCTCTGTCTCTCAGCTTCCCCTCTGTCTCTCCGCTGTCTCTCAGCTCCCCCTCTGTCTTTCAGCTCCCTCCCATTGTCTCTCAGCTCCCTCCCATTGTCTCTCAGCTCCCTCCCATTGTCTCTTAGCTCCCTCCCATTGTCTCTCAGCTTCCCCCTCTGTCTCTCAGACCCCTCCTCTGTCTCTCAGTCCCTCCTCTGTCTCTCAGTCCCCCCTCTGTCTCTCAGTCCCCCTCTGTCTCTCAGTCCCCATGTCTCTCAGTCCCCCCCTCTTTTATCCCCTCCTCTCTCTCTCAGCTCCCCTCTGCCTCTCAGACCCCTCCTCTGTCTCTCAGACCCCTCCTCTGTCTCTCAGCTCTCCTTCTCTGTCTCTCAGCTCCTCCCCTGTCTCTCAGACCCCTCCACTGTCTCTCAGACCCATCCACTGTCTCTCAGACCCATCCACTGTCTCTCAGCTCCCCTCCACTGTCTCTCAGCTCCCCTCCACTGTCTCTCAGCTCCCCCCTACTGTCCCTCAGCTTTCCCCTCTGTCTCTCAGCTTCCCCCCCTGTCTCTCAGCTTCCCCCCTCTGTCTCTCAGCTTCCCCCTCTGTCTCTCAGCTCCCCCTCTGTCTTTTAGTTTTTCCTCTGTCTCTCAGCTCCCTCCCATTGTCTCTCAGTTCCCTCCCATTGTCTCTCAGCTTCCCCCTCTGTCTCTCAGACCCCTCCTCTGTCTCTCAGCCCCCTCCTCTGTCTCTCAGCCATTCATTTCAATGGGCAGGAGCGGTGTGTAAGATGCTGCTTGGAGGACTTTCACACTGGGACTGCAGCGGAGGCGTTTTTCAGGGGCTTTACAGGCGCTATTTTTAGCCCAAAAGCGCCTGAAAAATGCCTCAGTGTGTAAGGGGTCCTACACTCACCCCCTCTCTTTTACACTCACTCCCTCTCTCTTACACTCACCCCCTCTCTCACCCACCCCCTCTCATCCCCTTTCCCTCAACCCTCCCTCTCTCTCTCTCTTTCCCCTCTCGCTCACCCTCTCATGATATACAATAATGGATGTAGGGGCCTTTTAGTGGACGTGATTTTTTGGGGGGGTGGGGGGCAGCATTTTATTGAATTAAAGTGGGCCGGTCTGGATGAAGTCCAGGGCCAAATTTTGGTCCCAGTCCAGCCCTGGTGGGAACCATTCACTCATGGCTGAAATACCCATTTTTGAGCTATCAAGCATGCTTAAAAAGGGTGATGTGTTCCCAAGATACAACATCTATGGGACAGGGTACCTAGATGTCAGCCTGTTCCTGCAAATCTAGGATGGTTGGCATCTACAGAAATTATTCCTAGAGTTCTTCTTTAGTAACCCCATGGGCAAATATGGGAACATTTAAAGAACTAGAAGATACATATATCTTAAATGTAGGTGGTGTAAGCAGTACTTTCCTACAAAACCAACTGTCTATCCAGTAATTACATAGAAGAATAATTAAGGTCACCTTTAGCCCAAAACAGCATCTAAAAGAAGAATGGTCACACTGATATAAATAATGGATACCCTGTTTTCTGCGTAGTTTTTTTGGTTATATTTTCCTTTGCACATTTGTGAATGCTATAGTTTGCACTTTCATTTAAAGTTACTTTTTTTTCCGGCTCCTGGCTAGCTTTGAGAGAAACCACCCAGGAGAGCCACAATGGTTGTTAACTATGAAGAATGTGGATTTTATGTTGTTTCACTGGCTACGACATACAGCCACACCGCTCTAACAGGTTTTTATGTTGCAATTAGTTGCCACATTGTTACTATTGTAAGCGAACCTGCAGTTACCATGCCATGAAATGAATGCTGATTTCCATTTGCCATAGTCATTTCACCGCTGTTTGTAAAGCTTGTGAAAATCCAAATAGCAGGTGTTTCCCCTGGCCAGGCTTGATCCATCGGAGGTAATATGATTCTGACGATATTCTGTTGGGCAATACCAATACTCTGTTATGCTAAGTTCCAGTCAAGGGACATTTAAAATCACACTGTAGCCAAATCGGAAAAATTTTGCATATGAACATATGATGCTGGTGGTGATTCACCCTGGCTTTACATAGACTGTTCTGTGTGTTAAACCCTATAGCTTGTGGACAAGGTTAGCCAAGAGGCAGAGATTTAAAAGGAACAGGTGGACAAACCTCTCCTTTAGGCTGGGTTCACACGGATACTACACGACATTCATCCGACTTTCATCCTACTTTGCTCTGCGACATCAGTCCTACATTGATCCTACATTGGTCCAACATCCATCCGACTTTCATGAACAGGATACTACTTTGATCCGACATTGTGCTAGTCTGACTTGTCCTTTGACCAATCAAAACAATCCCAGGGTGAGATAAATTCATTTTACTGCTGCTGTAATCACCATGTCGGATGTCAAATGTCGGATGGTTAGGACAAGGATCCTACTTTGATCCGACTTCAATGATATTCAATGGGCTGAAGTAGGATCAAAGTCGGACCAAAGTAGTACAGGGAGCATTTTCAAAGTCGGACCGACTTGTGTCGGACCAGTTAAGACGGCTCTCATAGGGAAACATTGATTTTCACACGTCATGCGACATGAGCTCCCAATGTCAGAGCGTTTGTTGGACCAGTGTGAACCCAGCCTGAGGCTGGGTTCACACTGATACGACACGACATTCATCCGACTTTCATCCTACTTTGCTCTGCGACATCAGTCCTACATTGATCCTACATTGGTCCGACATCCATCCGACATTCATGAACAGGATACTACTTTGATCCGACATTGTGCTAGTCTGACTTGTCCTTTGACCAATCAAAACAATCCCAGGGTGAGATAAATTCCTTTACTTCTGCTGTAATCACCATGTCGGATGTCAAATGTCGGATGGTTAGGACAAGGATCCTACTTTGATCCGACTTCAGTGATATTCAATGGGCTGAAGTAGGATCAAAGTCGGACAGAAGTAGTACAGGGAGCATTTTTAATGTCGGACCGACTTGTGTCGGACCAGTTAAGACGGCTCTCATAGGGATTCATTGATTTTCACACGTCATGCGACATGAGCTCCTAATGTCGGACCGTTTGTCGGACAAGTGTGAGCCAGGCCTTAAACACCTCTTTTATGTAGCAACTTAGTAATCAACAGTTATAATAATCTATTATTGTTCATTCAAAGTTCAACAAGGCATATATATATATATATACACACAGTGGAACCTTGGATTATGAGCATAATCCGTTCCAGGAGAATGCTTGTAATCCAAAGCACTCGCATATCAAAGCGAGTTTCCAAATAGAAGTCAATGGAAACGAAGATAATTAGTTGCACATTGACCTCTATGGCATGTAATACCGCATGTGGCCCGAGGTGGGGTGGGGGGCCGGAGAGCCTCGGAAATACTCGGGGACAGCTCAGCTGATATCAGAAACCCTCGGAAAGGCTCAGAAACACTCGGGAAGGAGTATGTCCAAGTATATCCAAGTGATTCTGAGTATTTCCGAACGGCTCCGAACCATTCACCCCCGCCCTGCACCTCTGGCCAAATGCGGTACTGCACACCCCAGTAGCTTGAATTCTGCTAGTTTTGCGAGACAACACTCGCAAACCGAGTCAGAATAAAAAAAAAAAAAGTTGCTCGTCTTTCAAAGCACTCGTTAACCGCGTTACTCGTAAACCAAGATTCCACTGTGTGTGTGTATATATATATATATATATATATATATATATATATATATATATATCCAAAGCAGTTTAAAGAATGCAAGCTTACACACAACTCCTTTAAGGGTTGGTTCACCTTTTCAGAAATAATGAACTAACACCGTACACCCTCCTCCCAGGTCCACACTGTACTTGCCTCCATGGATGCCAAGCTGTCAGTGCCCACACAGCTGGTGTACGGGTCCAGGGATTTGAAATGCAGGGCTTGCAGGACAGATCAGAGCAAATTCTCTGAGCCACTGCTGACCATTCAGAATTGCTTTGACCCATCCCTAAAGTGATGCACAAAGAAAAGGGAGAAGAGTGGGAATTTCGAATCCCTGGACGACTAATGACAGTTCAGCGCACCCAGATGTAAATACAGAGGGGACCAGGGGGGTGTAGGGTATTTGTTCACCTTTTCATTTTCTAACTAACACTCTTGGATCCTCCTCTTCTCTGAGTGCCCCCATAGCAAACTGGCTATGGATTTGACTGACACTCCAGCCTGGACTCCAACCAGGCAACGCCTCCAACAGATTTCGCTTCGCCCCTCGGATCTTAATCATCATCCCTATGGTTAAGCTCAGAGGGGCGGAGCAAAACCAATTGGGCGCGTGGCCTGGTTGGAGTCCAGGCTGAGGTTCCCACAAACTATCGATCCGTGAGATTGTTCAGATGTGCGTATACAGGGAAACTATCTTTCATACCTAATGATTACAGGAGCCAGGACGAGCTCCCTTCCAGACTAGCACTCATAGCGGTGGATATCGAGGAATTGCTCCCCTCTTGGGAGCCTGACCCGCTCTCACATTGGGTCTTTTGGGTCACAGCAGCCATTGTCTCCTGCTGCTGTCAATCAAATCCTGTGAGGAGGAAGCAGGGGATGTGGCTGAGCCATGCTTTTTGTGTCTAGGGATGCATACAGCCTGGTTCAGGAGCGTGCCCGCATGAGTGCCCCCTCAGTAGTAAGTTTGCTATGGGGGTGCTCAGAGAAGAGGAGGATCTAAGAGTGTTAGTTAGAAAAATGAAAAGGTGAACAAATACTCTACACCCCCCTGGTCCCCTCTGTATTTACATCTGTGGGTGCTGAAATGTCATTAGCAGTCCAGGGATTTGAAATTCCCAATCTTCTCCCTTTTCTTTGGGCATCGCTTTAGGGATGGATCAGAGCAATTCTGAATGGATTGCTCTGATCTGTCCTAGAAGCCCTGGAGAGAAAAAAGGAAGAGTGGGTATTTCAAATCCCTGGCTACTGGGAGGCTTTCTTTCATACCCAGGAGCCAATGGCTACCACAGCTCTCATAGACTCCTGTGAATGCAGGAAGAGAGGAAAGCGCTGCTGCCCACAGGACAGTGCTAGATCAAGAGAGGACTTTCGTTTGTGGTGGGGGGAATGATATTGGAAAATTTTTACCCTAATACAGAGAATGCTTAAAAGAGGAAATGCAGTCTGCTCACATAATTTGTAATAAAAACATCTTTGCCATTCTGAAGCTTCCCTCCAACCACTTTGCATATTATTTTATATATACTGTGATTCTGTACTTGTCAAATATACTGCAGAAATCCCCCTCCACTGAGTCTGGCTGCATCCATCTTAAAGTGATTGTAAAGGCTTGTTTTTTATTTTTTTTTAAATAACAAACATGTTATACTTACCTCCTCTTTGTAGTTGGTTTTGCACAGAGCAGCCCTGACCCTCCTCTTCTCAGGTCCCTCTTTGCTGCTCCTAGCCCCTCCCTCCTTTGAGTGCCCCTCAGCCAGCAGCTTGCTACAGGGGGCACCCAAGCCGAGTCAGAGCTCTGTGTAGCCATTCAAACACGGAGCCCCGGCCTGACCCCGCCCCCTCTCCCCTGACTGGCTGACTGACTTTGATTGACAGCCACAGGAGCCAATGGCGCGGCTGCTCTGTCTCAGCCAATCAGGAGGAGTGTACTGGATGGCTGAGGGGATCGTGGACATCCCTGGAGAGAGAAGGAGCTCAGGTAGGTAATTGGGGGGGGGGGGGGGTGCCGGGGTAGCTGCTACACACAGAATGTTTTTATCCTAATGCATAGAATGCATTAAGATAAAAAACCTTTTACAACTCCTTTAAAGCTGAAGTAAACCCCAAAACATTTTTCTTGATAAAAAAACCCTGCAAGAAAAAGGCATAATGAGCTAGTATGCATAGCATACTAGCTCATTATGTGGCACTTACCTGAGATCGAAGCCCCTGAAGCGATCCTCGTTCCCCTCCGCCGCCATGTCCCCTCGGAGCGTCTTCCTTGTATCGCCGCTCCGGCGCTGTGACTGGCCGGAGTGGCGATGACGTCACTCCCGCGCATGCGCGCGGGACCGACACAATCCCCGCACATGCGTGCGGTTTCGGCATTATCATTTATAATGCCAGAACGCTCAGTGGCCTGTGCCGTTGTCTACGGCGCGCATGCGCCATAGACATCGGTGCAGTCTTTTCTGCAAATATCTCCTTAACCGTGTAGGTTGAGGAGATATTTCTTGCACCTACAGGTAAGCCTTAATCTAGGCTTACCTGTAGGTGCAAGTTGTCTGGTTGGGTTTACAACCACTTTAACTGTGGGCAGCTGAAGCTGCTGCCAGTTCACTTCCTGGATTTACACAGAGGCACACCTCCAGCTCTGCAGCCCTGCAGCTCTCATTGGCCCTCGTTTGACTCATCCCTCCTCCCTTCCTGGCAAACTCTCACAAGAGTGAGAGGGAGAGAGAGCTGTGCATGATGTCATAAGCCTAGGCTAATGACCCGACAAGAAACAGGAAGTGGGCTGTATAAGGTATTTACCAGCAGAAAAATACGATTTTACTATCCAAAGTTAAAACAACAAGGGCAGAAGATTTAATAGATGGAAAGTTGAAAAAATGATTGAAGAGCAGCTTTAACCACTTCCCGCCCAGTCAATAGCGAATTGACGTCCGGGAAGTGGTTGCAATATCGATACTGGACGTCATATGACGTCCTGCAGGATAATGTCTTGCGCGCGCCCGCGGGGGCGCGCAGCGCGGTGATCGGGGACGGCATGTGTCCCTCGGACACAGCGCTTCCCCGATCACGGTAAACAGCCAATTTCATTGGCTGTTTACCATGTGATCGGCTGTGTCAAAGTCACAGCCGATCACCTGTCAAAACAAACTCGGCGGCGCGCTCCGTGCGCGCCGCCACAGGCTTGCAGAGTGGGGATCGGGGAAGGCGAGTGTCCCTTGGACACAGCGCGTCCCCGATCAGAGTAAACAGCCAATGAATTGGCTGTTTACCACGTGACCGGCTGTGTCCAATCACAGCCGGTCACAAATGTAAACAAACTCCACAGGAGTTACTACCTGATCCCTGCTCTCTCCTCACACACCGATCTGTGAGGAGAGAGAAGAGATCAGTAAGTTAGCTCAGTGTAGTTTGTCTACATAAGTTTACAGTGCACAACACGCCCCCCCCCATAAAGAGGACCTGTCACACAGCCCAGCACATCAATCAGCCCAGCCAATCAGCCCATCTGTCAATCAGCCCATCTGTCAATCAGCCCATCTGTCAATCAATCACCCCACCTGTCAATCAATCACCCCACCTGTCAATCAATCACCCCACCTGTCAATCAATCACCCCATCTGTCAATCAATCAACCCATCTGTCAATCAATCAATCAGCCCATCTGTCAATCAATCAGCCCATCTGTCAATCATCTGTCACAGGCCCACCTCCATCGGTTCCGCCATTGGCACCGCCACACAGGCTACCAGTACCGCCATCGGTACCAGTACCACCACCAGTACCGCCACCAGGCCCAGCATCTATACTGCCACACAGGCCCGCTACCAGTATCACCACTAGTGCCGCCATCGGTACCACCACCAGTACCACCACCCGTACCACCGTCGGTAGTGCCACCACCACCTGTACCACCACCTGTACCGCCATCGGTACCATCACCACCCGTACCACCACCACCTGTACCGCCATCGGTACCACCACCACCTGTACCGCCATCGGTACCACCACCACCCATACCGCCATCGCTACCACCACCACCCGTACCGCCACCTGTACCGCCATCGGTACCGCCGCCACCACCACCACCCGTACCGCCATCGGTACCACCACCACCTGTACCGCCATTGGTACCACCACCACCCATACCGCCATCGGTACCACCACACAGGCCCACCACTAATACCTCCATGGGTACTACCACACAGACCGCCACCACTACCACCAGCAGTACCATTACACAGGCCCACCAATAAGCACTGCCATAATGTCCCAAAGGGTTTACACACCTGAGGAGGCATATGCCATTCTTGCCATGTCGGATGATGAGAGCAGCGGGGAGCTCCCATTATCCGATTCTGGTTCGGAATACGAGCCAGTGGAGGATAGTGGCTCAGAGTCCGAGTCCCCGGAGGAAACCGTCCCTCCCAAAAGAATGCGATCGGCACCAAGATCAGCACCAAGATCAGCACCAAGATCAGCACCAAGATCAGGAGAACTGCCCACCACCAGCAGCGCCATACCCCAGGAAGAGGAGCCCAGTACAAGCAATGGAAATGCACGCCCAACCCGAAGAATCCAGCCCCAATCCTACCTTCCCGATGCCCTGGCAAACCCCTTATGGTTGCCTGCCAACTCAGGATCCGTTATCATCCCCCCTTTCACCGCACAGCCAGGTGTGCAGCCCGACACTACAAATTTTTCTAAATTTGATTATTTTTGTTTATTTTTCCCACAAGATTTGCTGCAGAATATAGTGGATCAAACGAATCTGTATGCATCCCAATTTATTGCTGCCAACCCCGATTCTTCCTACGCCCGCATGTTCCAGTGGCGGCGTCTAACATTGGAGGAATTTAAATTATTTTTGGGCCTTATGTTCAATATGGGGCTTACAAAAAAGAACGAAGTCCATTCATATTGGTCCAAACGCCCCATCCAACACATGCCCATATATTCCGCTGTCATGTCCAGGAAAAGATACGACATGATTATGCGCTTTCTCCACTTCAATGACAATTCACAGTGCCCTCCCCGAGATCATCCCAACTACGACAAATTGTACAAGATACGCCCCCTAATTAATGCTTTTTCCCAGCGATTTGAATAAGTTTTCATCCCAGACCAAAAAATTTGTGTGGACGAGTCCCTCGTACATTTCACCGGCCGACTGCAGTTCAAGCAGTACATACCAAGCAAGAGAGCCAGGTATGGGTTAAAATTAAATAAATTATGTGATCGAGCCACTGGATACGTCTGCAAATTCAGGATCTACGAAGGCAAAGACTCCCAGCTCCAGCCCCGTGATTGCCCCACATATATTGGAACCAGTGGGAAAATTGTCTGGGAGTTGGCATACCCCCTGTTCGGAAAAGGTTACCATTTATATGTTGATAATTATTATACCAGCCTGCCCCTTTTTCGCCACCTTTACAGTAAACAAACCCCGGCCTGCGGTACCTTAAAAAAAAAAACGGAAGGGATTCCCACAAAATTTATTGACAAAAAAATTGCGACCTGGAGAATCGGCATCCATGAGGAACGAGGAGGTGTTGGCCATGAAGTGGAGGGACAAGAAAGATGTCCACATCCTCTCTACGATCCACAATGACACCATGGTGGAGATCCCAAGAAGACGCGGCTCCATTGTAAAGCCTGAATGTGTCCACGACTACAATTTGTACATGGGGGGGGGGGGGTGGATTTAAACGACCAGATGCTACAGCCCTACTTATCAACCAGAAAGTCCCATTATTGGCACAAAAAAGTTGCGTTTCACATGGCCCTTTTTAATTCGTTTGTCTGCTACCAAAAAGCAACTCAAAATCACCGACTCCACTACCTCCAATATATCGAAGATATCATCGATGCCCTCATTTACCAACAAGATCCCGCCCCAGGAAGCATTCGCTCTGATAGTGTGAGTCGGCTTCACGAGCGACACTATCCCTTTAGCATCCCCCCCACAGAATCTGGAAGAAGACGCCAAAAGAAATGCCGTGTATGCAGCAGAGGAGGAGTAAGAAGAGACACCAGCTATTATTGTCCCGATTGTCCCTCCCAACCTGGCCTGTGCATCGGAAATTGCTTCAAAAATTATCATACATCCATTAGTTCCCCTTATTATTAACAGACTGCCATTTTCCTATTTGCCTGCTACCATGTTACTAACTACCTTCCATGTTAATTAACTGACCCTGGCCTGTTTACCGACGATGCCTCTGCCTGCCGATTTAAACCACGTTTCTGACTTCCACGTGTACCGACCTTGGCCTGTTAATCGACCATGTTTTTGCCTGCCACTTGGACTGATCTTTTGGCCATCTACTTTTAGTACACAGTTGTCTCACATATGTGAGGGGCTTCAGAATAGCGTTCTGAGTAGAGAAAACCAGTTTTTCGTTTTCTGTGCTCCAAGAACAGGGTCTGGTTGCCCGGAGGCTTCAAAGCGATTTGGGTGGGAGAAGCCTCTACCCCTGTCCCCCTGGCCCTAAGCTTGATGGTCCTTCCTGCTGCCTGGACCAATAATTTGGCTGTGCTGACCATATTACTGCCTGTAATGACCCATGACATTATGGACCATGTTTCTTCCTGCTGCTTGGACCAATACTTTGGCTGTGTTGACCATATATCTGCCTGCTGCCTCTACTGACTTTGGACAGCATTTCTGCCGGGACACCTCTGCCTGCTACCTGGACCTGTGCTTTGGCTGTGCTCTGGCTGTGCTGACAGTATCTCTGCCTGTGCGAACTATGGACAGTATTCCTGCCTGCTGCCTGGATGATTGCTTTTGCTGTCGCTGACCTCATCCCTGCCTGCTGCCTGGACCGATGCTCTCCTCTGTGGACCACTGCACTTCTAAAACCACAGGTAATCTTTTGTTATTTGGTATGTACCTGCTATGTGTTAGATATATGAAGGGCCTTCAAAAATGTGATCGATAGTCAGAAAATGATATGTGCAATTAATGCTGCTAGAATGCCTGGAGGTGCTACTTGGATGTTGGGCCTCTGTATGTGGCCAGGCTGTGTAAAAGTCTCAAACATGTGGTATCGCCATACTCAGGAGGAGTAGCAGAATGCATTTTGGGGTGTAATTTTTGCTATGTACATATTATGTGTTAGAAATATCTTATAAATTGACAACTTTGTGTAAAAAAAATGCATTTAAATTTTTTCTCCACATTTTCCAAAACCTTCTGGAAAAAAATGAACCGTTCAAAAGACTCATAATGCCTCATAGATTATACGTTGGGGTGTGTGCTTTCAAAAATGGGGTCATTTTGTGGAAAATTCTATTGTCCTGGTGCTCCAGGGCCATAAAAATTGTAATAGGTGGTTGAGAAAGGATATGTGCGATTTATGCTTGTAGAACGCCTGAAAGTGCTACTTCAATGTTGGGCCTCTGTATATGGCCAGGCTGTGTAAAAGTCTCACACATGTGGTATCGCTATACTCAGGAGGAGTAGAAGAATGCATTTTGGGGTGCTATTTTTGCTATGTATATGCTATGCGTTAGAAATATCTTATAAATGGACAACTTTGTGTAAAAAAAATGCATTTTCATTTTTTCTCCACATTTTCCAAAACCTTCTGGAAAAAAATGAACCGTTCAAAAGACTCATAATGCTTCATAGATTATACGTTGGGGTGTGTGCTTTCCAAAATGGGGTCATTTTGTGGAAAATTCCATTGTCCTGGTGCTCCAGGGCCTTCAAAAGTGTAATAGGTGGTTGAGAAAGGATATGTGCGATTTATGCTTGTAGAACGCCTGAAAGTGCTACTTCAATGTTGGGCCTCTGTATGTGGCCAGGCTGTGTAAAAGTCTCACACATGTGGTATCGCCATACTCAGGAGGAGTAGCAGAATGTATTTTGGGGTGTAGTTGCAATTATGCATATGCTGTGTGAGAGAAAAAAACTGTTAATATGACCAGTTTGTGTAAAAAAAAATTAAAAAAAATTAAATTTTCCCAAGAATTGTGGGAAAAAAATACAACTTCAAAAAACTCACCACACCTCTTAGTAAATACCTTGGACTGTCTACTTTCCAAAAAGGGGTAATTTTGGGGTATTTGTACTTTCCTCGCTTGTTAGTGTCTCAAGAAATGAGATATGCCTTCAGTACATCAGGCGTGATCAGATGTGATAAATTTTCAGTGATTGCCACCATAGTTTGTAGACTCTATAACTTTCACAAAGACCAAATAATATACACTAATTTGGGTTCATTTTACCAAAGATATGTAGCAGTATACATTTTGGCACAAATTTATGAAGAAAAATTACTTATTTGCAAAATTTACAATAGAAACTAAAAAAAAGTGTTTTTTTTTTTTTTTAAATGCTGTTTTTTTGCTTATATCGCAAAAAATAAAAAACCCAGTGGCGATTAAATACCACCAAAAGAAAGCTCTATTTGTGAGAAGAAAATGATAAAAATTTTGTTTGGATACAGTGTAGCATGACTAAGTAATTGTCATTCAAAGTGTGAGAGTACTGAAAGCTGAAAATTGGTCTGGGCGGGAAGGTGCATAAGTGCATGGTATTGAAGTGGTTAACCACTAGCCGACCAGCCGCCGCAGGTTGGCTCGGTTGGGCAAATCTCCGTAGCTGTACATCGCTCCTTTAAGACCATGACAGCAGGCGCGCCCACATTCCCAGCGTGTATCCCCGGAGCCGATGCGCGTGCCCAGCAGGTGCGATGACCCCTGGGCACCTGAGATCGCTCGTGACAGAGCGAGAACCGGGATCTGTGTGTATAAACACACAAATCCTGGTTTTCTCAGGGGAGAGGAGACAGTCAGCCTCCTATTCAGTCCCATCCCCCCCTACAGTTAGAACACACCTAGGGAACACAGTTAACCCCTTGATCGCCCCCTAGTGTTAACCCCTTCCCTGCCAATATCAGTTATAAAGTAATCAATGGCTATTTTTAGCTCTGATCGCTGTATATATGTCACTGGTCCCAAAATAGTGTCAAAAGTGTCCGATCTGACCGCTGCAATATGGCATTCCCGATAAAAAACGCAGATCGCCGCCATTACTAGTAAAAAAAATAATAATAAAAATTCCATAAATTTTTTCCCTATTTTGTAGAGACTATAGCTTTTGCGCAAACCAATCAATATACGCTTATTGCAATTTTTTGACCAAAAATATGTATCAGCATAAACTGAGGAAAAATGTTGTTTTGTTTTTTTTAAATTTAGGATATTTATTATAGCAAAAAGTTAAAAATATTGTGTTTTTTTCAATATTGTTGCTCTTTTTTGTTTATAGCGCAAAAAGTACAAACCGCAGTGGGGGAAAAAGGACATAAATTTTGTTTGGGTACAACGTCGCATGACCATGCAGTTGTCAGGTAAAGCGACGCAGTGCCGAATCGCAAAAAATGGCCTGGTCAGGAAGGGGGCAAATCCTTCCGGGGATGAAGAGGTTAAAGCGGAGGTCCACACAAAAATGGAACCTCCGCTTTTCGGAACCCTCCCCCCTCCACCCACTTCTGGGCATAGACTCCCGTGGGAATTATGCCACTTTCCATCCCCCCGCTGTCTTCTGGGAGACACACGGGTCCCAGAAGACAGGAGGGACCATTTCGATTGCGCAGCGCGACTCGCGCATGCGCAGTAGGGAACTGGGAAGTGAAGCCGCAAGGCTTCATTTCCTGATTCCCTTACCGAAGATGGCGGTGGCAGCATCCGAGGACCGAGGTACGGGTCGGCCTCGGGTGCCGACATCGCGGGCGCGCTGGACAGGTAAGTGTCCATATTTTAAAAGTCAGCAGCTGCAGTATTTGTAGCTGCTGACTTTTAAAAAAAAAAATTGGGCGGAGCTCCGCTTTAAGGGAAAATCCTTTTGCCTTTAGAACCACTTTAACAAATTGTATAAAACATACAGAGAGAGGATAAAGTCGAAATTATTGTCATGGCACAGTGTTAACCATAGGTGTACGCATCCTATTGCATTAGGGTGTGCACCGCAAAGCTCAAACATACATGCATGTGTGAATATATATATATATATAATAGCAGTGGACCTGTCAGTAGAGCAGTGGACGGTGTCAGTAACGTAACGTGTTCGTAGTTTTTTTTTTTTTTTTTTTTTACAGTGTTATTTTTTCATTATTTATTTACATATTTTGTTAGAATCCCAGTCGGGAGGCTTTGGTGAAATATCAGGGATCTAAATAGACCCCTGATGTCTCACTTTTGACACAGAGAAAGGGACTGAGGACAGAGATTCCCCAGTCCCTTTACCTGTAGCCAGGCAGCAGGAGGAATCTGCACAGGACAGGATGATTGGGTGTGCCCGGGCACACCTGGCACCCCATGTGCACACGCCTATTGTATTAAAGTTACATCAGAGAGAATTATATAGTTATATTCTGTATAGTTAAGAGTTGGCCAGTTCAATAGTTTGCCTATGTAGCTGATTCATTGCAAAATAATCAGAGTTATAGATGGGGCATGAGGTAGCCCATAGATTATTAATTAAAAAAATTACTCGATTTGCCCATTAACATGAGTCTCGGCCGGTTCAGCAGGAACCAGACAAGATTCAAACCATCTATGGGCAGGCTGAATATACCTAAGTTGATTGATCTATCAATTTGGGTAAAACCAGCCTGCCGGATTTTACATGCAAATATTGCTAGCCGCTCTTAAAGCTGCTAGGAATAATAACTGCCTTCTCCCAGGGGGGACAGATTTCCCTTAGTTGCAGGAAAGAAAATCGTTCCGTCTATGGCCGGCTTTAGGGAATCCTCCTGCTGTGCTGTTTTATTCTGACAGTGGGGGGATTAAGCTCTGGTTCACACCAGTGCAGCTTTGAAGTCGTGGTACTTCAGCATGATTTCAAAGCTGCAGATCCGTGTTATTTGCACCTCTGATTTCATTATGGCTTGTGTGACAGCAGGAAGGTAAAGTCACCTGGTTGCATCCAGGGGGGTAGATATATTTCGCCCAGATTCAGGCTTTACGCCGACTTATACAACTAGGTGGAGAGTTGTATAAGCCCAGCTGAGGATAGTGGGCTCATGGATGACTCATACCTCTAGGGAGAGTGTGGGGCGTCGTGCAGACAGGGAGTTGATGAGACCAGCTGAAGCTTGTCAGCTCATTTAGGCCTCTATAAGAACTCCCAGCTTCATTAGGGGTTAGCTCATGCCTGGAAGCAGACCTGTGTGGACTTCCTGGAGAGAGTGAACCCTTGTGCGGTGAGACAAAGCCTGTGTGGCTATTTGCTTGGACATTTAAAACCAGGGACTTAGGGACTAGGACAGCACTAGGCTGATCCCAGTTGTTAGTTAGGAAACCTGTATGTTTAGTCAGA
Source organism: Rana muscosa (assembly GCA_029206835.1). Taxonomy (NCBI): domain Eukaryota; kingdom Metazoa; phylum Chordata; class Amphibia; order Anura; family Ranidae; genus Rana; species Rana muscosa. The sequence continues at coordinate 349,762,135 of CM055120.1, forward strand.
GGTCAAGTTGACCAGGATTTATTTTGTTTATGTTTCTTTTGGCTTTGCTGTGTTTTGTCACTGTAAATAGAAAATAAACCGCACCTTTTTTTGATTTTGAAAACCACAACCTCCGTTTGCTGGGCCTGTTTTTGTGTGGGGAGCCCATCCCGGGGGTCACACACACCCGCTGCCGAGCTAACCCCCTCACAGTTGGTGGAGAATGCGGGCAGTTTTTTTTTAAGCCAGCATGGAGGAGATACTGAAGCAGCTGGCTCTAGCAAATGCCAATCAACAGCAGACAAATGCAGGTTTGCAAAAGAGCCTTGCAGCTCATCAACAGAGCCTTGCAGCTCAACAACAGAACTTCGCAGCCCAGCAGCAAGCTCATCAACAGAGCCTTGCAGCCCAGCAGCAAGCTCACCAACAGAGTCTGGAAGCTCAGCAACAAGCCCAGCAGCAATCTGAGGCCCGCTTCATAGACCTGTTACAGAAGCAAGAGCAGAGACTACAACAAATGGAAGCAGTAATGCAGCAACGTCCGCAGACCAGTGAGGGAAGCCGTCCCACTAATACCGCGTCCTTTGGGGTGAGTCGTTTATTGACAAAAATGACTGGAGAGGATGATCCAGAGGTATTTTTGACCACATTTGAAAGGACTGCTGAAAGAGAAAAGTGGCCTGAGGAGCAGTGGGCTGGACTGGTGGCTCCTCTGTTAACTGGTGAATCGCAGAAGGCTTACTATGACCTAGAGCCTGACCAAGCAAAAGACTATGTGATGCTAAAAGCTGAAATATTGGCAAGGCTGGGTGTCACCCAGGCTGTCCGGGCTCAGCGTGTGCATAACTGGACTTTCCAGCTTGGAAAACCCCCCAGGTCTCAAATGTATGATCTCATTCACCTGAGCAGAAAGTGGCTACAGCCAGAGACTTTGTCCGCACCAAAGATTGTGGAACGTGTTGTAATGGATCGGTTTTTGAGAGCTCTTCCTACTGCCATCCAAAAGTGGGTAAGCCATGGAGACCCAGAGACGGCCGATGGTCTTGTGGATCGTGTGGAGAAATACTTGGCTACAGAGAACCTGACGGCCTCTTCCAGAGACACTCAGACTTTCCACCCTAAGACCAGACCATCCCCAGGGGCGGATAAGAGGATTCCAAGGGGTGAGGGTGGAGAGAGTGAGAGGGTGGGAGCTCTACCCCAAGTTTGGCGAGAACAGCCTGGGAAATCAGCGGCTCAAGAGGCGGCAAGAAGGATCGTTTGCTACCGCTGCCGGCAAGCGGGACATATTGCAGCCAATTGCCCGGTTGTGGAGGAACCCATGCAGTGTGACTTTCTGACGGGCAGACGTCAGTCGCTGTGTGCGACAGTCGCATGCACTGCCATTCGAGGAACTGAGAAACATTTATGCAAAATGTGTGTTAATGGTAGAAATGTTGTGGTATTGCTGGATTCAGGTAGCCTTGTGACCCTGATAAAGGCTGAGTTAGTTAAAACAGAGGTCTCTGGGAATAGCAAGGTAGCTGTTATTTGTGTGCATGGGGACACCCGAGAGTATCCAGTGACTACAGTGTGTTTCGAGACCCCCAAAGGTACCCTCTCTCATCCAGTGGGCTTAGTATCTCAGTTACCGCATGACGCCATTGTGGGAAGGGATTTTCCGAAGTTCTGGGAACTGTGGGATGATCCTGAGCCCCCCACTGGTGCCCCTATGTACCAGGAATGTGATAGCCAGAACTCCCCTGAGAGTGGTGAGGACTCTCCGGAATTTCCCTTATCAGTATTGGCAGGGGAGACTCAAGAAACTGGAGAGGAGCCCACCTCCTCAGACGAAAACCTACCGTCTGTGGAGTTTTCTGATCTTGAGGTTCACAGGGAAAACTTTGCCACAGAACAGTTGAAAGACCCCGCCCTAATAAAGGCACGGGAAAACGTAGTGAAAATAGATGGCGAGTTAGTGAACCCAGATAATACCTGCACTTACCCATACTTCAGCGTAGAGAAGGACCTACTGTATCGGGTGGCAAAAAGGGCAGAAGAAACCGTTGAGCAGCTTGTGGTGCCCAAACCTTACAGGAAGTTGGTGTTGGAGTTGGCCCATGCGCACATTCTTGGAGGTCATCTGGGGACAGAGAAAACCCGAGAGAGGGTATTACAGAGATTCTATTGGCCGGGGGTGATGAAGGACATAGAAAATTATTGTTCCTCCTGCCCTGTGTGTCAGAGGTCGGCCCCGATGCCACATTTCCGTAGCCCGCTGGTCCCTCTACCCATCATTGAGGTCCCGTTTGAGAGGATCGCCATGGATTTGGTAGGTCCTATAATCAAGTCCGCTAGGGGGCACCAGTACATATTAGTTATAATGGACTATGCCACCCGTTATCCAGAAGCGATCCCTCTCCGAAATACCTCGGCCAAAACCATAGCCAAAGAGCTATCTCTTGTGTTTAGCCGGGTGGGTATTTGTAAAGAACTGCTTACGGACCAAGGTACACCCTTTATGTCCCGGGTTATGAAGGAGCTGTGTAAATTGTTCAAAGTGACGCAATTACGTACATCTGTGTATCACCCCCAAACCGATGGGCTGGTTGAAAGATTCAACAAAACCCTAAAACAAATGTTGAAGAAAGTGGTGGATAGAGATGGAAAGGATTGGGACTGTCTACTTCCTTATCTGATGTTTGCTATTAGGGAGGTGCCCCAATCCTCTACGGGATTCTCCCCCTTTGAGTTACTGTATGGGAGACACCCAAGAGGGCTGTTGGATATTGCCAAGGAAACTTGGGAAAGTGAGAGTTCTCCCCACAGGAGTGTGATTGAGCATGTCGCCCTGATGCAAGACCGAATTGCACAGGTAATGCCCATCGTGAAGGAACATTTGGCCCAAGCGCAGTTAGCACAGCAGAGAGTGTACAACCGTGGAGCCAAGACCCGTACCTTTTCCCCGGGGGATAGGATACTGGTACTTGTCCCTACGGTTGAAAGTAAATTCCTTGCCAAATGGCAAGGCCCCTACGAGATAATGGAAAAAGTGAGCGAAGTGAATTACAAGGTCAGACAACCAGGAAGGCGAAAGCCCGAACAGATCTATCACGTTAATCTGTTGAAAGCCTGGAGGGATAGAGAGTCCCTAGTCGCAGACACTTGGTCACCAGCTCAAACTGGTTGCGTGATTCCTGAGGTTGGAATAGCAGCCACCTTGTCACAACCCCAACAACAGGAGGTTAAGGAGTTTGTGCTTCGCAACAAGGAGGTATTCTCTGAGCTGCCGGGACAAACATCTGGGGTAGAGCATGACATCATTACCCCGCCCGGTGAAAGGGTGAAGTTAAAACCCTATCGGATCCCAGAGGCCCGAAGGGAGGCAATACGGGAGGAAGTACAGAAAATGCTGAACTTAGGGGTGATAGAGGAGTCCCAAAGTGATTGGTCTAGTCCCATTGTGTTGGTGCCTAAACCGGATGGGAGCTGGCGATTTTGTAACAATTTTCGTCAGTTGAACAAAGTTACAAAATTTGACACCTACCCCATGCCACGTATAGATGAGTTGATCGACCGGCTGGGAACAGCCCGATACATGACGACTCTTGACCTCACAAAAGGGTATTGGCAAATCCCCCTGGCCAAATTGGCCAAAGAGAAAACCGCATTTGTAACCCCAGACGGGGCGTTCCAATATAAAAGAATGCCGTTCGGGTTACAGAATGCGCCGGCCACATTCCAGCGGAAAATGGACCAGATGCTGAGGCCCCATCGGAAGTATGCTGCGGCTTACCTGGATGACGTAATTGTCCATAGCACAGATTGGGCCTCACATCTGCCAAAAGTGCAAGCAGTCCTGGACTCTGTTCGGGAAGCGGGGTTTACGGCTAACCCCAAGAAGTGTACCATTGGGCAGGAGGAGGCCAAATATCTTGGGTACACCATTGGGAGGGGAGTAATAAAACCCCAACTCAACAAAGTCGAGGCCATCCAGAGTTGGCCACGTCCCAACAGCAAGAAGCAGGTACGAGCCTTTCTGGGAATCGCTGGGTATTATCGGCGATTCATTCCCCACTTTGCTTCTAAGGCTGTGCCCCTAACCAACCTAACGAAGGGGAAAGGGTCGGTCATGATTAAATTGACCCCCGAGGCTGAGGCAGCATTCCAATTCTTGAAACAAGCCTTATGTAGCCAGCCAGTGTTGTACTCACCCTACTTCTCTAAAGACTTTGTCGTACAAAGTGATGCGTCAGATGTGGGGTTAGGAGCAGTATTGTCCCAGGTCTGGAACGGGGAAGAGCACCCAGTCATTTACCTCAGCAGGAAGTTGAAGTCCCATGAGGTAAATTACGCCACCGTTGAAAAGGAGTGTTTAGCGGTGAAGTGGGCTCTAGATTCCCTTCGGTACTACCTGCTAGGTAGGCACTTTGACATGGTTACGGATCACGCTCCGTTAAAGTGGATGGCTCAAAACAAGGAAACAAATAGAAGAGTGAATAGGTGGTTCCTGGCCCTCCAGGAATTCAACTTCACAGTAAAGCATCGCCCTGGCGTTCAAATGGGGAATGTGGATGCTTTGTCTCGAGTACATGAATGCCTGATTGCTGGTGTTCCAACCCCGAGGTTAAAACAAGAGGGGGGGGTATGTGACAGCAGGAAGGTAAAGTCACCTGGTTGCATCCAGGGGGGTAGATATATTTCGCCCAGATTCAGGCTTTACGCCGACTTATACAACTAGGTGGAGAGTTGTATAAGCCCAGCTGAGGATAGTGGGCTCATGGATGACTCATACCTCTAGGGAGAGTGTGGGGCGTCGTGCAGACAGGGAGTTGATGAGACCAGCTGAAGCTTGTCAGCTCATTTAGGCCTCTATAAGAACTCCCAGCTTCATTAGGGGTTAGCTCATGCCTGGAAGCAGACCTGTGTGGACTTCCTGGAGAGAGTGAACCCTTGTGCGGTGAGACAAAGCCTGTGTGGCTATTTGCTTGGACATTTAAAACCAGGGACTTAGGGACTAGGACAGCACTAGGCTGATCCCAGTTGTTAGTTAGGAAACCTGTATGTTTAGTCAGAGGTCAAGTTGACCAGGATTTATTTTGTTTATGTTTCTTTTGGCTTTGCTGTGTTTTGTCACTGTAAATAGAAAATAAACCGCACCTTTTTTTGATTTTGAAAACCACAACCTCCGTTTGCTGGGCCTGTTTTTGTGTGGGGAGCCCATCCCGGGGGTCACACACACCCGCTGCCGAGCTAACCCCCTCACACTTGCGACTTTGTTTAACAGAAGTCTATGCAAGTCGCAATAAAAGCCGAAAATTAGTGCAGGAACCTTCTTCAAAGTTGCTGTGACTTGAGTTGCGGCAATTTGAACGGTACCATTGCTGGCAATGGGTGGGACTTGTCATGTGATTTGGAACTGTCAAATTGCATGATAAATTGTACCGGTGTGAACGAGGGCTACAAGCCATAAAGAAAAGTGTAGTAGAAGTGGAAAGTATAAAGAACAGATGAAATGAAGATGTGAAAAGATGAACTTGGAGTAGAAGAACTTAAAGCGGAAGTAAACCCATCCATAAAACAGTTTCATTTCCGGCACTCCCATTGGTTGTGCTCTCAACCAAGCTGTCAAACCACCCAATTGGCTGGTGTCATAACTGATCACATGTGCAGCATCATGGCAGTTGTAGAATAAACAGAGGCAAAGATGGCAGCTTCCTTGGCTGAAAACGGTAGGAGGGTTTACTTCCACTTTAAGGAGACGATAAACAGTTGAAAGAGCAGCAATTGGGTAAGGAGTGAGGAAAAATGGCAATTAGCCATGCGGCAGTAGAATTTTTCAGTACTCATGAAAATCACCCTAGAAAATGGCATTCAACCAATTGTAAAGCCTGGTACACACGGTACCAAGCTGGGCTGAATGAAACAAAACTGAGGATGCACTGGAAGACATCACTGTACTATCGATGCGTTTTTCTATATTAAAGAATTGATGCGATTTTAGTACAGCGATCTCCCCGCTGAGCCATTGTGTTCTGACAGGCGGATTGCCGCCCCACCAGAACACACCGGTCAGCGCTCGCAGTCTGGCTGAGAGTGCTGATCAGATGCCGATCAGCCGCTGGTTTTCCAGCAAACTCATTCAACAGAAGCCGATCAGCTTCTGTCAAACTAGCACCCATACACATGGGCCGAATGTATCTACGGTACCGGCTGATTTCAACCGATATTCGGCCAGGGGCTTTAGGGTAAGTAAAATTGGCCAAAATCTCGAAGAATTTGCAAGTTTCAGGAAAGTTTGTTTGATTTTCTGATTGGTAATGAGTCAAATCAATGTTTATTTTTAACCTCCAATGATGAGAAAATTTGAAAGAGCAGGACAAAAAAAAAATTCTAACAGTCATTGTGGTTTTCGTTTGTGAAATTCCATTTATTCTCAAATTGAATGTTAAAAGCAAATTCAATTTTGAAGTACTTTCAAATGACATTCGTCAAGTCATCAAATGTACTGATGAGAATTTGTGTGCAAGTCCTTGATAGAAAATATACAACCGTATGGCCAGCTTAAGTGGTCATGTGGAAAGTATTTGAAAAGGACCCAACTGGGTCAGATCTGTAAAAAGCCAACAGTAGTGTCCATTGTGGTGGTCTTTCTGCCTTGTTTTTATACTGCTCTTCAAGAGCAAAACTTTTTGTTTTCTGGGGAAAAACAGGCTAAATTCAGTGGAAAAATGGGACAAAGTGCACTGACACAAAACGCCGACCTTTATAAATAGACCCCAGAGAGTTCTTCCTTCAGACACTTTCATACACGAGTCCCATAATTGTTTCAGCTCATAAACTGACCACTTTCATGGCCTTCAACTCCCATGTTATTTTGGGGGCTGACCCACCAACCAGCCACACACGTCGGCTCTCACGTCTCATTATCGTGATAAGTTCCTGGTGAATCCTACTTTTCACAAGTATAACTCCAGAATATTAAACAGCAGCCGGCAGATTTTTTACCATGAAGGCTGTTTTATCAGGTCATGTGTCCATGTCTAAGCCTTTTCCAGACAACATTTGCTCGTTTTAAGTCCACAGACAGAAAATCAGCATTTTCCATGACACAAAGAGAAAAGCCCGACAGACATGCGTGTGACTAACAAGGATATACACTAATTTCCTGACCTATAATTGCTCACTCGGGGTCAGGGGTTGACCCCTCCCACCTTCTGAACATTACAAGTACATCTGACTAGCTTGCCAAGGACGGGGACGAGTACACCAACCAACATTCCTCAATGAGGTCACTGTGGTTTATCACAGAAAATCTTTTTGCTTAGGATGATGCTGAAAAACAAACATAAAAGTGATGAATATATAGAATACCGTAGTTTAAAAAACAATTGGCAGCCTTGTGATGCTAGGTGTTTTGGAACTACAAGTTCCATTATTTTTTGCTGCATTCAGAAATTAAGTCCATGACTGCTTGTTTTAAGTAAATTTAATTATTTTAGAAATGCGGCAGGCTGCGCTATGTGAAACACATAAGAGACAATGGGGGTTATTTACGAAAGGAAAACCCACTTTGCACTACAAGTGCAAAGTGCACTTGAAATTGCACTGAAAGTGCACCTGGAGGTGCAGTCACTGTAAATCTGAGGGGTAGATCTCAAATGAAGTGAAGCTCTGCTGATTTTATTATCCAATCATGTGCAAGCTAAAATGCTGTTTTTTTTATTTTCCTTGCATGTCCCCCTCGGATCTACAGCGACTGCACTTCCAAGTGCACTTTCAGTGCAATTTCAAGTGCACTTTGCACTTGTAGTGCAAAGTGGATTTGCCTTTTGTAAATAGCCCCCAATGTATCCACTGATTAAAGAATATTTTATAGAATATAATACTATAATATAATAGAATATAGATATTAATAATAATAATAAAAATACAAATTAATATATTGAATAGTTATAGTTATTGTATATGAATAATATATTTTGTATGCAATGGGTTTGATTTACTAAAACTGGATGGTGCAAAATCTGGTGCAGCTCTGCATAGAAACCAATCAGCTTCCAGATGTTTTTGTCAAAGCTTTATTGAACAAGCTGAAGTAATGCTGGCCATACACTATACGAAAAATCGGCCAAACCCATTTTTGAAAAACGAACATTTGGCCGTGAGAGCAAACAATAGTGCCATCATGTAAATAAATCATTATCCAGTTGACATACATGTATCTAGTGCAAACAGTTCGGACAAGAAACACATTAACCTTTCAATTTATCGTTCGTTCGGCAGAAATTTTTCCAAACTTTTCTTCGTTTTTTCGGCTCAAAAACGTCCCAACATCTACCGATTTTGCACCCATTAACTGGCCGAAAAACGAACGAACTGGCTTAATGACCGAATTTCGGACAATTTTTCGTATAGTGTATGGCCAGCATTAGAAGTTGATTGGGTACCATGCACAGTTGCACCAGATTTTGCACTCTCCAGTTTTAGTAATTCAACCCCAACGACTATTAGACACAAGAAGTGTGACCTAAAGTGGAGCTCCAGGCTCCTTCAGAATTTTTTTTAGGTCAGCAACAACAAATACTGTAGCTGCTGGCTTTTAATATTAGGACTCTTACCTGTCCACGAATCCAGCGTAGTCTTCACCCAAAACGATTATTCAATCGGCTCTCGGCTGCTGCGGCACCCATCTCGGCTACGATGCTAGTCTGCCTAACGCTGAGCTGCTGTGCTGCCAGTTGGAAAGCTGGTCTGCTTGATGCTGAGACGCCCTGCTGCCGGTCGGAGAGCTGGTCACAAGTCTATGTGGTCATTAGTTTAGGTTGTGAGAAGTGTCTATTACTTTTTATTATTTTACCTACACAAGAATTTTCTAGACCATATATTCTTGATTCTGATCTAGCTAACTCTATAGTGCTTTTCCATTCAGGACAAAGTGACAGGTTCTCTTGGTAGCCCTTCCTCTTCAAGATACTTGCCCTTCCCCATGCTAACCTGCTGTCTTGTTTGCCTGCTGGAGCCCAGAGTTGATTGTCTTGTGTAAGCTCTGTGTTGGTCTATGTCTGTGTTTAGATAGGGCCAATGACCTTCCAGGGCCCCCACATGACAGTGTTCAGGCCTTGTAAAATGGCTGTTCAGTGTGTGTATCGGAAAGTTCCAGGTCCCCTCCCCCAAATGTCCAAAGTGTCAGATTCAATTTAAAGTGGACATTCACTCTACAATTCGTCTAGCCAGGCCCCCAAAGCCATCTGGAATATCCCCATCAATTATCCCAGTAAGCAACAGGAGCAGAAATACAAAGTGGCTAAAGGGTAGAGTTGCATGCGTCATCAGGGGCCAGCAACCTGAACCTGGAAGAGACAGGCTCCCAATGGTGTCAGAGGAGAAGATGATGGCGCGGAACCCAGGGTGTTGCAGCAGTGCAACTGATCACAGCTGGATTAGCTGGGCTGGGGAGTATGTAAATCAAGGACAATGCTGTATAACAGGTAAGAAGGGTATAGAAAGAAAAAACATATGGGGAGCGAAGTTCCTCTTTAAGTATCTACCCCTCCTACACATCAAGTTACAAAGCAGGCACTCTCACTGCAAGCCTGCTTTCTACTCTCCACTGGGGTTGTCCAAATAATCATGAAACATATTTCAGGTTATTGCAACTGTAGATTTTAAGGGGGATTTAAAGCGGAGGTCCACAAAAAAATTGAATCTCCACTTTTCGGAACCCTCCCCCCCTCCGGTGTCACATTTGGCACCTTTCAGGGGGTAGGGGGGTGCAGATAACTGTATAATACAGGTATTTGCACCCACTTCTGGGCATAGACCGCCGCGGGAGTTACGCCACTTCCCGTCCCCCCCGCTGTCTTCTGGGAGACACACGAGTCCCAGAAGACAGCAGGGACCATTTCGATTGCGCAGCCCGACTCGCGCATGCGCAGTAGGAAACCGGGAAGTGAAGCCGCAAGGCTTCACTTCCTGATTCCCTTACCGAAGATGGCGGCGGCAGCATCCGAAGACTGAGGGACGGGTCGGCCTCGGGTGCCGACATCGCGGGCACACTGGACAGGTAAGTGTCCATATTTTAAAGGTCAGCAGCTGCTTTTTTTTTCTAGCTGCTGACTTTAAAAAAAAAAAAATTAGGCGGACCTCCGCTTTAATGACTTTTAGGCCCCTTTTACATTAGTGCATTACAGTAACATGCAGACAAAAAAAACGTGCAGTGCATTGCTTTTCCATAAATTTTGAATTAAAGCCCAAATCTGTGCAAAAATCAAGCCTGAATATGCTACTTATCAAGAGTGTGCGTAAAAACATCATCCTAACCCATCCCAGGTTCTAATCTCTCAAAGTCACAATTTTCTTTTCTTTTCAGCAAAATTGATTAGCAAAGTTGATTTCCTGCCCTGAGGACCTACACTTTTCCCCGCTCTTTATCTGTTTAGGGACTGGTCCCCTCACCAACCCCATACCTCTATAGCTGATGGGACCTGGAACTGGAAGTGTTGTCGCCACCAATAAGAAGTATCCATGGCACGCAGGAAGTGATGTGGACACCAAAAAAAGGCCCCCACTGGAAACAAATGTAAACAGAAAAGGAGAAGACTTGAGATCTGAACGTCACCTGAGCCTTGGGTAAGTAACCACAATGGGGTTTTTTTCTATGCCAAAGATCAGCAAGTTGGGGGGATGGGAGGGGGGTACTTGTTTTGTCCAGAGTTGGTTTTTAAGGTGGGTCTAGACCCTAACTGGATGATATTTAGGTTACACTGTGGGGGTTATTTATGAAAGGCAAATCCACTTTGCACTACAAGGGCAAACTACAAGTGCAAAGTGCACTAGAAATAGCACTGAAAGTGCACTTGGAAGTGCAGTCGCTGTAAATCTGAGGGGTAGATCTGAAATGAGGGGAAGCTCTGCTGATTTTATCATTCAATCATGTGCAAGCTAAAATGCTGTTTTTTATTTTCCTTCCATGCCGCCCTCGGATCTACAGCGATTGCACTTCCAAGTGCACTTTCAGTGCAATTTCAAGTGCACTTTGCATTTGTAGTTTGCACTTGTAGTACAAAGTGGATTTTCCTTTCGTAAATAACCCCCACTGTGTGTCATTGTTTAGGATGGGATTCTTGATAATGATAACAGCAGAACATGTCGACACAATGAGCATTAGCATGGCCGCCTATAATCACAATGCACAAGTGATAGGTTGATGATGCAGGACACAAGGACAGAGTGTGGTTACTCTAACAGAAAGGACCTTCATGGCAGGATCACCAGGCAATATTTAAAAAAAAACTACAGATTTAAAAAGATTGAAAATTACTTTTGGAATTACATTATGGGGGAGATTTACTAAAACTGGTGAACCCGAAAACTGGTGCAGCTCTGCATAGAAACTAATCAGCCTCCAGGTGTTATTGTAAAAAATTATTTGAACAAGCTGAAGTTGAAAGCTGATTGCTTACCAGGCACAGCTGCACCAGATTTTGCACTCTCCAGTTTTAGTAAATCAACCCCTAACATTTTACCAATTATATAGATTTTAGTGACTGGGTTTCGGTCAACCGTATTTTTTTTTGCTTTAGTGCCCTTTGTGTTGCTCTTTAGACTTTTGTTACCTCTTGCATTGGTGATTAACCACTTGACCACTGGGCACTTAAACCCCCTTAATAACCAGACCAATTTTCAGCTTTCGGTGCTCTCACATTTTGAATGACAATTACTCGGTCATACAACACTGTACCCATATGAAATTTTTGTCCTTTTTTTCACACAAATAGAGCTTTCTTTTGGTGGTATTTAATCACTGTTGGGTTTTTTTATTTTTTGCGCTATAAGAGAAAAAAGACTGAAAATTTTGTAAAAAAATGATTTTTTTTTCGTTTCTGTTATAAAATTTTGCAAATTACTATTTTTTCTTCATAAATTTTGGCCAAAATTTATACTGCTACATATCTTTGGTAAAAATAAGTACAAATTGGTGTATATTATTTGGTCTTTGTGAAAGTTATAGAGTCCACAAGCTATGGTGCCAATATCTGAAAATTGATCACACCTGAAGTACTGACGGCCTATCTCAATTCTTGAGACCCTAACATGCCAGAAAAGTACAAATACCCCCCAAATGACTCCTTTTTGGAAAGAAGACATTCCAAGGTAATCAGAAAGAGGCATTGTGAGTTTTTTGAAGTTGTCATTTTTTCCCACAATTCTTTGCAAAATCAAGATTTTTTTTTTCTCTTTTTTTTTTTTCACAAAATTGTCATATTAGCAGGTTATTTCTCACACACAGCATATGCATTCCACAAATTACACCCCAAAACACATTCTGCTATTACTCCCGAGTATGGCGATACCACATGTGTGAGACTTTTACACAGCGTGGCCACATACAGAGGCCCGACATGCAGGGAGCACCTTCAGGCGTTCTGGAGCACCAAGGCCAATTCTGACATTTCTCTCCTACATGTAAAAATCATCATTTATTTGCTAGAAAATTACATAGAACCCCAAAACATTATATATGTTTTTTTAGCAAAGACCTTAGAGAATATAATGGTGGTTGTTGCAACTTTTTATCTCGCACGATATTTGCGCAGCAATTTTTTTAACGCGTTTTTTACGGAAAAAAAATGTTTTGCGCTTAAAAAAAAAAAAAAACAGTAAAGTTAGCCCAATGTTTTTGCATAATGTGAAAGATGAAGTTACGCCGAGTAAATAGATACCTAACATGTCGCCCTTAAAAATTGCACACACTCGTGGAATGGCGCCAAACTTCGCTACTTAAAAAATCCCCATAGGCGACGCTTTAAATATTTTTACTGGTTACATGTTTTGAGTTACAGAGGAGGTCTAGGGCCAAAATGATTGCTCTCGCTCTAACGTTCGCAGAGATACCTCACATGTGTGGTTTGAAAACCGTTTTCATATGTGGGCGGGACTTACGTATGCGTTCGCTTCTGTATGCGAGCTCACGGGGACAGGGGCGCTTTAAAAAAAATAAATAATTTTATTCTTCATTTTACTTTATTTATTTTAGTTTGACATGTTTTTCCGCCCTAAACATTTTTTTGATCACTTTTATACCTATTACAAGGAACGTAAACATCCCTTGTAATAGGAATATGGCATGACAGGTCCTCTTTACAGTGAGATATGGGGGGGGGGGGGGGGTGTCAATAAGACCCCACATCTCACCTCTAGGCTGGGAAGCCTGAAAAAAATACAAAAAAAAAAAACAACAATCCTGGCTTTGATCGTAGCGGTGAGTCGGTAGAAGCACCGGAGGGCGGCGGGGGGGGGGGACACATCCCCTCTCGCCTCCCGTAAGAATGATCAAGCGGCGGAACAGCCGCTATGATTGTTCTTATGGTGTAGGGAATCGCCGGCTGAAAAAGCTAATATCTGAATGATGCCTGTAGCTGCTCCCATCATTCAGATATCCCCGCACAAAGTCAAGGACGTCATATGACGGCCGGAGGGCGGGAAGTGGTTATTGCAGAGTATTGCCGGGCATTGCGGAGTATTGCCGGGCATTGCGGAGTATTGCCGGGCATTGCGGAGTATTGCCGGGCATTGCGGAGTATTGCAGGGCATTGCGGAGTATTGCGGACTATGGCAGGGTATTGCGGTGTATGGCAGGGTATTGCGGTGTATGGCAGGGTATTGCACGGGTATTGCACAGGGTATTGTGGAGGGTATTGCACAGGGTATTGTGGAGGGTATTGCAGAGTATTGTGGAGGGTATTGCAGAGTATTGTGGAGGGTATTGCAGAGTATTGTGGCGGGTATTGCAGAGTATTGTGCAGGGTATTGCAGAGTATTGTGCAGGGTATTGCAGAGTATTGTGCAGGGTATTGCAGAGTATTGTGCAGGGTATTGCAGAGTATTTTGCAGAGTATTGCAGAGTATTTTGCAGGGTATTGCAGAGTATTTTGCAGGGTATTGCAGAGTATTGTGCAGGGTATTGCAGAGTATTGTGCAGGGTATTGCAGGGTATTGCAGAGTATTGCACCAGGGTATTGCAGAGTATTGCACCAGGGTATTGCAGAGTATTGCACCAGGGTATTGCAGAGTATTTCGCAGGGTATTGCAGAGTATTTCGCAGGGTATTGCAGAGTATTTCGCAGGGTATTGCAGAGTATTGCACCAGGGTATTGCAGAGTATTGCACCAGGGTATTGCAGAGTATTGCACCAGGGTATTGCAGAGTATTGCACCAGGGTATTTTGCAGAGTATTGGCAGGGTGTATTGCAGAGTATTGGCAGGGTATAGCACAGGGATGGCTGAGCAGGGATGGATGGATGGCTGGATCTGTGACTGCAATTGTCACAGATCCAGCCCACAGTGCTGCTGCTGCCATCCGCTCCCTCCCCCTCCCCTCTCACACTGTACCGATCGGTACAGAGAGGGGAGGGAGGAACCGGCGTCATCAAATGACGCCGGTCTGTTTACAAGTGATTGCTCCGTCATTTGACGGAGCGATCACGTGGTAAACGGCCGCTATCAGCGGCGATTTACCGCGATTCGTGATCCGCCGGGTCCTCTGGACCCGGCGGTCACGGAGTTTCCCGTGTGCGCGCCCCAGGGGGCGCGCGGGAGCGCGATTCTGGGAGGACGTTATATAACGTCCTCCCAGAGTTAAGCAACCACCTTGTCGACGTTATTTGTCGGCAGGTGGTTGTTAAGTGGTTAACCTCTTGCAAAAACTGCAGTCTTTCCCTTGGTCATCCCACAATCTATTTCCACCCAAAATACTACAGTAACTTGTCACAAAAAACAAAAAAACTTTATTGATCATAATTACAGTGAGCCTATAATGACTGGTAAGAATGTACAAGTACAAAACTATTCATTTTTCTAATATAGTCTGCCTTCACGTTGGGCCTTTTTCTAATTTAAAGTGTTTTTTCTACAAATAACCTCAAATTAAGTTTGTGGCCACTATCGTGGTAGTTAATGTTTTATGATGGAAACCACATTTTCAGGAAGGCCAGCAGAGTCCCGCTGTTTAATATTAGCTTTAGGAAATTCAGTTAAAAAAACCCTTTTATGGAACCACTAAAAAATATAATTGCTGAAATGCAGAAATAAACACAAAATGTAGAAGCTGCTTTGCAGAAGAAAAATGTTTACTTAATAGAATGCAAATTACATACTAACTGATCGGTTGGCTTGTATTGTTTCTGCCCTTTATATATGCCGGGAAAAAAAAAGGAACAAAAGTTTGAATATATAAATCACAATAAGATAGGTTAAAGTGCAAATGCACCCAAAAAGTCTTGCTGGTTCATTCCCTCCCCCAGCCTGTAACTGAGTTACAGTTTTGTTTTTTTTGTTTTTTTTGGGGGGGGGGGGTGAATACTGATTTGTATCAGTTCCCACTCCCACAATTCTCACCTAGTATAGGACGGTGTACCTAGCCCTGCCCCTTCCCACAGCCTCCTGGAACATGTCACATGTCCCAGGAGACTGCAGGGCCCTTCACAAAGCGCCATGTGAGTTCCCACACATCTGGCTCCCATACTCTAGATCAGCGGTCTTCAAACTACGGCCCTCCAGGTGTTTAGGAACTACAATTCCCATCATGCCTAGTCATGTCTGTGAATGTCAGAGTTTTGCAATGCCTCATGGGATTTGTAGTTCCGCAACAGCTGGAGGGCCGTAGTTTGAGGATCCCTGCTCTAGATGGCAGTGTCTGGGACCCGCAGCGCTAAGAAGAAATTGCTGCACTGGACCCCAGGCACTTATAAGTACCTGATGTACTTACTAGTTCCGCTTTGCCTGCAGCTGACTGGCCAAAGTTACTGTTCGACCAACAGTTTTCCGCGTGGGTTCTTTTGACAAAAGTTGATTGAGTGATTCATCTGAATTAGCTCAAATTCTGACAGTGTATGGCCAGCTTAACATTGATTTTCCCATGCCCTCAACCTCCATTTGCAATCCCCCGCCAATCTTATACTCACCTGCCCTAGATCTGCCTTGCCTGTGCATCCTCCTCTGTCTTGCCCAGTCTTCTGTCGTAACCTTCACCATCAAATTTGCACACGGGGGCCGCAATCTTCATTCAAACCTATGTAGATTTTGTACTCTGTACTCAATCCTAGTATGAACTCCTCATAGAAACTAAATGAAGAGGATGGAGGGTTTAGGAAAATAAGTGTAACTACTTAAGTTAAAAGCTGAGCTACAGGTTAACATCATATATGTTCCACTAATACATAAGTGGCCTAGTAGGTCTACAAGCTGAATGTTCCAGTCCTCTTACTTAAAGTAATCTCCCAGGCACATTTCACTCTCAAGGTTCGATGCTTAGCATATAGTGGGGTGAAACAGATGAGCACCAATCATATTAGTAGGGGTTTGTAGTTTTACTGCTGAGCACTCAAGGGAAAGAGCATAAAAAAACAGGATACCCAAAAATGTAACTTCACAACTTCTTAACAGCAACATCTGCTTAGCAGTCTTACGAGTAGAGAAAAAAAGGCCGCTGCTCACAGGTGATACAATCTGTAACACTCCAATGTTGCTTCTGTGAGGTGGGGTGCACGCCCTGCTACTGCAGCAGAAAACATGGAACAGAGAATCTTCGGGACGGCAGCACACCCACACAGAGAGTAAATTAGAAAGTCTTTATTGAAGCATAAATATTAAAAGCATTGGATGAGTACAGGCAGGGGAAATGCAGGTAGGTTGACGCGTTTCACACTATGGAAGTGCTTTGTCAAAACCATAGTGTGAAACGTGTCGACCTACCTGCATTTCCCCTGCCTGTACTCATCCAGTGCTTTTAATATTTATGCTTCAATAAAGACTTTCTACTTTACTCTCTGTGTGGGTGTGCTGCCGATCCGAAGATTCTCTGTTCCATGCTAAGCAGTCTGCATGACTTCTACGCAAGCAGTCATTTCTTAACAGAACTTCTAGACCCTAAGCCTTGTACACACCACTAGTTTTCTTTCGTTCAACCCAGCAGGTTGAACGAAATAAAAAAGACAGCTCAGGTCAGAACTGATGTAATAACAGTTCGATGTTAATACAGTGATCTCTGTGCTATTGTGTTCTCACAGGTGGATGGCCCCCCGCCAGAACACTCCGACAGCTCTCAGCCAATGGCTGAGAGCACCGATAGGGAGCCGGTCGGCAGACCTTTTTCTGTCATGACCCTTCTGTCGGACCGGCTGCCATACACACAGGCCGAATATCGACCGACTTCTATTGAACCGACTGATGCCGCCCGACATTCATCCCATGTGTACTAGGCTTTAGACAGTGCAGCAACTTCTAACTAGAAAGCCCAAGTAATATACATAGGATACCAAGGAAGAATAGGATCCTGAGACCACAGGTTCTTCTTGCATCTAGTGGATCATCTCATCTACAGGTCAGCAGGGAGGTTCTGGTGTCTGCTCCCTTCGATAGTAAAGGACCTGTAAGGTTATCTTATTGGTATTGCGATCTTAAAATATTGCTGTTGACGTAAATAGCCTTGTTTCTGGACAGGGGAATTCTACTCACCAGGGGACCTCCACACCACTGCTAAGAGGTCCAGATATGACTTTATTCCAACAAAAGTCAGGAGAGCAATCAAAAGAATAGCCAATGTGTTTTGGGGGTATTTAATTGTATTTCTTCCTGTTTGATTAGAAGCACAGATCTTGTCAGCATCTGGTTTGATAGCAAGCTTCTCTCTCACAGTTGTGTTCTGGGCAGGTCCCAGAGAAGCAAAGTACACTCTGGAAGTTTGCTGCAAATAGTTATTACTTTCCCCCAGCTTACACCACTGAGTCAACCTAGAACATAAATTCATAACTCAGTTATTAACTCTTTTCAATCAGACTACTGGAGCCACTTCAGCAGTCACTGTCAGAAGCAATTAAATCACCCCAGTTTCGGAATGTTTGTATCACACAGAAAAAAAAAAGTTGCTCAGGCTAGTTGCAGCCTGGCTGTATAATGCAGACACAAACTAAACTAGGGAAACTACTGTCTAAAGTTTTAGTTACAGAAACTTTACAGTTACTTTACAGAAAAAATGCAAAAGGCAATTTAACACTGTACACCAGGGAACCAGGGATATGCAATTAGCGGACCTCCAGCTGTTGCCAAACTACAAGTCCCATGAGGCATAGCGAGACTCTGACAGCAGCAAGCATGACACCCAGAGGCAGAGGCATGATGGGACTTGTAGTTTTGCAACAGCTGGAGGTCCACTAATTGCATATCCATGCTGTACACCCACCCTACCCCACTGGTCCCTGCTGTACTTACCTCCGGTGACGCTGAGCTGTCAGCACCCCCACAGCCGGTCCAGCATTCTGGGGATTTGAAATCCAAGCTCTTCTCTGTGCATCATTTCTGGGACAGGCCAGAGATATTCTGATAGATCAGCGCCTGCACAGTGAATCACTCTGGTCTGTCACAGAAGCACTACACTGAGTAGTTGAAGAAGAGTGGGGATTTCAAATCCCTGGAACGGCTGCGTAGAAAATCACAACTCGGGGCGTTGAGAAGGTTTCCCTTTACGCGGATGACACACTTTTATATCTGGGGGGTGTGGATACATCCCTGACTAGTGCTATGGAGGCGATTCAGCACTTTGGCTCCTTGTCGGGATTCTCCATCAATTGGAGTAAAACGGTTCTCTTGCCTCCAGATGTACCAACGATTTAGTTGCCGGAGGCTGCAGGGTCCCTCAAGGTAGTCTCCTCTTTTAAATACTTAGGAGTGCATGTCTCTGCAAACCAGTTGTCCTACTGGGAGGAGAATCTTTTTCCCCTTTTCAAAAAACTTCAAATGACATGCAACACCTGGTGTAAACTACCATTGTCTGTAATTGGTAGAATTTATTTAATTAAAATGGTCTGGTGTCCCCAATTGTTGTATATCATGCACAACTCCCCACAGTGGATTCCATGTAGATAGTTCACTCGTATTGATACCCTGTTTAGATCTCTGATCTGGAAGAAAAAAGTTGCTAGAATTAGTCTTTCCACTCTGCAATATGGCAAAGATCGGGGAGGAGCTGCAGTTCCCAACCCTAAAATCAATTTTAAGCATATCAACTTCAGCATCTAAGTGGCTATGGGTTGATGGATGACTCTGACCCGATAGAGAACATATTGCGAACTGGAACGCATGATAAATCGGTATTAATGGAACTGAAGGCAGGGTTTTCCCGTTTGCTACAATAGGCCCCTACTGTTGTCCTTTTTAAAAAACTTTGATCTACTGTAAGGTCTAGTCTGAAAATTTGGGGGTTTCTGGAAGAAACCCCACTGTGGGGTAATCCTAATCTGGTAGAAGTCTAACAACTGGAGGGTTTCCAGGAGTGGAGGGTGGCTGGTATTCACAGGGTTGCCCAATTATATCATAATAACATATTGAAGTCCTTTGTAGACTTACAAAATGAATTTAATCTCCCTAGAACTCAATTGTATAGGTATCTTCAATTAAGACACGCTCTCCAGGCTCAAAACCGAATATCCACTCTTCTACTTGTCAGCCATTCGTTAATCAAGGACATTTTTTACAGCCAGGAGAGAAAGGGCTTGATTTCTCATGTCTACTCTAACCTATTACAATCCACAGAAGGACTCAGCAAATCTACCAAGTAGAAGGGGTTGGACACAGGACCTGTGAGAGATTTCTGAGGAAAATTGGGATTTATGTCTACAATCCGGGCCTCTCACTTCTGTTTCACAGTCACACAGGTTGTCCCATTTGTTTTTATTGCATAGGGCTTACCGCACGCCTATACAACTGTGTCGGTGGGGAAGGAGAGATTCCTCTATATGCCCTAAATGTTGTAGGGACGAGGGATCTCGAATTCACCTATTCTGCCACTGCCCCAAGCTACATCGCTATTGGGGTGACATCACTGATTTCCTCTCCTCTGTATTTCAGGTTAGGATCCCATTGGATCCCTTAATATGTGTCTTGGGAGCAATAGATGAGGAACTCTTTCCTCCCCCGGTCAATATAGCGGTGATTAGATAATTATATATAGCTCCTAAACTGATAGCAAGGTTTTGGCTAGCTGCACATGTACCGACTAAAACTCAGTGGGTGGAACAATTGAACTATGTCCTCATTAGGGAGCACCTTACATATCAGCATAGGAATGCAGCTCGAAAATGATTTTCTATATGGCAGGCATGGCTGGAAACATCTGGGTTGGCACCCCCTCGACTGATCATGCATCGGTTGTTACAGATGTAAGTAGTTTCTCTGGTTGGGTGGATGATGACTTCAGTGCTCTCTATTTCAGACTGAATAATGCGAGCTCTGCATTTACCCCCTGCTGTAGAGGGGGAGATCCTGTTTGTACAGGTAGAATATTATGGGTAATATTTACTGTTTGTTTGCTCATTGGCCCTTTCTCCTGTAAAGCCGGGTAGGCGGGTCTATGTTTTCCTGCCTATCTGGACTCTCTCTTTTTCATAAAAAAATTATTTGTTATGTGTACTACTTTGGTGCCGCTATTTTATATGTCTTTATCATTGAAATGTGCTGTTTTCGGATGTTTTACATTATATGGATATGTAATGTATGTCTCATTTTTGCTGGCACAATAAAACTTTTTCTGATTTAAAAAAAAAGAAAATGACAGCTCAGCATCACTGGAGGTAAGTACAGCAGAGACCAGAGGAGTGGGAAGGGTGTACGGTGTTAGTTCACCTTTTCATTTTTTCTGCAAAGGTGAACCAACACTTGAAGAAGACTCTGTCTCCATATGCAGGTTAAAGCGCGTGTAGCAGACCCCCAAATTTGGGGTTGCTATGCCTGAAATTTAGAGGGTCGCCTGAGCAATAGTTTGGCTCAGGCTGTTGAATTTCCTTAAATTGGACTCTGCTCTGCTGTGGTGTTGCCTGGGTGTATAGTTCCCCTTTGACCTGTAGATGGCATTGTTGCCAAGGTCTCGGGTCGAACCACAGCCACAGGTGGCATTGTGGTGTGATTGGGTGTCCTCTCTCTGCGGTTGTGCAGTGGGCGTGGTCTACCTGCTATGCATGCCAGGAGAGGGTACTTAAGGGGCAGATGCCATTGGGGTCGGCACGTACCCCACCTTCGGTGGCCCTCATGGCCAGGGGTGCATGTGAATGTGCTGGGTCCCGGGCACCTTTAGCCCGAGGCCCCATCGTTCCAGGTAGGCCCAGTACCTTTAACTGAGGCCTACAACCAAGCAGTGGAATCCCAGGGTGCCCGTGGGAGGGTGACTTGCTCTGAAGGAGAGGCAACCAGGGGAGGACCTTTCTAAGGGGATTGGTGAAGGATGTCGCCATCTCGGGAGAGGCCTGGTTACCTGTCAGAGGGAAGAATTCTGTGGTACACCTTAAGCTCTTGTAACGTGCCCCATTGGCACCTATGGCCTCTAGTTACAAGTGCTGGAAAGTTCGGGACTTAGGAGCTAAAAGGTTCTGTGGCAGAGGATCTTCCTAACACGTCCCTAGGAGAAACCAAGCTAAAGTAATTGTTCGTGCTCCACTCCGGCTGCTAGGACCGTGAGAGGGAACTATCCGGGTGAGCAAACCCACTCAGGCTTGAGTGGTGACGAGGATAAATAAGTGCTGCGTGCCTGAACCTGCCTCCCTATCCAACTCTATCTCTATCTTCAACTTCTCCTACTAAGTTACTAGCAAAGAGAAAATCAACTAGTCTGTTGGAGTTTAACACTGTCTGGACATTGGCCTTCTTTATTAGAGAAAATAGACTTTTCCCTACACTCTGGGGACGAGAACCAGCGGAAGGCGGTAACTCGCTGCAGGACCAAAAACTGTTAACACCGCTCACCCTCTTCGCAACGGAGGAAACTGGGCATGTGGCATGGTGTGTCCTATCCTGCAAGTGGAGGTAAGCAGGACAGGGATCTGTGTGCTACACGCGAAAAGAGCAAGTATTTTAAATGCTTACTTGCAGCATTTTACCGTTCCATAAATGCTTTTTTATTCACTTGCAATATAAACTAGCTAGCATTAGAAGCAATTCTGCTCATAAGAGGCCATTCACCAACACAGCCTTCTTGCACGGCATAATTGTTGTCTGTGCTGGCCCAGCTCATCTGCCTATCCCTTTACTTCTCTACTTAACCTTTTATGTAATGCTACAGTTTCCCCTGAGTGGCAGCTCCTAGGCCCCATTCACGCTTGAGTCTTTACTCATTTAATTGGGCTTTTTTTTTAGCATTTGTACAGGTGTTTTGCACGCATTTCATGCTTGAGCTATTATTTTTTCTGTTACCAAAGTTTACAAAAAAAAAATACAGGCAAAAGTATACACTATGAGCTCAGAGGCTACAGCTGTATTTACATTCCAATGAATCAGAGTGCCTGCAGGGGTATAATGACAGACTAAATAAACAGAAAGTGTGCAATAATCGATCATGGTATCGTAAGGCATAAGAAAGGTAAAGTATAAATTCTTAAATTACTGCGAAACTCTCAATAGAAACATGTCACATGATAATAGCCAATGAGCCAGTCTGAATCAGTATAAGAGGAGGCAAATGGAGCGCTACCTGCTTGGTTTCAAGCGGTAGAGCAAACTCAAAACCAACTAAGAAAAAATGTAAGATGAGAAAGAACGAGAAAAAGGAAGCGAAGTATGCTTAAAGCAGGTAAAGAATATAAGAAGAGGCTAAGTGATAGAGAGAGAGAGGAAACAGGAAAAGGTAATGAAGGGTGTGAGGAGGATAAAGGCATTACAGGGAGGAAGAAAAAGGGAAGGTAGGGAACCACAAGGTCTGCTAAAATAGTAAAAGAGAAAAAAAAATTGTAAATAGAAAGGTAAAGGTTCAACAATTAGGTTGGCCTTCGAGGTGAAAAGTTGGAGGAGAGGTCCATTATAGGTGGTGGTGGTGGTGGGGGGGTAATTGAGCCATAGTTGGACAGATCAATGTTTTAGCTAGTGAAAAGCTAGTTTTTAGGCATGAAAACATGAAAAACTCACATTATGTGACTTTTGCATGTGTTTTTCAGACACTCCCTGAAGTCTATTGGGGCCCAAATGCACAACTCTGCACCAAAAGAAGCTCATGTCGTTTTTCAAGTAAACGGTACTATGTTCAGCTGGACCACGGAACATAATGAAAATCCCATAATGTTGAGCATTGAAGTGCTTTTGGTAAAGCCTCAAATTGCACTATAAATCGCTTAAGTGTGACTGGAGCCTGAATGCTGCTAACATCACACCCAAGATGGCGGCACCCAGCAGCAGCCTTCAGATTTTTTGGTGTTTCTGCAAGATAGGCTTCTACAGGTAAGTAACATACCTAAACATTAAATGTACATACCCTGTATAATATTATGAGATGAGTGTTGTTGGAATGAACGGTCTGGTGATAGGGTCTGTCTAAGCCAGTGGTCTCAAAACTGATGCACATGGGCCATATGCAGCCATTTTCTTGCCTTTTATCGGGCCCTTGAGGCACTGTTTCTCTCACTGTTATGAGACACTATTCCTCCCACTGAAACCAACTATGAGGCACTATTCTTCCTACTGACACCAATGATGGTGCACTATTCTGCCTACTGAAACCAATGGTGGGATACTATTCCTTCCACTGACACCAATAATGGGGTTCTATTCCTACTGGCACCAATGATGGTGCACTATTCTTCCTAATAAAACCAATAATGTGGTACAGTACTTTTTCTTCCACTGACACCAATGATGGGGCACTATTCTTCCTACTGACACCATTGACGGAGCACTATTCCATCCACTGACACCAACATCCAGCCCCCCCTAAAGTCTAAAGGGCAGAAAACTGGATCTTTGTTTAAAAAGTTTGGAGATCCCTGGTCTAATGCAAGGTGCCTACATAAGTATGTGAGCTGTTTCTCCTGCTAAAAGTTTAGCAATTCTGTTTAGACCGTCCTGTGATACAAACACCCCTGCCAGACAGCATAGTTGGGTCCCTGACTTCCATTGCAGTTAAACTCCTGGTGCCAGCCTGTGGGAGGGGTAAACAATAGTAAATGCATTCTGGTCAATCATCAGAATGATGAGAAGGCTTATGCCTTGTATACACAACCGTTTTTCACGAGAAAACTGCCATTTTTTATTTTGGTCGTGAAAACTGGTCGTGTGTATGCACCCTAGCAGTTTTCTCGACAAAAAAACTGGCCGCAAAAAATTTAAATCAGCTCTCTTTTTTCTTGTTGTGTTTCCCGTCAGTCTTTTTCTCATAGCGAAAAACGGTCGTGTGTATGCTTTTCCGAGGGGAAAAAAAACACGCATGCTCAGAATCAACGTTCGTTGCTTACTCCTTCTTCCGCACACTGAACGTAGTTACGACACATGCGCCTTTGATTTATATACACTGCGCATGCGTGAAACTCTGCTCGCTTTGCCCGTCCCTGACGTTCATTCGAGAACTTTCCCCGCCCCTTCTCGCTCGTCGCAGTTGTAGACGACAATGGCGGAGAGACATCACGTGGCTGTTATTAGTACCTCCAACGAGGAGGAAAGTCCGGAGGAACCAACGTCTCGATCCCGGAGATACAAGGCCTCGAACATGGCTTTCGAAGAGATGGTGGAGATGGTCTCCATTTTGAGGATGGCGGATTATGATTCAAAGCATGGGCCGTACAAAACACCAAATCTTCGCAAGACCAAATTTATGGGAAAAGTGGTGAAAACTCTTCACAAAAAATTCAGGGTGCGCAGATCTAAAGAACAGCTGCGGAAATGGTGATCTGACCTCAAGCTGTGGGAGCCGGCTCAATACAGGAGGATAAAGAAAGTTCTTGGAAAAAGTAATTCATTTTCCTGTGTTTTACTATGATTATTATTACTTGCATGTTGTTGCATGTGCTTTTCTGGAATGTTGTACAGTTAAAGATGGCAACTTTCATGTTCGTGGGCACAGTAATCGGTCGTAGTAAACATTGTTCGTTCGCTCACTAATAATACAATGTTTTTGCCAGATACAGGGTTAACTAAATTTTCACATGCCTATTTTTTGTAGAAGATTTTTTGAACATTGTTGCCTAGATGTGTTGGTAACTACATTTAAATACTATAACTGGATTCAGTGTAATGTAAGGAGAGGATGCTCAGCAGCTGGTTACACATCTGGACTCAGGAGAACTAGTGTGGGCCACCAGAATATCATTTTTAGGGTGTGCCACACAGGTGATCCAGCAGTGGATACTTGGGGTGTTTCAATGTGTGAAACTTGACCAATATAGATAAATGTTCCAGCTTTGAAAAGGGATACAATCATGTGTTCAGCTTGGAACTCTTCCCAAACAGTCAATTGTCCCACACTTCCAAAGAATGATTCATATTCCTCTTTCTGGCCTTAAATATCATTTTGATAAAGTATACCTTTTGTTTCATTCTCCTAAGGCTTCAAAGAGCTTCTACACTGGAGCCCAGGAACCCCACACCTCCAAGAGACCCCCAACCGCGGGATGTGGAGGAAGGAGAAGTGGAGGAAGGATAGGTGTAGGTAGTGGTGGAAACTGGCACCACAACAGGTCAGTGTCATACACCACCGATTTTGGTAATAGATGTATGCCTGCATATTAATAATACATGGTGTGTTTTTTCATTTTAGGTGATGTTCTGATGTGGACCAAGAACCTACCCCTTTCACAAGTCATAGTG
This sequence comes from Rana muscosa, assembly GCA_029206835.1. Taxonomy (NCBI): domain Eukaryota; kingdom Metazoa; phylum Chordata; class Amphibia; order Anura; family Ranidae; genus Rana; species Rana muscosa. The sequence goes on from CM055120.1 coordinate 349,787,707, forward strand.
TACAGATCATGATACAGGACATAATGGTCTACTGTCGTGACTTGAACATAATCAAGGAAAAAAGCAAGCAGCTCGAGGTCAAACTAAAGAACATGATCGATGTTCTTGGGAGGATAGAATCATTTTTTAATTTTGGACCAAATCCATGTTTTTAGTTTTTTAATTTCTAATTGTTTTGAAAATTGTGTAAATTAAAAAGCCACATTTTGAAGATGCACACAGTGTATCAACATGGGCTATCTGTCATCACGGGTTATCAATGTACGTGTTTTGTCGGTGCAACCCCTTCCTCCCAACTGAAGAAGGTGAGAGGAAGGGGATGCACCCCCAAAACACATCCATTCATCCCCCATGATGGCAGATAGCCCATGATGACATGGGGCATGGTATCACAGGCTGGAAAGCCCCTTTTTGATACACCATGTTTTATGCATCTTCAAAATGTGGCTTTTTTAGGGGTGACATCACCCCATCTTTTATGAAGGCAAGATACAAACATTTTAAACACAATAGAATGACTGATATTGCCTCAAAATTGTACATGTTGAACTTTATAAGTTCCAAAGTTTAAAATGTTTTTGGTTTTAAAACATGCCTGTTTCTGCATTTTCGCCAAAAATTTGCAATGACAAATTTGTAATACATGTTGTATTTTCTTGTTAAAGAAAATTACGCACAATTGAAATGTGCAAGGAGTAAAATCTTTTGGACTCAACAATGTGTGGCTTCTTACATCAATTTCTAAAATAATTATAGAAGGTTATTTGGTGGGTTTACACTGACAATGGTGGTTAATTACTAAAGAAAAATACACATGGCACTACAAGTGCACTAGGAGAACCTTGGAGACAGATAAAAGTAACACAAGCAAAAAATAACATTCAAGAATTTTTCATGAACAAAAAAATATTTATTTTGAAGAAATCAAGATTCGTCTGGCATAGCAATGGCCCCCCTACCCATAAAATAGTCCACATATCGTTGCCGCACAGCACGGGCGCTTTGGGGGGGCAAGCCAGTACGGCCAGCTTCCAGGGCCGGCAATGGATTTTGGTCCTGTAGTGCGGCCTCAGGCCCAACAGATGCCATATAATTTGTGGAATGTACCCGTAAATATTAGTGCAACACACAGCATGCCATTACGACATGGTTGAGTTTTTATACTCCGCAAGGTGGATGGAGGTCTGAAACAGGCGGAACCGGCGGGGCATGATGCCAAACGCATTTTCAACCACTCTTCTGGCTCTGGCCAGAATTCTAATTGAAGACCCTCCTCTCAGGGATGAGGGTCCTTTGGGGAAATGGCCTTGTAAGATTGGGTCCTAGCGCAAAAGCCTCATCTGCGATGAAGACAAATGGTAGTCCCTCCACGTTGTATGACAATAAAAAGGTAAACAGAGTAAGCGTAGTCAAAACATAGCCAGAGTTCAGTAAGCGGATCGGGTAGTCGGCCAAGCCAAAGTCCAAGAGACAGCGATAAAGGTAATAGAACAGCAAGAAGGATCCATAGCCAGAGGGGACAGCAGTTAAGCAGGTCTTCAACTGGAACGCAGGAGAAAGTCTCTTGTGATGTTAACACATGCGAAGGCGAAGAGCAAATGAACTGGAAGTCCTTAAGTAGGCAGAGCTGACGAGCGGATCATCAACAGGTGGATCACTGTGGAGAGATGGAAGCTGGCAATTACCTGACAGCTGAGCTGCCAGCACAGAGAAGGAAGGGCTGAACTCAGCCCTGACAGTACCCCCTCCTCAATGACCCCTCCCCCTCGGAGGACCACCGGGCTTGAGGGGAAAACTCCTATGGAAATCACGGAGGAGGACAGGGGCATGTACGTCCGACGATGGGACCCAAGAGCGTTCCTCCAGACCGTACCCCTTCCAATGCACCAGGTACTAAATGCACCCACGGAACCTACGGGAGTCAACAATGGACTGTACTTCATACTCCTCATGGTTCTCAACCTTTATAGGGTAAGGACGTGGCACAGGGGTGGTAAAACGGTTGCAGACCAAAGGTTTCAATAAGGAGACATGAAACACATTAGAGATATGCATACTAGAAGGAAGGTCCAACGCCTAAGCCACAGGGTGTATCCTGCGAATGATACGGAAAGGCCCAATAAACTGAGGTGCAAATTCCAGAGAAGGAACACGAAGTCGGAGGTTGCGAGATGACAGCCAGACCCTGTCCCCGACCTGGTAGGAAGGCGCAGGCAGATGTCTGCGGTCAGCATGGAGTCTGTACCTCTCGTTAGCCTGTCGCAAAGCCTCCTGGACTTGTACCCAAGTGGAACGAAGACCACGGAGATGTTCCTCTAACGCAGAAATACTCATAGGAACAAACGAGTCAGGCAACATGGAAGGTTGAAAACCATAATTCACCATAAATGGGGACAAACGGGAAGCAGAATTCAGAGCGCTGTTGTGAGCAAACTCCGCCCATGGTAAGAGGTCTGACCAGTTGTTGTGATGGTCAGAAATATAGCAACGCAGGAATTGCTCCAAGGACTGATTGGCTCGTTCTGCGGCCCCATTAGACTCTAGGTGATAAGCAGAGGAGAAAGCAAGCTGAATTCCCAACTGTGCACAAAAGGCTTGCCAGAACCGGGACACAAACTGACTTCCCCTGTCAGAGACAATGACCTTGGGTAGGCCATGTAAACAAAAGATCTCGACGTAGGCAACTTCTTAAGTGGAATACAGTGAGACATTTTCGAGAACCGGTCTACCACCATAAGAATAACTGTGTTGCCCTGGGAGTTGGGTAACTCCACAATGAAATCCATAGGCAGGTGGGTCCAGGGCCTCTCACCATTGGGTATGGGTTGTAGGAGGCCCACTGAAAGGTGTCATGGAGTCTTACTCTGAGCATACACAGAACAGGCAGCTACAAAGGCAGCTACATCGGCACGTAGACTAGGCCACCAGAATTGCTGGGAAATGGCCCAAAAGAGTTGATTCTTCCCATGGTGGCCAGCAGCCTTGGGAGAATGGTAAGTCTGGAGCACGGCAGTACAGAGACTCTTGGGAACAAAGCAGCGGTCACAAGGTTTCTCAGGAGGGGCATCTACCTGAGCAGCCAGAATTTTGTCACCCAACGGAGAAGTGAGACTGGTGTGAACCGTAGCCAGAATACGATCAGGAGGAATCACAGGAACCGGAACCGACTCCATCTTGGAAGTGGAGGAAAATTGTCATGACAAGGCGTCAGCCTTTACATTCTTAGTAGCGGGTAAGAATGAGACAAAGTAATTGAAACTTGACAAGTAAAGAGCCCATCGTGCCCTTCTGGGAGAGAGGCGCTTAACCTCAGACAAGAATGTGAGGTTCTTATGGTCAGTAAGAATGAGAACCGGCACAGTGGTACCTTTGAGGAGATGTCTCAATTCTTTCAGAGCTAAAAGGATCGCCAAAAGCTCTCTGTCACCAATCTTGTAATTGCACTCCGCGTGCGGTTTCCTCAGCGGAAGGGAGTAGCGACCTTAGACCCCCGACACCCCCGAGCACACTAGCTCATCATCTCAAAACAGAGACAAGCACTTGCAGTGGCATACTCCAGGCATACTCCAGGAGAGTGAAAATAGCACAAACTAACCAGGGACTGATAAAGTATATCCCTAAGAATCACTACTGTCAATGACAATACAGGAGGGCTGTGTTTTAAGACATTTCCAAACAAAATATTAAATTACATCACTGGGGATTAAAAAAGAGGTGTCCCTGCCCCCCCCCCGCCAGTATTGGACTGCAGATATTTGGAGAGAACAACGGAGGACGGGGGAGAGCCCTTTGAGGCACCGGGTGGAGTATATGCTAAAAAATATCTATATTAGCAGGAGGGTTGGAGTTTATGTGGAGCTTATATTGAAAAGTCAGGAAACTTTGGAACTTTAAAATAAGGAAAGGAAAGGAGACCGTTCCCTCTTCCTGAAAAGTTTTTATTTTCTTGTCCTTTCCCCATCCTCTTCCCCCCTTTTTTCCCCTCCCTCCCCTGAGTGGAAGACTCAGACCCTCTCTTTACCAACCTCCCTGCCCTGCCCGCGCTCTATCAAAGGGGTTACTTGCCTGTCGGTACCATACGGTAGCTAACATTAATATAGCAGCACCCTAGACACCCTAGACCCAACAATGTCAACACAACGGACCACCAAAGCAAGTATAGCAGCAAGCCAAGCGGCAGCAGCAGCGGCAGCGAAACTAGGAAGATATTCACACAACCCAGATCAACCCCCAACCCAGACCCCTCCAAAAAATAGCCAGCAGCCCAAACTACAGCAGGGGGCTACTGGGGTAAGAAAAAGTCAGGGACAAAATCAGATACCCCTAGATGGGGGTGATATGGAGAGGAGACTCTCAGGAATTAATGGGAAAGGTGGGGGCTCCGGAACTCTAATTGGAGGTGCAAGAGAGGGACAAAGTGAGCCAACATTAAAAGAGGTGTTTGCAGCAATTAACTCTTGTAAATCCTCTTTAAGTGAAGTTACCACCCAACTTAGAACAATACAGGAGGAAGTGCCTCTGGTTAGACATGACCTACAACAAGTAAATGAAAGAACAACAGCTCTGGAGGAAAGAGTCAGTCTTGTGGAGGATGTAATGACCCCCCTTAGAAAAGAAATAAAAGAAATGAGAGAACAAATGATTAAACAGGAACTGAAGATGGATGAAATCGAAAATAGAATGAGGAGGAAAAATATTAGGGTTGTAGGACTTCCAGAACATAGCGAAGGGGCAGACCCAGTAGCTTTTTTTGAAAAATGGATCAGAGAGACATTTGGCCAAGAATCTTTTTCGCAATTTCTAGCGGTAGAAAGGGCACATAGGGTCCCAGTTAGACGTCTTAGACCAGATGGTCCTCCCCGCCCCCTCCTGATCAAGATGTTTTATTATAAAGACAAAATGACAATAATCCAGAAGGCCCGAGATATGGGAAATGTCCTATACAATGGAACAAGGATATCTATCTACCCAGACTTTTCACCAGAACTGCAGAAGAAAAGAGCTAGGTTCGGTGAAGTGAAACGTAAATTACAGCAAGCAAAATTCACATATGCACTACTATAGCCAGCAAGATTAAGGGTGAATGTACCAGATGGGATAAAGTTTTTCGATACGCCTGAGGGGGCGACGGAGTGGTTATTATCGTATGGTGAAGCCCCATAGAGAATATATATATGGACGGCTGCTTATCACACTTATTTAAGACAATTTTTATTCATATTTTTATTTATATTTTTTGCATACAGGGCTTTTCTCTTCCCTTAGGGAGGAGATAGGGATAAGTAGAAGTATTCACAAAGGGAAACACGAAACATGAAACACAGAATTTGGAATATATAGGGAGTTTTATTTTTATTTTTATTTTTTTTCAGATAGGAGAGAGTCACGAGAAGGGTATGAGGGGGGGAGGGGGGAGATAAAGGGTGTGTTCGAATTGAAGAGAATGAGGTTCAAGCTATCCCCCTTTATAAAGGTGAAGCGTGAACATCCCAACTATAAGGGGAAAAAGGGGAAAAAGGGTATGGGGAAGGGGGGTATGAGGAATTGGGGAGATGTATCCTGGATTGGGAGGGAGGAGGGAGGGGGAGAGGGAGGGAACAAGGGGGAAGCAAAACAAGGGATACACCAAAAGGGTGAATATTTGAAGACGGATGTAAGTGAGGGTCACAATAGGAAGCCTCAACCCAAGCCAAGGAAGGCGGAGAAAAGGGTTTATGAGATAGGAAGTAGGTATGTATGGAGTGAAAGGAGAGAAAGAGGGGAGGTAATAGTTACACAAATAAAGAATATTAAGAAAATGTCAAAGAAAGAAATGGGCAGGTTTTTGATCACTAAAGGGTTCACCATGGAAATAGACACTTACACGTGCAGTAAAAATGTATGGCTAATAGGACACAAGTGGAAAATCTAACAATATGCTCATGGAACGTCCGAGGATTGGGAGACTCAGGGAAAAGGGTAGCAGTAATGTCACTGATGAGAACATATGGAGCATCAATTATATGCCTCCAGGAGACCCACCTCACAAAGAACTCTGCATCCCAATTGGGATGGAGAGAGTTTAAAATGCAATTTCACTCGGTACACACCTCATACTCTAGAGGAGTGGGCATATTCATTAAAATGGGTATAATGTTTAAAAGTATTCAGAGTAAGGTGGACGATTCAGGGCGCTATGTTTTTTTACACTGTAAGATAGACAATAAAGAATATATACTGGCCAACCTGTATATCCCACCCCCCTTTGATGCCATAGTGCTGACTTACCTGATGGAGTTTGTCCTGGAGAGACCGGGGATACCGGTGATAGTCACGGGAGACTTTAATATGGCCTTAGACTGGCGTAAGGACAGATTCCCTAGTAAGACACATCAGAATAGAATAAGAGATGTTAGATTATCAAAATTTTTAGACGAAATAGGCCTGAAAGATGTGTGGAGACTACGCAACCCCGAGACTCGGCAGTACTCCTGTTTTTCCAGAACACACTCCACGCTCTCAAGAATAGACTTAGCCTTGGGCAACGATGAGGCAATATCAATAATAAAACAAGTAAAATATATGCCAAGGAGCCTCTCGGATCACTCCCCAATTATGGTCGTGTTAGACACAGGGGAAATAAAATATCAAAGGGAGGGGAAAATAAACCCACATTGGATGGAGTTGATAAAAGACCCAAAAGAGATACTAGAGGAGATCAGAGAATTTATAGAAATAAACCAAGGCACCGCCTCAGAGCAAGTGGTGTGGGATACACTAAAAGCCTTTTTTAGAGGTATAATGATCCAAAAAATCTCCAGGATAAAGAAACAATCTAGAGAAAATGAGCGAATAGCTAGCGAGTTGGTCTCTAAGAATGAAGAAAAATTTATTAGGGATCCAACGGAGAACAACTCAAGAGCATGGATACAAGCACAACAGAACTATAGATTACTAATTTAAAAAAAAATAGAAAACAAACAAATTTTCCAAAAACAAGTAGCATTTGCAGAGGGAGAAAGCACAGGCAGAATGCTGGCCCATTTAATCAAAACAAACTCGCCCTCCTCAATAGTACCAGTGATAAAGGTAAACGGGGACAGAATTACTTCTCAAAAATCTGAAATAATAGATAGTTTCCGGGACTTTTATGAGGACCTGTACAGTTCAAAGCAAGAGGAAAGAAGAGAAGAAATGGACTCCTTTTTTGGAAGGTTAACCATCCCCTCGCTATCGGAAACAGATAGAGTAGCACTAGATAAACCCATAACTTTAGAAGAAGTACAAAGTGCGGTACAAGGGATGGCAGGACAGAAATCCCCGGGACCGGACGGTCTCCCGGTGGAGACCTATCGGTACTTCGGGAAAGAGCTGCTCCCGGAGCTTACTAAGGTTCTAAATAGCTCTATAGATAAAGGAGAACTCCCCCCGTCTATGATGGACTCAACAATAATAGTTATCCATAAAGAGGGAAAGGATCCACTGGACACTTCATCATATAGACCTATTTCCTTACTTAACACGGATACAAAAATATTGTCAAGGGTCTTGGCTGCCAGACTGAGCGGGGTAGTTGACAAATTGGTGCATCCCGACCAATCGGGATTTATCCCGGGAAGGGCCACCCACACAAATATAAGAAGAGTCTATATGAATCTTCAGATACCAACAGAGGAAGACGGAAAAAGAGCAATTGTCTCGCTGGATGCCGCCAAGGCCTTTGATAATGTAGAATGGAAATATCTGTGGAGAGCTCTGAGGGAGTATCGGGTTGGACTGATCTTTACGAAATGGATTAAATTATTATATAAAACCCCAGAAGCGAGAGTGAAAGTGAATAACGTTCAGTCTGAGAGGTTTCGATTGCAGAGGGGAACGAGACAGGGGTGCCCGTTGTCCCCCCTTCTATTTGCCCTCGCAATCGAGCCTCTAGCAATAGCTCTCAGGTCGACCCCGGAGATAAGAGGATTTATAAGAGGGGAGATAGAGGAGAAAGTAGTATTATATGCGGACGATCTCCTCTTGCTACTGGGAGATACACAGCAGTCACTAGGAAAAGCTATGGAACAGATAGGGAACTTTGGAAGCTTTTCAGGCTTGTCTATAAACTGGGGAAAATCTATGCTGCTTCCAGTGGACCCTCTTTTGAACCCCTTACCGCAAGAGGCCACAAAAATACAAATAACAACTCAGATAAAATATTTGGGTGTAAATATATCCAAAGATCCTAACCATTACATTGCAGACAATTTGATTCCCTTGTTTAATAAATACAGGGGAAAAAGTAAAATTTGGAAACGCCTCCCACTTTCAGTGGCAGGCCGCTGTAATTTAATAAAAATGGTCTGGATGCCACAGCTTCTCTATGTCCTACAAAACTCCCCAGTGTGGGTATATAAAAAATGGTTTAAAAAAATAGAAAGTATATTCAGGGAGCTAATCTGGAAAGGGGGGGTAGCAAGAATAAAACTAAATACCTTACAGAGGACAAAGAGGGAGGGAGGGGTGGCACTCCCACATCCGTTTAGCTACTTTTTGGCAGCCCAGATTCAATACATGAAGGGCAGTAACATGGAAGGAGGAGAAATAAAAAAGAGAATACTATTAGAGAACCCCACGCACGATACCCTAGTAGAAGCTGTGGAATCAGGCTCATTTACTATGAAAACACCCACTCTGGACCTTATGATTAGAACATGGAAAGAGGTGAAGACTGTGCTGGGATACAATGGTATTAATGAGTATACCCCTATATGGGAGAATGACAATCTGACAGAAATACAGAAGATGGGAACAGTCAATGAATGGAAAAAACAGGGCATAAGATATATCTCCCAGCTGTATCAGGATGGCACACTAAAAACTTTTCAGACATTAAAAGAACAATATAAACTCACAAATAAATCTTTCTATAAATATCTACAAATAAGACATGCATTAGCAAAACAATATAAAGGAACAGTAATGACTTGGAGTAAGATCCCTCTCTTAAAGGAAATTATTAACACTAAAACATCTAAGGGTTCAATAACAAAGATCTATCAATTTTTACAAAAGGGGAGCCAAAGGGGAACCCAGGGTCAGACATGTAGGAAGAAATGGGAAAAAGATATGGGCAATCTATCTAATGAACAGTGGGGAAGAATCTTGGAGCTTGCTCAGACGGTCTCACTGTCTCCCTCCCAGAGGATGTCCCACCTCTTTTTGTTAAATCGAGCATACTACACGCCGTATAAACTTTTTTGTTTTGGACGCAGAGAAAATGACAGCTGTCCTAGATGTGGAAGAGAAGGGGGGGACATGATACATATGTTTTGGCGATGTCCGAAGCTACATCGATACTGGAGGGAGGTAGTGAGAACAATAGAGCAGACTTTTGAGATACACATGGAGTTGGAACCCCTACAATGTGTATTGGGCTGGTTGGAGGGCGAAGGGATAAAGGATAACATTAAGTTAGCAATAACTAGATGCCTATTTCAAGCGAGGAGGCTGATAGCGCAGAAATGGCAATCAGTCTCCCCGCCGTCTAGCAATGACTGGGAACAAAATATGAATTTAACAATATTAAAAGAAAGGACGACATATATTAGACAGGGAGCTCTAAAAAGATTTGAAAAAATTTGGAAACCTTGGCAGGAGAAAAAAAAAAAAAACATTAATTGAAGATAAGTAAAGACATCGAAGATAGGGAGGGACGAGTGGGAGGAGGGAGGGGGCGAGAGTGGGGGATAGAGGACAACAAGTGGAAGGATGGGGAACGGAGTATGGAAGGAGTGACTTGAGGTCAAGAGGAAGGGAAAGTTGTGTTGGTTTTAAGACGATATTATTTATTATCTGTTTTGTATGTGAATTTGGGGAGGGAAGGGGAAGGAATGTTTTGTAAAATGGAAAATGGTTTAATAAAGATATGAAGTATAAAAAAAAAAGAATGAGAACCGGCACAGTGGTACCTTTGAGGAGATGTCTCAATTCTTTCAGAGCTAAAATGATCGCCAAAAGCTCTCTGTCACCAATCTTGTAATTGCACTCCACAGGTGACAATTTATTGGAAAAGTAGCGACACGGATGCATTGCGCTGTCAGAGCTAGGACATTGAGACAGAAGGGCGCCAACTCCAGTCTCAGGAGCATCGACTTAAAGGATAAAAGGCAACATGGGATCAGGATGTGCCAACACAGGAGCAGAAACAAAGGTAGTCTTAAGACTCTCAAAAGCCTTAATGGACTCCGGAGACCAACTCTGTGGGTTACCGCCCTTTCTGGTCATATCAGTCAGGGGATTGACCAGAGATGAGAAGTTACGAATAAACTTCCGATAATAGTTGGCAAAGCCAAGAAAGCGATGCAGAGGATGTAAACCCACGGGTCGAGGCCACTGTAGGACTGCAGAAAGTTTCTCTATGTCCATCGAAAGACCAGCCGTGGAAATTACATAACCCAGGAATTTAACCTGTTCACGGTGGAATTCGTACTTCTCCAGTTTACAATAGAGATTGTTCTCTCTTAGTTTCTGAAGCACTCGACAGACATCTGTGTGGTGGCTCTCCAGGGACTTGGAAAATATGAGGATATCGTCGAGATAAACCACCACACAACTGCAACAAGTCTCGGAGGACATCGTTAATAAACTCCTGGAAAACTGCTGGAGCATTCCAGAGGTCAAAATGCATTACGAGATACTTATAATGACCTTTTCTGGTATTAAATGCAGTTTTCCACTCGTCGCCCTCCTTAATCCTGAGGAGATTGTATGCCCCTCTCAAATCAAGCTTCGTGAAGACCGTTGCTTCCTTGAGGCGGTCAAATAACTCCGTAATCAACGGGATTGGATAGGCATTCTTAATGGTGAAACGATTGAGACCCCTATAATCGATACAAGGTCTCAGTTCACCACTGTTCTTCACAAAAAAGAAACCAGCACCAGCAGGAGACGAAGATTTGCGGATGAAACCTCGAGAAAGTGCGTCTGCAACATACTCCTCCATGGCCTTATCCTCCAGGACCGACAAAGGGTAAACCCGGCCACGAGGGGGAATGGCACCAGGTTGAAGGTCAATTGCGATCATACGACCGGTGGGTGTGGAGGCAGCGTACCGACTTGACCTTTGTCAAAGACATCACTAAAATCGCGGTACTCCTCCGGCAGGGAGGCGAGTGAAGAGGTGCACAGGGCCTTGGCTACCTTCTGGAAGCATCTCTCACTGAACTGTGGCGACCAGGACAGAACCTCAGCACAGAGCCAATCAAAAGATGGGTTGTGCCTCTGTAACCAAGCATAACCAATAACCAGCGGAAGCTTAGGTGAGGAAATAACTTGGAATTGGATTATCTCATGGTAAAGAGCCCCTACGGCCATGGACAACAGAACAGTCTCATGAGTCACATGGGCAGGCTGTAGAGGTCTCCCGTCAAGAGCCTCAATGGCAAGTGGAGTGTCACGCAGCTGTGCAGCGGAATCGAGTGCTTAGACACAAAGGCAGCATCAATGAACAGGCCTGCAGCCCCGGAGTCGATTAGAGCCTGTATCTCGATGGATGACTCAGCCCAAGACAGGGTAACCGAAACCAGGGGCTTATCCTTCTGGGCAACTGGAGACAAAACAACGGCACCTAAGGTCTGTCCGTGACAGGACCTCAAGGTTCGGGCGTTCCCTGGACGGGTAGGACAATACTTCAAAAAGTGATTGGCCTGGCCACAATAAAAGCACAATCTCTCCCTCCTCCTAAGGGCTCTCTCATCCGCAGAGAGACACGTGAAGCCCAAGTGCATGGGTTCATCTTCACAGACCGACTCGGTACCAGGAGGCATGGGAGGTGGGGGAGGCAAGGGTGGGACTGCAAAGCTCGGAGACAAACGTACAGGAGGCTTCCGCAAGCGCTCCTTAGCAGAGGGTCTTTCTCTGAGTCTGGAGTCAATGAGGATGGCAAATGTGATCAACTTATCCAACTCAGTGGGTATATCTCGGGCTGCTATCTCATCCTTGATGTTATCCGAGAGACCATGAGAAAAAGCAGCCACGAGGGCCTCATTGATCCAAGCAACCTCTGCTGCCAGAGTACGGAATTCAATGGCGTAATCGGCAACAGTTCTCGTACTCTCTTTGATGGACATGAGGATCTTGGCAGCAGAAGCGGAGCATGCGGGAACGTCAAATACCCTATTGAAGGAAGCCACAAATTCTGGGTAACTCAGGACCACGGGTTTTTGCGTCTCCCATAGAGGGTTTGCCCAGGCCAAGGCTCTCTCAGAAAGCAAAGATATCACGAAACCTACTTTGCTTCTGTCCGTGGGAAATGCCTGGGGCAGCATCTCAAAATATATCTCAACCTGGTTGAGAAAACCTCTGCATTGGATTGGATCGCCCCCAAATCGCTGGGGAAGCGGAGCGGAACCAGACATACCTCTAATAGAGGTAATACTGAAGGCGGGTGCCTGCACAGAGACTGGAGCAGCAGCAGGGTCTGCCTGCACAGGGACTACCGGAGCGGCCACAGTGGGAAACTCTAGACGAGCCGTGCGACTGTATCGCCGTGGCAAACTGATCCATGCGGTGATCCAGGTCATCCAATCTGGAAAAAATATTATTAACAAGTGGATTGACTACATCTTCTGAATTCATGGTCTTTGCCTACTGTCAGAAACCATGAATCAGACCGAGACAGAAGTGCAGGTAAATCACACTAGTTTAATAATAAATAATAAAAAGGTAAACAGAGTAAGCGTAGTCAAAACATAGCCAGAGTTCAGTAAGCGGATCAGGTAGTCAGCCAAGCCAAAGTCCAAGAGCCAGCGATAAAGGTAATGGAACAGCAAGCAGGATCCGTAGTCAGAGGGGACAGCAGTCAAGTAGGTCTTCAACTGGAACGCAGGAGAAAGTCTCTTGTGATGTTAACACAGGCGAAAGTGAAGATCAAATGAACTGGAAGTCCTTAAGTAGGCAGAGCTGACAAGCGGATCATCAACAGGTGGATCACTGTGGAGAGTTGGAAGCTGGAAATTAGCTGTCAGCTGAGCTGCCCGCACAGAGAAGGAAGGGCTGAACCCAGCCCTGATAGCAGGTGGCAATGCCAGCTCACCACTCTGTAGACAGAGGGAGAACTCCGTCTTGGAAAAGACTCCCCCATCGGACATCCGGCCATTTTTCCCCACGTCCACATACAAAAATTCCTAGTTCGCTGACACCACCGCCATCATCACAATACTGTGGAACCCTTTATAATTATAATAATAAGATCCTGAATGGGGTGGTGGGACGATGCAGACGTGCTTCCCATCTATTGCCCCTCCTGTGGCGTAGAAGGGAACTGTGGAGTCAAACAAGAAAAAAATAAAATTAATCCTTTTACACATAACCTTTGCAAGCAGATTAGAAAACATCAGTATAACATTTTTTTATGGAGTACTTTAAGACAAAAAAATAATGTTCATTTATCAGATTCCTCACCCCCTCTGATGGCCCATTTCAATATTTTTAGGGGGGGGGGGTTTAGATGAGTTGGGGACCTCACAAATCAAGCCTAGAACACTCTGTCTGAATGTAATGAAAAATAAATAAATTTGGAGACATTTTGGGGGGTGGGGGGGGATTAGGGTAAAGCACTACAATGAAGCAGACAAAATACATTGGGATGTGACTAGGCTAGGTGTTTGGGCACAGGATAGAATGCTGGAGGGGTTAGTGAAGGGAAATATGCATGTAGGCCACAAAAGGAGCATTGAAAGCTTACAACATGCATGGGGACAAAGGGGAGATTCACAGCATATTACAAACATGCAAATTATGGAATGAAGAAAGAAATACAATACATTAGCAAACATTAAATACATAGAATGTGATGTTAAAGGAGAAAACTTACCTTAATATAGTCCTCCTGCAGAGTATGGCAGAACAGGTGTCTGGGATAATGAGCCCCACAGCCTGGGGGGAGATGCCTGTTGAGAACTTGAGGTCCTGCAGGCTTCTCCCTGTCACCAGGTAGCGCAACGTGGTGACTAGCCTCTGCTCAGCAGTGATGGCTTCCCGCATAACGGTGTCCTGTCTGGTGATATAGGGGGACACCAAAGCCAACAGATGCTGAAAAACGGGGTCCGTCATCCGGAGAAAATTCCTGTAGTCATCAGGGTTATTCTCCTGGATTTCCCGCAACAAAGGCACGTGACAGAATTGGTCACGCTCGAGCAACCAATTCTTGGTCCATGAACTCCTCCTCACCCTGTTCATGGACTGGACTTGGGTTAAAGCATAAACCTCAACACCAAGCACAGCACGAACTCGGCGATGAGAATGTACCTGCAACATGGCTAGAACACGGTCGGCCGGTCAGAACGAACTAAAAGAACGCACTGAAGAACAGCAAGGCCTATAAAGAACCACCTGAAAATCAGTAACGAGCGGACAAGAACGCACTGAAAAAACAGATACAAACTCACTACATGCACTGAAAAACAAATACGAACCCACAAGAACAAACTGAACACCAGAAAATGATCTTTAAAGCACGAAGACTGAAAAGCGCGAATTGTCTCTCACCAAACTTTTACTAACATGAGGATCAGCAAAAGCAGCCCAAAGGGTGACGCCATTTGAAAGGAACTTCCCCTTTATAGTCCCGTTGTACGTGCTGTACGTCACCGTGCTTTGGTCGGATTTTTTTTTGCATGAACTTGTGTATGCAAGTCAGGCTGGAGAGGAATCACGTTGGGAAAAACGACAGCTTTTTGCACGTCAGGAAAAACGATCGTGTGTACAAGGCATTAGCCAGGGATGTCGGAGAATGCATAAACAATTGCACATTCGCCAATCCGTATATGGCCAGTTCAAGTAAATATAAGGTTTCCACATTTTATGGGGAAATTATAGGCCTTATGTGCTATTTTCTATTGGCAACACGTTTACCAGCAACATGGTAGCCCTAGTCAAACTGTAGGTACCGTTAGTCCCATGTGTTTCAGACTATAGTTCAGCACATTGTCAAGTTAGGTGATATCATGTAAGGCCGGCACTGGGGAAACCATTTGCTGCCATCTATATTCAGTTTACTGTGGTACTGGTACAGTACATGGCAAAGCAAACACTGTTACAAGTGTTCCTACCCCCTCATTCTAAAGCACCCTCTGAGCCAATGAAAGGTGTTCCTGCAAGAAAGACCTTCACAACATTGGACCCTGTGTATGCATTCTCAAAGAAATGGTTCCTAGTTCTTGTAGAAACCAATCAATTTACAGAGGGTTCTTCACTGTCAGAGCGGTAAGGATGTGGAATTCCCTTCCACAAACAGTGGTATCAGCAGGGAGCTCTGATAGTTTAAAAAACGATTAGATGGGCACCTTAACGACCACAACATACAGGGGTATACGATGTACTATTGACATAAACACACACACACACATCATAGATTGAAGCCTCACCAACTAAGTAACAGTTTTTATTTTATCCATTTTAGGTTTGGAAATAAAAGGAAGAGTTGTATTGGTTGGTATGGCCAACAAAAGTAAAATATATTGTAACAGCCATAGCTAAGATTTCTTCCTATCCCTTGCCTTTAGTAGTTACTCCTACATGTGGTGCAAACTTAAATCTTAAATAGCTACTCTAGACAGTTGATGCTACAATAGTTGAATCTAAAATACATGCTGTATCTTAATACTACATTACTGAGGATTACTTTATATCAGAATCAATCATAATTTGTCTGAGCATTTTCAGACAGACTTACCAATGTGACCCATAAACTACTGTATAGTCTGATGACGTCACTTGCTTCAAAAAACTTTATTCAGCCATACAATCTATACATCAAATTCTCACCTGAGACCACACCTCTCTGATGTGTTTAATCCTTAGTCATAAGCCTATAAGGGTGAAACGCGTCAGTTGGGGCAGTCTCCAAGAGGGGATTTGCAGTATAGATTGTGTGGCTGAATAAAGTTTATTAAATCAAGTGTTTTCATTGGTGTGAAGCTCTTCATTGCTGCCATTGAATGGCCAGCACCCAGTGTGCCCTCAGTAGAGTTTTTTTTTTTTGTGATCTTTAGATCATAAACTATAATGTATTTAGCTTGCTTGCATATATTCAGGAGAATCAAAAAATGTGACTTTGACAATTTTTAAACGGGTTCCTTTTTTGGGGCAAGGTCCTTAGGCACCCAAGGCAAATATTACAAAGTGGCTGCACCCAATAGGCTGTGGATTGCTTCAGTGGCATAGCTTGCAGGTCCTGGTCTTTTTGAGTACCCACCCGTTGAAGCACTCAAGGTAGCTGCCTCTTCTGCCTACCCTCAGCCCTATCCTACCAGCCCATATCTGCTGACACAGTGACAACATAAAAATGTATGGCAACTGTGCTGCTTCTTGTGTCACCTTTGAATATGTTGCGGACTTACCAGAATTTGATAATGTTCAGTAGAGATCTTAACTGAGGCAGTGGTTAACATTCCTTGCTTCGCCCACATCCACTTTTCCCCTCTACCACAGACCAAAACACTTATTTCACATGGAGGAACACATGTAAAAATGAGTGCAAACCCCACCACTGCAACGCATTAGCAATTGTAGTCTCAGACAAAAGTAATTCACGCTCTGTATAAGGTAAATATATAATTTTCATTAGTTAGCCTACATTTATAATTTGCTTTATATATATTTTGAGACTGAATATTAAAAGAGAAGTATGGTTTTTTTGGCCATACTTCTCTTGAGGGTCACAGGAGTGCATTTACTTTTGCTCTCCTGTGACCCAGAGTCAGCTTATAGTGAGCTATTGCCCACTGTCTGCTGACATCACAGAGCTAGTCCAGGCTCTGGAAGGATCGAGACCATATTGTCTGGGTTTCACCCAGCTGCCTTATTGACAGCTGGCTCCGGCTCTTAACACGTAGCTGAGAGTCAAAGCCTTCTGCGCCTGCCCTCTCACCAGTGAGAGCTATTTGATCAGAGCGAATAGCGTTGACTGAGAGTCACTGCTCTCTGTTCTAAGCAGATGGAGAACCGAGTGATCGGTGGTCATATGATCGTTCAGTTCTCTTAGAGCCAATGTGGGACAGCTGCAACATCAAACCTATGCTGCATAATGTGTATAGATGTTTGTTTTTTATACCCAAACCTTTACATTACTCTTTTTGCCTAAACCCAGGTGTGACTTGTTTTATTTAAAACCAACTTCCATTTTTTCTGTAGATAGAGGGTGAGAATGATCTAAAACTTGCCCTATTTCCACAATCTGCTGGTCACAAATCCTAGCATACTTTTGAATAATACATCAAAATGCACAAAAGAATATTTTAGCTTTTTCAGATATTCATACTGGTTGGAAAATTTAAAGGTGTTGCCACGGGCAACATCACCATTTTTCCTTATTTCAGTTCCTATAATAGAGGCCTGTAGGTCTGGGTTTCTGCCAGGTTACAGGCTCTCAGAGGGCAGCCTGGGGAATTAGAGTTTAAATGAGTATTACAAACTCATCCGTCACAATGTTCATTTAGTATTGAAAGCTCTGCCTGAGAAAACTGCCCCTGAGTATTTCCGCAGACAGCAGCGAGAAATAAGACAAACAGCCTCTTCTCAACTAAGGGCCTAATTATTAATTTAAGACAGGACATCACTAATAGAAATATTCCATCTCCTCTGTAGTGCTGGGTACGGAGCTACGGCTCCCCAGTGGAGGCTCCAGGTTATACCTCTCTGAAATGGATCATTTAAATGCAGAACGCACCCCGTCCAACAGACGTATCAAATGAATGACTGCCTTATATAATAATTAAAACTGACTTAACTGAAGGAATAGCTTAGGCACAGCTGTAACATTGAACAAACACACAGCTCCCAAATCCCTATAATAAAATAGGACATTTAAGCCCCACCCCTGATACGTGAAAGTGCCTCCCCCAAAAGGTTCACTTTTTGGTCAAAATGCATCTCTCCTACTTATATTGATGATAATTTGGAGAGATGTATGTTGCAAACATTTGCAGTACCTTTACAAGTCTGCATGGAGGCTAAGTTCAAACCTCTAACGGGTTGAGAACGCAGCAAAATCACAAGCTTTCCCAACCTGCAGAGAAACACGCTGCCGTGCGCATCGACAACCGCGGCTTGTTTTTGTGTGCACTAAACGTAATTAAAAAAAAGGATCATGGACTTCTTTCTCCATGTTTCCTAGGGTAGGGCACTCTGTGAGCTGCCCTACCTGCAGAGCGCAGCATGCAGACATCTGAACAAAGCCGAACTCACGCCTTACATGGCACAAAATACAGAAACAGTGTATATATGTTAGAAGGCCAGTATGCTGGCCTGAATTTATGGGAGGAGCCCGGGGAGCTATTTAACCAGCCCACTCACCTGTAGTCTTCGTTGGTTTCCTGTGAGTGATATTGGATCTCACTGGGCCGACTCTTACCAGCTCACCTCATGTTTGTGAGTCCTGGCGTTTCGATCGCAGGGCATTTCGGCGTCTTCGTTTGTGGTCTTCGTCCGCGGTTCCCGCTCACTATCGCAGGTACTTTTCGAATCTTTTGCGTCAGGTACAATCTTGCAATTAGTAATGCTTCCTGTCTTGCATTCCTTTCTTTAAAAGTCTGCTTCTGAGTTATTGTCTGTCCCATACATACGATTCATTTATAAATCCAAACCTCCGAGTCGCTTTCGGTCATTGTCCGATATCACTCGCCGTAGGTTTCACTGGACGTAAAGATTCACTGTCCATAAGGTTGCCGTCTCTTCCATTTGGAAAAAAAAAAAAGAGGAAAAAAAAAAAAAAGGAGACTCTAATTAGTCCCACCTGCTGCCTCTCTGCACTGGTTAGCCTGGGGGGAGGGGTGATTGATTGGTGTTCAGTTTTAGAGTGAGGCTGGGTTCACACTAGTGCGACACGACATCCGTCCTACTTTGGATCCGACTTTGCCCTGCGACATGAAGCCGACATATGTCCGACTTTCAATGAACGGGGATCCGACTTGGATCCCCGCCAATATCAGGCACTGTGTTTGGTATGAATCTTGAGGGGGAACTCCACGCCACATTTAAAATTAAAAAAAAAACGGCGTGGGTTCCCCTCCAGAGGCATACCAGGCCCTTGGGTCTGGTCTGGATTTGAACGGGCGCCCCTACGCCGAAAAAACGGCGTGGGTGTCCCCCCAAAGTCCAAACCAGACCCTTATCCGAGCACACAACCTGGCAGGCCGCAGGGGAAGAGGGGGGGATGAGAGAGCGGCCCCCCTCCCTCCTGAACCGTACCAGGCCGCATGCCCTCAACATGGGGGGTTTGGTGCTCTGGGGTAGGGGGGCGACCTGCGGTCCCCCCACCCCAGAGCACCCTGACCCCATGTTGATGAGGACAGGGCCTCTTCCCGACAACCCTGGCCGTTGGTTGTCGGGGTCTGCGGGCGGGGGGCTTATCGGAATCCGGGAGCCCCTTCAATAAGGAAGCCCCCAGATCCCGGCCCCCCCACCCTATGTGAATGAGTATTGGGTACATCGTACCCCTACCCATTCACCTGGTGGAAAAAAATTGCAATAAAAAAACACTACACAGGTTTTTAAAGTAATTTATTACACAGCTCCGGGGGTCTTCTTCCGACTCCGGCGCTCTTCTTCCGACTTCCGGGGGTCTTTTCCGACTTCGGGGGTCTCCGGTGTCGTCTCCGCGCTCTCCGGTTCTTTCTTCCGCCGGGCCTCCGCTAACTTCTTTTTAGCTCTCTTGCTAACAGAGGCCCGGTCTTCCCGTTGTCTCGTCCGGCTCTCCGTTGTCCTTCTGCCGGCCCCTCCACTAACTTCTTGGTAGCTCTTTCGCTAGTGGAGGGGCGCGGTCTTCCCGTCGTCGCCGTCTTCTTCCCTCTTCTCCTTCTCGATGTTGACGTGTCGCTTCCTCCCGCTGTAATACTGGCTCTCCGCTCCGCTCCGCATTAATATAGGCTTCTCATGACGTCACAGTCACATGTTCCGGGGCACATGGCTCCGGAGCATGTGACTGTGACGTCATGGGAACATGTGACTGTGACGTCATGAGAAGCCTATATTAATGCGGAGCGGAGCGGAGAGCCAGTATTACAGCGGGAGGAAGCGACGCGTCAACATCGAGAAGGAGAAGAGGGAAGAAGACGCCGACGGCGACGACGGGAAGCCCGGCCCCTCCACTAGCGAAAGAGCTACCAAGAAGTTAGTGGAGGGGCCGGCAGAAGGACAACGGAGAGCCGGACGAGACAACGGGAAGACCGGGCCTCTGTTAGCAAGAGAGCTAAAAAGAAGTTAGCGGAGGCCCGGCGGAAGAAAGAACCGGAGAGCGCGGAGACGACACCGGAGACCCCCGAAGTCGGAAAAGACCCCCGGAAGTCGGAAGAAGAGCGCCGGAGTCGGAAGAAGACCCCCGGAGCTGTGTAATAAATTACTTTAAAAACCTGTGTAGTGTTTTTTTATTGCAATTTTTTTCCACCAGGTGAATGGGTAGGGGTACGATGTACCGCATACTCATTCACATAGGGTGGGGGGGCCAGGATCCGGGGGCCCCCTTATTGAAGGGGGCTCCCGGATTCCGATAAGCCCCCCGCCCGCAGACCCCGACAACCAACGGCCAGGGTTGTCGGGAAGAGGCCCTGTCCTCATCAACATGGGGGCAGGGTGCTCTGGGGTGGGGGGGCCGCAGGTCGCCCCCCTGCCCCAGAGCACCAAACCCCCCATGTTGAGGGCATGCGGCCTGGTACGGTTCAGGAGGGAGGGGGGGCCGCTCTCTCGTCCCCCCTCTTCCCCTGCGGCCTGCCAGGTTGTTTGCTCAGATAAGGTTCTGGTTTGGATTTTGGGGGGAACCCCCCACGCCGTTTTTTCGGCGTAGGGGTGCCCGTTCAAATCCAGACCAGACCCAAGGGCCTGGTATGCTCCTGGAGGGGGAACCCACGCCGGTTTTTTATTTAAAATTTGACCTGGAGTTCCCCCTCAAGAGCAGTACAGCACAAGTCGCATGCCAAAGTCAGACCATGCAAGACTGCTGTCCGACTTTGATCCGACTTCAATGATAGTCAATGGGCTGAAGTCGGATCAAAGTCGGACCAAAGTAGTACAGGGAGCATTCTCAAAGTCGGACCGACATGTGTCGGACCAGTTAAGACGGCTCCCATAGGGAAACATTGATTTTCACACGTCATGCGACATGAGCTCCCAATGTTGGAGCGTTTGTCGCCCCAGTGTGAACCAGGCCTAAAGGGCGGCATACATTATACAACCAATTCGTATTACATTAATTCTATACTCCTCACGACCGATTCGTAACGGATTCCTTTCGTATATTTACGAATTGATTCGGGTCACATACGTTGCATACTTTCGATCGTTGCCATTTGTTGTTTGCCTTCATGCCGTGTGTTTTAGTTCCCGCAGCGGAACTTGCGTATCGTTTGTACACGTTTTTTCCTCTCACTCGTTTACCAAACCAAAGTAATTTTTGTGCGTCATGCATGGCGTAACACCACACTTTTTGGATGTCTTGGACACCCACCATGCTTTTCGTACATCAAGTTTTCAAACTGTCGCAGGTAGGATTCGTGCAATTTCTTTGCTTCACGCACTGTTTGCCAGGTAAACCATGTCATCAAAACCCTGCTGTGGAACTTGCGAGTCATTAGTCAAGTCTCCATATGCAGGCTTATTTCAGCCTCGTGCAAGACCACAGTCTTGTCGTGCAATTTGTGAACACAAACGCAGAGCTGTTATCAGTTTAGTTTTGTGCTTTTTTTTTTTCTCTTTCTTGTCGTTTCACGCCAAGTAGTAGGCCCATGTCACTTAGAATGCACTGTCTATCATTACAGTTATTTTACTTTGCATTACCCTCCGGTCGAATCTAGTCGCATCAGCGACTCACTGGTTCGTCCCCGCTAGTTTGTCATCTCATTCCACTGATAGTAATTTCACTTGTCTCATCTCGCACACCCTTCTCTCTCCTTGTGAAACCCTGCACATAGCTACTGATTTGTCTCGCATCGATAGTGATTTCCTCTGCATCATTCTGATATGAATCCAAGTCGCATCCACAATGCACCGATTCGTCCCGGCGGGCCCTAGTTACTGGCCTCATTTTAGTACATGCTCCAGAGTCCACTCGTTGTCAGCCGCACATGCGGCGCACCGTCTCGTGCCTAGATCATGGGAGAATTCTGTCATTCACGTCACCATCATGCATCTGAGTTGAATCCACGCGCATTCTTATGTGCAGGTTCGTCCCATACGTGTCCCAGTTGCTGGCCTCATTTCAGTACATGCTCCAGAGTTTGCTTGCTGATTGTCGCACAGCGCAGCACCGATTCATGCCTCTGTCATGGAAAATTTCTGTCACTCATGTCACAGCAACGCATCTGATTTGAATCCACGCACATTTTCGTGTGCAGGTTCGCCAAGCGTGCCCCAATTGCTGGCCTCATCTCAGAACATGCTCCAGAGCCTGGTCGTTGTCAGTCGCATCTGCGGCGCACCGATTCATGCCTCTGTCATGGGACATTTTTGTCACTCATTGCACTGTAACACATCTGATTTGAATCCACACGCGTACTTAGGTGCAGCTTCGTCTCAAGCGTGCCCCAATCGTTGTTGGCCCCATTTCAGTACATGCTCCAGAGTTCGCTTGCTGTTAAACACACAGCACCGCACCGATTCGAGTCTCTGTCATGGGAAGTTTCTGTCACTCATTTCACTATCACGCATCTGATTTGAATCCACGTGCATTTTCGTGTGCAGACTTGTCTTAAGCGTGCCCCAATTGTTGTTGGCCTCATTTCAGTACATGCTCCAGAGCCCGGTCGTTGTCAGTCGCACCTGCGGCGCACCGATTCATGCCTCTGTCATGGGACATTTTTGTCACTCGTTCCACTGTAACACATCTGATTCGAATCCACACCCATCCTTAGGCGCAGCTTCGTCTCAAGCGTGCCCCAGTCGCTGTTGGCCCCATTTCAGTACATGCTCCAGAGTTCACTTGCTGTTCCTCGCACAGCGCAGCACCGATTTGTGTCTGTCATGGGAAATTTCTGTCACTCGTTTCACTGTCACGCATCTGATTCGAACCCACTTGCATTCTCGTGTGCAGGCTTGTCTTAAGCGTGCCCCAATTGTAGTTGGCCCCAATTCAGTACATGCTTCAGAGCCCGGTCGTTGTCAGTCGCACCTGCGGCGCACCGATTCATGCCTCTGTCATGGGACATTTTTTTCACTAATTTCTATGACACGCTCCACCTTCCGATCCGCTCACTTATATAAAAAGGCAGTGCAGCGCTGAACAAGTCCATAAATCAAAAGACAATCCCTTCTAGAGTGATTTATAGAATCGGAAACATGCAGATGATGATCTGAACACAGTGAGAGACCTCCACCAGTAATAAGAATGGCCGCTCACCTCCCAAAGTGGACCCTTTGGTTATAGAGGGTCACAGATACCTTCCCATATGGGTATATACGTCTCAGGCATGTATTGCAGCTCCGGGATGGTTGGATGACAACAGCAGATGGGCCGGATCACAAATGACTCCAATGAGGTGTGTGTGTGTGTGATATATATATATATATAAGAAAGGCAGACCATAGTGTTCTCCGCATATAAAAGGATATTTAATAAAAAAGTGCACTTGCATGTAAAAGGCACTAAACCAGTGCCGAGTGTAACAGCGTGTATGAAACAACAGATGCAGTCTGTCGTGTTCAAATCAGCTAGTCAAACCCCTCACCACTCGTCACCTGTCATTTCTCCTCCAGGTCAGTCAAGTAGGTCCACCCTGCACCAGGTTGGATGTCATTTTCCCCCCAAAAAAATAAAAATACGCTCACTTTACCTAACTGACCCCCCTACACCACCACCAAAAACAAAAAAAACTATAACAAAAAATAAATAAAAAATATGTATGTATACCAAGCACTTACCAACAGCCGATCTGAATCTAGTCGCAACGTCGGCCCTAGCATTCGGATCCTCAGCAATCACAAACCCCTTCAACCACTAACACCATCAGCCGATCTGAGTCTAGTCATATCATCAGTGCAATGACTCGGATCATGAGCTCCCTCGTCACCTTACATCTACAGCCGATCCAAATCTAGTCGCATCATCGGCGCAACGATTCGGATCCTCGGCAATACAAACTTCACCGACCGATCCGAGTCCAGTCGCAGCGCCAGCTCAAAGTTTAAGATCCTTTACAAACCAAACCCCACCGGTGCTCACACCTCAGCCCGATTTGAACTATTTGCATCAGTGATACCAATAAAGTGGTACTTACGTTTCAGATCCCTGGCCTTACGTCCGTTATCAAGCATAAACATTTACATCTCACTCCATCTGCATGTACAATGTTGCGCACGGTCATTCCTACATACTCAAAATTTCCGCTAAATTCGTTTTCATCTTTCCAATAAAGCGGCTTAATTGCAATCGCTGCAAGCGTTTCTGCAAACGACTCAAATCGGTCACTCATCTCCAGTAGCAACTCGGCTGCTCACCTATTCTCTGTCGTGCTAAACACGCAAACTAGCTTTCACTACGTTTGTCGTTCCTTAAAGCCGACCCGCATCAGGTCAGTTCTCCAAGACTTCACCCGTACATGGGGGTGTACTAAGGAGCAGCTTCAGTCTCTCCCGGGAATGCTCAATTTGCAGCAAGGATCATTCCCCAGGGTCGATCTTTTGTATCACGCCTCCTGGTCTTCCTCTCCCAGACACAGGACCCCGATCAGATCCTTAACTTAGACACTGCGGCAGTAGCGGACCTGTCAATATGGGAGGAGTTCCTTACTACGTGAAACAGTATCAAAGTTATACCATCAATATTGCGCCCCAGTCACCGCAGGTAGTGACAGATGCCGCAGCCTCCACAGGCTTCGCTGCAATTTTTGGCCACTATTGGTTTGCAGGACCATGGCCTCCAGAGACACTCCTAATCCCAGGGTTTACCCGGACTTCCTCCCTGTTCGAACAATACCAGATCGTGGCAGCCGCTCAGCTCTGGGGGTCATATCTGGACAGGACAAACCGTGGCCTTGACCACCGACAACCAGGCCACGGCCGATATTATTAGTAAAGGCAAGTCCAAGTCATGTCCTTCCTACGCAGGCCCGTACAACTATCCCCACAGCACCAGTTAATGTCCACTACCCTAGCTAGTTCCCCGTTTGGCCTTCTCCCCAGCCTGGTCATTCAAGCAGCCTTCGACTCTGCCTACCACGGGTTCTTGCGGCCTAGCGAGTTCACCCGCAGCTACCCCGCCGGCCAAGTTCTACGTAGACCTCACTTGGCTCGCTACCAAGATCGTTTTATCCTCCACCTGGCACTATCCAAAACCCAGCAATCAGGCACTGGGTTAGACGTTAACTCTAAAACAATCTCTGGTGTTCAGTAACCTTACTCGATCGCCTTCTGTCACTCCTACCTGAACAGTCAAACTCTTGTCCCCTACTACCTTCCTGATCAAACTCGTGAGTGCCTGCCAGTTCATCAAACACATCAGAATTCATCGGGGCACAACTAACCATAGGAAGTTGATCCATGGTTCACCCGGTCGCCTCTCGGGGGATCAGGAAGGAATTTTCTCCCCTGCTGTAGCAATTGGCCTAGGCTCAGCTGGGGTTTTCGCCTTCCTCTGGATCAACGGTGGGGCGGTTAGGTCAATTTGGGTCCTGTCACTTTCACACTCACTCTTCCACGCTACCTACACCTCAACCCCAGTCAGTGCTCCAGTCGCTCTTATCGTATTGGAGCGGCCTCGGCCACATCCCGGTGTGGGGTCCCAGATCACGACAATTAAGAGACTTGACAGGTGGAAGTCTGCCTGCTTCGTCCAGCACATCCCCAATCCTCAGGTGGAAATGGCACAAGCATTCACCAAACTTGCTCAATGAACAAAGCTAAAACCAATAAAACTACATCCCTACCTGAATGTTTTTGCCCCCTTATTTTGGCATACCGTCCATCAGATCAGGGCACACTTCAGGTCCATTTCATCTTGTAAGTCTTATGTTAAGTCTATCTATCTTGTTCATATCCGTATCGGATATAGGGCTTCAACCATAAGTTAGAAGGCCAGTATGCTGGCCTGAATTTATGGGAGGAGCCCGGGGGGCTATTTAACCAGCCCACTGACCTGTAGTCTTCGTTGGTTTCCTGTGAGTGATACCCACCCTCCCATCCCCTTTTTTAGGGCATTTCTCAAAATTCATTTCTCTCCACAAAATATTCATTCTAATCTTGGGTATGCCCCCTTATTTTGGCATACCGTCCATCAGATCAGGGCACACTTCAGGTCCATTTCATCTTGTAAGTCTTATGTTAAGTCTATCTATCTTGTTCATATCCGTATCGGATATAGGGCTTCAACCATAAATATATATATGTAGCACTTACCCCCATTTAAGGGACCGGCTGGTTTTGTTGGGTCTTGCGAACTACCTCCTAGGCTTCCATTGTCAGGGTATAGAAAGAAAGTCTCCAAAAAGGCCAATGTCCACACAAATGTAAAACCCAAACAGTCAGGCTTTATTTACATTTGCTGAGGGAAACTTGAGAGGAAAGTCAGATATGAGAGAAGAACAGGGGATGGTTCAGGTACGCAGCACTAAAGTTGCAATCGTCGCCACTCAAACCCCAAAAAGGTTTTAGTGGGTATTGCTCACCCGGATAGTCCCGTTTAGTGGTCCTAGCAGCCGGGATGATGCATGAATTAATCCTATCTTTTAGAAAGTAGGGATACGATCAGGAATCCTCTGCCACAGAATTATTAAAAGTCCCGAACCTCCCAGCCAAGCAATAGTGAGAGAACATTTATGCCGGATTGGCGTATTGCAGGGCTTGTAATGATGATGATGATGGATCCCTCCTTAGGTGTGCTCCAGGCCTCCTCCCGACACAGTAGTACCGTCGCTAGTCTCCTCTGGGACAGATCCTCCCCTGGTCTCCTTCCCCAAGCATGGGCTTCCCGCAGGTGGGTAGCCTGGGATCCTTTCCAAAAGTGTAGGCCCCAGCCAGTAAAGCTGGTCCTAACTGGTAGTGATGTAGCCTCGGGCTGAAGGTGCCCAGGGCCAGAACACACACCCCGTGCCATGTGGGCCACGAGGCGCGCACACCAACGGGTGGGCTCCCAGGACGGAACCCCAGAATGGACCCCAATTAATGGCGTCTTCTCCTTATGTACCCTCTCCCAGCATGCACAGCAGGTAGACTATGCCCACTGCACGGCTGCCGAGAAAGGACACCCAAGGTGTTGTGATACCCCCTGTAGTTCAACCTTTGCCGGTGGTGACAGTGCCACCTACAGGCGAATAGGGAACATTACTGCCAGGCAGCATCACACCCAGAGCAGAAGCAAAATTTAGAACAATAACATGTCTGAGCCCAACTACTGGCTCAGACCACCCTTACATTTCAAACATAGCGACCCCAAATATTGGGGAGAGCGCTACACACACCCCCTCCTAGAAAAGACACTGTCCCCAGTGGTTGGGGAAATCAAAATCCTTCAATCCTGAAGGCCATTGATTTACAACAAAAAAATAAAAAATAACTTGGTACCTGAACCAAAATTTTGGGAAGGGAGAAAGAAAAGAAGAGAGAAAGCACACATAATAACATTACAATCTCCAGATATGACAGTTCAGTTTTATATTCAAAAATACACTCCACCCATTACTAACTATCTATCCCACCCCATTCTCTGGTGGTCTTGATAGCAGCTTCTGGTACCTGAAAAAAAAACACAAACAACATGCATAGGAAAAGTAAACATCCTAGCCACTATTCACATCCTATTCTTCAAAGAAGCAGACTGTTTCCCCGAGAGGAAGCAGTTCCCTTCTATAAAAGTATTTTTTTTAAATGCTAAGCCTAGCATAAAAAAATTCTAATTCTAAGTGCCATATTAACATTAAAGTCTCTTTATTCCTGCAGACCACTGACACCTAGTGTCGGCAGAGTCTAAACATCCTTTACTGGTTACGCAGGGGTTTGCAACACATAAAAAAGAAACAACATCCCACTGTTGACAACGGCGTCTTCTTACCATAACATCCTAACTGACTAACCCAAAGTTCACTCAGAGGAAAAACTGTCCTTTTCGGAGAGAAGAAAAAAAAACAAAGCACGATCTCCATCTTTTCCTCCTTTAGAGCAGACATCCTCCTTCAGCACAGGACAAAGTCACCTTTGATCAAGGGTATTCCTTTCTGTGCGAAGGACAGGAAACAAACAGCAAAGTCAGCTCCTATCTCTGAAGTTTCACAGGTATAAATTTGGAACCGGAAGGGTCACAGATTTTCATTGCTTGTCCAGGGTTGTTAGGAAGTAAGTCACATCATCTCTTCCTGGGCAGCAAATCACAACTCTGTCAGCATGTATGTGCCGACCATAGTTCCAGTCCCGGCGGCAACACCTGAACAGGTCAGTTATAGCAGCTGAATGGTCAAAGTTCCGATACGGCTTGTGCACTTGAAGATAATCCCAGATAGCTTCCCCGTACCACTGTTCACGGCAGGTCTCAACTTCAAGCATTAGTTCCTTGGGTAGGTTGGGGAACTCCAGACCATATTCATTAGCCACTCTCTTCATGTAGCCTGGGATCCTTTCCAAAAGTGTAGGCCCCAGCCAGTAGAGCTGGGCCTAACAGGTAGCGATGTAGCCTCAGGCTGAAGGTGCCAGGGGCCAGAACACACACGCACCCCGTGCCATGTGGGCCACGAGGCGCCCACACCAACGGGTGGGCTCCCAGGACGGAACCCCAGAACGGACCCCAATTAATGGCGTCTGCTACTTATGTACCCTCTCTCAGCATGCACAGCGGGTAGACCACGCCCACTGCACGGCTGCCCAGAAAGGACACCCAGTGTGTTGTGATACCCCCTGTAGTTCAACCTATGCCGGTGGTGACAGTGCCACCTACAGGCGAATAGGGAACATTACTGCCAGGCAGCATCACACCCAGAGCAGAAGCAAAATTTAGAACAATAACATGTCTGAGCCCAACTACTGGCTCAGACCACCCTTACATTTCAAACATAGCGCCCCCAAATATTGGGAAGAGCGCCACACACACACACACACATACATATATATATATATATATATATATATATATATATATATATATATATATATATATATTTATTTATTTTTAAACGCAACATTTTATTAGACTTGTTCACAACGGAAAAATTCGTTCCGTTTCGGTTCGTTTCTTTCCGGTCCTGTTGATTCGTAATCATTCGTAATTTTGCTAGACGGGATTTTTCGTGTTCGGACTCATTCGTATTTTTGCAAGCGACATTTTTCGTTGAATTTTTTGTTGCTTTATAATTCGTACTTTCGGTAGAGTACGTTGTTTTTCGTTGATTCTGGACACAACTCCTGCTTTCGTAACTTTTTTTGGGTTCGTTGATTCGTAATTTTCCGTGTCTCTCTCACAACGACGCTGCCTATTATGCCTAATGTGCTTCGAATGGATTTGTACTTTTCTAAATACATAGCGGTTATTTGTAACGATTCGAAATCTCGTATTTTACTTTCGTTTTTTACATGCGGCTATAGGCTCCGCCCCTGTACACCATTTTGAGAGGGTTCAGCACGGTGAGGGAGAAGCAGAGAGCAGAGCAGAGTGAGTGTTATTGTGCTTCGAATGGATTTGAAATCTCGTATTTTACTTTCGTTTTTTCATGCGGCTATAGCCTCTGCCCCTGTACACCATTTTGAGAGGGAGTTCAGCATGGTGAGGGAGAAGCAGAGAGCAGAGTGAGTGTTATTGTGCTTCGAATGGATTCGTACATTCGTAACTTTTTTCATAACGAATTATGCCGAAGACCTTCGGGCATTCGCTATTTTGCGGTATAATTTATTTCGGATTCGGTTTTATTCGTAATTGCTCTGTTCGGAAATTCGAATGCTTCCGAATGTCCGAAAGTTGCTAAATTCGGACAAATTTTGATTCGTTACGAAACGAATTGCACAAGCCTACATTTTATTATTACATAGCAGGCATTGAATTCTAGCCATTGACTTTGCCTAGGCTGAGCTGATATCATCAGTCTTCTGCAGGCAGGAAGAAGCATTTCCTCAGTCTCCTCTCCCCCAGTGAGCAGATTGCAACAAATTTGTAGAAATAAACAGGGGGCTTATTTGGTCAGACATTTATGAATACGGCCAAAACTGCACAGGCACCAGGATTTACATAAGTGTGTTAAATGTGAGCCAGCATCTCATTTCAGTAAGTAATGTTTACCCTAAATGATGCCTTAAAGGGGATCCAGCTAGGGGAAGGGAAAAAGTCAGCAGCTGCAAGTACTGTAACTGCTGACTTTTAAGAAACAGATACTTACCAGCCCATGAAGTCCAGCGCCGTCTTCCATGCAACAGATTCTTCTCACAGCTTCTGAACATCTGTGCCACCATCTTGGATTCAGGAGATGGCTATCCCTTCCTGATCACTCACAGCCAGTCCCCTACTGCACATGCTCAAGATCTGGACTACAGGGAGGTCCTGTAGCCTCCTGGGACATTATCCCAGGCAGCTGTGGGTAGAGGGCAGACTGAAGAGATGTCATCCTTTTCGAGGCAAAGAATAAGGAAGTGGGATCATGTATAACCAAAAAAAGGTATTTGGCTTCCCCCAATCAAAACAACAATGATTGTATAACAGGCTTGGGGAGAGGGGATAATGATGAGTGTAAAGCCCCGTACACAAGGTCGGACTTTTGGCCAACAAACTTCATTTTGAGCAAGTTGGACCAACAATCCGACTGTGTGTACGCTCCATCGGACAAACTTTTTTGTTTTTTTGGGGTTTTCATCGGACAAAAGTTTGGTCTGCAAACGGACAAACTTTTGGCCAACAAAAGTCCGATGGAGCAAAGTCCGACCGTGTGTACAGAAAACCATCGGACTTTTGTCCGATGGACAAAACAAATAATGTTAAAATCAACCAACAATAGCAGAAGTTGACCAAAGGGTGGCGGTAAAGAGCAGAAAAACCACGTGATGTTGGAAAAAGTTTTGGGAAAGTTTGCAGAAAAGTCCTGTGGTGTGTATGCTATGGGTGTTCCCGGCCAACTCCGTTCGGACAAAAAACCACGGAAAAGTCCGATGAAAGACCGTGTGTACGAGGCTTAAGTTTCTGCTTTAACTTTGATGGTGCCACCTTGTTGGAGAGAAAAGCAGAAGAAAACATTTGCAAGAGGAAGTAGTGTGATCTCTATGAGAGGTAATAAAAACTTGTATCTGTTTTACTTACACATTACGTAGCATGTATTCAACAATAAAACATTTAAAGCTGAAGTTTAGGTATGGCAGTTTTTACATCGTTACAATGGTTAGGCTTGGACCAATGTAACTGTGTATGTGTCATACCTGTGGGATCCCCCTGGAAGCTGGAAGTTACTGTAGCAGGCACAGCTACTACTGTGACCTCTGCTAGCTTCGGTGTCCAATGCTGAGTGGCTGCCCTGCTGCATTGTTACCATTGGAGCTCACTCACTCAACATGGGAGCCATTCAGGGAACACTTTGCATTTTCTCAGTAAATGCAAAGTGTTCTCTGATTTGATGAGATGGGGAGGTGGGGTGTTGATATCATGATCCCCACCTTGTCCAATCAGAGAACACTTTACATTAATTAAGAAAATGCAAGGTATTCTCTGAATTGTGCCCGTGCCAAGTGAGTGATCTCCTGTGTTCAGTAAGCAGCAGGACAGCCATATGGAACGGGACTCAGAAGATATCGGTGAACATTGTAGTAGTAAAGTACATACTTTACATTGGACCAAGATGGACCAATGTAACTATTCAAAAATTGCCATACTTAAACTTCAGCTTCAAAAGTGAACCTAGGCTAAAAAAAACTTTTACAGAAAAAACTAATTTATTTATTGGAATAGGGGCGAAGGTGGGGTGTGTTCTTAAGGGAATTGAATTCATACCACGTCAGCCAATGGATTATTAATAACTCCAGGTATTGCCTTGCTATTTTATCACAAAGTAGTGTTTTGTAGTGTAAATTCTATGTTCTTATAGTAGATCAATTAACAACTCTGTTAATTTCTGTGGCTGTTTCCCTGTTGTTTAATTACATAATTACATTAAATACCAAGACTTACGAGACTGTTGACTGCTTTTATTGTTCGGAACCGTGGTGCGCCATGTGTCGCGTGAAAAGTCAGTGTGCTAATCAGGTGACGGAGTCTGCAACTTAGCATCTGGAAGATAGTAAACAGAAAATATTTCCAT
The DNA here is from genome assembly GCA_029206835.1 of Rana muscosa. Lineage (NCBI taxonomy): Eukaryota > Metazoa > Chordata > Amphibia > Anura > Ranidae > Rana > Rana muscosa. Next base: position 349,819,908 of record CM055120.1, read on the forward strand.
TGTATAAACCAATGTTATTACCTCCATATTAGCAGTCATAAAGGCTACATTATAGTGCCTTGAAAAAGTATTCACACGCCTTGAAATTTTGCACATTTTGTCATGTTACAACCGAAAACATGAATTCATTTTATTGGGATTTTATGTGATAGACCAACACAAAGTGGAACATAATTGTGAAGTGGAAGGAAAATGGTAAATGGTTTTAATTTTTTTTTTTACAAATAAATACCTAAAAAATGTGGTGTTTGTATTCAGCCACCTTTACTCTGATACCCCTAACTAAAATCTAGTGGAAGCAATTGCCTTCAGAAGTCACCTAATTAGTAAATAGAGTACACCTGTGTGTAATTTAATCATTTATAAATACAGCTGTTCTGTGAAGCCCTCAGAGATTTATTGGAATGTAAGCTCTATGAGCAGGGCCCACCTGTACCTTCTGTATTGAACTGTACTGTAATTGTGCTGTCCCCCCACTACATTGTAAAGTGCTGGGTAAAACTATTGGTGCTATATAAATTATAGTAATAATAATAATAATATTAGAGAACCATAGTGACCAAACAGAATCATGAAATCCAAGGAACACACCAGACAGGTCAGGGATACATTTGTGGAGAAGTTTAAAGCAGGGTTAGGTTCTAAAAAAATATCCCAAGCTTTGAACATCTCATGGAACACTGTTCAATCCATCATCCGAAAATGGAAAGAGTATGGCACAACTACAAACCTACCAAGACATGGCCATCCACCTAAACTGACAGACCGGGCAAGGAGAGCATTAATCAGAGAAGCAGCCAAGAGGCCCATGGTAACTCTGGAGGAGCTGCAGAGATCCACAGCTCAGGTGGGAGAATCTATCCACAGGACAACTATTTTGGCATAAAAGCAAAACGCTATGTGTGGCGGGAAAACTAACACTGCACATCACCCTGAACACACCATCCCCACTGTGAAACATGGTGTGGCAACATCATGTTGTGGGGATGCTTTTCTTCAGCAGGGACAGGGAAGCTGGTCAGAGTTGATGGGAAGATGGATGGAGCCAAATACAGGGCAATCTTAGAAGAAAACCTGATAGAGTCAGCAAAAGACTTGAGACTGGTGCGAAGGTTCACCTTCCAGCAGGACAACAACCCTAAACATACAGCCAGAGCTACAATAGAATTGTTTAGATAAAAGCAATTTCATGTGTTAGAATGGCCCAAAGTCAAGACCTAAATCCAATAAAGAATCTGTGGCAAGAATTGAAAATTTCTGTTCACAGATGCTCTCCATCCAATCTGACAGAGCTTGAGCTATTTTGCAAAGAAGAATGGGCAAAACATTCACTCTCTAGATGTGCAAAGCTGGTAGAGACATCCCCAAAAAGACTTGCAGCTGTAATTGCATTAAAAGGTGGTTCTACAAAGTATTGACTCAGGGGGGCTGAATACAAATGCACACCACACTTTTCACAAATGTATTTGTAAAACAAATTGAAAACTATTTATCATTTTCCCTCCACTTAATTCAATCTTATTTTATTTGTTTATGCAAGGAAACGACAGAAAAAGACATACATTGTCTTAAACATTACAAACATTGATAGGATACATCCTCAACAGGCATCATGTGTGTCAGAACAGAGCAGGGCTAAGTACCATCAGATGAAAGTATCCACAAACCTATTTGGAGAGTATGAAGTAGGGTCACTCAATGGGTTATAGGTAGTAGGTAGATTGAAGCCCTGGTACGTTATCCTACTGGGTTCTTAGAGGTGTATTTATGTGAAGAGAAAAGAGAAAGAGTCAGAGTCAGGGGCAAATAGTAGGGGTACACAGATAGGGGACAGGGATCAGAGATCAGAATCACTCCATCAAGGTCCGAGAGTGGTCTCGTCCAGGGCACACTCCGCCCAAGAGATAAACTCCGAGGAGTACCGAAACACGGACCACGAAGTCCATGTGAGAGAGAACTGTTCACTTTTGTCATTTTCCTCCGCCACCAGGCGTTCAAGGTCCCTAATGCGGTCCACCTCAACAGCCCAATCCCCCAGGGAAGGCATGGTTGCCGTTCTCCAATGACGGGGAATCACTACCCTGACCACCGCCAGAAAGTGTCGCAAGACATCATTTCTGATGGATTTAAATGATCCAGGGAGAATAGACAAGAGAGCCACCTCAGGTGAAGGGTGAATAGAGGTCGCCATCAATTTGCAGTAGAGTGTGAAAATCCGCTGCCAGTACCTCCGCACAGGAGGGCACTCCCACCAGATGTGGAGCATGGTTCCTCGGGAGCTGAGGCACCGCCAGCAGGCATCCGACACCTCCGGATTGAAGTGGTGAAGAGATGATGGACATCTGTACCATCTTGTTAACAGTTTAAACCCCTTCTCCTGGGTCTCGGTGGCTATGGACAATTTATGCGTCAGGGTAAAACATTTTTGCCAGTCAATAGGGGAGATAGTGTGACGGAGGTCTGTCTCCCAGGCCACCGTATACGGTGGGAGGCCAGGGGAGTAAACATCGAGCAGAAGGGAGTATAATTGAGATACAACATGCGTTGGAGGTTCCACCTGCAGGAGCAGTTCCTCGAATCCCGTCGGTTCAGCAAGAATGTCTGTAATAGATGGGAAAGTCCGGATGTAGGAGGCAGTCTGTTGCCTCCGAAGCCACTGCATGGGGTGACGGGAGGTCAGACCGGTAGAGGTATCTGACCTCAAAGTGGGGTCTGCACGAAGGACCTGGGCAAGTCCTCTCTTCGCCATGGTCCGAATCTTGCTACCGACATAGCTGGCGGAAAGGCCGGGGTCCCAAAGAAGGGAGTCATAGGCCCCATGCGGTTTGATAAGCCCCTTCTGGACAGCATGCGATCCCAAATCTGGATCGTTTGATGGGTAAGGTCATTAAGAGGGCCCGAACCCCCCCCGTACCGTAGGCAAGGTCCAGGGGAGAGCGGAGAGTTCAATTGGGCTCATGTGGCTTTCCAATTGAACCCAAAGCTTGGTTGAAGAATGATGGAACCAATCTAGTATGCGGGTGAGCACCGCTGCTTTATGGTATAGGGAGGCATCTGGGGCTCCAGCCCCCCCCGAGCCTTTGGAAGAGAAAGTGTTTCATACCGTATCCTGGGATGGGCCGCATTCCAAATAAATTTGGAAAACAGTTGGCGTATTTTCTTAAAGTACGAATTAGGTATGTGAATAGGGATGGTCTGAAACAAATACAGGAACCTAGGGAGAACATCCATTTTCAGGGCATTCACTCTACCTAGCCATGAGAGCTGTTTGGACGCATAATTGATTAAATCTGCCTGGGTCCTAAGAAGTAGGGGGGCAAAGTTCAAGGAAAAAAGTTGGGAAGCATCCGCCGGTATTTGAATTCCGAGATACCTTATGGAGGGGGAACCAGTTTTGAAGGGGAGAGAAGACGATAGTCTTCGTAGGGCCGACGTAGGCAGAGATATGTTGAGGATTTCCGATTTATTGTAGTTGACCTTGAAGTTGCTAACTTCTCCAAATTTCCGAAACGCCTGTAATACCAAGGGCAAGGATGTGTGAGGGTGTGTCACGAACAGGAGCAGATCATCTGCAAAGAGGGCAAGTTTAGTATGTGTGGGCCCGACTGTTATGCCTTGGATAGAAGGATTGTTACGTAGAGCAATAGCTAGATGTTCCATAGTGAGAACATAGAGGAGGGGGGACAGTGGGCATCCCTGTCGCGTCCCGTTAGATACAGAGAAGGCTGGAGATAGCGAGCCATTTAGTCTAATCCTAGCATATGGAGAGGAGTAAAGGGACATTATTCTCGCCATCATATTGGTTCCCACGCCTATTTGTTGCAGGGATAGTCAAAGAAACTGACAGTCTACTCGGTCGAATGCCTTCTCGGCATCGACTGTTAAGAGGCATAGTGGGATATCGTGGGACCGGGCATAGTTGGTTAAAAGAAGGGTCTTCAGGGTATTGTCCCTAGCCTCACGGCCACTCACAAAGCCGACCTGGTCTAGGTGTATTATCCCAGGCAACAATGGTTGTAATCTATTGGCTAGGATTTTAGCAAAGACTTTCAAATCGACCCCAATCAAGGAGATCGGCCTATAGCTTGCACAAAGAGTGGGGTCTTTGCCTGGCTTTGGGATGAGGGATATGTGAGCCTCAAGTGTTTGTGGAGGGAACACTGAACCCTCCGACAAAGAGTTGAACACCTTAGTTAGAAAGGGCGTGAGGAGGGCGGCAAAAGGTTTGTAGAACTTAGGAGTGAAGCCGTCTGGGCCCGGGCTCTTTCCACTCGGTGTACCCGCTATGGCTTTGGCAACTTCGTCTTCTGTGATTGAGGTTTCCAGATCAGCGATGACGTCATCGTCTAATGTAGGGAGCGCGGTTTCCAATACATATGACATCTGGTCCTCCACCCCGGAAGAAGGGGAACTTGTCCCTTGAGTCTTAGGGATATTGTACAGGGACTGATAGAAGTCCCTGAATTCCCCCGCCATCTTAGTGGGTGAGGATACCATTTCTCCCTGCGCCCCCCGAATATGGGGCACAAAGGCGGAGGTTGTTTTTGGGTGCAGGGAGCGAGCCAGTGGCCTACCACATTTATCTCGAAACTTATATTGATGGAAAGTGAGCTTATCTGCATATGTGCGTGCAGAGGCTTCTAAAGTTCTCTAAGTTGTGATCGTGCCCTAGAAACGTCCGCCAGCATTGTCACTGTCGGGGATCGTTTGTGCTCAGTTTCTAAGTTTCTAAGCGTTTTATTTGCTGCCTCTATGGCGGCTGAGCGCTCCTTTTTAAGACGCGTACCCATTTGGATAAAGGTACCACGTAGGACAGCCTTAAGTGCCTCCCATTGAAAGGGCAACGATGTCGTATCCAAAGCGTGGTCCGCAAAAAAGTTAGAGATTGTATCTGAAACCCTTGTCACACATTCCGGGTTCGTAAGCAGCGAATCGTTCAAGCGCCATGACCATTCCCTAATCGGAGTGGAAGGGAGCGAGAATGTCACGTGTATAGGAGAATGGTCAGACCAGACCATTGGGTCTATGGTGCATTCCGGGGACCAGTCCAGGCAGCTATGGTCACTCATTAGGTAATCTATGCGACTATAGGTGTGATGAACATGGGAGAAGTGGGTATAGTTACGGGCCGTGGGGTGCAGCACTCTCCAAACGTCCACCAGACGCAGATCGTAGAATGCCCGTTTCAGAGCCCTCAGTTTGGGGAAGGAGATACACGATCGCGAGGTGGAGGAATCTAAAAGTGGTTCAAGAGGGGTGTTAAAATCTCCCCCCAATACGAGCTTACCCTCCCTGAATCCTGACAGAATCCTCAAGTATTGTAACGTGGCCGATACTTGATTAACATTAGGAAGGTAAATGTTAGCTACTGTAAATTTGGTACCCCATAACACGAATTTCACAAAAACATACCTCCCCTGGGGGTCCGAGAGATGGTCAAGCACCTCTATAGGGAGCGTCTTATGGAAGGCCACAGACACTCCCTTGGCTTTCTGGGTTGGGCTAGTGCTGTGGAACCACCTGTTGAAGTATCTGCTGGAACAGGAAGGGGTGGAGGCAGAGTGAAAATGTGTCTCTTGGAGAAGAAGCACATTGACTTGGCGTTTGTGCATTTGATACAGGATTTGTCCTCTTTTGGAGGCAATATTGAGCCCATTGACATTGTAGGAACAGAATTGTAACCTAGGGTGAGAGGTCACTGTGTGGGCCATGATGGAGTGATGGGGGGGGGGGGAAGGAGAGAGAGAAGAAGAAAAAAAAAGAAAAGCGGGGAAAAAAAAGGGGGAAACACAACAGGGGAGGAAGAGAGAAGGTAGAGCGAGGCGGGGAAGAGATTGAACATAGAGAGCACCTGGGGAAGGTGGCTCAAAAATACTAAAGTGTGCGCAAAAACTTAACACTTCGTGAAATATCACGTAGTAGGCACGAACTGTGCCAATCCTATTTAGGGGGAGAGAACGGGGTTAGAACAGCTGAGTTGTGATCCCGACAACCTAACAGGCATATCATTTTCCCTCCACTTCACAATTATGTGCCACTTTGTGTTGGTCTATCACATAAAATCCCAATAAAATACATTTACGTTTTTAGTTGCAACATGACAAAATGTGGAAAATGTCAAGGAGTATGAATACTTTTTCAAGGCACTGTATATCAGCACCAAGGATGTCTAAGCTGGACTTTTATATAGATTGCAATAAATAAGAAACTTGACTACACAACATATAGACAGTTTTCATATTGACTGAATAAAAAAATGTCTCGTTATTCAGAAAGCAGCCTTTTAGTTCAAAGGAACTTTCAGCCGCAGGTTTATATCAATATATTATACTCATAGAACCCAACCTTCAGCCCAGGGGCCACATGATGCAGCCCTTTGGCACTTACTCTGCTGCCATCAGCAGTAGACTGTGTTTTCCCTACCTGGATGCTTACCAATGAAACAAAAATATTCTTTAGACTGGATTCCATTAGGTAAATGGTTAGGTTTATTTCTTTAACACTATCTTATTTTTGTAAATTTTTTGAGGGCTATCATTTGTGTAAATGAGCCCTTGTAGAGATAAAATGTCCAATTAACCTGGAAACACATAGTAAGAGAAAAATGGAAATTGCTTTGTTGACCTCCCTCTGCTAGTTGTCTGTCTCTCGCTGCCATACTTCCTATGTCATTGACCCAAAACAAACACAAATATTAAGAAAGTCAGATTGAGATCAGAAACCTAGAACTGCAAATTTGATTAAGGTTAGTAAATCTACAGAATCCTAATATGTATAAAAACTGAAAAGCTCACTGGAATTCCCGTAATGCCCCGTACACACGATTGGAATTTCCGGTCGGAAAAACCTTGGATGGTTTTTCCGGCAGATTTCCGCTCAAGCTTGGCTTGCATACAAACGGTCACACAAAAGTTCTCTGAACTTTCGACCGTCAAGAATGCGGTGACGTACAAGACGTACGACGAGCCGAGATCAATGAAGTTCAATAGGCAGTTTGGCTCTTCTGCTTGATTCTGAGCATGCATGTTTTTTTGCGCGTCTGAATTGCATACAGACGAACGGAATTTCCGACAAGAACTTTAGAGAACCTGCTCTCAATCTTTTGCTGGCGGAAATTCCGACAGCAAAAGTCCGATGGAGCATACACACGGTTGGAATTTCCAACCAAAAGCTCACATAAGACTTTTTCTGTCGGAATTTCCGATCGTGTGTACACGGCATAAGACTGGGTGGCCATTATAGCGTGGCCATGATATATATTTCAGGTCCTGTGCCATTTTAGGGGATACATTGCATGGGAGAGGCAAAAGATGGGAGCACTTTACCAAGTACTGGAACAGTACACATGTCGGGTGGTCTCCCCTTCAGGAAGGACAAGCAAATTCCCCTGTAAGGAGTCAGACTACTGAACTTGGAAAGTAGTGGAAGTTTCTGGATGGGAAGACAAAGAGAGGACCACCTCAAAATCATAGTGGTAAGCAGGCTCACATGGCTGTGCCTTTCCAGGGAGTTGTGTTGAACCCCATACAGTAAGAAAAATAGCGAGGGTAGACCCAGGACTTATGTAAGAAACAACCTCCAAAGGCTTCCACCTTGAGTCATTTTTCCCTGTTCGGAACCATTCTGGACTTTAGTCATAGCCAAATGTGAAAAGACACATTGCCCGTTTTTCCCTTTTGGTGGACAAATGGATAAGCCTCTGGCTTGCAGTTCAAAGGACACAAGAAGTTTTCAGCAGTTTATTATGCACGGCGTCAAAAGCAACACAGCATCCCGACTCAGATAACCTTTATGTGGAAAAATAACTGCCAGTTTTTGACACTGCCATGCAAGAGCCAAGTGCCGTTTACTCTCTAAATTGTCCAATTGCTCAGTAAAATGCATAAAACAATGACGCAACTCATTGATGCTAATGAACCCATTCAGTTCATGGAACTCATGGAACAGGACGTGATGTTGGCAAAAAGTAGGGAGAGGGAACAAAGGACTTGAACACAGCCATGTGCTAGACAAAAAGGAACTGGTAGCTTTTGGCAGGACTCCAAGAAGCAAAGCTCAATCAGGAGAGATCCGGGATAAAAGAAAGACTCCATCACCAGGAAGAACCACAATAAATAACTGTTTAGTGTATACCTATCATATACCTTGTCAATGCTGATTTTCTGGAAATGATAGATAGCTTGTGCATGTGTATATTGTATGCACATTTTGTGATACTTTTATGTCTTGTTTCCTAAAATTGTATGTAGTTTGTAGGTAAAGCATTTCTGTTTAGCAAAGTAAAGCACATTAATACACTACAGAGTTTTTTATGCTTCCTTGCTTTTACTGCAAAGAACCCTTAAAGGCAAAGCAAAACAGGGGCAGAGGTGTGTTATGGTTTGCTGATAGTGGGTCAGTCCAAGGCAGTAACCAGTAAGATTCTTCATATTTCACTGTGCCTGATCTGACTTTACAGGATGATGGAAAATATATAAGATACTTGTTGCCCCCCTGGCATCCAGGTTGTTAAGCCATTTCCTGGCCCCCGGGGCCTACAAGACAGTTCTGCAGGGCCTCTGAATATGCCCTGCCAATTCCACACACAGGTTCCTAGGCACTTGACATGAGAGGCCTCTACTGCACACGTGGCTCCAGGTACCATCCATAGAGCTGTCAGATGCTACACCAGAGTCCCATGTTACACAGCTTCCCAGGAGAAGCTCACAGTGTGCAGCAACATCAGAGTATGCTATTTCAGTCCAGGACAGGCACCTGTACAACTGCGCAAAACTGAAGAAAAGGCTGGAGTCCCCCTTAAACTCTAACCCCAATTATTGGTGAATTTGCTTCATCTCTCTATGGATTCTGTACAAAATGTTACATTTGCATTGTTCTGATGTAAAAGCCGAACAAACAGCCATATTTCACCATTAGGAAGTCTTGATGATCCGGCCTCTTAATAGAACAGCACAAATTCTTACTGAAAGATGTTCTAGGTCATTCATTTTGATTTTGTAACAAAATTAAGAGGATGCAAACAAACCCAACCGTCATTAAATGTATTATGCTACCACCTGATCCATACAAAATGAGTTATTGTGTTTTGAGGTCCTATTTGTCTTCTTTTAGTGCCATTGTTTGTATAAAAATATACTTCAATCCATCAGCGTAATAAGTTTTTGTTTTCTCCTTTCCTAACAAGGAAAAAAATAAAATTGAACGAGATGACTTTCTGGAAAATATTCAAGAAAAGTCTGCAAAAATTGAATTGTCGACAAGGAATAACTTGTATAGTAATGTGATTTGCGAAAGTTTTGATTCGTCATTTAAAGAGAAACAATAAGAGAATAGAGCGAGTTTTAGCTCAAAGTTTAAATGTATTATTTATTGTTCAATTATTTATTTCTTAAATTATTTATTATTCAAATATTAATTGTTAATTAAATTATTAATTTGTTAAATATTAATCATTGTTTTCATTTTAAGTGATACAAAACACACTATTTTTTTCTCATTGTCCCTTCTAATTCTGTAACTATTTTAATAAAAAAACAACTAAGTACTTTTTTCCTAATCGATATAAAGCTGTCACATGACCCAGCTCTTTTCCAGCCTGTCTGCAGGGAAACATAAGCGGGAGGAGTTTTAAGTCCTTTGCTGCTGGTCACATGTTCAAAAAAAAAAAAAACAGCCTTTGGAATACAGAGTAAAATAAATAAATAATATTAACAAACTGGTTTCAATTGACATACAAATATATATTTGAAATTAAATCGTTATGGTTTTTATGGAAATAACATGGTGTGCGTGGATTTCTGCCAGCCACAGGCTGTGTCATGCCTCTCCAGCCTGTGTCTTAGAATTAAAGGGAGACGAAGTCTCCATTAATCTACATGTAACATCCTGCCCCCCATTGTGTTTAGCTGGTTAGTGGGCATTAGGAGGAGGGAGGTAGCGGGCTGTCATTTACCACTGTGTATACGCCCACATGTGTGACTCTAGTCACATGGGCTGCTCAGATGTGATAGGGAGGAAATGCTCAGCATAGAAACTCACGAAAAACTGAGCATGTGCAGAGCTGCCACCACAGCTGCAAAATCCCTGGCTGAATTGGGGACATGAACAGAAGGGGGAGATAGAGAGCAGCAGGATCAACCAGTTTTATTTTGCAGAATGCAGAAAACGAATCTCATAGCGACTGAGTGAGTATGAACAGCATGTAATATAGTGACACTTTAAGTATTAATTACATTCAATTATTAAAATAAGAATGTAAATTTACCTTTTTTTTAAGTTTGCTTTTATTTTATTTTTCTACCATTGATATAAAAGCAACAATAAAGCTCAACTACAGCCAAAACCTTTTAGCTGGTTTTGGACAGAATTTTTAGAAACTCTGTCAGGTTTTTACTGCTGTCTGGGTCCTTACTGGGGAAATTTTTGTTGTCAGGACTGGAGGTGATGGAAAATGTAACAAGCCACAGAAAAAAACCCCACACTTTTAGTAGAAAGGGTTCAAGTCTTTTCATTTTGTTTTAAGTTCTCTCCATGCCTTCCTGACCACTTGACATCTGCACCCCCCCATTTCTTGTATGGGTGGCACAAAAGCAGAAAGTGATGAATAGCTGCTCAGTGGTATAACACAGAAATGAAAAGCTGGCAAGACAAAGCTGTTTTTTTTTTTATAAAAATAACAAACATACTATACTTACCTACTCTATGCAATGGTTTTGCACAGAGCAGCCCCGATCCTCTTCTTCTGGGGTCCCCAGCCAGTGCTCCAGGCTCCTCCCTCCCACCCAGTGCCCCCATGGAAAGCTGCATTCCATGGGGGCACCCATGCATGCTCGCTCCCGTTTGCATCTATTGACTCAGTGGGCGGCTCGGCCCCACCCCCCGCTTGCTCAGCACATCATTTAATCAATATACCTAATGAGGACAGACACAGAGCACAGGCTTAGGTAAGACTGGGGGGACACAGAATGACCATAAGGCTTTAGAACCACTTTAAAGGACACTTTTACTTAGAGAAATATAAAAGCTGTCTTCCTGAGCCCCTGAAAATGTGGGTTGCCTGGCTTTACCAATACTTGCCTAGCTTTACCAATACTGAATTTGCATGACAGCCAGGGCAATAGCATTTTCAGGAGAGGGCTACAATGGCAGCCAATATAATTGCTCTGACTTGCTCATGTATGATTTCTAACTCCGAGGTAACATGCTAAACTGTTGCATAATAGGATAACAGATTGTTTGAAAATGTATGTCAGATAAAGCATAACGAAAGGAAAAACTTTTTTCAGTTTTAGTGGAGAGGGATTACAACCCCTATCAGGTTTTTATTGCTGTCTGCGTCTCCGTTAGGAAGATTCACCCTCTCCATATGTCCTGTTTACTATTATCACTGAAAGTGGAAAGAAAACATCCCAAATGTTGGGTTGTCACCAGAACAGGAGTAGTGGGGATGTCTCCCAATGGGGACACAAGTCTGGTGACAACCAGGGATTCTCTTACTTTGAAGGGAATGCCTCTCACTTTTTCTTTTGGCTATGAGACAGGAAGTGAAGTGAAATCTCCCCAATGGGACCCAGATGGAAAAAACTGAAGGTAGTTATAACCCTGTCTTATTCTATGAAAAATAAAAGGCTTGCCTTTAGTTCTATTTTAATATAATGTTCTGTCGTTATGTAACATAGTGTCTGGATACATTAACTAAACACAGGAAACAATGAGGAAGTCCACTGAGGTCACAAGACTTTGCGTTTTTATGGACCTTTCAGGAATGGCACTCCCTGCTCATACAGAGAAGAGTGATATCATGGGAGAGGTGAGCCCAGCACAGTGTTGCTTCCTCTGCTGCATCCGTGTAGATGAAAACAGTTTCCAGGGACGCTTTGGAGACTGGCACGTGAGAAAAAAACGAACATGGATGTGAAATAGAAGAGTGAATAGCAGATATATTCTCTTAAGAGTAAAGGCTCATTTAATAAAAGTGCAGCATTGCCTTGCATAAAAAAGTGACAGCACTGATCATATTGTTAGGTGGATACAGAGGGTTTCCCTAAAAGCTTTTAGCCCCCCCTAAAGCAGTGGCGACCGGTGGAATTTTTCTTTTTGGGGGGTGCAAACAGTTTGCCGTATGGCGGCTTCCCCTGCTCAGCGGCGGCGGGCTTCAGTTCTCCTGCTCTCCACTGGTCATCTCGGTGGCGGCTTCCGTTTCCTCCCTCCTCCTCACTGGCCAATCAGGAGTCTTCTCTTTTCGGTCAATCGGAAAACGGGTCTCACACCCGCTTCTGATTGGGCAGATTGAGATTCAATGTTTGAACAGCGAATATTCATTCGCTGTTGTAACACACCTGGGTGGGCTCCGGTCTATGCGACCCGAGCCCATCCTATTAGAGCCTTTGGCTCTAATCAGGTGCTTGCACAAAGTGGCCCCGATCACCGTCTTCTGGGGTCCCTCCTCGCATCGGTTAACCCCCTGAGAGAAGCGCTCTCTCGGAGGGTTACCTTGCGGGCACGCTCCCGAGTCCAACATTTTGGACTATTGACACAGAATGCCGTACTCAGTCCCGGCGCCCGTGTCATTGGATTGAACAGCATTTAATACCCCATGGATTGGCTGCTATCAATCTATCCAATCAAGACCTGAGAACCCCAGGCAAAGAGGAAGATCACGTCTCCACCGAGGAATCGAAGGGCTCAGGTGGAGGGGGGGGGGCTGGGGGGCCAGTCAATGTCAGAAGTTTATTAAGGTGAAAAAACATGAGGGTTTACAACCCCTTTAAAAGAAAAAACCCTGCTGCTGTAATTCATGCGCCCGGTGCCCTGAAAGCGTCTGGACGCATAAATAGGAGGTGGCCACGACGGACATGGATAAATTCTTGCTATGCATGAATCTATCTATTGCATATAGGGGGTGGCCTGGAGAGAGGGGTTGGCGCCCGGGTGCCCCTAATGGACGGGCTGCCCCTGCCCTAAAGACCTGCTGGGGAATTCTGTCTTGTTTCCCCCATATAACACTCAGATCCAGGCACTCCGGATTTTCAACACTCTTCCACTGGCTCCAAAGAACAGTCTAGGAGTTTCTGTTTTAATTGGGAATTATGAACTTATATAGGGGTAGGGAGCATGAGATAATCTAATAAACTGCAAAACTTAGCAACTTGAGGACTCCCTGATTTCTGGCTGCACTGCACTGCACAAAACTGTTGGGTTTACTGCACAAATGCGTTCTCTATGCTGTTGGTGACTTACGATCCTTCAAGAGTTAAAAGCTACACACAGACGCTATTCTTCAGCACTGGGGTCATCTACTTACATAGCCACAGGATCACCGGTTTCAGTCTGCCAATATCCACCAGGCTCTTCCTAGTGAGGGAGATACAGCCTCATACTATAATAGGACAGCTGGACTCTTTCCCACCAACTTCCACCTGGATCTCACCAGTAAACTTCTCCAAACCCAAGTTGATCCCCAGATGCAGATTTGCAAATATGCTCCCCAGCTAACTCTAACTGATACCTCAATGTCTTTCTCAAGACTTCTTCTAGGCTCCTGCACCAGGGGTGGCAGATCCCCCTCACAGGGGTCTCCTGCTGCAGGATTAGAACCAGGAACACTTCACTCTGCTGCCCAGGCCTCAGTCCATTTATGGGATGTCCAGCCACATACTGGGCACACCTCCCCATGGATTGGCTGGAGTTTCATAAATATTCAGGGTGCATGCCCTGCTCCTCTTCCCACTAAGATTCTAACTAACAGAGCGGGAAGTAAAAGAGCAGCAGGCCGTGAAACACTGAGCAGCCCTAAATAATCAATCCCTGCTTCACTGATTACAAGGGAGCCAAACTAAATTTACTTAGCAGTCTGATCTACACTAATGCCGCGTACAGAGGATCGGACATTCCGACAACAAAACCGTGGATTTTTTTCCGACGGATGTTGGCTCAAACTTGTCTTGCATACACACGGTCACACAAATGTTGTCGGAAATTCCGAACGTCAAGAACGCGGTGACGTACAACACGTACGACGAGCCGAGAAAAATGAATTTCAATAGCCAGTGCGGCTCTTCTGCTTGATTCTGAGCATGCGTGGAATTTTGTGCGTCGGAATTGTGTACACACGCTTGTAATTTCCGACAACAAGTTTTGAGAACCAGCTCTTAAATTTTTGTTGTCGGAAATTCCGACAGCAAATGTCCGATGGAGCGTACACACGGCCGGATTTTCCGACAACAAGCTCACATCGAACATTTGTTGACGGAAATTCCGACCATGTTTATGCGGCATTAGAGGGAGTTGCATTAATTCTAATTTCATTTATTTCTAATTCTAAATCCCTGTGGGAGCCAGCATCCTTATTTTATGGATTCTACAAAAATTCAGGTCCATGTGTTCACAAGTACAAGCTCCACCATTTCTCTAAATTCATTGCAGTATCACCCTCCCACTCAAGGCTATAGTACATAAATGGAGCCTGCATACACGCAATATTTGGCTCCCCAAGGAATCCCTTTCTGTTAAGAGCACCTTACCACAGGACATTATTTTTCATTTTAAGGGTTAGTTTACCTTTACAAAAAAAAAAAATGGCTATGCAGGTAAGGGGTGTTTGTATATTAACCTCTTCCCGACCAGCTGCCACAGTTATACTGCGGCAGGTTGGCACAGCTGCGCGAGCCGTCGTAGCTGTATGTCGGTTCTTTAAGACGCTGTAGCGTGTCCCTGGAGCCGATGCACAATTGTCAGTTAAAACTGTGATAATACAATTCCTACCACTAGTACTGTCCCCGACAGACAGGGTACCTTTCTGTATTCTACTCACTCGCATAAAGCGAGCCAAACTTGGGAGCCAGGGCCCTAAAGATGGCTGCCAGAGTCACATGGGGCAGCAGCATCCAACCGGAAGGTTTCCATTATTACCCAGGAAACCATAGAGGAACTATGTTCCTCCTGACTTCTTCTCCAGCTGCAAGGCCACTGTGGATGAGCGCCACCTGCAGTGGAGACGGTAGACTGCACCTGCCTACACTCTTATGCATTAGCTTTAAGCCCAGAGCTTGGGATCTCACTCCTGTGATGGTGGTGAACAGAAAAAACTTTCTGAAAACATAAAATTTTTAACAAAATTCTACTAGGGCATGGCAAGTTTAAAGTTCAATACTGGGCATATAAAACAAATATCCCTTGCAGAGGGGCCGTGCCGGCACTCCAAGGGTTAATAACTTGTTTTGTCTAGGGGAGAAGAGAAACAGTATTACTTACCTGATTCTCCACTCCCAGCAAATGGCACTCCCCCGTGCTCCAGCGATGGACTGTCCCTCAGTGTCCTCACGTCCAGAGCAGGGTTATGGTGTCAGGACCCCATACCAGTAGGCTGCAAAAACTGCAGGGGCCAGTCTAGCTGTGTGGAGGTGCGGAGGATTGGGTAAGTATATCTTCTTTTATTGTTCTCCTAGACATAAATGAGTAATTAACCCTTGCAGATAATTTTTTATTTGCCCGGAGTTGGGATTTAAACCTGTCATACACAGCTTTAATTTTGGCTTATTCATGATGATGTAGGTGGCTCTGTTGGTACCACCTGGCATAACAAACTCTGAAAAATCGAGCCGAGTGGAAAACTGTTAGCAGAACAGTAACGGTCTCCAATCAGATGCAGTAACTGTTTGGGTATTCTGAAAACCGTGGGTGCCAGTTGTCAGACTGCAATAGCTGGCCTGGCAGGGTAGATTTTTCCATCTACACATGGGCCAGCAAATTATCCTGCACCCATGTACATAACTACACATAACTTTAAGGAGTATAAAATATTAAAGCCTAAGAACTAAGCCCTCCTATCTTTTACAGCCAGGGAAGTTTCCATCTTAGCCTCTGTTTGATCTGCACCTGCCATGATCAGTTATGACACCAGCCATTTGATGGTTTGACAACTTGGTTGAGAGCATATGAAATGGGACAGTTAGCATTTCAGGCATTCCTTTAGGGCACTTTCACACTCACGGCGCTCGGGCATCAGCGGTAAAGCGCCGCTATTTTTAGCGGCGCTTTACCGTTGTTTTAGCGGTGCTTTGCGGATGCTAGCGGGGCATTTTTAACCCCTGCTAGCGGCCGAAAAAAGGTTAAAAGCGCTGAAAAAGCGCCACAGCAGCGGCGATTTGCCAGCGCTTCGGTGGCTCTGCCCATTGATTTCAATGGGCAGGGGCGCTTTAGGAGCGGTGTATATACCGCTCCTAAAGCGCCTTAAAGAAGCTTCTTGCTGGACTTTTTGTGATGTCCTGCCAGCGCACCGCTCCAGTGTGAAAACCCTTGGGCTTTCATATTGGAGTGACAGGAGAGGCTCTTTACAGGCGCTTTGCAGGAGCTATTTTTAGCGCTATAGCGCCTGTAAAGCGCCTCAGTGTGAAAGGGGTCTAAATGTAACTGTTTTTTGAAACTGTCAAATTTTGGGGTTTAGTTCCAATTTATAGTGAAGCCCAGAGCCCCTGAACAGCAGTAAACCATCGATTTAACAGTTTAAAAAAACAGTTACATTCCTGGAATGCCAGGATTGCTAACTGTCACATTTGCTTGTGTTCTCTAACAAACTGGTGACAGTGGGGGGTTATGTTGTGAAATAAAATAGGGCAGTCTTTTTAATGTTGGGGATGTTGGGGGACTGCATGACATATCAAGTTTTAGAATTTGTGCATTGTCCTGATTTAAAACACAATGCTGGGACTATTACCATCAAACTAATCCCTTTTACATGAATATCTAACAAATCTTTGAAAATACTTTGCATTTCCTTTAAATTGTCTCTGAATTTTCCCAAAAACACTTAAAATTTTGGTCTCTGCAATAAAAGACTGCTTTTTTTTTTATCCTTTTGAGTCCCAACTTCAAGGTGTTTAAGCAATACGGCTCCAAGCAAAGTCTTCACATCTGACAGACCTGATGGGTGTGTTGGATGCCAGGTTCACCACTGCCCTCAATGGTTACTTCCTACCAGGGGCGGATCCAGGGGGGGGCAACGGGGCAATAGCCACCCCCGAGAAATTCGTTTTTAACCAGAGAGAGAAATTAGTTTTAGTTGTGGAACTTGCGGGCTGGAGAGTCTGAGTGGGCGGCTTTGTGAGTGAGAGTCAGAGAGTGGCCGGTCAGCTGGTCGGCTCTGTGGGTGAGCGGGCGGCTGGCCAATCAACAAGCCGGCGGCCGTGGGAGCAGAGAGATGACATCATCTCTCACTGCCTCGCGCCCGCCCTGCATCCCTGCAGTAACGTCTGCCCTCACTGTGCAGGCAGCAGAGAGACTCTGAAAAGCAAAACACCACCTTAGCAAGTGACAATCCGCAAGGTGTGGCAGGTGAGGTGGCAAGTGGCAAGCTGCATCTGGTGGCAGGTGACTTGGCAAGTGACAATCTGCAACTTGTGGCTGGTGATGTGGCAAGTGACAATCCGCAACATGTGGCAGGTGATGTGGCAAGTGGCAATCTGCAACGTGTGGCAGGTGACATGGCAAGTGACAATCCACAACGTGTGGCAAGTGACAATCCGCAACGTGTGGCAAGTGACAATCCGCAACGTGTGGCAGGTGACGTGGCAAGTGACAAGCTGCATCTGGTGTCAGGTGACTTGGCAAGTGACACACTCGGGGCTCCCACTGATTCTGCATTATGGCGAGTTGAACTATTTAATTTTATATTACAATGTAATAATATAAATAATGCGCTTCAATCATCCTGACACCATAACAACCATGGTGCCGTGATCATTGAAGCGCTAACACCAGTCATTTCCCTGATAAATTGCCCCCCAAAAAAAATATTTTCTGGTAGTGCCCCTCCCGAGACTAGACTCTGGATCCCCCCTGCTTCCTACAATACTACTGTGTCCCGTAGTGATGTGGGAGTCTGCAGGAGGAACCACTGCACAAAGTAAAGAACAAAGGCATCCACTTTTCCAGGACATGCCCCTTGGAGAGGTGGGTATTTTACAGCCTTCTATTGCAGGAACTATTCTTTGGAGTTCTTTTTAAAGACCGGCCCCAAGCATAACTTTTTTGTACTTTTGAAAAGAGCGGGGAAGGGTTATATCCTCTTTCTGATTTTTATTGCTAGCTAGATCCCCATTGGGGACATTTTCAATCACTTCCTGCTCTGATCATGTCCTGTCACACTTTGAAATTGTTGGTGATGGTGAGAATGGGAGGAACTAATCAGCTTTCTGATCTCATCAAGGACAAGGAATGGACTTGTGTTTGGTTGCTTTGGGTGAATTAAATGATCATACACTGTAGAAGGCATCATGTGAAATAAATCTTATCACACAACAGTCCAGACTGAATTCTGTGAAAAGTATTTTCTTGAAGAGCAGGTTATCGGGAAACATCGGCCGTAAGAAATCTGGGACAAATAATCCCCTCTGTTCTCGGAATGCTTGTGATACATTTCATTGCAGTGTATGACTGCATCACATGATAGTGAATGCTGCACATGCTGGCACTGTGGCTGAGCATAGCACATCGGATGATTAGGTTTAAAGCAAAGCTAATCATTTTAACCACTTGCTTACTGGGCACTTAACCCCCCTTCCTGCCCAGACCAATTTACAGCTTTCAGCGCTGAAGCACTTTGAATGACAATTGCGCGGTCATACAACACTGTACCCAAATGAAATTTTTATATTTTTTTCCCACAAAAAGAGCTTTCTTTTGGTGGTATTTGATCACCTCTGCGGTTTTTATTTTTTTGTTAAAAAATAAATAAAAATGCAGAATTACATTTTTTTCTTTTTATATTTTTTTTTATTTTGTTATAAAATTTTGCAAACAGGTAATTTTTCTCCTTCATTGATGTACGCTGATGAGGCTGCACTGATGGGCTGCTCTGATGGGCAGCACTGATGGGCAGCACTGATGGGCTGCACTGATGGGCACTGATAAGGGGGCACTGATGGGCACTGATAGGCGGCACTGGTGGGCACTGATAGGCAGCACTGGTGGGCACTGAGAGGTGACACTAAGAGGTGGCATTGATAGGTGGCACTGATAGGTGGCAGTGATGGGCACTGATAGGTGGCAGTGATGGGCACTGATTGGTGGTAGTAATGGGCACTGATAGGCAGCACTGCTAGGTGGCACTGATGGGGTACTGATTGGCACCCCTGGTGGGCATTGATAGGTGGCACTGGTGGGCACTGTGGGCATTGCAGGTGGCACTGGCAGGGGGTACTGACTTTTTTTTTTTTTTTTTTTTATAAAATATTCTTTATTTCTTTTCCACACAGTTAAAACACACTTCCATTTCCTTTCATATACAATAATACAAACATAGCAATTATCACAAAAGGGTCTGCCTCCCTCCCCCCTCCCCTCCATCCCCCATTCACAGCTTTCCACCCTCCTTACTCACATAACCATCACCCACCCTTTGACGTGTTTCCACTTCTATCTATTTTTTCCATATACTGTTAAATTTATTTTTATTTCCCCTCTTAATATATATGAATTCTTCTTTTACAATGGTATCATCTATCACTCTCTCCCATTCTGTCACTGTAGGGGGGGTTTTCCGCTTGCCACTTCTGCGGAAAAAGTTTCCTTCCATGAAACAAACATATTATTATTGCCGTTTGTTCATCTCCTGACAACCCCCCCCCCCCCCCCCCCGCTTCCAGAAGGCCTAGTACATGTCTAATCTAACCATTGGTTGCAGAGAAGTCGCAAACACAACATTTATTTTTTCTATAATTTGTTTCCAATATTGATATAACTTGGGACACCTCCAGACCATGTGTACTAGGTCCCCCCTCTCGTCCCCACATCTCTGGCATTTCGCATCCAACCTCCTACCAAACTGGTACATCTTTTGAGGTGTATAGTACGCTCAGTATATCAAATAAAGATGAGACACTATTTGGGAGGGTGACAATGACACTCTAGGTCCTAATGCTAGTATATGTTCCCATTGTTCTTGTGATAGTGGGCCTACATCTCTCTCCCATTTAGCCTTATTTTTGATAACTGATATTTCTCCCTGATCGGCCTTTTCTAAAGATCCATATATATCTGAAATCATCCCTCTAGAGGTCTCTGCATTTACTATTTTCCTGAGAAGAGGTATGTCATCCCATACTGGTAAACCCTGTGCAAACTATGCATTCAATGCGTGCCTAATTTGCAAGTATCTGTAGAAAGATCTGTTCGGAACTGCATAATCCTCCCTTATCTCTTGAAATGATTTTATGCTCCCTGCTTTAAAAAGCTGTGCCAGAAGGTGTATGCCCAGCCTATTCCACTCCTCAATTTTTCCCATAGCTTTGAGTTCCTTCAAGGGTCTGTTATCCCATAAGGGGAAAAATTCTGAAAATCCGCCATATCCCAGAATTTTCTTGACATCTGTCCAGCATTTTATCATCAATTGGGCTGTGGGACATCTAGAGCAAAAATAGTCCACATCTACCACCTCTACTTCCGTATCGTGACTTGTATCATTCAAAATGAACCCTTTTATTGTTTCTCTTCCATCTGTTCAAATACTCCCCCACATATGTTGCATTTGAGCAGATAAAAAATAATATCTGGGGTTCGGGAGAGCCAATCCCCCCTTCTCTCTTGGTTGTTGTAGGGCTCGGAGGCGGATCCTTGCCGCTCCATTCTTCCATATCAGTTCCCTAAACACCCTTTCCAGTTTCTTAAACCAATGTCTTGGGATCCACACTGGGGAATTATGCAAAACATATAAGATTTGCGGCATCCAGACCATTTTAATCAAGTTGCTCCTACCCGCCACTGAAAGTGGAAGCCGATTCCAAACCCGACATTTTTGTCTTAACTTTGTCAGTAGTGGTACAAGATTTCCCGCTATATACTGCCCTGGATCCCTTGTTATATTTATTCCCAAGTATCTCATTTGACTCACCAACTTCACTTGTTCTATCTGCCCTAGTAATAGGTCTATCGGCAAAAGTGCAGATTTATCCCAGTTAATTGTTAATCCAGAGAATTTACCAAATTCCCCCATTCTCCCCATTACCGTCTCCAGTGAGGATTGCATGTCCCCCAGAAAAAGTAATACATCATCCGCATACATTGCGACCTTCTCCTCCCCCTGCCTCCTTTTAAAACCCTGTATTCCCGGGGATGCCCTTATGGCGATCGCCAAAGGCTCCATAGCAAGGGCGAAAAGCAGGGGCGATAGCGGACATCCTTGCATTTGTCCCCCTTGCCAACTGGAACCAATCTGAGCACTCGCCATTTATCCTTACTTTCGCCCTGGGACTTTTGTACAATATTTTAATCCATTGGATGAAATTGAGGCCGAACTGGAATTCCACCAAAACCTTCCACAGATGCCATTCGAGGCTGTCAAACGCCTTGGTTGCATCCAAGGATAAAATTGCTCTTGACCCTTCTTCTTCTGTCGGCAGTTGAGTGTTTAAAAAAACTCTTCTTATGTTGATACTGGTGGACCTACCGGGGATAAATCCCGTCTGGTCCGGATGCACCAGCTTTGAGACTATTTTATTTAGCCTCATTGCCAGAATTTTTACATCTGTACATAGAAGAGATATCGGCCTATATGAGGCTGTCTCAAGTTAAGCTTTCCCTTCTTTTAGTATTACAATGATTGTAGCTTCCGTCATAGACAAGGGTAGCTTCCCTTCCTCAGCTGCCCAATTAAATACCTCCAGAAGTCTTGGAAGCAGCACCTCACCGTAGGTTTTGTATATTTCTATTGGTAAGCCATCGGGTCCAGGGGCCTTTTGGCCCACCATATCCGCCGTTGCCTGCTGCAGCTCTTCCAGTGTAAGTGGTGCCTCCAATTCCTCTCTGTCCGCCTCTGACAGCCGAGGGACCTGCAGCCCTACAAAAAAAAATTCTATCTCCCCCTCTATATTGCTATGTGATGTACTACTGTACAAGTTCTGATAATACTTCCTAAAGACCTCTATTATTTCCGATGTCCCTCTCTTAATTCCCCCTTCCTCATCGCAGATCGCCGGGATGACAGATGGGGGGGGGGGCGTCGGCCCTAGCTATTAGTGCCAGAATTATCCCCACTCTATCACCCTCCCCAAAAAAATTCTGTTTTTGGAATAGCTTTTTATTTTCCGCCTTTTTTATTACAAATGTTTTATACTCTTCCTGTGTCTCTGACCATTCCTTATATTTCTCCATGGTTGGATTTTCTATATAGTTTATCTCTGCCCTTTTCACCTTATCTCTCGCTGTGTTTTCCCTAGCGCACATTTGTTTCTTAATATATGATATTTTTTGAATTAAGTTTCCCCGCAAAAATGCCTTCAGAGTATCCCATATGACTCCCTTTGAGGCAGATCCGGAGATCCGGAATTTGCCACTATGAATTCTTTCAGACTGGGTTTATCTTCCAATCCCCCTTGCTATATGCTCTATTTGTTCTAAGTTCAAAAATCACTGGTGAGTGATCCGAAATGCTTCTTGGTTCATATAGCACCTCGCCCAGGGCTTCCTCATTACAAAGTACAAGGTCTATCCTGGACAATGTCGCGTGCGCCCTCGAGTGGCAGGAGAATTGTTTTTCCCCCGGGTGTCTCCCCCTCCACACGTCTATCAGCCCCACCTCCCCACAAAATTGGAGGAGAGGGCTGCCAACCACACGTTCGACGGAGGCACCCGCTGGGAATCTATCCAACTTTTTGTTCATAGTCATATTGTAGTCTCCCGCCACTATAACGGGCACCCCCGACCTGTCCATGACAAACTCCATTAAATCCCACAGAATTTCCGTACTGAACGGGGGGGGGTATATATGTTAGCCACCACATATTCTCTTGTTTCTATCCAGCAATGAAGAAACACATAGCGTCCTCTGGCATCTATCTTACTCTGTCCGCAGGAGAACACCATCCCTGAGTCTACCAAAACACTCACACCCCTTGAGTAAGAGGTGTGAGTGGCGTGGTATTAAACCCGGTATTTTCTATGTTTTAATACCTTAGTGGTTTCTTTATCCAGATGCGTCTCCTGCAAACACAGCATCCCTATATTGCTCCTATCCGCCATTGAGAAAATCGCCTGCCTTTTGACTGGGTCTTTTACCCCTCGGACATTCCATGAGCACACCTTTATGCTTTTAACTTGGTTTGGGGTTTTCACCTTATCCTTTCTTTTAACCGTCATCTACCCCTTTTGTGATTTCTCCCTTATCAGTGTACTTCCCACCTTACGATAGTGTACCTTAGTGGAAATTTCCCTTCTTTTCATTTTCTTTCATTTATTTCCTGCTTTCCATAAAAAAATACGTATTTTTAGTGAATCTACCCATTCCAGTGCCCTACTCAAACATACCTTCCCACTCACTCCTCACTCCCACCCCC
This sequence comes from Rana muscosa, assembly GCA_029206835.1. Taxonomy (NCBI): domain Eukaryota; kingdom Metazoa; phylum Chordata; class Amphibia; order Anura; family Ranidae; genus Rana; species Rana muscosa. Next base: position 349,843,235 of record CM055120.1, read on the forward strand.
CTCCCCTTATAGTGTTCCACTCCAACCTACCTTCCCACCCATTCCTCCCCTCCAGCCCCCTCCCTCCCCCCTCCACGCCCCCATTCCCTTGCCCTGCTTGGGGCCCATATAGAGGGCTTCTAAAGTGACTGTATCCTCCTTTTGAGGTGAGAACTCCCCCTTCCACTCCTGTTGATTTGTGCTTTAGTGTTTTAAGTGTATCAATCCCTCTTACACATCTCTTCCATGCATTTTGATATATATTATTTTTTCTCCCCCATTTGTGTCACTCTCCACAAAAAATACACTTTATCAACCCTTCCCTCTTGCCCGCCCCCCGCCCCCTCCCATGTCAGAGAAAAGAAAAAATTGTTCCGTTATATGAAAAAAAATAAAAAAAATAAAACCCTTCCACCCCCCCAAAAAAAAGGGGGTGAAGAGGAAGCAAAAGTGCCTCTAGGCTTTTAATGTCTACTATACATTTCCACCCTGCTGTGTTTCCCCTTCTTTTTTGTTCATCCATAATGTCAATTCGGCTGGCGTGTTGAAAAACATATTTTTCCCATTTACAGTTATCCGTAAACGTGCCGGATAAAACATTGCATATTTGATTCTCTTCTGCTGTAATCTATGTTTGCACTCAGTAAATTTGGCCCTTTGCCTCTGTAATTCGGGAGAAAAATCCAGGTAAATTGAAATTCTTGCGCCATTAAATTGTATGTTTTTCATCTCTCTTGCCTTTTGAAGAATAGTTTAACAAGGATAGGTCTCGGTTGACCTCCTGCAGCTGACGCCCTAAAAGGGACTCTATGGGCCCGCTCAATTGAGAAATATTTTGATAAACAGTCCCTGCCAAACATTCATGTTAACCAGTCTTCCATAAATTTGGTGGGACGGCTGCCTTCGCTTTTCTCTGGGAGACCTAGTACCCTTATGTTTTTCCTTCGTAATCTGTTTTCCATATCATCGATTTTATTAATGCACATATTCAACTGTTCTCTCATTATTTTCATCTCATTTATCATAGGGTTAACATCGTCTTCAACCTGACTGAGTCTCTCCTCTAAAGCAGAGGTCTGCACACCGATCCCCTGGACCTCGTGTTTTAGTACTGACATGTCCTCTTTTATCCCCCTCAACTGATCAAAAATTTCCGACAGTGAGGATTTACAGTTGTTAATTGCAGAAAAGATCTCTCTCATAGATGGCTCACCCTCCGGCATTGATCCTATTGTTATCCCCACCAATTTTTTCTGTGCTTGTTCCTTAAACCCCTGATCGCCTGCTGCCTTTCCCGATGTCACTGTGGGTGGTGGCTGGCCCTGGCTCTTCCGCTGAGGATTCGGTTGTTGAGCCCCTTGCCCTTTTATGGGTGTAAAGCCTGCTATGTGTGCTGGGACGTGTACATACTTTTCCAATTTGGCTGCTGCCACAGCCTGACTTGCTTTAGTCCCCCGTACCGACTGTGTTTGTGGTTGAGGCTGGGACTGTAGCTGTACTCCCGCGCTAGACCCTTCCTTAGAGGTATTCCTGGTCATCACTGATAGTGTGCCCGGCATTTTTCCGGTGCAATTTATAGGGGTACCGTACTGTATTGTGCAGTTTGTTATGACTTTCCCCCCTCCAGCTACACCTGCTATTATCCTCCTCAGAATGATCCACCACAGGGCCCAGCAACCATATAAACCCCTGCGGGGTTCAACAAAGTCAGCAAAGTCTGCTCACCCCAGCCTCCTCCACCAAACAGATAAGGCAATTATTCCGTTCACCTCAGGCTCCAATGGTGCCGGTCCCAGCGTACCTTAACAGCATACCTTTAACAGCGTCTCCTGAAGATCCTAGTGTTGGCGGGGCAGTGCTGGTGGGGTGGTACAGTACTTCCAGGTAGCTCCGCCAACGGCTGGAGTCGAATGAGATGTTTGCTAACGCCGGTATCACGTGGTTCGGGCTGGTCAGACACGTGTAGCAGGGACCAGCAGGCTACAAACAGTCCCGAGGCCGTTTATGCAGGGTCACAGCGCTGACTGTAAGGTTTACTAAGTGGTCACGGTACGCCGCTGGCCAACCCAGCAGATTGCACTGCGGCGCCGGATCCTCATGAGACAAGCTGCGGAAGGATCAGCGGAAAATCAGCCAGTCAGTCCCCTACATTTCCCGGCCAAGCTGCTCCTTCAATCGGCGTGCACCATGGGAGCGAGGTACGAGGGCCGGGCTGCTGCGGCCACTCACCTCACCTCAACATCCGGTCACGTCGACACAATGTACATCGACACAATGGCACGGGCAGGCACATGGGCGTACCTGTACGTGTCTTTAAATTTGCCGCCCAGCGGGTGTGCGCGCTCCTCGTGCCTCATGAGCGTGCTCGCGGGTCCCGGGAACTCAATGTTCCCGGGCGGCCCGCGATTGTAAACAAGGCATTCTCCTATTCTGCCTAGTGACACTGTCACTGATGGCTGTTCCCCGTGAACGGTACGGTCATCAGTGACGTGTCACGTGTAGCCACGCCCCCTAGCAGTAAGAATCACTTCCTAGGACACACTTAACCCCTTCAGCGCCACCTAGTGGTTAACCCCGTTCACTGCCAGTGTCATTTTTACAGCACTGATCGCTGTAAAAATTACAATGGTCCCAAAAATGTGTCAAAAGTGTTCGATGTGTCCGCCATAAAGTCGCAGTCACAATAAAAATCGCTGATCGCTGCCATTACTAGTAAAACAAAAATTATTAATAACCATGCCATAAAACGACCCCCTATTTTGTAGATGCTATAACTTTTGCGCAAACCAATCAATAAACGCTTATTGCGATTTTTTTACCAAAAATATGTAGAAGAATACGTATCGGCATAAATTGAGGAAAATTTTTTTTATATATATATATTTTTTGGGGATATTTATTATAGCAAAAAGTAAAAAATATTGCATATTTTTCAAAATTGTCGCTCGATTTTTGTTTATAGCGCAAAAAATAAAAACCGCAGAGGTGATCAAATACCACCAAAAAAAAGCTCTATTTGTGGGGAAAAAAAGACGTAAATTTTGTTTGGGAGCCACGTCGCTCGACCGCGCAATTGTCAGTTAAAGTGACGCAGTGCCGAATCGCAAAAAGTGGCCTGGTCTTTGACCAGCAAAATGGTCCGGGGCTGAAGCGGTTAAAGGAACCTATTTAGAAAATAAAAAGCGAACCTTCACAACCCCTTTAAATGGCTTCCAATTATACCAATTTCCTTGTGTCGTATGGAAATTTGCTGCAAGGTGTAACTAGGTAGGGCTCATAAAGTAGAACTCACGGGAGCAGGGATATACGTATAACCAGTATGCCTGTGGTAGGGACTTTAGAATATAAACTTATCTGGTAGCAGGGAATATTGTCAATGGCTCCATCTACTTTATAAACTCTGTGGAATGTTTTGCTTCTATATACTGTATACTGTAAACTGAACACATAAGTGTGTAGATATTTCACTGCTCCCCACCCCTCTTCTAGCAGTTTAGTTATATTTTATACTAACCTGTAACCCAGCTCCTGTGATATCTTCACTATGCAGCCTTTTTCTTGACCCATTTAAATATTCTGCAAACTAGTACTGCCGTCATTACACATCGTAGACTTTTTTTTCCCTTTAATAGAAAGTCTAGGGTGTAGCCAGGTAGGGCTCATAAAGAAAATCTCGCGGGAGCAAAGTTATTCGTAGGAAACCTTGACCAAAGATTAAAATGATTTAACCATTGAATATCAGGTTACAGTATGTTTACAGACAAAGGGCTCATGCATACGGAGCTTAAAACGCGGCTTTATACAGGCATTCTGCATTTTTTTTCCAGCCTGTGAGAGCACATCTATGTAATCCTATGTGTCCATGCACACTTACAGGTGTATTAGAAGAGGAGCGTTTACAGGCAGAAAAAAGGAACCCACCAAAGCGTGTTTATTTGCTGTGATTTTCTGCCAGCAGTTCCCGGCGTTCAGAGGGGCTTTTTCAGATGCCCGTGTCCATAAGGCCAAATACTTTTCTCACATAAAGCGGAGTTCCACCCACTTAAAAGTCAGCAGCTACAAAAAGTGTAGCTGCTGACTTTTAATAATCGGACACTCACCTGTCCCACGGTCCAGCGATGCGGGCGGGCGAACGAAGCCCCGCTCCTCTCCCCCTCCTCTCTGCGGCACCGGCATTGTAACTGGGCGCCCGGCTGTGGCTTTACAGCCCACGCACTCCGCATGCGTGAGCCGCGATGTGTGCTGTGATTGGCCTTGAACCTGTGACGTGTCCCAGAAGATTGCACGGAGGGAGCGAGGTGCGGTAAACTTCCTTACAGCGCCAGGGAGCCCCGGGAGGAAGTGGGAGCTGGATGCCTCTAAAAAAATGGTATCCGCTCCCCCCCAAAAAAAAAAATGACATGTCAGGAGGTCACCATCACTTAAAGCGGAAGTTCCATTTTTGGGTGGAACTCCGCTTTAAGAGCCAATTCACACCAGAACATGGTGCCGGAAACCTGTTTTCTGTGTACATTTCCCGCACTGTGTTCAATACACTGCAATCTTGTTAACTCAATGACACCCCAAACTCAGGTTGCAAACACAATGCGTTTGCCTGCACCAGATTGAATGGTACAGAAGTACCATGCAATACGGTTCCCACATGTTTTATAAAGTAATGGGTGCACTACTTTTGGTGCGGTCCGTTGTGATTTCAGCCCATTCAATTAAATAGGCTAAAATTGCACTGCTCCTGGATCGCATTTAAGTTGCAAAGGAACGCACATCGTGTTCATGGTGTGAACTGACACTTTGACAATTTTTTTAGATGTTCTTTTAACTGCACACTTTTCAGGTAGACTGAAAACTTCTATAGTCCTCATAATTTACATTATATTGACTTATAAAAGCAGTAGGAATGAGAAAAACAGATCATTTTTATTACCCTGAAACTTCATTATAGTGTTATAATTTGGCAAAATGGAGGGAGTGAGCATACCTGACCAGGGAAAGAAAGTAAATTTTTTACAGGTTCACAGGTAAAAATAAAGGAAAAAAGATTCTAAAAAAAGAACGAAAATTCAGCCACCAATACTAAAGCCCTGTACACACGATCGGATAACCTATGGATATTCGTCCGATGGATTTGTCCATCGGAAATCCGATGAAACTGTTTTTCATCAGTCTTGGCCACACACCATCAGTTTAAAAACCGACGGCAAAAAAACGACGGCACGTTCAAAACGTACGACGCGCTATAAAAGGGCCGAACAAATCTAATGGCGCCACCCCTTGGGCTGCTTTTGCTGATTTCGTGTTACCGCGTGTTAGTAAAAGTTTGGTGAGAGCCGATTCGCGCTTTTCAGTCTCCGTGCTTTGCAGATCGTTTCCTGTTGTTCAGTTTGTGCTTGTGGGTTTGTATTAGTGATTCAGTGCGTGCAGGCAGGTCGTTACTGCCTTGCAGTGCCTTCTTGGCCGTTCGTTTACTGTTTTTCAGGTCGTTCTTCTCAGGCCTTGCTGTTCCACGGTGCGTTCTGTTTGAGTGCCTTCTGACCAGCCGACCGGTTTAAAACCATGTTTGAAGTGCGTTCTCGTTCTCGAGCTCGTGCTGGCTTTGGGCTTGGTGTTGCAGTTAACACTGTAACCCGAGTTCAGTCTGTGAACAGGGTGAGGAGGAGTTCATGGACTAAGAATTGGTTGCTCCAGCGGGACCAATTCTCTCATATGCCTCTGCTGCGGGAAATCCATGAGAATAACCCTGATGATTTCAGGAATTATCTCAGGATGACGGACCCCGTATTTCACCGTCTTTTGGATTTGCTGTCCCCCTATATAACGAGGCAGGACACTGTGATGCGCCAGGCCATCACTGCCGAGCAGAGGCTTATTGCCACGTTGAGATACCTGGCGACTGGGAGAAGCTTGCAGGACCTCAAGTTCTCAACAGGCATCTCCCCCTAGGCTCTCGGGATCATTATCCCTGAGACGTGTTCGGCCATCATTCAGGTCCTGCAGAAGGACTATATGAAGGTAATTATGCTCCTTTAACCTCACATTATCTGTTTTTATTCTTTTTTTTTTTTTTCCTCCTAACACAAATATGCCTGTTTGTAATATCCTGGTAATGTCCCCATTTTCCCCATGCCTTTTTTTACCTGTAAATCCCTTTTTGGGCCCTACATGCCTATTTCCCTTCACTAACCTCTCCAGCATGCTATCGTGGGCGCAAACCCAGCTAGCCTTCTATTTTCCTTTTCATTTTTGGGGGGTCATTGCCCTCGTAGTTTGACAACCCTCCCTCCCCCCCCTAAAGATGTTAAAAAATTAGTAGTTCTCAATCAAGCTCAGCAGAGTGGTAGAGCCTTTTTTGGGATCCCCCACAATCACCTTAGGCCCCCCCCCCCTTAGATTATTTTAGAATGTCCACTCAGCGGGGGTGAGGCATCTGCTAAGTGGGCCTTTGTTTATTGGTAGGAAAAACTCCCTTAAATAATAATGATACTCAACAATGTTTTTGTGTGTAATCTGCTTGCACTGTAACCATAAACCGTACTAATGTCTTCTTTTTGTTTGACTCCACAGTTCCCTAGCACACCACAGGAATGGCTGACTGTGGCCTCCCAATTTGCCCAGCGGTGGGATTTCCCCAACTGCGGAGGGGCAGTCGATGGGAAGCACGTCCACATAGTGCCGCCACCCCGTTTGGGGTCATACTATTTCAACTATAAAGGTTTCAATAGTATTGTGTTAATGGCGGTGGTGTCGGCACGGTACGAGTTCCTGTATGTGGACGTGGGGAAGAGCGGCCGGATGTCCGATGGCGGATCATTCGCGGAGACGGAGTTCGCTCACCGTCTGCAGGCTGGGGGTCTTGCACTGCCTCCAGATGCAGAGAACGTTGAAGGGCTCCCGTTCGTTTTCATTGCGGATGAGGCTTTTGGACTAGGACCACACCTAATGCGGCCGTTTCCCCAACGCACCCTCACCCCGGAGAGGAGGGTTTTTAATTACCGGCTGGCCAGAGCCCGGAGAGTTGTGGAGAATGCCTTCGGGATAATGGCCAGCCGGTTCCGCCTGTTCCAGACAGCGATACATTTGGCGGATTATAAACTGAACCACATCGTCTACTGCTGCTGCATCTTGCACAATTTTCTACGCAAATTTGCAAACAATTATGTATCATCGTTTGGGCCTGAGGCCGGTCCATCTGAACTGATTAATCTGACCGGCCTCAGCACTGCCCGTACTGGCTTGGCCCCCCAAAGTGCCCGTGAAGTACGCCAGAAATACGTAGAGTACTTCACGGGTAGGGGGGCCATCGCAATGCCAGACCACATCTGACCAAGTATTTAACCTTTTAAAAATAAAAACAATCATGGAATTCCTACAAACTTGTGTTGTCATTCTTGTATTTTGGGTTTATGTGTCTCCCAGGTTCTAGTAGTGCCAAGTGTAATTGTCCTTAGTAAATAGCCTCAAAACTCAGAGCGAAAAACACGGTTTTTGCATCTTCAGAACTGCTCTTGAGCATAGAAAGAACAAGGCACACCTTTTTTAGACTTCCCAAATGTTTTTATTGTTTGCACCACATTTTTTTTTGGTTTTTAGAAATAATAGCCTTTTATTTTTCTGTGCGGCTTTTTTTGCAGAAACATGCATGGGTCGTAAGCCATTTTTTTTAGTCTGAAAAAGTAATAAAATAACACTGTGAAAAATACCAACTGGAGATGGGGTGATGGTACCCCTGATCCATCCCAAATGTTAACAAACACACTTTCTTTTGGGGCTCAAATGGGTATCTTCAACAAGATCCCATGGCTAGGGTAAACATGTGCTATCTGCCATCATGGGGGATCAATGGTCGTGCTTTGGGGATGTAAACCCTTCCTCTCACCTACTTGAGTAGGGAGGAAGAGGTTGCACCCCCAAAACAGGGACATAGATATCCTGTGACGGCAGATAGCACATGTTGAGTCTTCAGTGTGTGCATCTTCACATTTGGGATGTTGGAAATCCCTGAGATAATTTCAGACGCATAACAAAACACACAAAAAGGGGGGGGTTCACACTATTCTCCCCAAAATATCTATCATGTTTTTATATTTTTGCTCAATCACAATCATTCTCTTTCTCATAATGTCCATTTCGCTACTGCATTCCATGATTTCCTGAATGATTATTTTGGCGCTGGCACTCGAGAATGGCGGATTTGGACTTCCTGACACACCCCCACGTTCAGTCCCTAAAACAAAAAAAAAGTTTTTACACTAGGCAGGCCTACATCTGTATTTACCTTGAAGTTGTGGTGACAGACACTGACCTGTTGTGCTGATAAGCTCCACCTCTCCTTCCTCCACCTCCCCTTCCTCCACCTCCGCTTCCTCCACCTCCGCTTCCTGAACCTGCTGATCTTGGTCTGCTTTGGGAGCTTCGGGGAGTTTCTGTGGTGTTGGGTTACTCGTCTCCTGAGCATGGTGTCCTCCTAGTCTCCTCTCCCCTATGGGAATTTACAACAAAATGTATACTTTAGCACACAGACTTTTTTAAGGCCTGAAAAGGGATCCTCAATGTTTGGAAGTGGGGTACAATTGATATTTGGCCCTGAGTTCCAACATGAACATATGTGATCTTGCAAACTCAACAAAGCAACCTGTTATTTTTGAGGACATTCACAAATACACTTGGATAACCACCAAGGTATCCACTGGACCACCTGTGTGTGACACCGTTAATAAATTTGGTCATGTGGCCCAGAGTATAGTATCTTGATCAAGAACAAAAAAAAGTACACAACTGCTGGAGTGTCATCTCCTTTACCCAGAATACAGTTTAGCCTTTCAGTCACATTCTAAATTTCCTTACAACACATCATCTAGCCAACAATGTGTAGATAAACATTGTTGAAGTAAAATGAGGCATGCCCACATGTAGTTTACGTGGATATGTGCCAAACATGTTTGGGGGAAGAGCAGCAAGTTATTGGTCAAAACATTTAGCAAATAAGTGGACTCTCCACTTAACCTAAAAGATGAGATTTCAAAATGTGAACCCAGTCAAGCCAAGCACATGTTACAAAACATGGAAGAATACATATTACAATGTGAAAGAACACAGTAAAATATACTTACTTTTTTCTATGCTTTTTATAAGCTTCTTATACTGCTCCGGCTCCCTGATCTTGAGGTCTGACCACCTTTTACGGAGTTGTTCCTTGGATCTCCTGACCCCATATTTTTTATAAAGACTCTTCGCCACTTTGTCCATAATTTGTGACTTCCGGAGATTAGGGGTGTCGTATGGGCCATGCTTGCCGTCGTAATTCTTCCTCCGCAGAATGTCCACCATCTCCGCCATCTCAGAAAAAGACATATTAGTCGCCTTGTATCTTTTTTTACAGGATTGGGACGTTTCCGCCTCCGGGCTTTCCTCGTCGGTAATTTCAACTAAAGAAGCCACCTGTGTCTGCGACATGTCGCCGTCTCACACTGTGCGCCGATCGTTAAGGGGCGGGGAAATGCAGAAAAAGTCCGTCATGGGCGGGCGACGAGGGCGGAGTTACACGCATGCGCAGGGTATAAAAAGGGGAAAGAAGTTATTAGGGATGCGCGGAGTAAGGACGACCGGAAGTGAACCCACGAAGTGAACAAAGGTAAGAAGGGAACTCGTGCCTGCAGTGGCATATTAATGGGTCATGATTGTAAAGGGCAATATTGTGATAAGTTGAGGAGAATCAATTGTGATCCTTTTTTTTTTTGTACTTGCTGATCCTAATAGATGCATAAACTAAGAGAGCCGTAGGTGATGCTTGTTTTTATTGAAAAGTATAAGGAACAGCGCAACCTTTGGGAGCTCAAACACCCTGCGTATCACAAAAGTGATGTACGACGGGCAACTATTACAAAATTAGCCGAGGATATGAAGCCATGGATCCCAGATGCAGACTACACTATGATCAATAATAAAATCAACAACCTGCGCAATTCTTATAAAAAAAAATTCAAGGAAGTGCGCCAGTCCAAGAGATCAGGAGCAGCAGCCGACGATGTAGTAAAGCCCAAGCTGTGGTACTACAGACATCTTCAATTTCTGGATGACCAGATCGAGGCCAGGGAATCTATTTCCAGCCTTCCCTCAACCCTTCCTTCCACCCTTCCCTCCAGCGTTCCTTCCACCCTTCCCTCCACCCCTGCAGAGGCGGAGGAGGAGCCTCCTGAGCTCGAAGAGCCAGATCTTCGCATATTCAGCCAGGTATAGTATTTTTGATGCTAATTATTGTCCACTAAGTAATATTGAGTTGAACTGTTTTGATTAGCCATAAATGATCCCACCCCCCCCCCCCAAAAAAAATAAATAAACCAGTAATGAGATCAAAATTGTGTGTGATTGATGATTCCTCAAATAATAGAAATTTACATTTTAATTTATAAACAGGATGAGGCAAGCCAGGAGGAAGAGGGTCAGGAGTGTGACAGGCAGGAGGAGGCAGGGCCGAGTGGGACTCAGCAGGTCCCCAGGCCTAGTGGCAGCACCGTCTCCCAAGTGGCTCCCCTCCACATCAGACCGCCAAAACAACGGCGGATGACACAAGTGGAGGAGGAGTCACTAAAGATGATTCAGGAGGCTGCTGCCATTATGAGGGCCCCCCTCAACCCTACGGAGGGGTTTAGCACCTATCTCTCAGATAAGCTGCTGAGAATGGAGGCGGGACAACGGGCCCTCTGTGAGCATCTCATCTACACGGCCGTACACATGGGGGCGAGGGGACAGCTGACTGAGGCCACCCATATTTCACATCAGCCCAATCCCTCTCCTCCTTCTCCTCCTCCTCCTGCCACATCACCACCCACAGTGGCCCAGCCTGCAAGGGTGCGTGGACGGGGCCGTGGAGAGAACGCTGCAGAGAGGCGTGGAAGGAAGGCTACAAGGAAGAGCAGGAGGTGATTCCCTGGCCTCAAGCTGCTCATCCAGAAATTGAAGGTTGATGGAGTACCACAGCTTGGGATGATGTATGTCTTTGGCTGCTGCTCCTGATTTCATGCTGTTGTTGATTTTATTATTGATCATAGTCAGGTCTGCATTTGGGATCTAATGACTTTATATTGTCTGCTAATTTGGGAATAGTTGCCCTTCGGTTTTTGATTTGTTTTTTTCCGAAATAAAGGGAAATTTGATTTCAGCCAACCTACATGCCTGATGTGTTTTTTTGAGAAGTAGCAATAAGATTGCATAAATACAATGTGTAATTAAGAACAAGGGACACCAACCTCCATGATTTTTCAAAAATTAAATATTATATTGTTCTGAGAAATTGACACACCAAAAAATGCACAACAAATTTTAAGAGTCAAAAAAAAAAAGGTGTAATTTGTGAGGTCGGCCTTGAAGAATTTTACTAATTATTCCTAAGATCACTAAAAAAAAGAAAGACATACATTTGTCAGAACTCAGGAGAAAGTTCTGCTGCCAAAATGACATTTTAAAGACCGTTCGAAAGCAAAAAAACATGCGCTGCATTAAACGAAGCAATAACTTGCAGAATGACGAATGTGCTCTCTCCATTAGGAACGCTAGTTTTACAAGAACGAGCGCTCCCGTCTCCTAATTCAGTCTGAGCATGCGTGGGTTTTTTAACCGATGGACTTGCCCATAAACGATCGGAAATTCCCATCGGTTTTTTATCCATCGGAAAATTTTAAAACAAGTTCTATTTTTTCCATCCGATGGAAAAAAGACCAATGGGTACCATACACGATCGGTTGGTCTGATGAAAACCATCCATCGGACGGTTTTCATCAGTTAAACCGATCGTGTGTACGGGGCTTTAGACTGTTAAGTTGCGATATATTCAATTTTTTGTTTAGGGGGTTGAATACACCTTAAAGCAGAACTTCACCTCATTCTCCCCCCCCCCAATTTGGTATAACATTTTTTTGGGGGAGGAGCGGGTACCTGGTTCGATAGGTACCGGCTCCCCAACTTCTGTGGCAATCCAAGCAGCTGTTTGGCCCCCCTCCTACCCTCACAGCCTTCTGAGTCATGTCACAGGTCCCTGAAAGCAGCAGGACCATACATGCACATGCGCAGTGTGCAGCCCACAGTTAGTATGCATCGGGGATCGAAAGCCCAGTGAAGAAACCGGCCAGGTTAGGGAAATTGCTGGAACCTGGGACAGGTGAGTGTCTGTTTATTAAAAGTCAGCAGCTAATTTGTGTAGATGCTGATCTTAAATTTTTCAAAGCTGACCGAGGAACCACTTAAGGCTTGATTCACATATATACGGTGCAGGTAACACAGCGAATCCTGTGCGCTGCCTGCAACTAGACATGTGCAATTCGTTTCGTTCCGAATTCTTTAATTCGGAAATATCCGAATTAGCGAAAACCCATTTAAGAATTTTTTCCGAATATTCGTAAATTCGAATACTCTAAAATTCTAAAATTTGGAAATTCGGAAATTCAAAAATCAGAAAACCCAAAAATCTGAAATAACTAACTACGGTAATAATAACTTAACTATTACTAACTATTAAATTATAGGTATTGGAATTTCCTTTCAAATTTGGCTGTTAGTGAACGTAACTAATACGAATTTATCCGAATGCTGTATCTAAACGAATGGAACGTAACAAATTAATAATAATAAATAACAATAATAATTAAAAAAAAATTATTATTATTATTATTTACCGTATATACTTGAGTATAAGCCAAGTTTTTCCAGCACATTTTTTTGTGCTGAAAAAGCCCCCTTCGGCTTATACTCGAGTCTCCCTCACTGTGTCCATCTGCAGCCTTATGATCTCCGGCAATGTGATATGCAGTCTAGTTGGCGGCCATGCAGTGTAACAAAGCCCCGCCTTCTCCCCGTCCGTGATAGGCTGAACACTGACTCCCTGCTGGGAAACGGAGTCAGTGTTCCGTCACGGACGAGGACTAGGAGGAGGTGGGGCTTTGTTACACTGCACGGCCGCCGACTAGACTACATATCACAGCGCGGGAGATCATAAGGCTGCAGATGGGCACAGGCTTCGCCAGGAGATCAGGTACACGAGGCAGGGAGCTTTCCCTGATGGCCAATTAAACCCCACTGCAGATGCCTGTAACCCCCCACAGTAAATGCAGCGTTACATAATTGAGGACAGTGAGGCTGAGGCCTGCAGATGGACACAGTGAGGCTGAGGCCTGCAGTTGGACACAGTGAGGCTGAGGCATGCAGATGGACACAGTGAAGCTGCAAATAGACACAGTGAGGCTGCAGATGGGCACTGTTGTCCCTCTTTTCCACTTACAGTAGCTGCTGCATTTCTCACCCTAGGCTTATACTCGAGTCAATACGTTTTCCTATTTTTTTGTGGTAAAATTAGGTGCCTCGGCTTATATTCGGGTCAGCTTATACTCAAGTATATACAGTATTATTAATGTGTTCCGTTCCATTTGTTTAGATACGGCATTCATTATTTTGGATAATTCGTAACGAATTTCTCGAAAAAACGAAAAGAAAATTAAAAATGAATGAAATGAAAACACACACATTTTTCGGCAGTGCACATGTCTACCTGCAACACAATGAAATCGCACAGCGTCCATGCGAACCGTAGCAGGTGTCAATGTTAAGTTAACAACACCCAAAACATATTTGCAAAATGCAGTGTGATTGACAGAATCGCATATCATAGGTGTGAACACCCATGCGATCCAATTCCTGTGTGGGAATAAAAGGTCCTGCACCTTTTTTGTGCCGATTTAGTGTGATTTGAGCCATACAATTGAATGTCTCAAATCGCACCACATGTATTTGAACCCAGCGTAGGCGCTTGAAAAGTACAGTAGAGTATGATCTCAAAGCTCTGTTGTTAATGGTGTGCATGTATTGTTGCCAGAAATCCATCAGGCAGTTATAGTACACATCTATTGTTTATTGGATTTTCCAAAGATAAAAAGTAACAGCAACAGGTTTCATCATCAAGCTCACTTTATTGTTGCCACTAGTAGTTGCATTAGAGGCCACAGAAATCCATCTCCGATTATAGGGTGAGGGGAATACTCATTACTGTTTTAAGAGCAATGTCAGTTGCATCCATCAACAATAGCGAGCTTGTCAGCTCAAGGTCAGCCTCTCTATCCCAGGAATTTACAGGAATAATGTGGCTATTTCTTAATGTGACAATGCTACATTGTACACCCAAGTAGGTGTACCTCCAACAATGAGACCATTCTCCTTCATAGTATCGATGGTCCCTTTGTTTAAATAACAAATCGTTAAAAAGCAGGTAGTGTGCACAATTAATCTTATGACCTAAGTGATTAGTTGGCATTGGGCCTTCTCATTTAGCGAATGACTTTGTTTAAGTGCCTGTAGAATAGCTTTACCCTTCACAGCAGAGACCCTTTGATGAAATGCTTATGGGATGGAGAATAGGAAGCTGATCTAGTCTGCCTTCTACATTATATCGCCATCATGTTCAATGCAGGCAATGACTGAAAAGTCCTGGGACTGTATAAAAAAATACTCTATTAAACAGGATCTATATTATATTTTTCTGAGTACGGTACATCATAAATCACTGGCACTGGCATTTAAAGCCGAACTCCGGGCACAACAACTCATTTAAATATGTTTCTCAATAGCCACATAGTACATACAGTACTGTTCAAAAGTTTTAAGCAGGTGTGAAAAAAATGCTGTAAATTAAGAATGTTTTCAGAAAAAGAAGTGTTAATAGTCAATTTTTATTGATTAGAAAATGAAAAGTAAATGAACAGAAGAGAAATTCAAATCAAAACAATATTTGGTGTGACCACCCTTTGCCTTAATTCTTCCAGGTACACTTGCACACAGTTTTTGAAGGAACTCGGCAGGTAGCAGGCATGTACTGGCCATCGGGACTGCCGGGAGTTTCCCAGTGGGCCGATGGCTCAGTGGGCCGGTTTGAGTGACAGCCTGTTAAAGTAATGGCTGCACGGCTCGCGCAGCCATTACTTTGAGCACTGCTGTACTGCAGGGGTGGACTGACCTATCGGCACTGTGGGGCCCCATGACAGCTGCAACACTAGCACTAGAAGCAGCTGCAATAGAACCTCTCACAGCGTGCTGTTCCCCGCCAGCCCCTCTTTCACTCCCATCCACCCCGGGTGCTTGTAAATGACATCATCCGGGACGGACAAGAAGAGCGGAGGGGCCGGCAGAGAGCAGCGCGCCATGAGAGGTCTTATTGCAGGCATCGGGTGAGGCTGTGTACTATCGCCATCACTGGGGAGGGGGGAGCAGAGGCAGCCAGTACAGATGTAGGGGGCCCGGGCCCCAACAGGATCGCAGGAGGCCCCATGATACTCTTCTGTTCCCCCCACGCTGTCCTCCAGCCCCCAACGCTGTCCCCCTATGTCCTCCAGCCCCCATGCTGTTTTTCAGCCCCCACGGTGTCCCCCTCTGTCCTCCAGCTCCCACGCTGTCCCCCTCTGTCCTCTAGTCCCGTCGGTGTCCCCCTCTGTCCTCCAGCCCCCACAATGTCCCCCTATGTCCTCCAGCTCCACGCTGTCCCCCTCTGTCCTCCAGCCCCCACGCTTTCCTCCAGCCCGCATGGTGTCCCCCTCTGTCCTCCAGCCCCCACGCTGTCCCCCTCTGTCTTCCAGTCCCCACACTGCCCCTCTCTGTCCTCCAGCCCCCACGCTGTCCCCCTCTGTCCTCCAGCCCCCACGCTGTCCCCCTCTGTCCTCCAGCCCCCATGGTGTCCCCCTCTGTCCTCCACCCCCACGCTGTCCCCCTCTGTCCTCCACCCCCCACGCTGTCCCCCTCTGTCCTCCACCCCCCACTGTGTCCTCCACCCCCCATGCTGTCCCTTCTGTCTAAGCACAGATCTTCTGTGGATTTAGGCTGCCTCAAATCCTTCTGTCTCTTCATGTAATCCCAGAAAGACTCCATGATGTTGAGATTTCTCAGTATTGAGGACATCATTAATCCAGACCAAATCTCAACCTCCATTTAGAGACATGCAGTCCCAAACTTGCAAGGAACCTCCACCATTCTTCACTTGCCTGCAGACACTCATTATTGTACCGCTCTCCAGTCCTTCAAGAACAAACAGTCTAGAGCACCTGCTGACATTTTTCTGCACCCCAGTTCCTATGTTTTCATGTTGTGTCACTTAGCCTTGTTTCTATGTCGGAGGTATGGCTTTTTGGCTGCAATTCATCAATGAAAACCACTTCTGGCCAGACTTCTTCAGAAAGTAGATGGGTGTACCTGGGGCCCACTGTTTTTCACCAGTTCTTTGCTGATGGCACTGCTGGACATCTTTCGATGTCAAAGGTAACTAAGTATAATGTGGCATTAAGTTTCCTTGGCTGACCACTGCGTCTATGGTCCTCACCATTTCCCGTTTCTTTGTGCTTCTTCAAAAGCCTTGAACAGCACAGCTTGAAACCCCAGTATAACTACCTTGTGTCTTGTTGCTGTGCCATGGACCCCTGGTTGAGAAACCCTGGTTTAGACTGTCCAACATTCACGTTTACTAAAGAAGACAATTGTCTTTGAATTACTATGTGCTAGTTGTTTTGGAGTATCCAATGCCCTAACCTCTCTTCTGTTAAAATTTCTTCATGCAATAAATCTTAAAAAGCCATCCCTTAGACCATGTTATTGGAGCCAGTGTGAATGGAAAGGTGGTGGGCAGCCTCTGTACTATTTGAGAAGAACCAGATATTACCAGCGGCCTCTACAGTGGTAGCACTACATACAAGTCCCACAGTGAGAGAGGCTGGGAAATATATTTATGGTGGTTCATTGTAAGGGGAAGGGATCGACAATGTAAATAATTGAGTGTTTACATGTGGAATCACTGTGCTCGGTCATTCAAGCAATCGCAGGGTACAGAGTGGCTCAGATTGGCTCGGTACACTGTGTCTATGACCCAAGCTGTCTAATGATGGCTCTGTTGACAGTTATTAACAGGCGCAGCAACTGTGTTTTTCTCAATGTCGGGGAGATAACAATACACCACTTGCCGTCTATAAATGTACAGTGGTAGTAAAGTGGGTAAAGGAAAACCAGAGGCAATGTGGGCTGAAAATGCTACCTGTATGGCTGCAATGCTGTTCCAAAGGCTCAGCACTTTCAGAGTCACTGACCTCGTTTCGAATTTCCTGTTATCTTTCTTCTTTTGCATCGTCCATGTACATGTTATGCTGCAAAGCACATTTTCAACTGCAGTTCTTTGAAACAAAGATAACATTAAAAATACAAAGCACCGAACCATTCAGTGATCTTGTTTAGTTCCAGTTTGATGCACATCTATCCAAAGAACACAAACACTGTCCCTGCGTCAGACAAATATTTTAATTGCCTTAAAACTCATGATTGTTGAAACATTGTCAACACTCTCTAAATAATTGGGTCTGGTGCATTGTAAGAGTATAAAAGTGCTTAGAAGGGGATTTATGACTATATGTAAAACTACTAAACTGCTAAATCCATTTACTTTTACAGCTGCAGGCTACACGAGCATAACAAAGAAACAAATATTAATTCCATTTATACGTAAAACAGCAAACAGAACATAATTTGTTTTTACGGATAACATTACGGCTTTTATAGAAAAATTGTGTCCTAATAAAATCACGCTCGGAGGCCGCATCATAAATCTCACTGTTAACATTTTAATACAATCTCAAGTACATTTGGCTTCAGGGAAGTTACGTCATTGCCAAACTGACCCCACTTTATCCGCACATGGCTTGAGAGAACAGGCAGGCCGTCTCACCCCATCTGGGTGTGATCTTAGGTTGTGTGATTTATATGTTTTCTTTTTATTTCTTTTAAAATTCTTTACATACAATGCAAATGTTGGCAGAGTATGACAGTTTAATATGTGAGTGTTCACAATGCAAGAGTTCAAAAGCAATAAACAATGGTATCATCGGTATGTAATACATAAAATAAAGTTGCTACAATAAGAAGAACATCTGTAGTACTTTATTGTACAGTACATGCGCAGGTCAAAACCAAGAATACAAAGTCTAATGATAAGTGGTGGTGGAGTACAGGTGTGTGTATTTCTATCCTTGCAAGGGGTCACTGAAAAGTTCACCACCAATTATATACATAGCTGATAACCAGGTTAAAGTTATGGTTGAAGAAGAGGGAAGGGTTAATGTAAATCAGAGGTATTGAATTCAAATTCAAGGAGGTCAGGTCATCAAAATGTTCTTCCAGCTTGTTCGAATCTCATGTTTGTATTATGACAAGATATATGTAGTCATTGTATATCTATAAAAATAAATTGATCCCCCATCCCAATGCCCTCATACATCAGGTTTCCCTATCCCAGTGCCCTCATACATCAGGTGTCCCTATCCCAGTGCCCTCATACATCAGGTTTCCCTATCCCAGTGCCCTCATACATCAGGTTTCCCTATCCCAGTGCCCTCATACATCAGGTGTCCCTATCCCAGTGCCCTCATACATCAGGTGTCCCTGTCCCAGTGCCCTCATAGATCAGGTGTCCCTATCCCAGTAGTAGTAAGAAGAGCCGGTGTTCTGATGAGCTGGTTCCTCCTATCGATATGGTTCCCCCCTTGACTGCGCAGGCGCAATCCGAGGTGACGGAAATCTCTGAGGTTTAACAGCTGTTCGGCAGCTGCAGACGCGCTCGCTCCCGTTGCTTAGTTACACACGCCGCTTTCTTCTTCATGCCGCTGTATACAGCAAGGGGCGGATAAGATGTGATAATATTGAGCAGTGCGATTTGTTTGTTTATACACGCCGCTCTATACAGCAAGGGGCTGTATAGAGCGTCGTGTATAAACAAACAAATCGCACTGCTCAATATCACATCTGATCCGCCTCTTGCTGTATAGAGCGGCATGAAGAAGAAAGCGGCGTGTGTAATGAAGCATCGGGGGCGAGCGCGTCCACAGCTGACGAGCCTATGGTTCCTCCTATCGATCTGGTTCCCTCTTGACTGCGCAGGCGCAAGCCGAGCCGACGGAAATCTCAGAGTTTTAACAGCTGTTCGGCAGCGCCTGCGCAGTCAAGTGGGGGAACCATATCGATAGGGAAACCAGCTCGACAAGACACTGTAATCCTTGAAGTGTCGTTTATTGGTACATCAGAGTGACAATAAAACAATAAGGCTGACGCGTTTCGCAATAGCCTTAGTCGTAGCTACGGCCAGAATGAAAACTTAAGAAAATCCCATATTTTGGGTTGTCACCAGAACAGGAAAAAAAGGGAGAAATTTTCCACTGGGGACCCTAATTCTGGTGACAACCAGGAATTCCCTCACTTTTAAGTAATTTGCAATCACTTAATGCTTGCACTTTATTAGGAGAGCTCCCTAGTGTCCCAGTTTTTAAACCTAAAGGGGCCCCCATGTTTCACACAGCTTTTTAGGGACAAAGTCTAAAGCCCTATACTAGTCCCACTAGTAGTCTCCATTGTTCTGGTGACATTGTTCTGGTGACAACTCCAAATTTGGGATTTTCTTTCAGTTTCACTCTTGGTAATAGCAGTAAACAGGACAAATAGAGAGGGTAAATCTCCCTAATGGGGGCACTGACAGAAATAAAAACCTGACGGGTTGTAATCCCTCTTCACTCTATCCAAAACTAAAAAAATAAAACTTTTGGCTTTATTTATACTTTAAATGCAACTTCAGGTGCAAGGTGGCTGAGGCCCAGTTTGCCTTAATGTGCATCTATGAATAGCATCTTCCACTTTGTAATCTTTTGAGTGCAGCACAGAAATAATTTATGGATTCTGGCACTAAATCAAACATGTACATGGAGCTGTTGTGTTCTTTATGTTTTTAAGCCTTTTCTTTAGAAGTATTTTTCTGTACACTGTACCGTACAGACCACAGACTGACTAGATGTAAACAAAGATAATGGTCATGGCCTGTAATGACAGAATATGAGACGCAGAGAAATAAAAGTCAAAAGCAAACGTTTTTGCAAAGTCCTTGTTGTCCCCTAGAGCTAAAGCGCTTAAAAACTACAGTTATTCTTTAACCAGTTCACAACCGCCCACCGTAGATATACTGCGGCAGGGAGGCTCTTCTGCGCAGTATCACATACCTAGTACATGATTTGACACTTCTGGGTCTGGGGCGTGTGTGTGCACCGCCGGCGACCTGCTCACGCTCAGAGGCGGGTACCGCAGAGTCGATGTCTGCTGGCACCTTCCAGTTACACAGGACACAGGCAGATTGTCGTTCTGTCAGAAGGGAAGGCATTGATCCTGTGTTTTTGCAAAGCAGGAACACAGATCTTTGCCTTCCCCTAGTCAACCCACACAGTGAGTAAGCACAACCTAGGCACACAGTTAAACCTTTGATTGTAGCCCCTTCCCTGCCAGTGTCATTAGTACAGTGACAGTGCATATTTTTTAGCACTGATCACTGTATTGGTTTCACTGGTCCCCAAAAAGTGTCAAAAGTGTCAGTTAGATGTTTGTCCGCCGCAATATCGCAGTCCCGCTATGAATCGCTGATCGCCGCCATTACTAGTGTAGCACCCTCTACCTAGGGTAGGTGCTAGATAGAGTTTATGTAGAGCAGGTAAATTTAGGCAGGCCTAGCTAAAAGCTAGGCCTGTTTGTTTTGATCTGTGTGGGCTGGGAGTGGCCTAGAGTAGGTTGGTGACTCACAGACAGCATCATCTTTCGGTTACCTACTTTCTGCTTCTAGAGGCTTCTAGAAGGAAGGAGTGGAAGAAAGTTGGAGCTTCCTGGGGTGTTCTAAGGAGCCCTGACCAATCCCCAAACTGGATTAGCAGGGGGCAGGCCTCCTTAAATACTTAGAGTCAGCCAGCTGGGGAGGAGTTTTTTGCGTGGAAGAACTGGAGATGGAGTATTAGGCCATTGGGGCATTTAAGGAAGCCCCCTACTCTGGGGGGGGGCTGACTTTGGGTTAGGGGGATCGGAGCTGAACAGGAACCTCACACAACCCAAGGGGTGTCATGAACAGGAGCAGGATAGGACAGCTGGGAATACTGCTGGGCAAGTCTCCAGGAGGGATCCATCTGGTGTCAGTGAGTGACAGGCACAGTCGGGAGAGATGGGAGAGGCATGCTGGAGCGGACTGGGAGTGTGCAGTCTGAGATGGATGCAGAGCCAGCGGGAGAGACTATTATGTTACTGGCAGTGAAGTTGGGACGCTGCAGCCGGGAGAGCTGTCAGGGTCTGCAAAGGTCTGAGTGTGATCAGTAGTCCACCAAAGAGGGCAGCTAGCATCAGAACTTTTAATTGCTATACCATAGGGTCCCTGCCTGTAATAAGGTATTTTGCTAAGGCCTGGCTGAAACCAGTGTCAGGCCTAACCATGTGCTAGCTGCGCATGAAGAGCTGTGCTGGAGGCAGAAGGAGAGATAGTCTGCAGCAAGAGTTGTGCAGGAGAAGAGTATCTATATTGTCCCAAGCTATGCTAATCTTTCTGAGCATGCCTTGAATTCCTTAACCCCATCCACGTTCTAATACCTCAATAAAATACAAAAAAACAAAGCTGATGGACTTTTCATTGTCTTGGAGTGTCTGGAGATGAATGCCAGGCTGGGTAGGGTGACATTTGGGCCAAATCACTCAGCAGCCCCTACGGGGGTACCGCTACACTAGTAAAAAATAAATAAACAAGTAAAAATATCCCATAGTTTGTAGATGCTATAACCTATGCGTAAACCAAACAATATACTGTTTTTGTGATTTTTTTTAACCAAAAATAGGTAGCAAAATATATATATTGGATGAAGAAATTTGTTTTTTTACATTCTTTTATTGGATATTTTTTATAGCAGAAAGTAAAAAATATTGTTGTTTTTTTTTCAAAATTGTCTGTCTTTTTTTGTTTATAGCGCAAAAAATTAAACCTGCAGAGGTGATCAAATACCACCAAAAAAAAGCTCTATTTGTGGGAAAAAAGGACAAAAAATGTATTTGGGTACAGTGTCACACGACATGAGGGGGGGTAAATCTTCCAGAGCTGAAGTGGTTAAAGTGGTATTAAACCCAACAGGAAACATTTATTATATTGCAGCTTAACAATTCTTAGATGTGATGGCTGCATTCATTTTCTTTTTGTAGGCTTTCTTTCTTTTATTTGTACCTGGTGATATGGTCAGTGAGTGTGTTGTTTTTCAACAGAACAAGCTGTCCTGCAGATGCAGCAGTTTAAAGGTTGAGACAAACTATTTACCATTGAAAGGGGTACTCAGCATTGATTAGCTTTATTTATTCATGCAAAACCAAAAGAAATGCTGTAACTGCTTAAAAATCGCGTTAGCTGGAGTTTGGCTTCCATTTGTTTAGTGTATCTAAATCTGCTTGTGCATCTAACACTCCCCTCCCCCCAGATTAAAGTGGCTGTAAAGGGACAAGGTTTTTTACCTTAATGCATTCTATGTACACCTCTATGGAGCGGTGAATGTCAGCGGTGACATGTCATTGGATAGGATCGGATGAGAACGGACAGGCGGTTACTCAATATATTCTCCCTTCTGTTGTGGCCGTTGCCATCATTATTGTGGGCATGTGAAGCCCAATCGATATCTCTTCCTGGTTTGCTTTGGAAAGGTGCATGCTGGAAAACCAGCACGCACCTCTCGATCTCCCGCACACGCGATTCAACGGCGGCCGTAGCGCTGATTGTTTCTAAAGTTGCCATAACAATGGGCGGCAACGGAGGAAGGTCCTGCCCCGTTGTTATGGCAACATAGATAAATACATCTCGACGCTGTGATCTGCCCTAAATCGCGTCATTTCCTGTCAGGAAATAAAGCAAATTTTGATCACAGTACTGCCCACAGACTCATGGAAAATGATGACACATCATTTCCCAAGAGCACAGGTGAGGGAGGAAGTGACGAGGAGCGCCGCGGACCAGGAAGTGGCAGATTAGGAGGACTACATAGCAACAGGGCGATTCTGGTAAGTAAAAAAAATGTTTTTCCTCCAAATCTTTTTTTATAGATTTAGAGTAGTCTAATGCTGAAAAAAAAAATTCAGGGTGGAACTCCACTTTAAGCTGCAATATATAACATTTTTGGTTTCGGGTTTAATACCACTTTAAATTACTTCTATGGGACAACAAAGTCATAAAACTATGTTTCATAGATAGATCAGTTTACTAATAAATTCTGTTATAAAATGTTATATATTGGTGGTTTTCCAATCATCTACTTTAATACAAGTACTGATGCAACATTCTGTAAAACAAAATTAATGATCCCTCCTTAGGCACTGCTCTCTAATGGGCGAGGAGTGCGCGTTAATGTCGTGTTTTTCAAAGGTCACATCTGCATAACACGGAAAATGACATTTTTTTTATTGCACACTAACAAATGATGAGGAGGTTGAGTCAGCTGCTAGCTTAGTGCATCTGATCATATGTGAGCATTATCAGAGCAATTATAGTCATCCGTCATTTCGGTTTAACCGTTACTGAGGGAAATGGAGAGTATGAAGAGTGCATTATTGAAGGGTACCAAATTTGTGCCAATCCAACAGGGGGTCCAATTTACTGGAAGTGATCATTAGAAAACCACCAAAGATCCTTTTCCAAGGCTGAATTATGGTTGATTTGCCATACTGAATGTAATATATTATGCTATTTGGTGGCTCTAATAGAATTGGACTTGGATGATTAGAAAATCTGTGTCAGACATTTGTGCACATTGCATAGGCACCATCATTTACATGATCGTATCATCACTGAGCTGGCATCTCAGTCCAGAAAGAAGATGCTGACAATGGATGATGCCTGAACAAATATGGCTCTGTCCTTCTGCAGAGGAAAGCAGATGAAGGCATTGTTAAGGAGAGAACTGAGATCTCTGTAAGAGATAGCAAGTAAATGCCTTTAAGTAAAAGGGCTTGTTCACACCAGCAGAGTGCACGGATGACACCGGTGTGTGATGTGAAGACAGAGGTGCTAATGTGTTGTTACCTTTTTTTTTGTTTGTTAGAACGTTATTGAAGTGTCAAAAAATGACATTTCGTTCAGTGTCTATGGCCGCAACGCTTGCGATTTGGTGTATTTAATTTCACCACACGGCGCTGAAATGTACTGCATGCCATATTTTTTTCAGCACGAGCCACCGCAGAATGTTATATTCCTTGTCTATGCGTTTGCACAGCCCAAAACATCTGACTCTTACATTACTTAGCAAAGATGAACTTAAAGGGTTATTTCACCCTTTCAGAAAAAATAAAAAAGGTGAACTGACCCCCCCCCCCCCACTCCCCTCCCGGTCCCACTGTACTTTCCTCTGTGGGTGCCAACCCGTCAGTGCCCACGCAGCTGATGTAGCGGTTCAGGGATTTAAAATCTCAGCTATTCTTCCCCTTCTTTCTGTAGGGTTTTTGGGGACAGATCAGAGCAATTCTGAATGATCAGCGCCAGCATGTGACCACTTTGACCAATCAGATCCGCTCTGATCCATCCCAGAAGCCCTACAGAATGAGGAGGGAGAAGAGTGGAGATGTCAAATCCCTGGAAACACTACACCAGCTGGTTGAGCACTGACAGCACATCACCCATGGAGGTAAGCACAGTGGGGGGCTGGGGGGTGGGGAATTATCAAAGATATCAATTGGGCAATTTTATTAAATCCCACCCAATATATCTGGTGCTGGATCCACCTTAACTGGATGCACTGCTAAAGAAAAATAACCCTTTTTCATTGATTTACCACAGGTGTACACAGCACTTAGTGCGCTGTACTCTACCTGCTCAGTTGACATGTGACAGGCAGGGTGGACCCATAGTGCACCATTTCTGGATCATGTAAGCTAGTTACTAGGGGGGGGAAGAAAGCCAATAGGTGCAACTTCACTGTTTTCACAAGTTTTTTGGGTGTTCCTTTTGAATTCTATCGGGGCCAAATCGCTTAAAGCAGATTTCCAGCCTGTAATTTTTTTTTTTTAATATAAGGACACACACCTACCTGTCCAGGAATCCCGCAATGTCAGCACCCCTAGCCGATTACTCAATCAGCTTTGGGTGCAGGCGCCAGCATCTTTACTAAGGGAAATAGGAAGTGAAGCCTTGTGGCTTCACAGCCTGTTTCCTGTGCTTTCTGAATGGTCCCGCTGTCTTCTGGGACCTGTGTGTCTCTCAAAATCGGGGGGGGGGGATAGGAGGAGCTGGAAACTTTGTAGATTGCCGGGTGGCGAACTTACTCGGAAGTGGGAGCGGGTACCTGGTTTTAACAGGTATCCACTCCCCCCCCTCAAAAGGTGTCAAATGTGACAGTGGAGGGGGGAGGGTGCGAACAAGCAGAGCTTCCCATTTTGGGTGGAGCTCCTCTTTAAAGCTTGTAGCTTTTTGAGCTCCAAGTTTCAAACTAGACTACACTCAGGTGTGAATAGGCACACTTGAAAACCATGTAATTTTGGATGTTGAACATTTTGGACCTTTGAGCTTCAAAAGACTCAAGCCTCGTACACACGACCGTTTTTCTCGGCAAGAAACGAAAAGAAAACTGCTGGGAGAGCTTTCTTGCAGAGAAAACCGTGCGTGTGTACGAGGCTTTGAGGTTTCTCGTTGGGAAATCTGCCCAGAATCTCAACGAGAAAAATAGAGATCCTGCTCTCTATTTTGTCGTCGAAATTCTTGTCGGCCTGTTTGCTGACGAGAAACCCGAGCGTGTGTATACTTACCTGCCTCCATGGAAACCCGCGCATGCTCAAAATGACTTTGACGCATTTGCTGTAGCTTCCAAGGCATAGGTAGGGGGAAGCAAGATGGCGGCGATGGCACCGAATGTGACGAGCGCATGCTCGTCGTAGTCGATGACGTCACCGCGTTCGTGCCATTCAAAAGAACAGCGGTTCTTTTGAATCGTATGTGTGTACACTCGGCCAGCAAGAAAGCTTGCCAGGAATCTCGTCAGGAAAACCGCAGCGCCCATGTCATTGGATTTGATTGACTGCAGCGGGAGCCAATGGCTGCGGTGCTATCAATCTATCCAATCAAAGCCGGGACTTCGTGGAGAAGAGGACGGCGCCCCCGAAAATTTGAGGGTTAAGGTAAGTAAAACAGGGGGGGAGGGGGGCTGAGGGGCCGGTCACTGCAAGGTGTTTTTTCACCTTAATGCAAAAAACACGTAGGTTTACAACCCCTTTAATAATTCTTCTGTTTGTAGTTAGCAGTTCCATTTGGTGTGGCAGTGTACTTTAGTGTGCCCAATAGCAGGGGTGCCCATCCAAGGTGTTGCAAAGAGTAAAGTTCCCATCTTCTATGGCATGGTTCTCTCCTCTGACTCTGCACTTTCCATCAGTCAGCTACATTTTCTCTCTCCTAAACTCCATCTCAAGCTTATATATGATCCTACCTGGAAAGAAATGAAGTCATTCCCTTTCCTGGAAGGATTTAAAGAAAAACTCTTCTTAAATGGGCAACAGAGTGACCCCTGTCTACAAACATTTACTTCCTGGAATCCATCTGCACTTAACTCATGCAACAGGGTGTGCTTAGCTGAAAGTCCCTCCTCCCCCTGAAGACGCCAGGGATGTATGACATCATTTTGGCCTAGGCCTAGGCCAAAAACTAGAAAGCAACTAGAAATGTAAAGAAAAAAAAAAGTTCAAAACAAGTAACATATACATACTTCACACCTATTTACTAATGCAAGTAGCATAAGGATTACAAATAGTTAATGTTGATTGAGAGAGTGAAGTTCCACTTTAAAGCAATCATTTTCAGTATTATGATTTTTTATCCTCAATGTTCAGCAGGTTATGTCAGTTTACAGCCATCAGTTCACTGGAGAAAAGAAAATATCCAAATCCAGCATTTACCACTAAACTGAAATTTATGGTCCTAAACATCTGGCTGGGTCCTGGCCATTAAACCTGCTATTCCGGATGCTGAACTTGGCCGAGGGGATGTATAAAGAGTGATTTGCATGTCTCCGTCCACGTTTCTGGAAGTGAAGACATAATCCCCAATTTTTATCTGTGTCTGTGAGATGGCGTTATTTTTACAGCACAGGGAACAGGAAAACTTTCAGTTCAAAGACTTTTACTGTACTTGTTTTCATGAGTATTTGTCTCTTAAAAAAAAAAAAAAGAAACTTGACAGTTTTATATAATCTAGGTTAAAGCAAATCTCCAGCCGTATTTTCAGTCTAATGCCACGTACACACGACCGTTTTTAATGTCATTGAAAAAAACTGAATTTTTCTCGATGTGATTCTTCTCAAGCCTGCCTTGCCTACACAATATCGTGGAAAAAAATGCTCGAGTAAAGCGCGGTGACGTACAACACGTACGACGGCACTATAAAGGGGAAGTTCCGTTCGAATGGCGCCACCCTTCATGTTAGTAAAGTTTGTTGAGCGACGATTCGCGATTTTCGGCCTCGTGCTTTTCAGTCCGTTACAGCGTGACGAATGTGCTATCTCCATTACGAACACTAGTTTTACCAGAACGAGCGCTCCTGTCTCATACCTGATTCTGAGCATGCGCATTTTTTTTCACGTCGTTGCAATTTTTTCGTGCCCGTTTTTCACGTCGTGAAAAATGCTCTGAAGCCCACACACGATCATTTTTAATGACCATTTTAAAAAATTTCATTTTTCTCGTCATTAAAAACGGTCGTGTGTACACAGCATTACACAGTTGCACAGGCTCCTCTCCTGTACTGGAACTGCTTACACTGATTTATTTGTGCACTGTGAGCTTCTCACAGTGTGCATTACAAGCTGCAGTAAGTCAGATAGAACCTGCCTCATTTTCTGGCTGGAGGATGTCCAGCATCATCTAGAAATTTCCTGCCCAGCCTGACAGTTTCTGGCCCACCCCTTACATTCCACCATGGATTTCAGTTCTTTCAACCACGGAGGCTCAATATCATCTGACAGACTAGGTCTCCAAACTTTTCAGTAAGGGAACATCATATATTTGTACAGGGCCATTTGAAGGACTTTGGGGGCCCCAAGCAGATTGAGAAGCGGGGGGGGGGTGCTACACAATTTTTTTTAAAAATTCAGAAAAGGGAAAGGGGGGGTGCTAACGCGGGACATCGACGCCGATCGCGAGAGGGGGGCTGCCAATCGCGGGAGGGGGGGCGCCAATCGCGGGAGGGGGGCGCAAATCGCGGGAGGGGGAGCCGCCAATATCGTGGGAGGGGGGGCCGCCAATCGCGGGAGGAGGGGGCTGCCAATCGCGGGAGGGGGGCCACCAAATCGTGGGAGGAGGGGGCCGCCAATCGCGGGTGGGGGGGCCGCCAATCGCGGGAGGAGGGGGCCACCAATCGTGGGAGGGGGGCTGCCAAATCGCGGGAGGAAGGGGCTGCCAATCGCGGGTGGGGGGGCCACCAATCGTGGGAGGGGGGCCGCCAATCCCGGGTGGGGGGGCCGCCAATCGCGGGAGGAGGGGGCTGCCAAATCGCGGGAGGAGGGGGCCGCCA
Organism: Rana muscosa; assembly: GCA_029206835.1. Taxonomy (NCBI): domain Eukaryota; kingdom Metazoa; phylum Chordata; class Amphibia; order Anura; family Ranidae; genus Rana; species Rana muscosa. Next base: position 349,871,589 of record CM055120.1, read on the forward strand.
ATCGCGGGTGGGGGGGCGCCAATCGCGGGAGGGGAGGCCGCTCTGCTGGGGCCCCAGGCCAGCTGGGAGCCCCAAGCAGTTGCTTGGTTTGCCTATCCTGTTCCGACGGCCCTGTATTTGTAGCACACAGACCCTTTTTCCTGCCTACCTTCACTTGCAGGGGTAAAGGCACACCATGCCACATGCCCGTATCCTACTGGTATAAGAGGTTAATCGGTGTTCTTACAATTTTGGGTCCTGCAGTGAGTTACCTCCCTCCATTGGTTCTCATCCCCAGAATATAGGGAAAAGTCTATTCTTTCCCCGAAAGAAGGCCAATGTCCAGACAGTATTTAAACTCCAACAGATGAGTTTATTTTCCTTGCTTGAAACAAATTGGGAAAAAGGTTGAAGACAGCAATAGTATTAGGTAGGGAGATAGGTTCAGGCATGCGGCACCCAGTCACCCTATTCTCCACTCAAGCCTGAGTGGGGTACTGCTCACCCGGATAGTCCCCTCTCACAGTTCTTGCAGCCGGAGTGAAGCGCGAACAGTCACTTCAGATTTAGTCCCCTTCACGGACAAGTTTAAGAGATCCTCTGCCACAGAATCCTTTAATTCCAGAATTAGAATTTTGTAACCCCTGTAGATTATTAGAGACCATAGGCCCCAATGGAGCACACTACAGAAGCTATCTTGCAACTCACAAATCCTTCCCTCTGATAGGCAACCGGGCCTTACCGAGACTTCCTTCACCGATCCATCGGACAGGTCCTCCCCCGGTTTCCTCTGTTTCAGAGCGGGCCACCTTTACCTGGGCTCCCTGGGACTCCAGTGGTTGGTTGTAGACCCAGTTGAAGGTACTGGGCCTACCTGGAACTCTGTAGCCTCGGGCTAAAGGTGCCCGGACTCCTCGACCAGTTCACGCACGCCCCGGCCAGCAGGGCCAAAGGGCACAACTTCACCACCAGGGGTCCTCCTTGGAATCCCCCTGGCACACCACCCCAGATCATGGCGTCTGCCCTTTATGTACCCTCTCCCGGGATGCACAGCAGGCAGAACCCGCCCACCGCACGGCAGCAGAGAGAGGACACCCAATGACACCACAATGCCACCTGTGCTTCAACCCAAGACCTGGGCAACAGCGCCACCCACAGGTCAAGGGGAACTATACTCCATGCAACATTACAGCAGAGCACAGTCCAAACTAACAGAATTGGAGAACCTGAGCCAAACTATTGCTCAGGCTACTCTTAAATTTAGAGCATAGCGACCCCAATTTTGGGGGGTCCGCTACATATTTTACAAATAGTTGTGGGCCGAAAAAAATCAGTCTTATTAACAAACAAATTTGACATTATTATGTAATCATCATGCTTTGATTTAAAACAGAAAAACAAAAAAAACTTCAAAAAAAACAAAGCAGAGACATTTCAATTAAACTTAAGGCCCTTCATTGTCCCCCCTTACATCACAGAGCCCCCATCAAAGTCCTCCTTACATTGAAATCCCCCTTATATTCCAATATTCCAATTTATTCCAGTTCCTCTTACATGAGAGTTCCCCTCAGGGGACCTTACATCCTAGCCCCATTCAGAGTCCCTCTTGCAGTGGGCCGGATGTGGAGTTTGGAGGATCCCCGCTTTTCACTGACATCCAACCATCAAGGCATTTTGATATCAGCTTAACTCCCATCAAGAGCCAGTCTTCTGCTTGCATCAGGGATGAGGGCTCTTGAGAGGAGTACTGAAGCTAAGCGCTATGATATCACTGGGTCCAAAATAAAGAATGTAGTAAAAACAGAAAGGTTTTATTTAAAAATGTTATTGGTATGTTAATGAGGGTGAAGGAATAACCAGGAAAGTGAAAAGGTGTAAGTAAACCCCCCCCCCCAATTGTTTTTAGCCAAGGAAGCTACCATCTTTGCCTCTGTTTAATCTACAACTGCCATGATGCTGCACATGTGATCAGTTATGACACCAGCCATTGGATGGTTTGACAGTATGGTTGAGAGCACAACCAATGGGAGTGTTACATTTCCGTCACGTGCTGGAAATGAAACTGTTTTATGGATAGGTTTACTTCCTCTTTAATTAAACTGCAGCTTTACCACATTTTAAATGTATACCTCTACTTGGTGCCATTAGAATGTCATTTACCTTCTCTCCAGTTACCTTATAGAGCACCTTGGAAGCGCCAAAATCTATAATGATACAATATGCAAATGGCAGCTCCAACCTGGAAGTCAGCATTTTTGCTCCACCTCTTCCTGCTTCTTTACCCTTATAATTGATCTGTGCCCATTTGTCACAGGTTGGGAATCTGCTTCATCTAGGGGCAGGGTGGCTGACTAGGGCTTTGTCGTAAGAACTGGGCAGTTGGTGGCAGAAGCTACAGAGAAGATACAAAGAGTCTGGTGTGCTGATTAGAGATGTTTAGAGCCCTGAGAAGGGATGAGGCACAGAATCTAAGAAACCACCTGGTCCTCACCAGAACTCCTAGAGGTGGAGATGTTACACTGCGGGCAATTCCCAGGTTGCAGTCCTTTGACTCACCCAAGCAGGCATCTCCTCAAGGGAACACTTGACAAGTTGCTTGCGAACAAAGGGCATCCAACTGCTAATGTGTGAGTTTTTTGCTTGAACACTGAGCTACCCGCATGCTAGTCCTTCAAGATAGTGCCGCCTCTTTAATTGGCTGCATTTCCTTGAGGAAGCAGGAAGCCTGCAATCCCACGCAGATGGAAAGACCTGGTCCTGGAGCGTGACATCATTTATGTGTAGCGCCCCCCAATATTTGGGGGTGCTATGCTTAAATTTAAGGGTAGTCTGAGCCAGTAGTTGGGCTCAGACATATTGATTGTTTTAAATTTGCTTCTGCTCTGGGTGTGATGCTGCCTGGTGGTAGTGTTCCCTGTTCGCCTGTAGGTGGCACTGTCACCACCGGCGTAGGTTGAACTACAGGGGGTATCACAACACCTTGGGTGTCCTTTCTCGGGAGCCGTGCAGTGGGCGTGGTCTACCCACTGTGCATGCTGGGAGAGGGTACATAAGGGTCAGACGCGATTATAGTTGCGTTCCTGAGGGAGTTCATTCCTGAGGGCCGATTGGGCCTGTCCTGTGTGCGCACCTTGTGGCCCGCATGGCACGAGGTGCGTGTATGTTCTGGCCTTGGGCACCTTCAGCCCGAAGCTGCATTGCTACCTGTTAGGCCCAGCTCTGCTGGCTGAGGCCTACGCTTCAGGAAAGGATCCCAGGCTACCCACCTGCGGGAAGCTCACGCTTAGGGAAGGAGGCCAGGGGAGGATCTGCCCCAAAGGAGACTAGCGATGGTGCTGCTGTCTCAGGAGGAGGCCTGGAGCTCACCTAAGGAGGGATTCATCATCACTACAATGCCTGCAATACGCCAATCCGGCATAAAGGTTCTTTCATTATTGCTTGGCTGGGAGGTTCGGGACTTTTAATAATCCTGTAACAGAGGAATCCTGATCGTATCCCTAGTTTTAAAAAGAAAGATTGATTTGTGCTTCATTCCGGCTGCTAGGACCACTAAACGGAACTATCCGGGTGAGCAACACCCACTCAGGCTTGAGTGGCGACGATTGTAACTTTAGTGCTGCGTACCTGAACCTTCCCCTGTTTTTCTCTCGTATTCTACTTTCCTCTCAAGTTCCTCAGCAAAAGTAAATAAAGCCTGACTGTTTGGGTTTTACATTTGTGTGGACATTGGCCTTTTTGGAGACCTTTCTATACCCTGACAACGGAAGCCTTGGAGGTAGTTTGCAGACTCAACAAAAAAAACAGTCCCTTAAATGGGGGTAAGTGCTACATATGAAAGCTTTTAAAGGTAAATTATAGTCTTCTATATTTTATTTTTTAGGCATGCATATGACAATTTATTTCTTGACGTTGGCTTTTATTTAACTCAGAAGATTGAGGAAATCTAGTGGCGAAAAGCATTTACTGCATGGTGCAGAGCTGAAGAGAAGGGGAATATTGCAGCCTGAGCAGTTTTTTTTTAATTTTATGTCTCCTGGGGCACCCTTAAAATAAAAACATGTGTCTGTACTTGGGCTTTAAGACATTAGAGAACTGTCAAACGTGCTAGTTAGAAAATCACTATGCAGGCAACCAAAGGTCATACCCTTTTCTATGGAGCAAAGAAAATGAGCACTTTATTGAGTGCATACCACATTTACCCATCAGTCCAGCTGGAAATAATATTTTGACAGGTCCAAGAGGTACAGCGTTGTGACCAAGAATAAGGATCTGTCTCACTAGCTATTGTTTCCCCTGAGACATCTACCAGTTTCTGGCAAGGTTAAGATCAGTATGTAACATTGTTAATTGGTATATTTAGTGATTTCAGACAGTCTTTAATTTTAAGCAATGTTCTGTTTTTTAATTAGGCTGAATTTCTTAATCCCAACAACATATGGATATATTCTGCTTGGGAAGATAAGGGTGATTGCTTATGTGTGTGTGATTGGAATATAATTACAAGCACTGGTCTGTCACTGACATAGCTAGTATTCCTAGTGCTTTTTGTCTACAATTTAGATTTTTTTAATAGGATAAAAATATAAAAGTAGCCAGGAGCTGGCTAGTTTTGCCAGCATTGTCAGGAGACACTTTTCAGCGCTTGTGCAGTGAGACAGTTCTCTGTTAGGGCTTAGCCTGGACTTTATGTCATCACATTCTGAAATCAAAGTGACTGAGACCTAAGCGTAGAGCAAAGCATCATGGGACATGTAGTCAAAAGAGCCAGGTTTTGCATTCAAGTTGGACTGTTATGAACTACAAGTGCCAGCCGGCTGGAGAGGAGAACAGAATGCTGGGAGAGGTAATAAAAAGCCTGGATGGGGACAGAATCGCTCTCTTGGGATCATGGCCTGGACCTGCAAGCAGTGACTCGGTGCTAGACTGTGCCGCGGCCGAGTCGAGGACAATGCTAGATGGAGAGAGTAATCGCGAGCGGGTGCATCCACTGCCAGCCACTTCTGATCGTGGAGGCCGTCCTCATCACATCCTTTTAATAACAGGACACTTAGCTGTCCAGAGATCCAGAGCCAGCTGCGTACTGTGCATGCTGAACTTTGTGAATGGTCCCGCAGTCTTCTGGGACCTGTGATATGTCCAAGATTGGGGGAAAGGACTATAATAATCTTTTGTACACTGATGCAGGGACACAGACCTCCTTTTAAAAACCGAAAAGGCCTGAAACATCTGATGAAAAGGATCACAGAAGAAGGCGAGAAATTTGGCCTCTACTTAAACATCAAAAAGGCCAAGATTATGACCACTGCAAGGAATGAATATGTCAAAATAGCAGTTGACTGTGGTGAGTGAATGCATGCAGGATTTCATATTCCTGTGATTAAAGATTGTTCAAAGTGATGATTGTAGTACAGAAAAAAGTGCCAGAGCGCATTGGGTCACAGAGTGAGGATGAGTATGAACTGAATATTGAACAGCAAGAATGTTTATCTGGCAATTCATTACACACTAGTAGTGCATGTTATTGTGTACCCCATAGCTACCTATGTTTTGAAAGTTGGCCAATGAAAAAAGTAGACAGAAGGAAAATCAACAAGTTTGAACTATGGTGCTGTAGAAGGCCCCTGCACGTTCCATGGACAGCAAAGATGACAAACAAACTGGACCATAAAAAATCCAGACGCCCCATTCTACGGCAAAATCCCAGAGCTAAGGCGTGTCTCTTTTGCACATATCTTGGAATTGAACTCACTGGAGGAGGTAATTATGTTTAGATTGGTTAGTGGCAAAAGGAATCCAGGCCTCCATAGAACACAATGGATAGACATCGTAAAATCAACACCAACCAGCAGTGGCGGTGCGTCCATAGAGGGCGCCGGAGCGCCGCCCCCTCTCGCTCCCGCACCGCTACTGAAAGACAATACACAGATTCATGCATTGCATGAATCTGTGTATTGTCACCGCTGCCGCGCTGCCCACTATTCATATGGCCGGCCTCCTGGTGAGCGCCGGCCATATGAATTAGAGCGGCGGCCGGCAGTGGGTGTGACTTGGAAGTGTCTATCAGAGCCAGCGGCTCTGATAGGCTTTCCGAATACAGCTCTCAGGCTGTATTCGGCTTCCAAAAACTCCTCCCAGGTACGCACGGGGGTGCGTTCCTGGAAGAAGACTGTGTGGAGGTTTCAGCCAATCAGGTTCACCGGATCTGGTTACCGGTAACCTGATTGGCTGAAGCGACATCGAGGGCGGGAGAACACATCGAGGACGGCGCGGACCGAGGAAGGTAAGTGCAGGGCTGGGGGGGGGGGGGACAGGCTGCATTTGGGGGGACAAACTGGCTGAATATGGGGGACAAACTGGCTGAATATGGGGGACAAACTTGCTGAATATGGGGGAACTGGCTGTATATGGGGGGAGCTGGCTGTATATGGGGGACAAACTGGCTGAATATGGGGGGAACTGGCTGAATATGGGGGGAACTGGCTGTATATGGGGGGAACTGGCTGAATATGGGGGACAAACTGGCTGAATATGGGGGGAACTGGCTGTATATGGGGGACAAACTGGCTGAATATGGGGGGAACTGGCTGTATATGGGGGACAAACTGGCTGAATATGGGGGGAACTGGCTGTATATGGGGGGAGCTGGCTGTATATGGGGGACAAACTGGCTGAATATGGGGGGAACTGGCTGTATATGGGGGGAGCTGGCTGTATATGGGGGACAAACTGGCTGAATATGGGGGACAAACTGGCTGAATATGGGGGGAACTGGCTGTATATGGGGGACAAACTGGCTGCATTTGGGGGGAACTGGCTGTATATGGGGGGAACTGGCTGTATATGGGGGACACGCTGGCTGCATTTGGGGGGAACTGGCTGTATATGGGGGACAAACTGGCTGCATTTGGGGGGAACTGGCTGTATATGGGGGACAAACTGGCTGAATATGGGGGGAACTAGCTGTATATGGGGGACAAACTGGCTGAATATGGGGGGAACTGGCTGTATATGGGGGACAAACTGGCTGAATATGGGGGGAACTGGCTGAATATGGGGGACAAACTGGCTGAATATGGGGGGAACTGGCTGTATATGGGGGACAAACTGGCTGCATTTGGGGGGAACTGGCTGTATATGGGGGACACGCTGGCTGCATTTGGGGGAACTGGCTGTATATGGGGAACAAACTGGCTGTATATGGGGGACAAACTGGCTGCATTTGGGGGAACTGGCTGTATATGGGGGACAAACTGGCTGCATTTGGGGGGAACTGGCTGTATATGGGGGACAAACTGGCTACATTTGGGGGACAAACTGGCTGTATATGGGGGCACACTGGCTATATATATGGGGACAAACTGGCTGTATATGGGGGCACACTGGCTATATATATATATATATATATATATATATGGGGGCACACTGGCTGTATTTTGGGGCACACTGGCTGTATATATATGGGGGCACACTGGCTGTATATGGAAACAAACTGGCTGTATTTGAGGGGGCAAACTGGTGGCGTTTGGGCACAGTGGCTGCGTTTAATGGGCACAGTGGCGGCAATTGATTTTTTTTTTTTTCAGTTTGTTTGCGCCCCCCCAAAAATTTTGAGCACCAGCCGCCACTGCCAACCAGAACACGAAACAACTAAAAGAAGAAGAGGTACAATTATGGAAAATGTAGAGAGTGGGCCCACAGAATCGCTAAGAGTCAGAGAGGACTGAATAGAGAACATCACCATCTTTTTTATCATTAAGGCAAAGACGGCAATCCACTTAAGATTTCTATTTAGGGAGCAATGGCGCACTGTGCATTTAGTAGTGGTGTATTTGGCCCCATTTACCAGTTCACTGAAGGAATCAGATTCACTGGAGGGGCCGGCCAATCAACAATTCCTGGTGAACTCTGGTTTTAAAACAATTGACTGGAGTTCTGACTCCAGTTACACAAATCAAATGAAGCTAAATATTTGCCTGAAGATCAGTCTAATCTGTGATGAATTATGGAAATCAGAAAGACATTTATGAGTTTACAGTCAGTGCAGTGGAGGCGAGTAAAGAAGAGTACTTAAGGGCAGTAAATTAGTGCTTGTTGGTACAGTGTGAGGAATAGTAAAAGTGTGGAAGTGCGGTGGTAAATGCAGAGGCAGGCTGCAAAGGCAGATGAAGGAGCCACTATATAGATATGCGTTTACAGCAATGTTTCATTGCTGTACAGGAAGTTGTCTGCAGGCTCATATGGCCATCCAGTGTCCATAAGCCCATAGTGTGTTTGTCTAGACTCTAGAGCATATCTTTTAACCCTTTTAAAAATTGTAGCCCCTACAGGTAGAAAATGCTGGGGCACAAGTTATCCCACCTCTTGTCGAAACTGGTACATGAGAACATGTACTGTTGACAACGTCATCCACCATAGCGGTAGAAATTATAACAGTACATGTCCATGCTGGTGACATTTTTACACTTGTGGCTCTTAGCTGCTATTGGACAGCCGATAGTCACAGCAGGACCCATTGGACTGCCAGTCCCAAGAAGTGAGAAGTAGGGTGGAGGTAGCACTCTCACATCCTAGATATAGGATGATATAAAGATGAATGCCAAGATGGGATGAGATTTCTCTGCTCTATTGTTGTGACAGAATAAAGGGTGTGAACACACCTGAACGAAATGGTGGATAGCTTCTACTTCTTTCTTTTACAAAGTATTTTAATTGTAGAAAAAATAAATTCAACAGGTTACGTTGACAATTAGATGGTTACATTAAACATAGCATACAGAAAAGGATTCCAACGAAAGGATGCAATTGGAATATTGCAAACGTCACCAAAACAATGTAATGTTAGTTGAAGTCCTCGGGGCGGAGCACTCAGTGCTCCAGATTACAGTGCATGGTGAAATAAGGCTTAGGCGCATCAAATGATAGAGCAAAGTACAAAACAGTTCAATCAAAAAAGAGAGGCTGTCTATATATGCAAATAAACTGTGCATTAATGGTGCTGTACCAACGTTGTAATCATTTTATAAAAAAATAATTGTAGTACGGTGGAAACTGAAGCGTAAGAGAGAAAGAAGGGAGAAAAGCGGAAGGGTTAAAAAAGAAGGGGGAAGAAAAGTAGAGAAGAAAAGGAGGGAGAAGAGTCCAGCGGGGGGTGCAGCGGGAGACCTTTAAATTGAAAGAAGTCTATTGTCGAACCTGGAAGGTTGGGAGTACGTTATCCATGGTTGCCATACCCTGAGAAATTTATTGTGGGTATCTGAAGCAAGGGCTGATAGTTTCTAATTGATCGTGATATCGTTAATACGATGATTGACTGCTTCAAAACTAAGCCCTGGGGACTTCCAGGCTCTTGCAATGGTCAACTTAGTGGCAGTGAAAAGATGTAGGGCCAGTTGGCGCTCATACTTTTTTAAATAAAGACATAAAAATAGTGGTGGTTTGGTCATCTTATGGTCAGTTCCTTCAAGGCCTATACATGGCACCTCTAACTGATAAAAGGCTCACTTAGTGGGATTATTTTTCTCAGCTGGCCCAAGAACGCCCCAGTATTCTCAAGAAAACATTCCATAACAAGGTTATGAGTAGCCTTGAATGAGCTTGCTTGTACCAGGACCCCTACAAGGAGAACTCATTGAAAGTAAATAAATAAGTGACTGAACGAAAAAAAATAATAATCTACTTTTCCAATATTGTCTTGGATTTTCTTCAAGAGTTTCACCATTTCAAATGACAATGAACACAAACTAAAGGCTAAACCTGATTATTTGCTCTAGAACCCCTATTGATTTTCCAACACTGAATATTGTTCCACAAGTAATCAACTCAGAACATTTCATATTTTAAATTTTAAAACAAAACAGAGATCTCAGCAGAGGTGTGGTATTCACTACTATGAGTGTTCGTCTGCCCTTATCGGTTTCCCATTGTTTCTATGACAGCTTCAGTGTAAAAGGAAAGCACACAAGGGAGTAATCATCAGTCAAACAGGAAGGCTGCATTGTAATTGCTTTATAGCGTTGCTCCAAGATTGTAATTCAGGAAAGTGGAAATTGGACTTGTGTGTGGGGAGATAAACAGCTGTAAATTGAATAAGTCTATATGCAGTAATAGCGCAGTTAAAATAACTTTTACTTTTAGATAAAATAGGGCGGCTAAATTAGGCAAAAGCAGTTTGGAAGATATACATTTTACGCTTCAGCTGCCTATGTCTCTGGATCCACTGATTGTTTTGACATGCAGCTTTCATTAAAGATAACCTCTGGTTGTGTCTTTGTTCATCATAAGGTCAACTCAAATTATCCAAATGTTTGACAGATTTACTTTAATCCATATGGATCAATAAACTCTTTCTGTTTTGGGAGTCTGGAAGCATCCAGTGATTGTCAGCAACACCTATTTAGTGTTCTATTTTGATGTTCATTTACAAAGGGCCAAAGAACACCTTTGGAATCCCCAAAAAATATGCTGTTTGAAAAGACCCTGACATCAACTTAAAAATTTGCAGGTATTGGTGGCAATCTCACCTTCCACATTTCATCACTGGACATGTCTACGGCTAACCCGACTACACCGCCTAGTGACATCTCAGAGTTTTCAATATTTTCCAACCTTACAAACACAATACAAGCTCCCCAGCATAGAGATATTTAGGTATCGCCAAAGAAAGCATTTCTATACCACCAAACGTTCGACTGGTACAGATCTTAGCATGATGTCCATGTGCGAACGACTATGTGCGTCAGCCTGACATGCAAAAGGAGTTATATCCACAGTTTACACAACACTGTTATCTACTCCACAACCTTCCCCCCAGCTTATGAAGCTGAATGGATATTTGGCAAGCAACCCAAAAGACATCTGTCAGGGCCCAGACTGGTGGCTAGTGAGGACACAGTAGGTGGATCCTCTGTGCCAGAGAGGCGAAGGCACGGGTCGCACTGGAGGACCGGTTCTAAGCAGCTACCGGTTTTCACCAGAGCCCGCCGCAAATCGGGATGGACTTGCTGCGGCGGTAGCAACCAGGTCGTGTTCCCCAGTAGCGGCTCGACTTCTCTGGCAGCTGAGATAGGCACGGTACACAGGGACTAGGCAGAGGCAAGGTCAGACGTAGCGGAAGGTCAGGGCAGGCGGCAATGGTTCGTAATCAGGGGCAACGGCAGAAGGTCAGATACACTGGCAAGGCAACTACAAAACGCTTTCTCAGGGCACTAAGGCAACAAGATCCGGCAAGGACAGGAAGGGGGAGTGGGTTTTTAAGTGTTTTGGGTGTGTACACATTAATTGGACCAGGCACCAATCAATGGTGCACTGGCCCTTTAAATTTAAGAAGACCGGCGCGCGCGCGCCCTGGAGAGCAGCGGGACTGTGCGCGCCGGGACGGAGCAGGAGGAGGAGGCCGGTGAGCAGGATGGGATGCGATCCGCGGGCGGACAGGTGCCGCCGCATGGATCGCATCCCCGCCAGCATCAGAGCAGCGCTCACGGTCAGAGGGGCCGACCGGAGCGCTGCAGGGGGACAGACGCCGCGGTCGCTCCGGGATGGATGGGACATCCGGAGCGCTCGGCGTTACAACATCCCAAAATATTGCGACTTTAGAAATATCCAGTAAGGCAGGGGTAGGTAACCTCGGCCCCCTCCGCTGTTTTGAAACTATAAGTCCCATGAGACATATCAAAACCCTGACAATTATAGGCATGACTCCTAGAGGCAGAGGCATGATGGGATTTGTAATTTCACCACAGCTGGAGTGCCGAGGTTGCCTACCCCTGATGTAGGGTATAATCAAGATGGTATCTAGTGCCACATAGGATAGCAAAGTGTGTCATATGCAAACCCCCTAGCCTACATCTGTGGGTGCGGGGAGCGTGGCACATACCTACACGCATGGTGGGCTTCTCCCATAGTGCAGTTCCATTGGGTAAAAATGTTTCCTCTTCTGTCTCATTTATTTGATAAGTACATTCAACCTGACCCACAGATAGCCCTCTTGAATGTCGCAGCCTCGGAGCTGACCTGGAACCAATGTCGCCTCCTATTTTACATTGCTGGCATTTTGCACTATAACCAAGAGAAACACAGGAGATGATACACACCAAGATTGAGGCAACAATCCAGGATAAGGTGAGATAATACACAAAAAATCATTAATCCTGGACTGATAAGTACTTACCTCCTGATTTTGATGCCTCCCTTTTGAAGCCTTAATCACCCCCACAACCCTGTCACCTGATTAAACCCCTGGACCTTTGCCAGTGCAAACTTCAGAACCATTCCCCTCCCTCTCCCCTCTCTACTTTCTTTAAGCTTCCTGATATTTACTGTATACTTTCCCAACACTGGTCCTTTTTACTTCCTGAGCTGTGGCTGGGGTGGACCATTCAATTGCCGTCTCTTTCGTCCCTATCATCCCTACAGTGTTCTAAATGTTGTTAATACCATCATCTTTGGAGGGGCTAGTATTTTGATCCGCACTGCTAACTGTGATTTTTTCTACAACTCTCCCTGCGTGCAGACTTTCGAGGCCTTTTATTGAAGTTCATTTGTAGGTGATGGCATGTATATTGCCTAATAAAATGTTTAAGCAAAAAAAATTTGCAGGTATTCCCTCTCTCCTTCATAGGTCCCCTCCTTTCATGATACAAGCAATGTTATAAAGTGTTTACCTGTATTCTTTTTTATAATAATCAATAAAAAGTAAAAGAACAGAAAAAAGTGTATTAATTGTCTACTTGCAATGTTTTTCCTTTGCATGAGGGCGCATTTACACTATTGTGTTTTGATAATGTATGCATTTGTCTGCTACTGCAACACACATTGCATAAGTTGCAGCCTTCCAGTGCATTTATTTTGAATGGCATCCCAACACACTAGAACTATGCACCTGTTTAATACTTTGTGGTGCATTGCACTGACAAAAATGGTGCATTTCAGATTTTTGGTATATTTGTGTACATTGGCAGCCTATTAAAGTGGAAGGCAAGTCAAAACCTAACTAAGCCTAAATATATCCCCACCCCCTTTTTAACCCTATTCTATCTACCCTGTAAAAGGAAATTTGTCTATGCTTACCTATTCTGAAGCTTCGGTTTAGAGGAGAGATGGCCAAAAATAGCTGCAGAGCCTAAGCAATGATATCACCAGTGGCGGCTGGTGCTCAAAATTTTTGGGGGGGCGCAAACAAACTGAAAAAAAATAAAAATCAATTGCCGCCACTGTGCCTATTAAACGCAGCCACTGTGCCCAAACGCCACCAGTTTGCCCCCTCAAATGCAGCCAGTTTGTTTCCATATACAGCCAGTTTGTCCCCATATACAGCCAGTGTGCCCCCATATATATATAACCAGTGTGCCCCCATATATATATAACCAGTGTGCCCCCATATATACAGCCAGTGTGCCCCCCATATACAGCCAGTGTGCCCCCCATATACAGCCAGTGTGCCCCCATATATATATAACCAGTGTGCCCCCCATATACAGCCAGTGTGCCCCCCATATACAGCCAGTGTGCCCCCATATACAGCCAGTTTGTCCCCATATAAAGCCAGTGTGCCCCCATATACAGCCAGTGTGCCCCCATATTCAGCCAGTTTGTCCCCCATATACAGCCAGTTCCCCTCAAATGCAGCCAGTTTGTCCCCCAATATACAGCCAGTTCCCCCCATATTCAGCCAGTTTGTCCCCCATATACAGCCAGTTCCCCCCATATTCAGCCAGTTTGTCCCCCATATACAGCCAGTTCCCCCCAAATGCAGCCCGTCCCCCCCCCAGCCCTGCACTTACCTTCCTCGGTCCGCGCCGTCCTCGATGTGTTCTCCCGCCCTCGATGTCGCTTTAGCCAATCAGGTTACTGGTAACCAGATCCGGTGAACCTGATTGGCTGAAACCTCCACAGTCTTCTCCAAGGAACGCACCCCCGTGCGTACCTGGGAGGAGTTTTTGGAAGCCGAATACAGCCTGAGAGCTGTATTCGGAAAGCCTATCAGAGCCGCTGGCTCTGATAGACACTTCCAAGTCACACCCACTGCCGGCCGCCGCTCTAATTCATATGGCCGGCGCTCACCAGGAGGCCGGCCATATGAATAGTGGGCAGCGCGGCAGCGGTGACAATACACAGATTCATGCAATGCATGAATCTGTGTATTGTCTTTCAGTGGAGGTGCGGGAGCGAGAGGGGGCGGCGCTCCTGCGCCCTCTATGGACGCACCGCCACTGGATATCACCCATTGACTTACTATACCACATCCATTGGCTGTTCTTCCTCTACACTGAAGCTGACTCTGGAGGCCAGTCGACCAGAGCGACTTCAGAATAGGTAAGTATAGGCATCTTTTCTTTTACAGGGTAGTTAGAATAGACTTAGAATGAGGGTTGGAGTAGATTTAAGCTTAGTTAGGTTTTGACTTGCCTTCCACTTTAATTTCAAGGGCTGCCTTAATGAAACGCATGTCAGCTGCAGTCTCAGGGCTTTTTAGATGTCTAATTAAAGCGGACGTCCCACTAAAAAAATGTATTAAAAGCCAGCAGCTACAAATACAGCAGCTGCTGACTTTTAAAAAATGGACACTTACCTGTCCAGGTCACCCGCGATGTCGGCAGCCGAAGCCGATCTGTTGCTCAAGGATCGGCTGCTGCCGCCACCATGCTCGGTAAGGGAATCAGGAAGTGAAGCGTTGCGGCTTCACCTCCCGGTCCCCTACTGCACATGCGCGAGTTGTGCTGCGCGTCTTCACTGGTCCCCGTTGTGTTCTGGGAGCTGTGTGTCTCCCAGAAGGCAGCGGGGGTACAGAGTAGGCGCCGGAAGTGACGTAGATCACAGAGGTGATCTATGCCAGGAAGTGGGAGCAAATAGCTGTATTAAACAGGTATCTGCTCCCCCCTCCCCCCTGAGAGGTGCCAAATGTGACACCGGACGGGGGGGAGGGTTCAAAAAGTGGAAGTTCCATTTTTGGGTGGAACTCCACTTTAAGGGAGGATTTTACAGGTAAATAACTACCAGGAAGATCAAACCAGTCTGCTCATGCATGTGTGATAGTTCTGTTCATAGGGTTGTGCACAGTAACACACCTGCGCAGGTGCACGTGTGTGTCAGCAGGGCCCTGATTTGCTGTCAGCAATGGATATGCTTCTCCCACCATCTTTCTCCAACAGGAATGAGATAGGGGACCACACACCTGTTACATGGAGGGACAATGCCATCTTTATTACTCATTCTCCTGGCTTGAGGCCCACCTCCAGAAATAAAGGAAGGTCTACACATTCAGTCTTTGTAATGTTTTACTGTAGCAGTACCCGAGTATACCATTCTTTGCCAAAATACAGCTTTGCCTCTGTCTCTTTACATCTAATATCGGTAACACTGTACAGTTCAAATTCAGCTTCAATTTAGGGATGCTGATCATCACTTCCAGTCCCCACTGTAGGTCCCCTTTGATGGATTCTCCAATGGGGCCTATACTGGGCCTACCCTAATGTGTCCCCCTTCTTTGGGACACTACCCTACATAATAGTTTTCTTCAGGCAACCTCTTTCCATCAACCTCTGACCCAATTTCTTCCAGCCCTGAAGTATATGGCACTAAGCTAGTCCTACTCACACTATCCACCCAGGGGAGGAGACTTTCCTAAATAGGAAGCTAACCCCTGCTTACACGCATGTTGCAGTATGTGTCTATAGCAGCGAGCATGCTTATAGAAAATATGGCCACCAAGCAGGCTTTTTAAGGCTGAGGCCTGCAAGATGGCAGTTCTCATGCCTAGTACACACGACCAGGATTTCCGATGGGAAAAGGTCCGTCGGAAATCTCGAGGGGAAAGCCGAGAGCCTGCTCTCTACTTTTCCCCCGTACAGACGCTCAGTTTTACCGTCGGGAAAACTCAAATGAGAGCTTTTCCTCTGGAATCCCGACCGTGTTTTATGCTCCATCTGAGTTTTTCCCCACAGGAAAACTGCCAAAAATGGCCGGTTTTTGCTACACACGGCTGGGTTTTCTGACGGATAAAAGTCAGTCGGGAAACCCGCCGGGAGAAAAGAGAGCAGGTTCTCTTTTTTTTGTCCGCCGGTTTTGGCAGTTTTCCCGTCGGAAAAACTGCGAGGGAGCATACACATGGCCGGGATTCCTGCCCAAAAGCTCTCCTCATAGTTTTCCCGTTGGGAAACCAGACCGTGTGTACGAGGCTTAAGAGATCGTCAGCTGTATTCCCATGACCAGCAATTCTGCATCAGATCCTGATTGTTGTTACTAACCAGTGATTTTCCTGGCTAATCTGTGGTTCTGTGTATTTACCCCAGCTTGTTTTTCAATCACAATATTTCCTGCCTGTCGCTCTGGTGCTACGCTACCTGCAAGTTGCTTTCCCGGCCTGTCCCTGACCTCTTCTCATTGGTGACCCTTATTTCCTGTCATTTCAGCAATCCTAAGTTCCAGTGAGATCAATGTCATCATCATCTGTCGGTATTCATGCCACTTATTCATCCACACACTCTGTGTTCCCCTACCCAGGGTTGCTTGGACCATAGCAGTAAGAGAGGCCACTGTCGTCATCTCAGACTCCCCATCAAAGTAAGTCACAATAGCATGCATAAATGATGTTAAATGCACATATAATCTTATGAAAAGATTGTTGTTGAAATGAATGGTCTAGCAACAGGGTCACTTTAGGATCCTCTGAAGTCTGAAATGCTATGCTATGTGTAAAGGGCAGTTATTCAGGTTGTTTCAACAGTTTACAAATACTGAAGACATTTAAAACTGATCTCCAGGGCACAGCTAAATACACAGACAAATACATATATGAGAGCCAATTTGTATTTCCAGCCATCCAGTCCTGAGATCTACACCACTCTGCCACACAGGACAATAAAGATAGCATGCTTGCCTGGCTTTTTTTCAGCCTCAGTTAAACAACACAGCTAGATCTTTTCTTCTCCACCATCCTGTGATTGGATGGTGAAGAAGCAGCAAGAGACTGATTATGTCATCTCTGCATTCTCCTCATGTTAGCATTAACTTTGTCAGCACTTGTGAATGCATCCCATCTGACTGGCTCCTAGTACTGCTACACAGAAGTTTACAAGGGGCTAAGATCAAACCACATTCAGGTATTTCATTTGCATTTCAAAAACAATAAGCCAAGGTTCACACTGACAGCGGAATTGAAATGGTGCAAGTTTAGCTGAACTCGCACCATTTCGTACCCGCATGTCAGTCTGACTTTGGGAGCGTTTTCAGAGACATCTGTGCCGGTTCCTGCACAGATGTCTATACAAATCGCACTCCAAAGTCGCCAAAAGTAGTACAGAAACTGCTTTTGGGAATCGACGTGGCACCGCAAAGTCGGCGTCGCACCGATTTGGATGGTGCCATTACTGGCAACATGTCAAATCGTCCAAATGTCAAATCGCATGCCATATCACATTAATGTGAACCTAGGCTAAGGGATTTTTAAAAATAAATACCATAGATCCCAACTGTCCCTGATTTTGAGGGACTGTCCCTGATTTGGAACAATGTCCCTCTGTCCCTCATTCCTCCTCATTTGTGCCTCATTTTGGTCTGATCTATATAGACGTATATAAAATGCACGTTTTATCTATCAAAACGTTTTTTCCAGCGCTAAACCTTTCATCTGATTTCTAAATTGCTGCATTTGTAAATTCTAAAAGCCAATATAATGGAATAGTAGTGGTAAAAAAAGCACTTGTGGGTTTAACCAATCTTGTTTTTTTGTACAATTCTCCTTTAAGGGGGCAAGGCAAGGGGTGTGTCTAAAGCCTGCATACTTTTGCTGATAGGTGTCCCTCATTCCCATCTCAAAAAGTTGGGAGGTATGAAATACTAAACTGCATTCATTGGTATTTTTGTCTGTCTGGAGTTAGCTTAAATTGTAAAAAACAAAACAGAAACAAAAAACACGATATCTTACAAAGTCTGCACGTTATAAAATGAAAAAGAAGGAAGACACAATACAAATTGCTTGACATTGACAATACTTTAGAGAACATGGAAATGCTGGATCTTTATCATATAGGACAAAGGGTCTGACTGTGAATGGTCAATCTATCATATTCTGTACAAGGGCCATTGATTAGGCTTGCATTGGTGGTATAATTATATAAACTCCAGAAAAAAACATATTATAAATCTGTTTCAAGACATAGAATATATTTAGGGTTTATACTATATTTTGTCACATAAAGAAAACATATTTCATGGTAGAGGTCCTCAGCTCCATTACTTATCTATTTTTAGCAGGTCAAGTACCATAGATTTTTCTCTGTTGGGTCAGGTGGAATAATTACTGACCAAGTCAACTTGATTGATTGACTTCTTCTGTTTATGGAAATTTTGCAAATCCCTGGCCAAATGTCAAGATGGAGGTTTTGAGTTTATTGTTTTTTGCGTGGGAAGCATTTGCGTTCTGAACAAACAATATGCTGCAACTTAAAATGCACATCTTCTGCAAGTTTTCCTAAATCCATTGAGATTGTACAACCCTGACTGAATTCAAGGTAAGGTGCAATTTTTGATTGAATTTAAAGAAGACCAGTCATGTTTGGGATTAGGAAAAATCTGATAATTCAGGCCTAAATTATAATTATTGTTTAGTTACGTTTATGCATTTTTGTTATTATTTTAATGTTATTTCTTTGCATTATACACACATGTAGATTAGGGATGAACTGAGAGTTTGGTCTCAACTCTGATAAATTGATAAATGTTCTCCAATCAGCACCCTACTGACATCACCAGAAACATGTGTCAGGTCACCTGAGGCCAGGTGACAGATGCACACCGTTGGGGTCAGGAGTGCACCGCTATGGTAGTGGACTCTATGGATGACTGCTGCGGAAGGAACTCTGGGTGGTTCAGAAAAGCAGGTTCACTGGAGCACCAACACAGATCCCACTGGGAGCTAGAGCATAAGATTCCCCAGGGCGCGGAGTCTAAGAGCCAGTAGGTGTTCACCAGAGCCTCTAGTGGTGGGATGGACTGTGCTGCAACTGGCTACAGGTCGCGTCTCCAAGCTCATGCTCACGGTAGGCTACAGGAGGATAGAGAGGAAGCAGCAGCCCAGGACAAGGGATAGTCAGGAGATAAGCCAAAGGTCGAGGCAACTAGCAGACAAGGATAAACAGAGAACACGCCAAAGGTCAGGGTAACAAGCAGGCAGGGATAGTCAAAGAACAAGCCAAGATCGGTAACAGAAACAGACGTAGAGCACATGGCAAGCAGGAGACAGGAAACCAAACACACAACATTTCTCAGGCAAGGCAGGCTTGGACAGCACAGTGTTAAATAGTGTATCCTGTAGAGGCTAGGGTGGAGCCATGCTGAGGGAAGATTACTTAACCATGCAGGTGTGAGAGTGCAGCCCAAGGCTGACACACAGACCAAGTAAGCAGACAGACAGGGCATGAAGGTAATACTGGTGATTCATGACAGCATGTCCCACAGACATAATCAGCACCCTACTGACACCACCAGAAAAATGTCTACAGAGACACAATAGAGGACATTTATCAATCCTATCAATAGGGGACAGCAAGGCTAAGCAGAAGCGGCGATAGAACCTGTGACTGACACCGGACCCTAACCACTTCTTAATCATGGATCTCTTTAGAGCAGGGGTCTCTAAACTTTCTAAACAAAGGGCCAGTTTACTGTCCTTCAGACTTTCTGGGGGCCGGAATGTGATAATTGTGAGTAGAAAATGTTTTGGCATCAACGGAAGTATACAATGCTTAGTAATTGGTGTCAATGGGGGAATGATGCTCCATTGTTGGTGTCAGTCTGAGGAATAGTCCCTTGTATTAAGAGGTGGAATAGTGCCAATCATTGATATCAAAGGAAGGAATAGTGCCCCATCATTGGTGTCAGTGGAAGGAATGGTTGCCTATTGTTGGTGTCCAAAGGCCGGATAAAGGTAAGCAAAGGGCCCCCGGGCTGCAGTTTGGAGACCACTGCTTTAGAGTGATCTGTCCTCTCTTCAGTAATAAATATGTCTTTGAACTTTGCAAACTGTTGCACTTGGCTGCCCAGGAATACAAATGCATAGCTTGGTAAACCTATAGCAGAGACTTTGCTGAAAAACCTGATTTGCGACTAATTGGGGTTGATTTACTAAAGGAAAATCCACTTTGCACTTGAAAGTGCACTGAAAGTGCACATGGAAGTGCAGATGCTGTACATCTGAGGGGGACATGCAAGGAAAATAAAAAACAGCATTTTAGCTTGCACATGATTGGATGATAAAATCAGCAGAGCTTCCCCTAATTTCAGAGCTTCCCCTCAGATTTACAGCGATCTACAGCGACTGCACTTCCATGTGCACTTTCAAGTGCAAAGTGGATTTTCCTTTAGTAAATCAACCCCATTGTGTTGCTAATTTACGTGATAAATGTTCCTCATTGTACAGCAAACACTGGGTGTAATAACTTGCATGAGGAGTTAGTGCAATTGATTTAATTCCACAAAGCAGTTGATTATTGCAATGAAGCTCTACTGCAACATTAGATCTAGTCTATACCTGGGGAGAGCCTGTTACCAGCCAGTCTAAGAATAGGAGTAGATAGGAGTGGTGGTGATCAATTACAGAGGTCGGATAGGGTGGTGACTGGTCTGGTTCCCTGGAGCATCTCCCAAAAAAAACGTGTTACACTGGCTGTGAACAGCTGTGAACGTGACCATCTGTTAGTTGCACCTGACCCACCATAGTATATGGTGCAAGAGCGTGCTCTTATCCAGGCCTAGGGCCTGCCAAGAGAAGCGCCAAGTGTCTTTATTGTAAACTTGGTAGGACAAGATGACGCTCAAGTTATTTTCTTTATTTTCCCAAAAATTTAGGCAAAATATGTGAACGTCAAAATACTCCACAAATTTTACCATATACCTTGGGGTGTCTGCTTTCCAAAATAGGCTAATTTTGGGGGTGTTTTACTGTCTTTGGACTTCAGAGGCTCTGAAAATGTAATAGGCAGTCAGGAAATCAGATGTATAATTTATGTCTCTTGAAATTTTGAAGGTTCTCATTGTATTTTGTGGTTGTTTCTCTTGTCCCGGTGTACTGCCGAGCATTGCCCCCAAGCGGATTCTGCCCGCTCTGTACTGCGCAGGCGCGGCGCTTTTTCCGAAAATAGCCGAACATGTAGAGCTGAGAGTCAGCTCTACATGGCGCCTGCGCACACCAAATTGTGCTACACTGCTGACATCCAGGCTCTTTCTTTACCATCCCCGTGGACATGGAGGATGTTAAAAAAAGAGCCAGGAGGCCGAGCGAGCGCAGCGAGCCGTCCGAGCAAAGCGAGGACGTGAGGCCGACTGGCCACTTACATCTAGGTCCACGCAGGCGCCGTGTAGAGCCGACTCTCAGCTCTACACGTTCGGCTATTTTCGGAAGCTCATTGACGTTCGTACTGCGCAAGCGCCGCGCCTGCGCAGTACAGTTGGGGGCAGAATCCGCCGGGGGGACGTTTGTCGGCAGATCACCGGCACTTCCGTGCACTGCATGATGATGTCACTTCCGGAAAAGACTTAATGATGAAATGTGCACTCAGAATTGCAAATCTGATACAGTTTCAAATTAGCTACACGTTGTTTTTTTTTTATGCGCAATATATTTTAAATAAAGCACATTGTATTTGAACTGTATTACACTATGGGAGTCTTTGTGATCTGAGTTTATGCTAAACATATGAATATAACATAATTTGTTTTTGTGAGTGCAATAGTCTGATCTTTTCCAACTATCTATACATACTACACTATGGAGATGTTTTTCTTCTGACCTATTTCTAAACAGAAGAAAAAAACAAGTCTGAGGAGTGGATCCATTTATTGAACCCTCTGACCTGCATCAAAAAGAAAAACCTGATTGGAAAAGTGCTCTTTGACTCACTTATTCTTAAGTGGTCAATATTTTCTGGTGAGTCTCCATATACTTTTCTAATTCACAAGGAGCACGGTGGAGAAGTTAGGGTGACTGGGGAATTTATATTTGAAAGGACTCATTCAACTACCTCGGACGCCATTTTGTTATTCACATATTTGCTTCACAATTGTGATTTCACCTTATTGTACCATATGCACGTAATATGAGGGTTGCAAGATTGAGTAGCACTGGAACCCATTTATTCACCACATGACATCACTGCTTGTGCTTGTGGATCAGCATTTCATCAGCAACTTATGCTCCTCCTATTGGCATTAGTTTTGTGCAATATTTAGAAAAAAGATATGTAGCGCCCCCCCCCAATATTTGGGGGTGCTATGTGTAAATTTAAGGGTAATCTGAGCAAGTAATTGGGCTCAGATCAATTGTTTGTTCTGGATTTGCTTCTGCTCTGGGTGTGATACTGCCTGGCAGTAGTATTCCCTGTTTGCCTGTAGGTGGCACTGTTA
Source organism: Rana muscosa (assembly GCA_029206835.1). Taxonomy (NCBI): domain Eukaryota; kingdom Metazoa; phylum Chordata; class Amphibia; order Anura; family Ranidae; genus Rana; species Rana muscosa. Next base: position 349,893,963 of record CM055120.1, read on the forward strand.
TAACCGGCATAGGTTGAACCACAGGGGGTATCAAAACACCTTGGGCGTCCTTTCTCGGCAGCCGTACAGTGGGCGTGGTCTACCCGCTGTGCATGCTGGGAGAGGGTACATAAGGGGCAGACACCATTGGTTCGTGGTTCTTGTGCGCCTCATGGCCCTCCAGGCCAGGGATGCGCGTGTGTGGAATAGCCCCGGGCACCTTCAGCCCGAGGCTGCATCAATACCTGGTAGGCCCAGCACCTTCAGCTAGGGCCTACAACTGAAGAAGGATCCCAGGCTGCCCACTGTGGGGAAGCCACGCTTAGGGAAGGAGACCAGGGGAGGATCTACCCCGTTGGAGACTAGCGACGGTACTGCTGTCTTGGGAGGAGGCCTGGAGCTCACCTAAGGAGGGATCCATCGTTACAAGCCCTGCAATACGCCAATCCGGCTTAAAGGTTCTTCATTATTGCTTGGCTGGGAAGGTTTGGGACCAACAATCCTATGGCAGAGGATTCCTGATCGCATCCACTAAAAGGTTCACAATTTATCTGTGCTCCATCCCGGCTGCTAGGACCGCTCACAAAGGGACTATCCGGCTGAGCAATACCCACTCAGACTTGAGTGGCGACGAAAGAGTTGCATTGTGTTTTGAGTGCTACATACCTGAACCTTCCCCTACTTCTCTTGTTTCCTACTTTCTCTTTAAGTTTTCTGCAAAGATAAAGAATAAAACCTTACTGCTTAGGTATTACTCCTGTGTGGACATTGGTCTTATTCTGAGAAACTTCTACCTAGACAACGGAGCAAGGGATCCATTTGAGAGAGGTAATTGCCGCAAGGCCCAAAACAATAACACTGACTGCAACGGAGGACGGCAGAAAAAGGGTCTGTGTGCTACAGATAAATAGATTTTTTTTATTTTCTTTATAGGTGTACAAGTTGTTTCTGATCACTATTATGGTTTTCAGAGAAATTATTCATCAACGTTTTGACAAGTGAACAGATTGCTTCTGATTTCCACTCCGGTTTTCAGAGAATTTTATTCACCGTCCTAAAGTGACATGCGGGGTCCTGATTGCAGTTTCAGTGCCAGAGCACATCTTGCTTCTGATCACTATCTTGCATTTCAGAGACTCTTATTCCCAGATAATAGACATGTTACCAGGTAAGTATCTATATTTTATTTCCCTTTTATCACATGTAACTGGCAATGCATGCATATTTTAGACCAGTTGGAGATATCACAATAAAAAGTATGCTATCTTTATCTGCTTAAGCCCAGGTTCACACTGGGGCTGCGGGAGTGAAGCCGTGCGAGTTCAGCTGAACTCGCACGGCTCACTCCTGCCTGTCAGTCCCGATTTCAGCTCGATTACAAAGACATCTGACACAGATGTCAATGTAAATCGTGGCTGAAATCGCAAAAAGTAGTACAGAAACTACTTTTTGAAATCGGTGCAGCGCCGCAGATGCGGCGTCGCACCGATTAGAACGGTGCCATTGTCCGCAATTTGCGGCAAATTTCGCCGATTTGACATGCGATTTGACATGTCAAATTGCATGTCAAATCGCACCAGTGTGAACCAGGGCTTACTGAAATAAGCCCTATTGTTTGCAGAGGTCAGATGCTCAAGCTAAAATATACAAACGTAAGTGCAAGGGGTTGATTTACTAAAGGCAATTAGACTGTGCACTTTGCAAAGTGCAGTTGCACTCTGCAAGTGCAGTTTCTCCAGAGATTAGTAAATGAGCAAAAGCTCAGCTGACTTCCATCATCTAATCATGTGCAAGCAAACATGCAGTTTTCTTTTTTAATTTTTCTTGCATGTGATTTGGTATTCTTTGTGAAATGAAGATTTATCTCATTTATTAAAGTGGTTGTATACCCAAAATTTGTACAAGCACCTACAGGTAAGCCTACATTAAGGCTTACCTGTAGGTGCTTGCAATATCTCCGAGACCTACACAGTCTCGGAGATATTTGCAAAAAAGACTGTACCGCTATCTACGGCGCATGCGTGCCGTAGATAACGGCGCAGGCGCACTGAGCGCGGCGGCTCTTGAATGGGAGCCTGCCGGACACTGCCGGAAATTCGCGCATGCGCGGGGATCGCGCCGTTCCCTGCGCATGTGCGGGAGTGACGTCATCGCCGCTCCGGCCAATCACAGCGCCGGAGCGGCGATACCCGGAAGTCACTCCGGGTATCATGGATGCGACGGAGGACGTGTCCGAGGACCGCTGCGGGGGCTTCGATCTAAGGTAAGTGATTGATAATGAGCTAGTATGCTAGTCATACTAGCTCATTATACCTTTGCCTTGCAGGTTGACAAAAAAAAAAAAAAGTTTTGCGGTATACAACCGCTTTAAGCTCTGGAGCAACTGCACTTTGCAAAGCGAACAGTCTATTTGGAGGAGCTGCCATGCATAATAATGAGGCCTCAGCCATTTCCCAGTAGTGGGCTGGCAGGGGACTGAGATAACCTCATAAATAGTCATGGGCCATGCCAGCAGGGGCAGTCAGGTGGAGGACGGAGATGCAGTATTGAGGAGGCTGTCGGTGGCCCTGAGGGGTACCCCCTAGTCTGGGGGGGGTGTCCTAAATTGGGCCAGGGCTCGGGTGCTGAAAGGATCCTCCCAAAGACATAAGGGAGGAAGCTTTCCTGGAGGCATGGGGGCAAAGAGAGGACAGAGCAAGTAATTCAACACTGGTGGGGACAAACAAAGGTGGGAGACTGCCACATTTAGCCAGTCTCCCTTGAAGACAGCGATGTGAATAAGTATTCTACCTTTCCCCTGAGAGATCTCCAGAGAGTCATGCCGCCCGCGTAAACACGATCGATTTTCTCGACGGTGAAAACACCGTTGAGAAAATCGACGGGAAAAACGAGGGAACGGCTTGGTTCCCTACACATTTTTTTTCTTGGTCGAGAAAAACGACCGTGTGTGGGAATCACGACGAGAAAAATTAGAGCATGTTCTAATTTTTCTCGTCGTGATTAATGCCGTTTTTCCCGTCTGGAAAAATGACAAAAAGCCCACACACGGTCGTTTTTCTTGTTAAAATTTTTTTTTTACGTTTTTCCCGACGGGAAAAATGATCGTGTCTACGCGGCATTAGTCAGGTGGACTGGTGTACAGAGACAGCCGGGAGGGGTGGTGGAAGCACTGAAGTGGTGCTGGGATCAGTGAAAGGTTAAACACTGTTTCTCTCCACAAAGGACTGTGAGTTCCTGCCTATAATGCCGCATACACACGACCGTTTTTCATGATGTGAAAAATGCAATTTTTTAAATTGGTCATTAAAAACTATCGTGTGTAGGCTCCAGAGCATTTTTAGGCCATGAAAAACAGGCCTAAAAAAATGAGAACCTGCTCTATTTTTTCACGTCGTTTTTCACGTCGTTTTTTTTAATGACGTGAAAAACGGTAGTGTGTATGCTTTTACGAGGGGGAAAAAAAACGCGCATGCTCAGAATTAAGTATGAGACGGGAGCGCTCGTTCTGGTAAAACTAGCGTACGTAATGGAGATAGCACATTCGTCACGCTGTAATGGACTGAAAAGCATGAGGCTGAAAAGCGCGAATCGTCTCTCAACAAACTTTACTAACATGAAGGGTGGCGCCATCTGAATGGAGCTTCCCGTTTATAGTGCCGTCGTACGTGTTGTACGTCACCGCGCTTTGCTCGAGCGGTTTTTTTTCATGAACGTGTGTATGCAAGGCAGGCTTGAGAGGAAACACGAAAAATCATGTAGAGAAAAACATCGTTTTTTTCAATGACATTAAAAACGGTTGTGTGTACGTGGGCATAAGGGACTGGTACTGAACTGACAAGGAGTCTGTCAGTTCCAACAGGAGATGATCAGCAGAAGTGTGTGCTGGAGGAAAGCTGAAGAGGAGTCTGTATATAGGAAGTTGTCCCTTAGGCTGGGTTCACACTAGTGCGACACGACATCTGTCCTACTTTGGATCCGACTTTGCCCTGCGACATGAAGCCGACATATGTCCGACTTTCAATGAACGGGGATCCGACTTGGATCCCCGCCAATATCAGGCACTGTGTTTGGTATGAATCTTGAAGGGGAACTCCAGGCCAAATTTTAAATTAAAAAAACGGCGCGGGTTCCCCTCCAGGGGCATACCAGGCCCTTGGGTCCGGTCTGGATTTGAACAGGCGCCCCTACGCCGAAAAAACGGCGTGGGGGGTCCCCCCAAAATCCAAACCAGACCCTTATCCGAGCACACAACCTGGCCGGCCGCAGGGGAAGAGGGGGGGGACGAGAGAGCGGCCCCCCCTCCCTCCTGAACCGTACCAGGCCGCATGCCCTCAACATGGGGGGTTTGGTGCTCTGGGGCAGGGGGGCGACCTGCGGCCCCCCCACCCCAGAGCACCCTGCCCCCATGTTGATGAGGACAGGGCCTCTTCCCGACAACCCTGGCCGTTGGTTGTCGGGGTCTGCGGGCGGGGGGCTTATCGGAATCCGGGAGCCCCCTTCAATAAGGGGGCCCCCGGCCCCCCCACCCTATGTGAATGAGTATGGGGTACATCGTACCCCTACCCATTCACCTGGTGGAAAAAAATTGCAATAAAAAAACACTACACAGGTTTTTAAAGTAATTTATTACACAGCTCCGGGGGTCTTCTTCCGACTCCGGCGCTCTTCTTCCGACTTCCGGGGGTCTTTTTCGACTTCGGGGGTCTCCGGTGTCGTCTCCGCGCTCTCCGGTTCTTTCTTCCGCCGGGCCTCCGCTAACTTCTTTTTAGCTCTCTTGCTAACAGAGGCCCGGTCTTCCCGTTGTCTCGTCCGGCTCTCCGTTGTCCTTCTGCCGGCCCCTCCACTAACTTCTTCGTAGCTCTTTCGCTAGTGGAGGGGTCGGTCTTCCCGTCGTCGCCGTCGGCTTCTTCTTCCCTCTTCTCCTCCTCGATGTTGACGCGTCGCTTCCTCTCGCTGTAATACTGGCTCTCCGCTCCGCTCCGCATTAATATAGGCTTCTCATGACGTCACAGTCACATGTTCCCATGACGTCACAGTCACATGCTCCGGGGCCATGTGCCCCGGAACATGTGACTGTGACGTCATGAGAAGCCTATATTAATGCGGAGCGGAGCGGAGAGCCAGTATTACAGCGGGAGGAAGCGACGCGTCAACATCAAGGAGGAGAAGAGGGAAGAAGAAGCCGACGGCGACGGGAAGACCGGCCCCTCCACTAGCGAAAGAGCTAAAAAGAAGTTAGCGAAGGCCCGGCGGAAGAAAGAACCGGAGAGCGGGAGACGACACCGGAGACCCCCGAAGTCGGAAAAGACCCCCGGAAGTCGGAAGAAGAGCGCCGGAGTCGGAAGAAGACCCCTGGAGCTGTGTAATAAATTACTTTAAAAACCTGTGTAGTGTTTTTTTATTGCAATTTTTTCCACCAGGTGAATGGGTAGGGGTACGATGTACCCCATACTCATTCACATAGGGTGGGGGGGCCGGTATCTGGGGGGCCCCCTTATTGAAGGGGGCTCCCGGATTCCGATAAGCCCCCCGCCCGCAGACCCCGACAACCAACGGCCAGGGTTGTCGGGAAGAGGCCCTGTCCTCATCAACATGGGGGCAGGGTGCTCTGGGGTGGGGGGGCCGCAGGTCGCCCCCCTTGCCCCAGAGCACCAAACCCCCCATGTTGAGGGCATGCGGCCTGGTACAGTTCAGGAGGGAGGGGGGCCGCTCTCTCGTCCCCCCCTCTTCCCCTGCGGCCGGCCAGGTTGTGTGCTCGGATAAGGGTCTGGTTTGGATTTTGGGGGGACCCCCCCACGCCGTTTTTTCGGCGTAGGGGCGCCCGTTCAAATCCAGACCAGACCCAAGGGCCTGGTATGCCTCTGATGGGGAACCCACGCCGTTTTTTAATTTAAAATTTGGTGTGGAGTTCCCTCTCAAGATTCATACCAAACACAGTGCCTGATATTGGCGGGGATCCAAGTCGGATCCCCGTTCATTGAAAGTCGGACATATGTCGGCTTCATGTCGCAGGGCAAAGTCGGATCCAAAGTAGGACGGATGTCGTGTCGCACAAGTGTGAACCCAGCCTCAAGAGCAGTACAGCACAAGTCGCATGCCAAAGTCGGACCATGCAAGACTGCAGTCCGACTTTGATCCGACTTCAATGATAGTCAATGGGCTGAAGTCGGACCAAAGTAGTACAGGGAGCATTTTCAAAGTCGGACCGACATGTGTCGGACCAGTTAAGACGGCTCCCATAGGGAAACATTGATTTTCACACGTCATGCGACATGAGCTCCCAATGTCGGAGCGTTTGTCGCCCCAGTGTGAACCAGGCCTTAAGGCGTTGTTACTGTCAAGTGGGCATCCCATAAACTCCCTATCCCCATCCACGTTGTTAACCCTCTAATAAACAACAAAAACAAAGCTATGGACTGTTTTCTGACTTTGAGTGCCTTGTGAAGATTTGGTGTGCCTGGCTGTGCAGAAGTGCTACATTAAAACAAATAAATACAACATCAGTTGAACGATGCATAACATTTAGAATATAAAAAAAAAACATAAATCAATTTCCCTTTAAATATGAATTGCATTGTAAACATAACTCTTCACTCAGTTGATCAACTAGATAGAAAACAGTAATTATTAATAAAGATTATTTGAATTATCTAATTGATGAACTCAAAGGGGTTGTAAGGTTCGTTTTGTTTTTTTAACCACTTCAGCCCCGGAAATGATTTACCCCCTTCCTGACCAGAGCATTTTTTGCGATTCGGCACTGCGTCGATTTACCTGACGATTGCGCAGTCATGCAACATTGTACCCAAACAAAATTGACGTCCTTTTTTTCACACAAATAGAGCTTTCTTTTGGTGGTATTTGATCACCTCTGCGGTTCTTATTTTCTGCGCTATAAATAAAAAAAGCAATATTTTTTACTTTTTGCTATAATAAATATCCCCCAAAAAATATTTAAAAAAACATATTTATTCCACAGTTTAGGCTGATACATATTCTTCTACATATTTTTGGTAAAAAAAAATCGCAATAAGTGTTTATTGATTGGTTTGAGCAAAAGTTATAGCGTCTACAAAATAGGGGATAGATTTATGTCATTTTTATTATAATTTTATTTTACTAGTAATGCCGGCAATCTGCAATTTTTATCACGACTGCGACATTATGGCGTTAAGTGTGTCCTAGGGATGTGTTCTAACTGTAGGGGGGATGCTTTCACTACAACATGACAGAGATCACTGCTCCCAATGACAGGAAGCAGTGGATCCCTGTCATGTTGCTAGGCAGAACAGGGAAATGCCTTGTTTACATAAGCATCTCCCTGTTCTGCCTCTCCGACGTGTCACGATCGCGGGCCGCCGGCGAACATCGAGTTAGCGGGACCTGGGGGCACGCTCCTGCGGCGCGCGCTCGCCCGCTAGGCAGCAAATTCAAAGGGACGTACAGGAACGCCCATTTGCCTGCCCGTGCCATTCTGCTGACGTAAATCGGCGTGCAGCGGTCAGGACGGGGTTAAATAACAAACACGTTTTACTTACCTGCCCTGTGCAAGAGTTTTGCACAGAGAAGCCCCGATTCTCCTCTTCTGGGGTCCCCCAGCAGTGCTCCTGGATCCTTCCCGCATTGAGTGCCCCCATGGAGAGCCGCATTCCATGGGGGCACTCTTGTGGGAGTGCTCCCGAGTCCTGCTGCTGCGTCCATTGACACAGACGGCAGGACTCGGCCCCGCTCCCAGCTCCCGTGTCACTGGATTTGATTGACAACCCCTTTAATGGTATAGTCTATTTTTCATATACTCACATTTGTCTATTGTTCTTGTATATTGATTTTCTGTTTAATGTTACCTGACATAATATAATTTTTATACTTCCAATACTATTGGCCATTGGGTATTTGGCTTTAACTTTGACCCAGAAGAGGGGATACTGTATTGATATTGGATTGAGATGTCCTTATGTTATTTCTAGCCCTGATAAAGAGGGCATTCATGGACCTGCAAAATGCATCGGCTACATTGGCTGCTTTTCGGATTGTCCCCCTGACTTTTAGTGGAATAAAGTTGTATCTGGACCTAATAAAAGTGGTGTTGCACTTCAATTTCCATTTTTGTTACATTACACTACAAGCTAAGGAGACTGTGGAGATCCTCAGAGGTGTAGAAGTTGCCTGCCCAGGAACAAGATCATTTACATTAATAATTGAAGACAGCAATACCAGTGAGATAACCCAACAGGTTCAGCACGATTTTTCCACTTTCCTCAATTATTTTTATTTTTTTACAGGGTCAGTCAGCAGCAGCAACAGCAGCAGTGCTGTTGGTGACACCACAGGAACTGACTATTGTTTGCAGCTGAGCACCACATATTATTTTGGTGCATTTTAGTCCACAAAAGCACCACAGCTTCCTGTGCACACAAGCACTACATCCCCCACATACAGATTTTTCCATAGCTGCTAAAAAAGTATGACAGGTGCCCCATCTTAACAACATCATGTCTGGGAGTAGAGCAATGTAAGCATAGAGAGAGGTAACAAGGGAGAACATATTAACATAGATATTTCTGCAGCTGCAGCCCATTGGAGAGTTGGTTCCAGTGATGAGAAGTGGATTAATGATAAGGTCTACAACTGTACTTGGGTGCCAGATATAGCAGAGGGGGGAAGTGAGGGAGAGGCAAAACATCATCATGGTAGGATGTTTTCCAGGGGCAGCTTACAGAGGAGTGCAATGAGCAGTCATCCTATTCCACTGAATGGCAGAGCAACATGGATCTGAGAAAGCAAAGGAAAGAGTTGTCTAAGGAGAGACCAGAAAGAGAATTATAGGCCAGCTTGTCAACAGGTAAAGGCTATATGACCATCCCCAAGCAGCTTGAAGTTCCTGTGACTACAGTCGCAAGTATTATTAGAAAGTTTAAAATCCATAGGAATGTAGCCCACATCCCTGGGGACTTGGCCGCAAGAGGAAATCTACCCCAAATTGAACAGAAGGATAGTGCCAACTGCCAATGGTAGACAAAGAGAAAAGGAAAACTTCCAAAAAGATACAAGCTGAACTCCAAGGTCAAAGTACATCAGTGTCTGATCGCACCATCTGACTTTCACTTAAAGGCAGTGGGCCTCCACGGAAGAAGATCTAGGAGGAAGACTGTAAATAGAAAAAAAAAATCAGGGGCTAGGATATGTTTTGGGGGAATTTGGGACTTTAAATGAGGACATTGACCAGTGGAGTTTAAAAACATTTATTCACATAGATGATTGTATACATAGCAGATAGGAAAGCCAGTAAAATGAGTAAAAATTGTTCATTACATTGGTATGTAGATACACATATTGCAGGCATGAATATCAGAAAAAATCATCATAGTGACATGTATTAACGTCATGGCATGAAATGTAGAATGGAATATATACAGACACATCACTAGAGCGGCACCTTGCAATTGTTCAAAAAGTTGTATGTGAGTACAATAGGTGGTCAATAATGAATCTAGAAGAATTCCTAATAACAGGCATGTGGTTGCATCCTCAGTGCCTGACGCGTTTTGTGTGTCACACACACTTCCTCAGGGGCGGATGCAAGGGGGTATCTATAACACTAGAATATAATTAATCTAGTATGAAGATAAGAATATATCAGGAGCAAGCAAAGTTTTTGCCGATCCTGGGTACTCACATGAGATGCAGTGAAATGGTACGAAGTAGGTATGAAGTAAGAGCCAGAGCGATTTGTCTCCCCCGGGAGCTGAAGTGGTATACGGCCGCACAGAACCCAATCTCCTATTCAACATAAACAGGGATGGAGGACATTGACCATTGGACCAGTAGTGTTCCCCTACGGTCCTTGAGTGAGGTTTGCCCCCAACATGAGTTTATCTAATTGGGTTTCATACACTTTTGACATGTTGTTTGCCATGACACATCACCCATCAACATTTTTTGCGCTGCATTCACTTGGCAGCTCAGTATGATTTGTCCCAGATCGCTCCTTGTTCCACACCCAGGAGATGTGATGCGCTCTGGATGCCCCCCTCCTTCCCCCTCCCTCTGCCCCTCTGTGGGCGGGGAGTTTGGGGGACTGGGTGACGCTCCATGTCGCATCGGCGTCACGCACCGCGCACCCCCGGTGACGTCATTTGGGCGTTGCTGTGGTGACGCAAGTTTCCAGCTCACTGGCACAGCGGGGATGCTGGGCGTTGGTTACGGTGGTGGCTTCTGCCCGGACCGATGGTCCCTCCCTGCACCTTCCCTGACAGGGTGACGTTAGTTTTGGTCTGCGCATGCCGGGAGTGGACACAAAAGGGCTTCTCCAGACACATCCTGTCCCCGTACACACTCGGACAGGCTGCCTTTCACAGGAACTTTGGTTTGCTTTGTACAATATCACTTAGGTAACCACCATGCTACCTCTCCATTCTTTTCAATTTCCTTTCCCCATTTCTTTTCCCATCCACCCTATTTCTATGGGTTCTCCTTTGCTTGTTTTCACGCTATGTCTCGCATTCCTCCCTCGACGGTTTATCACTTTGAATTTTCACTTGCACCTGGTTTCATCACCACTATGGCAACACATGTCTCTTGTATCTCCCACTCACTTCATTTCAACACCACATTTCTCATGGATATTATCGTTTTTATTGCACAGACATGTGTCGAGCACCATCACATCCCATCCATTTATACACCATGAAGATCTCTCATTCATGTTCTGGAACCCTGAGTGTCCGTCCCGGTTCTGTGCGGCCATATACCACTTCAGCTCCCGGGGGAGACAAATCGCTCTGGCTCTGACTTCATACCTACTTCGTACCATTTCATTGCATCTCATGTGAGTACCCAGGATCGGCAAAAACTTTGCTTGCTCCTGATATATTCTTATCTTCATACTAGATTAATTATATTCTATATTTATAGATACCCCCTTGCATCCGCCCCTGAGGAAGTGTGTGTGACACACGAAACGCGTCAGCCACTGAAGATGCAACCACATGCCTGTTATTAGGAATTCTTCTAGATTCATTATTGACCACCTATTGTTCTCACATACAACATTTTGAACAATTGCAAGGTGCCGCTCTAGTGATGTGTCTGTATATATTCCATTCTACATTTCATGCCATGAAATTAATACATGTCACTATGATGATTTTTTCTGATATTCATGCCTGGAATATGTGTATCTACATACCAATGTAATGAACAATTTTTACTCATTTTACTAGCTTTCATATCTGCTATGTATATGTAGCACTACCCCCAGTTAAGAGAGCTGCTGGTTTGTTTTGGGTCTGTACCCTAGCTATCAACCCCAAGAACCCTCCCTTGGCACAACTGGTCTGCATTTAGGTTGTGGAACCCAATGGCAATGGGATACACAATAATACTACACAACAGTATAATGGTACATAAAATTGTTACCTTTTATAGCCACTGGTCCGGCAGGATAATATAGAGAACTCCACACAGCATTCTGCTTAACCAAAAATCATGTTTACTTAGTGATAAAAATAGCAGAGTTAAACATCTGTTCAGTTGACTTGTGCAGGGCCCTGCAGAGTCAATGATATATGGCAATATTATAACACAATCTAAATGCGCACTTTCTAAATAAGTAACCGGCCTATGCTCGCGAGTTCCCCCTTATGGGCAATACTGTGCCTGTGTCCCGTCACTATCAATCCTTGTCAGGCCTGACTAAGTTCAATGTCCAGTTCCTTCAGTGATAGGAGTCTTCGCTAGCAAACGTTGGTGCACATGACATTTGTAATCCAAATGGGTATTAAAGGAAAGCAAACTAAACTTCCACAGTAGTTGTGAATGGAAAACTCTATAGCGGTGCAAACGCCAACCTTAAGCCATGCGGCCTCCGTGAGATGCGTTATGTCCTGGCGTGTGGCGCACTTCTAATAATGGTGGGCCTTACAAAGTCACAGGCCTATATAAACAGTTAATGGAATCCGGGCAGGTGCCCTCTCACCAAAGTAGGCCTCGTCCCTCCAGTACGTCCCGCTGTCAGTACCTTGATCCACGACCTCTCCGCAACTTGCAGTCTCCGGTTCCTCTCACAGCCACAGTGGATGTCGGTTGAAGGATGACTACGGTCTCTGAGAAGAGCAAGCTGGTCAAACGGAAGAGGATCCCTCTTTTAGCTGAGTGATCCTCTGAAAAAGCTGTAGGCCCAGGCTTTAGGCCTAGTCGCTCCGGCAGCAGGTCTCACACAGACTTCCTGCTTGATTGAGGGCGAAGTCCAGAGAGAGCTAGTGTAGCCCCTCCCTTCCTTTAAGTAACCTCCCCAGAAAGCTGTGCGAGAATGCAATGCACTTTGGGAGTACAGGTGCACTGTGGGTACCATAGTCTATTAGATACCTAAGGCAATGGAGTCCCTTTCTCCCAGAACCATAAGTTCCACAATGCATTGTTTAATAAGGTAAACAACAGTTGCTGCAATATCTTAAATAGACTCCAGAGGGAGCTGAGGATATTCTCAATATAACCATAATCCTTTATAACACACTACAAATAGGCACCCCGCTACATATACAATCATCTATGTGAATAAATGTTTTTAACCTCCACTGGTCAATGTCCTCATTTAAAGTCCCAAATTCCCCCACTTTTTCTTACCTGAACCCGGGATGGATGCACATCCCCACGTGCATCATTTAAAGTCCCAAACTCCTATTCAGGATATGTTTTGGGGCAGCTTTGCTGCATCTGGCATTGGGTGCCTTAAATCTGGGCCAATGAGATCACAATACTACCAAGAAATTCTGGAGCAAAACGTACTGCTAAGTGTCAGAAAACTCTTGAGATTGCAGGCCCCACCCGCCCAAACCAGAACTTCCCCAGATACAACTTAACTAAAATAAATAACTGAACACATTTTTTAAATGGCAAAAACTTGGCCGCGACACCTTTATTGGTTTTTCACAAATAATTTTCCATAAATCTTTATTATCATTCCAAACTTCATAAATCATCCAATAACATATTTCTACCTGCTCAGTTGTTAGAACTCGAGCAGTAGCACAACTTCAAAGATAAATAAAAGTCCCCTCTGGATCCAGGGTGACCCACCACATAAAAGTGTACGCGACTGGGGCGGGAGGGAGGGAGCTCAAATCTTCCTGCTTGTTCAGCTGAAAAGAGGCAGAACCCTGCGCCTGCTGGCCCTTTTATAAGCAATCCCAAAATCCAGAAAGTTCCCTGAAACCTGATTGGCTCCTCTTGCTTCCTTGTGGACCGGCCCCAAAAGGGGCGGGGCCCCTAACCCCACTGTACTAATGCAGCTAAACCTAACTTAATAATTTACCTTTTAAATTTGTGCTAGGGAGGCCGCAATCTCAGGAAAGTGGCCCCATAATGTGACCCCTTTATTCATGAGATTGCAGGCCCCACCCGCCCAAACCAGAACTTCCCCAGATACAACTTAACTAAAATAAATAACTGAACACATTTTTTAAATGGCAAAAACTTGGCCGCGACACCTTTATTGGTTTTTCACAAATAATTTTCCATAAATCTTTATTATCATTCCAAACTTCATAAATCATCCAATAACATATTTCTACCTGCTCAGTTGTTAGAACTCGAGCAGTAGCACAACTTCAAAGATAAATAAAAGTCCCCCCTGGATCCAGGGTGACCCACCACATAAAAGTGTACGCGACTGGGGCGGGAGGGAGGGAGCTCAAATCTTCCTGCTTGTTCAGCTGAAAAGAGGCAGAACCCTGCGCCTGCTGGCCCTTTTATAAGCAATCCCAAAATCCAGAAAGTTCCCTGAAACCTGATTGGCTCCTCTTGCTTCCTTGTGGACCGGCCCCAAAAGGGGCGGGGCCCCTAACCCCACTGTACTAATGCAGCTAAACCTAACTTAATAATTTACCTTTTAAATTTGTGCTAGGGAGGCCGCAATCTCAGGAAAGTGGCCCCATAATGTGACCCCTTTATTCATGAGATTGCAGGCCCCACCCGCCCAAACCAGAACTTCCCCAGATACAACTTAACTAAAATAAATAACTGAACACATTTTTTAAATGGCAAAAACTTGGCCGCGACACCTTTATTGGTTTTTCACAAATAATTTTCCATAAATCTTTATTTTCATTCCAAACTTCATAAATCATCCAATAACATATTTCTACCTGCTCAGTTGTTAGAACTCGAGCAGTAGCACAACTTCAAAGATAAATAAAAGTCCCCACACGCCGGTCTTGAGCATCAAGACCGGCACACCCCAATCGTCGCGGCCTTTTCGATCATGTTCTGCAGACCAACATTAAAAATGTCATTTCCTACTTCTGATAAGTGCACCCCATCCAGTCTGTACAGACCTGGATATCCCCCTTCCAAGTCCATGTGCCTATAAGACAGTCCCCCAACTTGGGGCATGAACTTTTCGAGAGCCCTATTGACTCTCTTCCTCATTTTTTCCATCACCCTCCTCTGCGCAGAGGAGAGCCATGAAAGACGAGGAACCACTTCTGAAAAAACTAAGGTTGTACCTGGGAAAGTCGCACTGAAGCGATGCAGGTCACGCTTAATCATAAATAATAAGTCCAAAGTGTTAACATTTCCCAAATCGTTACCTCCCAAATGAATTATTAGTATGGATGGCAATGGCCACAGCTGACATAACCTAGACACATGCAAATCCAGTTGCGGCCATTGAAGGCCTCTTATACCTTTCCAGAACAAACGAAATGAGTCCGGGTGCAAGGATAAATTTGATGAATAGTTGCGTTGAGCTGCTCTTTTTTGTGCCCAATAAATAAATGAATGCCCCAAAATCCACACTGTGTGCTGGGTACCTAAAATTAAATAAACAAATTAGGACAAACATACAACTTAAAACATTTTGACTTCCACCCACCCAATGCCTTGATATCTGATTCGGAGACGCCCGATCGGGCCGCCTCCGAAGCTGCGCCAATCCAAAAGGAGTGGGAGGAAAACTTAAAATGACTTAAACCCATGGCACCCAAACTCTTTTTTAAAACTGCATCGAATTGGTATTTCGTCAGGGGCAATAAATTAGCATGAATGAGAAAAATTCCCTCCCCGGGAGGCCTAAGCCCCATAAATTGTTTAACCAAGGCTACCGGGCACAATAAGCTCTCATTTTGTTCTTTTAGATGAACCCATCTACCCTTACCATATTGGTCTGTTTTGGAATACTGCAGCCACACATGAACACCCGATTGATCAACTAGCACCTGGTCAAATCGCACACCCGAACCACCTTGTTTGCTCACTGGAATTAATTCCGAGATGCGAAATGCCCCAAAAATGCAAGCACAAAAGCTGTCCTGAATAATAAGGCCTCGTAGGAGGAAAAACAAACCACTGAAGTCATTCTGCAAAGGCCACCGAGAATGTCAAGAGAAATCGGTCTCCTATCATCTATGACAAACGTCAATCTCTTGTATCCCTTCAGTGCCTGTTTTACAGAAAAATAAGAAGAACAAGGTCTCAGACCCAATAAACGGAAGAAAAAGGACATACCGGCCAGCGTTCTTGTCACATAACTATGTGAAAGTTGCTGCCGCATTAAACTTGACATAAAAACCAAAATGGTACCTTCCGAAGGCTTATCAAACTGACCACCTTCAGCACTTGCAAAGGATATCCAGCTGCTCCAGGCTGCCGAGTAGTGATGAGCCGAACACCCCCGGGTTCGGTTCGCACCAGAACCCGCGAACGGACCGAAAGTTCGAACGAACATTAGAACCCTATTAAATACAATGGATGCGAACGTTCGAATTCTAAAGTGCTAATTATAACAACTATTATGCATGTTATTGTCCTAAAAAGGGTTTGGGAACCCGGGTTCTGCACCAGGGGACATGTATCAATGCAAAAATAAGTTTTAAAAACGGTCGTTTTCCGGGAGCAGTCATTTTAATGATGCATAAAGTGAAAAAAAAAAAGTCAAATATTCCTTTAAATATCGTACCTGGGGGGTGTCTAAAGTATGCCTGTGAAGTGCCACGTGTTTCCCGTGTTTAGAACTGTCCCTGCACAAAATGACACTTCTAAAGGAAAAAAAAGCCATTTAAAACTGCTTGCGGCTTTAATGTAATGTCTGGTCCCGGTAATATGGATGAAAATCTTTAAGAAAAATGGCATAGCTACCCCATGACCCCCCCCCCTACCCCAGCCCATTACCAGCCCCTTTGGGTCTTGTATGGATATTAAGGGGAACCCCGCACATAAAATAAAAAAGGCCCTATATACTCTGAACAGCCGTATACAGGCGGTGCATACAAGACAGGGACTGTAGGTTTGTTCTTATGTAGAATGTGTTTGTAATTTTGAACAGGTACATTGTTGAAGTGTAGCTCCAGACCAAAAATCTATTTTTAAACTTTTTGGAAAACATAGGTAAGGGTTATCACCCCTGTAACATTTGTTTTGCTGTCTGTGCCCCTGTTCAGAACATTTCACCTCACTTTCCGTCCTAATGACAACTGTTTTTGAAATGTGGTGTTTTTCTTGAAACAAGGATTGCTGATAAAGCATCAGTACAGAGGAGACACCTTTCTCCCATATTTATTCTTACAGGAGAGAATTTTCCTTCCTAGTGGTAGATTTCCTCTCACTTCCTGTTGTCTTCTTGCGTTTGCAAGTAGGAGTCGTTTGTAAGTTGGATGTTTGAAAGTAGGGACCTGCCGTATATACTCTGCAGAAATAGGCCCCTTAGTTGTAGGTGTTGGCACAACACTGTAAGCACTCACAGTTACTCTTGGTTGGTGCTGGAACGCCCTGCTGTCAACTATTATATCAGGAATTTTAATTACATATAATTGTTGAACAGTGGTAGTAAAAATTGGGCCTTTGATGGTGGTGCTGGTGCCACAACACTGTAAGCCCTGACAGTTACTCTTGGTGGGTGCAGCAATGGGCCCTGCTGTGAATTATTAGATCAAGAATTGTAATTACATGCCCCTGTTGAACAGGGGCTGAAAAATTGGGCCTTAGGCACTGGTGGCACAACACTGCAACCCTTCACAGATACTGTACTTGGAGCACAGCAATGAGCCCTGTTGCAAAGTATTGCTTCAAAAATTGTAATGACACGCCCCTGTTAAACAGGGGCTGAAAAATTGGGCCTTAGGCACTGGTGGCACAACACTGCAACTCCTCACAGATACTGTACTTGGAGCACAGCAATGAGCCCTGTTGCAAAGTATTGCTTCAAAAATTGTAATTACACGCCACTGTTAAACAGGGGCTGAAAAATTGGGCGTTAGGCACTGGTGGCGGCACCCATAAACAAAAATGATCTTCCAAGCTATCATCATCAATCGTATCATTGAGGACTCGGAGGAGGAGGATAGCCAGTCAACATAACAGCACAGGCACTCAGCATCAGCATCAGTCTTGAAGGGATGTGACATTTTAAAATCAATTAGTCTGTTATATCAGCATCAGGTGTGTGGTAGCTGGTGGTGATCCAAGACTGGTTCATCTTGATGAAAGTCAGTCGATCAACCGAGTCGGTGGACAGGCGCACCCTGTGATCCGTGACAAATCCTCCAGCAGCACTGAATGTGCGTTCCGAAAGAACGCTGGATGCAGGACAGGCCAGTAGCTCAATTGCATACTGTGCAAGCTCTGGCCAGTGATCCATCCTCAAGACCCAGTAAGCCAGAGGATTTTCGGTGGGGAAGGTGTCCAAGTCTGACCTTGCCCCTAGATATTCCTGCACCATGTTTATCAGACGCTGGCGATGGTTGCTGGAACCGATCATACTTTGGGGCTGCGGACTAAAGAATTGTCTGAACGCATCGGTCAGACGGCCACCTTCCCCACCGCTCCTTCTTTGACTGGCCGAAGCCTCAGCAACTCGTTGTCCAGGACCAGGAGTTTGCAACCTCCCAGTCTCTGGGAACGCGTTGCACAGACCTTTCTGCAAGGCCTCCCGGAGTTGTCTCATCCTCTGCTCCCTCTGCGACGGTAACATAAG
The DNA here is from genome assembly GCA_029206835.1 of Rana muscosa. NCBI lineage: Eukaryota > Metazoa > Chordata > Amphibia > Anura > Ranidae > Rana > Rana muscosa. The sequence goes on from CM055120.1 coordinate 349,911,910, forward strand.
GTCCGCAACCTTACCCTTGTACCGTGGATCAAGGAGAGTGGCCAGCCAGTAATGGTCCCTCTCCTTGATCCGAAGAATACGAGGATCCTTCCGCAGACTTTGCAGGATCAGGGAGGCCATGCAGCGTAGGTTTGCTGAGGCATTCGCTCCGGAGTCCTCTGGGTCACTAAGGACGACATGATCCGCAGCCACCTCCTCCCAGCCACGTACAAGTCCACTGGTTTCTTGGGACTGTAAATCATCCCTAAAAGACTGCTGCTGATGATGCTGAGTGCCAGCCTCCACCTCCATGCTGACACAATCCTCCTCCTCCTCCTCCTCCTCCTCCTCCTCCTCCTCTTCCTGTGCGATGGGTGGGACAGAAGGAACACTGTCTGGGTAAAGGGGGCCTTGAGAGGCAAGGAAGTCCTCCTCTTCCTGCCTCTGTTCTGCCTCAAGTGCCCTGTCCATTATTCCACGCAGCGTGTGCTCCAACAGGTGGACAAGAGGTACAGTGTCACTGATGCATGCACTGTCACTGCTCACCATCCTCGTGGCCTCCTCAAATGGTGCCAGGACAGTGCATGCATCCCTGATCATGCCCCACTGGCGTGGAGAAAAAAAACCAAGCTCCCCTGACCCTGTCCTGGTGCCGTAGTCGCACAGGTACTCATTGATGGCCCTCTGCTGCGTGTGCAGCCGCTGCAGCATGGCCAACGTTGAGTTCCACCTGGTGGGCATGTCACATATAAGGCGGTTCTTGGGCAGGTTCAACTCCTTTTGCAGCTCAGCCAGGCGAGCACTGGCATTATAAGATCTGCGGAAATGCACACAGACTTTCCTGGCCTGCCTCAGGACATCCTGTAAGCCCGGGTACCTGCCCAAGAAGCGCTGCACCACCAGGTTAAGGACGTGAGCCACACAGGGCACATGGGTCAGTTGTCCCTGTCGGAGGGCGGAGAGGAGGTTGGTGCCATTGTCGCAAACCACCATTCCTGGCTTAAGCTGGCGTGGCGTCAACCACCTCTCGGCCTGGCCCTGCAGAGCAGACAGGACCTCTGCCCCAGTGTGGCTTCTGTCCCCCAAACACACCAGCGCAAGCACGGCATGGCATCTTTTTGCCTGCGTACTTGCGTAGCCCCGTGAACGGCTACGGAGCACCGCTGGTTCATAGGACAAACCACAGGAAGAGGCCATGGAGGAAGAAGAAGAGGAGGGGGTGGAGGAGAGAGGTGTGTCACAACCAGTAGTAGCATTTTGGAGGCGTGGCGGTGGGACAACCTCCAACACTACTGCACCTTGTCCTGCATCCTTCCCAGCTGCCAAAAGAGTGACCCAATGGGCCGTGAAAGAAAGGTAACGTCCCTGTCCATGCCTGCTGGACCATGAGTCAGCGGTAATATGCACCTTACCGCTGACCGCCCTGTCCAGCGAGGCCAAGACATTGCCTTCCACATGCCGGTAGAGAGCCGGAATAGCCTTCCGTGAGAAAAAGTGGCGTTTGGGAACCTGCCACTGAGGAACCGCACATTGCACAAACTCACGGAAGGGGGCCGAGTCTACCAACTGAAAAGGCAGCAGTTGAAGCGCTAGCAATTTAGCCAAGCTAGCATTCAACCGCTGGGCATGTGGATGGCTGGGAGTGAACTTCTTTCGACGGTCCAGCAGCTGGGGCAGGGAAATTTGCCTGCTAGAATCGGACGTCGGTGTACTGCTAGCAGAGTGGGCGCAAGTACTTGGCTGTGACACACCTAATTCTACACCTTCATTCCTCTCAGTGCATGTTTCAGAGAGGACTGAAGTTATAGTGGGGTTGGAGATCCCAGCTGATGCGGTGCAAGGAGAGGTCCGCTTTGTTCTTTGGTGTGGGTCTTTGAGGTAGGCTTGCCAACGAGCTGCATGGCAGGTCAACATATGTCTGGTCAGGCATGTGGTACCCAAGCGGCTGATGTTTTGGCCACGCGATATACGCTTGAGACATATGTTGCAAACAGCAGCTGTGCGATCTGATGCACTAGCCTCAAAAAAGGCCCACACCAAAGAACTTTTTGAATGACGGGCAGAGGCAGCGCCCTGCACAGGCGGAGCTCTGCGGTGTGATTCCGTCGGTGTACTGCCCTTACGCTGGCCACCAAAGGGCATCCTGCCTTGTTGGAGATGTGCCTCCTCCTCATCCTCCTCCTCCTCCTCTCTCCTATTAGGCACCCACGTGGAGTCAGTGACCTCATCATCCCCTCCCTCCTCATCACTGGAGCCAATCTGGCAGTATGCTGCAGCTGCTGGAACATGACTGCCAGATTGGTGTCCTTCTTGAGCATCCCCTCTGTCTGCTCTCACGCTACTGCCTTCCTCTAGCTGGGTTTCATCATCAGACCCTTCGAAACGCTGGGCATCCTCCTGGAGCATGTACCCAACACTGTGCTGAAACAGTTCGGGGGACTCCTCAGGAGGAGGACATGGTGGGTCTAGGGAAGGAGTGACTGATGATTTGTCTGACATTGATACCAGGGAAGACGACGCTTTGGCAGCTGCTTTTCCAGTACCCTGAGCCTGGGTGAGAGAGGATGAGGAGGAGGAGGAGGGCTTGGTCATCCACTCTACCAAGTCTTCGGCATGATGTGGCTCAACATGTCCAGCTGCCGAAAAGAAGGACAAGCGTGTCCCATGGCCATGTGCTGATGACAATGCACCGCGTCCACGACCAGCACTGTTGCCCCCAGACACAGAGCCTGCTTGCCCTCTTTTATTGCCTCCTGACTGTCTGCCTCTCCTTGTTTGCCTTCCAGACATTCTAATAGATGGCCTGCAGGGAGATGGGAAAAAAGCAATAAGGGCTACCTTCAGGTGTCCTTCTCTGTCCCTTGAAACAAGGACTTTCACAGTGAAAGAAACTGACACTGTCCCTACCTAGAGTTTTCTGTCCCTAGAATAAATGTTTTTTTTAATCACAATATAGCACAAGGACAATTCACTCAATGTCTCTCCAGGTCCCTGGAAACAAGGACTTGCAGAGTGAAAGAAACTGACACTGTCCCTACCTAGAGTTTTCTGTCCCTAGAATAAATGTTTTTTTTAAGCACAATATAGCACAAGGAAAATTAACTCACTGTCCTTACAGGTCCCTGGAAACAAGGACTTGCAGAGTGAAAGAAACTGACACTGTCCCTACCTAGAGTTTTCTGTCCCTAGAATAAATGTTTTTTTTAAGCACAATATAGCACAAGGACAATTAACTCACTGTCCTTACAGGTCCCTGGAAACAAGGACTTGCAGAGTGAAAGAAAAAAAACACTCTCCCTACCTACAGTTTTCTGTCCCTAGAAAAAATGTTTTTTTTAATCACAATATAGCACAAGGAAAATTAACTCACTGTCCTTACAGGTCCCTGGAAACAAGGACTTGCAGAGTGAAAGAAAAAAAACACTCTCCCTACCTACAGTTTTCTGTCCCTAGAAAAAATGTTTTTTTTAATCACAATATAGCACAAGGAAAATTAACTCACTGTCCTTACAGGTCCCTGGAAACAAGGACTTGCAGAGTGAAAGAAACTGACACTGTCCCTACCTAGAGTTTTCTGTCCCTAGAATAAATGTTTTTTTTAAGCACAATATAGCACAAGGACAATTAACTCACTGTCCTTACAGGTCCCTGGAAACAAGGACTTGCAGAGTGAAAGAAAAAAAACACTCTCCCTACCTACAGTTTTCTGTCCCTAGAAAAAATGTTTTTTTTAATCACAATATAGCACAAGGAAAATTAACTCACTGTCCTTACAGGTCCCTGGAAACAAGGACTTGCAGAGTGAAAGAAACTGACACTGTCCCTACCTAGAGTTTTCTGTCCCTAGAATAAATGTTTTTTTTAATCACAATATAGCACAAGGAAAATTAACTCACTGTCCTTACAGGTCCCTGGAAACAAGGACTTGCAGAGTGAAAGAAACTGACACTGTCCCTACCTAGAGTTTTCTGTCCCTAGAATAAATGTTTTTTTTAATCACAATATAGCACAAGGAAAATTAACTCACTGTCCTTACAGGTCCCTGGAAACAAGGACTTGCAGAGTGAAAGAAACTGACACTGTCCCTACCTAGAGTTTTCTGTCCCTAGAATAAATGTTTTTTTTAAGCACAATATAGCACAAGGACAATTAACTCACTGTCCTTACAGGTCCCTGGAAACAAGGACTTGCAGAGTGAAAGAAACTGACACTGTCCCTACCTAGAGTTTTCTGTCCCTAGAATAAATGTTTTTTTTAATCACAATATAGCACAAGGAAAATTAACTCACTGTCCTTACAGGTCCCTGGAAACAAGGACTTGCAGAGTGAAAGAAACTGACACTGTCCCTACCTAGAGTTTTCTGTCCCTAGAATAAATGTTTTTTTTAATCACAATATAGCACAAGGAAAATTAACTCACTGTCCTTACAGGTCCCTGGAAACAAGGACTTGCAGAGTGAAAGAAACTGACACTGTCCCTACCTAGAGTTTTCTGTCCCTAGAATAAATGTTTTTTTTAAGCACAATATAGCACAAGGACAATTAACTCACTGTCCTTACAGGTCCCTGGAAACAAGGACTTGCAGAGTGAAAGAAACTGACACTGTCCCTACCTAGAGTTTTCTGTCCCTAGAATAAATGTTTTTTTTAATCACAATATAGCACAAGGAAAATTAACTCACTGTCCTTACAGGTCCCTGGAAACAAGGACTTGCAGAGTGAAAGAAACTGACACTGTCCCTACCTAGAGTTTTCTGTCCCTAGAATAAATGTTTTTTTTAATCACAATATAGCACAAGGACAATTAACTCACTGTCCTTACAGGTCCCTGGAAACAAGGACTTGCAGAGTGAAAGAAACTGACACTGTCCCTACCTAGAGTTTTCTGTCCCTAGAATAAATGTTTTTTTTAAGCACAATATAGCACAAGGACAATTAACTCACTGTCCTTACAGGTCCCTGGAAACAAGGACTTGCAGAGTGAAAGAAACTGACACTGTCCCTACCTAGAGTTTTCTGTCCCTAGAATAAATGTTTTTTTTAAGCACAATATAGCACAAGGAAAATTAACTCACTGTCCTTACAGGTCCCTGGAAACAAGGACTTGCAGAGTGAAAGAAACTGACACTGTCCCTACCTAGAGTTTTCTGTCCCTAGAATAAATGTTTTTTTTAAGCACAATATAGCACAAGGACAATTAACTCACTGTCCTTACAGGTCCCTGGAAACAAGGACTTGCAGAGTGAAAGAAACTGACACTGTCCCTACCTAGAGTTTTCTGTCCCTAGAATAAATGTTTTTTTTAATCACAATATAGCACAAGGAAAATTAACTCACTGTCCTTACAGGTCCCTGGAAACAAGGACTTGCAGAGTGAAAGAAACTGACACTGTCCCTACCTAGAGTTTTCTGTCCCTAGAATAAATGTTTTTTTTAATCACAATATAGCACAAGGACAATTAACTCACTGTCCTTACAGGTCCCTGGAAACAAGGACTTGCAGAGTGAAAGAAACTGACACTGTCCCTACCTAGAGTTTTCTGTCCCTAGAATAAATGTTTTTTTTAAGCACAATATAGCACAAGGACAATTAACTCACTGTCCTTACAGGTCCCTGGAAACAAGGACTTGCAGAGTGAAAGAAACTGACACTGTCCCTACCTAGAGTTTTCTGTCCCTAGAATAAATGTTTTTTTTAAGCACAATATAGCACAAGGACAATTAACTCACTGTCCTTACAGGTCCCTGGAAACAAGGACTTGCAGAGTGAAAGAAACTGACACTGTCCCTACCTAGAGTTTTCTGTCCCTAGAATAAATGTTTTTTTTAAGCACAATATAGCACAAGGACAATTAACTCACTGTCCTTACAGGTCCCTGGAAACAAGGACTTGCAGAGTGAAAGAAACTGACACTGTCCCTACCTAGAGTTTTCTGTCCCTAGAATAAATGTTTTTTTTAATCACAATATAGCACAAGGAAAATTAACTCACTGTCCTTACAGGTCCCTGGAAACAAGGACTTGCAGAGTGAAAGAAACTGACACTGTCCCTACCTAGAGTTTTCTGTCCCTAGAATAAATGTTTTTTTTAATCACAATATAGCACAAGGACAATTAACTCACTGTCCTTACAGGTCCCTGGAAACAAGGACTTGCAGAGTGAAAGAAACTGACACTGTCCCTACCTAGAGTTTTCTGTCCCTAGAATAAATGTTTTTTTTAAGCACAATATAGCACAAGGACAATTAACTCACTGTCCTTACAGGTCCCTGGAAACAAGGACTTGCAGAGTGAAAGAAACTGACACTGTCCCTACCTAGAGTTTTCTGTCCCTAGAATAAATGTTTTTTTTAAGCACAATATAGCACAAGGACAATTAACTCACTGTCCTTACAGGTCCCTGGAAACAAGGACTTGCAGAGTGAAAGAAACTGACACTGTCCCTACCTAGAGTTTTCTGTCCCTAGAATAAATGTTTTTTTTAAGCACAATATAGCACAAGGACAATTAACTCACTGTCCTTACAGGTCCCTGGAAACAAGGACTTGCAGAGTGAAAGAAACTGACACTGTCCCTACCTAGAGTTTTCTGTCCCTAGAATAAATGTTTTTTTTAATCACAATATAGCACTAGGAAAATTAACTCACTGTCCTTACAGGTCCCTGGAAACAAGGACTTGCAGAGTGAAAGAAACTGACACTGTCCCTACCTAGAGTTTTCTGTCCCTAGAATAAATGTTTTTTTTAATCACAATATAGCACAAGGACAATTAACTCACTGTCCTTACAGGTCCCTGGAAACAAGGACTTGCAGAGTGAAAGAAACTGACACTGTCCCTACCTAGAGTTTTCTGTCCCTAGAATAAATGTTTTTTTTAAGCACAATATAGCACAAGGACAATTAACTCACTGTCCTTACAGGTCCCTGGAAACAAGGACTTGCAGAGTGAAAGAAACTGACACTGTCCCTACCTAGAGTTTTCTGTCCCTAGAATAAATGTTTTTTTAAATCACAATATAGCACAAGGAAAATTAACTCACTGTCCTTACAGGTCCCTGGAAACAAGGACTTGCAGAGTGAAAGAAACTGACACTGTCCCTACCTAGAGTTTTCTGTCCCTAGAATAAATGTTTTTTTTAATCACAATATAGCACAAGGACAATTAACTCACTGTCCTTACAGGTCCCTGGAAACAAGGACTTGCAGAGTGAAAGAAACTGACACTGTCCCTACCTAGAGTTTTCTGTCCCTAGAATAAATGTTTTTTTTAAGCACAATATAGCACAAGGACAATTAACTCACTGTCCTTACAGGTCCCTGGAAACAAGGACTTGCAGAGTGAAAGAAACTGACACTGTCCCTACCTAGAGTTTTCTGTCCCTAGAATAAATGTTTTTTTTAAGCACAATATAGCACAAGGACAATTAACTCACTGTCCTTACAGGTCCCTGGAAACAAGGACTTGCAGAGTGAAAGAAACTGACACTGTCCCTACCTAGAGTTTTCTGTCCCTAGAATAAATGTTTTTTTTAAGCACAATATAGCACAAGGACAATTAACTCACTGTCCTTACAGGTCCCTGGAAACAAGGACTTGCAGAGTGAAAGAAACTGACACTGTCCCTACCTAGAGTTTTCTGTCCCTAGAATAAATGTTTTTTTTAATCACAATATAGCACAAGGAAAATTAACTCACTGTCCTTACAGGTCCCTGGAAACAAGGACTTGCAGAGTGAAAGAAACTGACACTGTCCCTACCTAGAGTTTTCTGTCCCTAGAATAAATGTTTTTTTTAATCACAATATAGCACAAGGACAATTAACTCACTGTCCTTACAGGTCCCTGGAAACAAGGACTTGCAGAGTGAAAGAAACTGACACTGTCCCTACCTAGAGTTTTCTGTCCCTAGAATAAATGTTTTTTTTAAGCACAATATAGCACAAGGACAATTAACTCACTGTCCTTACAGGTCCCTGGAAACAAGGACTTGCAGAGTGAAAGAAACTGACACTGTCCCTACCTAGAGTTTTCTGTCCCTAGAATAAATGTTTTTTTTAAGCACAATATAGCACAAGGACAATTAACTCACTGTCCTTACAGGTCCCTGGAAACAAGGACTTGCAGAGTGAAAGAAACTGACACTGTCCCTACCTAGAGTTTTCTGTCCCTAGAATAAATGTTTTTTTTAAGCACAATATAGCACAAGGACAATTAACTCACTGTCCTTACAGGTCCCTGGAAACAAGGACTTGCAGAGTGAAAGAAACTGACACTGTCCCTACCTAGAGTTTTCTGTCCCTAGAATAAATGTTTTTTTTAAGCACACTATAGCAGAAGCACAAAACACACTGACACTCTCCCTACCTATCCTTCTCTTTCCCTAAACTAAAGGAATCCAGGTTAAGCAAGAAAGAAATAACAGTCACTGTCCCTGCCTATGCTACTCTATCCCTGCTCCGGAACACACTACACTAGGCCGCCGTGCTGGCGGCCTTTTATAGTGTGGGGCGTGTACTAAACACCCTCAGCAATAATTGGCCACAGGCATCCTGCCTGTGGCCAATCATTGCTCTCCTCGCTGCCGGCGCTGTGATTGGCCAAGCATGCGGGGTCACAGTGCATGCTTGGCCAATCACAGCGCCTGGATGACACTGCGATGGCGTAGTGCATTGTGGGCCGTTCGCGTCACTCGAATTTGGCGCGAACGGCCCAAATCGTTCGATCTTCGTCGAACGATCGAACAGCCAATGTTCGAGTCGAACGTATGTTCGACTCGAACACGAAGCTCATCCCTACTGCCGAGTAACTTGACCAGGTTCTAGGAGCTAAAGAGCTTTTTATAGCATTCGTCACAGTACTCAGATCATCTCCCACAGATAGGCCGGGCATGAGTTGCCAACTGCGTCCGCCTCCGGCAGCAGACTCCGAAAACGCTCCTCCTGAAAACGAGATAGAGAATCAGCTATATTATTCAATATCCCCGGGGTATACCTAGCCTTCAACCAAATATTAAATTTGAGGCATCTGAAGACCACCTGACGCAAGATTTTGATTACCAGCAAAGAACTGGATGAAAGGCAGTTCACTGCATATAATACACCCTTGTTATCCGTTTCCACCAAGATGCACCTATTAGCGAACTCTGAGCCCCACAACTCCAATGCCACTAATATTGGAAATAATTCTAGCAATACCACGTTCCTGGTCACTCCCGAACTCACCCAAGGCTCCGGCCAAGCCGCGCAACACCAGTGCGATCTCCAGATGGCACCGAAGCCTTTGGAGCCAGCTGCATCCGTAAATAAACAAAAATCCTTTGCCACAACAAATTCCGCCTGAAAAAAGGACCTACCGTTATATCCGTCAAGAAAGTTGGCCCAAACCAAAAGATATTCCTTAATGGGGGCCGTTATTCTAACATGATCCAAAGGAGATTTCAAGCCTGAAATCGCCAGGTAAAGCCGACGCGAAAATATTCTGCCAACAGGCATGATTCTGCACGCAAATGCCAGAACCCCCAGCAGCGACTGTATTTCTTTCAAGCGTACCTTCTTTTTCCGCAACACCGTCGTGATTAACCATTTTAATTTACTCAATTTTTTTTTCCGGCAAACGAAATTCCATACCGCAAGTATCTATCTCTATGCCCAAAAACTCCAATGAAGTGCTTGGCAAGCAATTTTTTCCCTCAGCCAACGGTACTCCAAATTCAAAAGCCATGGCCTGAAATGACAGCAACAAGTCAGAACAAAAACTAGAGTCTGCTGGGCCAACAAACAAAAAATCATCTAGATAGTGCACCGCACCATCCAGCCCAGATCGGATGCCAAGTACCCAGTGGAGAAATGTAGAGAATGATTCAAAGTAGGAACATGACAACGAACACCCCATCGGGAGACACATGTCAAAAAAGTATTGACCCTCAAAATAAAACCCCAACGAGTTGAAAGCCTCCGGGGAGACGGGCAAGAGGCGAAATGCGGATTTTATGTCAGCCTTCGCCAACAAGGCCCCAGGGCCAAACCTCCTGATCTTACCAATCGCTTCTTCGAATGTGGCATACGACACTGAGCATAGGCTCCCGTCAATCTCATCGTTCAAGGAGTCACCTTTTGGAAAGGATAGATGGTGTATAATACGAAATTCATTGGGTTCCCGTTTTGGCACTACCCCCAATGGGGAAATCCGAAAATTATAGAAGGGGGGGTGCTCAAAAGGGCCAGCAATTCTACCTTCCTTTAGTTCTTTACATAACTTATCCCTTACCACCTGGGGAAATTGATCTACAGATTTCAAATTACCTACCAATTTACACCCCTCCCCCGAAAAGGAAGGTGTCAAGGTCACCTGTGGCCAGGTGACAGATGCACACCGTAGGGGGACAGGAGTGCACCGCGAGGTAGTGAACCCTATGGCTGGCTTCTGCGGATAGGAAACTGGGTGGTTGTGGAAAGCGGGACCAGAGGAGCACAACCAGGATCCTAACGGAAGCTAGAGCCAAGATTCCCCAGGGCGCGGAGTCTAAGACCCAGCTGGTCTTCTCCAGGGCCTCTAGTGGTGAGGATGTTATGCTGCAGGCTGGGACCAGGTCGCAGCCCCTGGAGTTTCCTAGCTCACGCCCCATAGGATAAGGGGAAAAGAGGGGAAGCAGCAGCACGAGATAAGAGAGAACCGAATAACAAGCTGAAGGTCAAGGGCCACAAGCAGACAAGGATAACGAAAGAACGAGCCGAAGGTCAAGGGTCACGAGCAGACAGGGATAGTCGGGGACAAGCCAATAACGTAACAGAGAGACAGACGTAGCACGCGGCAGGCAGGAACCCAAACACACAATGCCTAACAAACACGTTGATCAGCAAAGCAGGCTTGCAGTGCACAGGTTAATATAGTGTTCTGTGATAGGGCCTGGGGTGGAGTCTGGCTGGGAGGAGATTATAAAGGAAGCCAGGTGAAAGGGCTCAGGCCTCTAAGATGAACACATGGGAAGGAAGGTAAGCTGACAGACAAACACTACTGCATATTCATGACAGAAGGCAAACGGAAAACCCTGATCAAAACCTTTACTGAGTAAACAAGCCTTCTCCCTGTTTGGGTAGATGTCCAGCCACGGGCGCATTTTTTCCAGCCTCACTGGCGTGCAGGCTTTTGGGAAAAATATGCTGGACCGGGCTAGCTCCTGTCACTGCATTCCGCTTAAAACATTTTGCCGCTGGGTGCGTCCCCGCACAAATGGCACATTCGTGTCTGTATTTACACTAATTATTCCAGCGGCACTGGCTGTCATTAAATGCAAAACAGCAGCCTTTCCTAAAGGCCGTTGTCGACCCTGTCGCAGCGGGTTGTCTAGGCGCTACCTGCCTTTGTGGCACAATCAAATTGAGCCACAAGCCCACATCTTTCATACCCCACCTTAGAGACGGGTGAATGGACAATTTCTGACGAAAGGATTCGTCATAGAAAAACCACCCCAGGCCCCCAAAATTTTTATAGGCTTCCAAGATGTGATCTAGATTCTAGATGCTGGAAAAGCCCCCCACACCTTTCCGGGTGCTTCTCCGCCATAATGCCAGAATAAATACAAAAGGCTTGAAGCCAATTGTTAAACGACCTAGGGATTGCCCTGCGCCTTTCTTCATCGCTTCTCTCCTCCCCCCTCCTTTCTGTTCTAACAAATTCTTTATGCGCAGGCAGGAGAGAAAGAATGTCAACATATTCCCCTTTCCAAATCTTTTCCTTAACATTTACACTTAAATGGTATCCTAAAGGGGACATTTCACATGGCATGGAATCTTTCATATATATCTCAGGGACCAGTAACCTTTGCCCAGCCGTCTGCAAGAGCTCAGGAGCTGATTTGTCAGACTGCATAGCAGAAACTTTATCTAGCTGAGATAGTAAGCTGACAGGCAGACTAGACAGTACTGGAGTAAGAGATGACACAGAAGGGTTAACAGAAATAGAAGCAGCAGACACAGCAGGTGCTAAACCTTTAGACAGTGATTGTATTATGGAAGACAAAGAGCCTACCAAACCAGATAGTACATGCAATTGGTTTAACTCACCACCAGCTGGAGCCTGCAACACCTGCTGCTGAGCCACCTGCTCCAGCATTGAAGGGGGGTCTTGCACCTGTAGCATCTGCTCACCTGTTGCATGCTGTGGCATGTCTGTGTTCTGAGTGCCTTGCTGACACTCTAAGCGCTGGTTCCCGGGAGACCGCTGCGCGCGCTGTCTCCCCCGACTGTCCTGTGCGGCCTGCTGCGGCTGGCCGCGCCGTCCTCCTCTTCCAGCCAGCGACTGCGAACAGGTCCGCCTCTTCTGACCTCCGCGGCGGCCTCGTGACTTCACACCGCCGCCATCTTCCCTCAGCATCACTAGCGGCGCACCGGTGTCTGTAGCTTCTGCGGAAGCCCCTCCTTCCCTCTCCGGCGGTGCGCGTCTCCTCGCTTTTGCAGGCGGAGCTGGTTCAGGAACTCCCTGCACCCTGTCAGTGTCATTCCTCCTCTCGCCGCTCGCTACCAAGTCTCCACCCTCTTGCTCCAGCAGCCATCCTTCTTCCCCTGGGGCTGACTCCAGGCAGCGTCTAAGCCAGCACTTCCATCATGTAAGATGTTCTGTGTAAGGTAAGAGCTCAAATCTTCCTGCTTGTTCAGCTGAAAAGAGGCAGAACCCTGCGCCTGCTGGCCCTTTTATAAGCAATCCCAAAATCCAGAAAGTTCCCTGAAACCTGATTGGCTCCTCTTGCTTCCTTGTGGACCGGCCCCAAAAGGGGCGGGGCCCCTAACCCCACTGTACTAATGCAGCTAAACCTAACTTAATAATTTACCTTTTAAATTTGTGCTAGGGAGGCCGCAATCTCAGGAAAGTGGCCCCATAATGTGACCCCTTTATTCAGTCTCAATTGAAGGTTATAGGCCCCCCAACAGGATAATGACCCAAAACACACAGCTAAAAACACCCAAAAATGCCTAGGAAGAAACTGTAGGAAGCGGCCTTCTATGAACCCTGATCTGAATCCAATTGAACATCTATGGAAAGAGCTGAAGCATGAAGTCTGGAGAAGGTACCCCTGAAACCTGACACAGACAGTGCAATTTGCTGATGGGCCAAACTACCTGTTGGTAGATGCACACATTTCATTCAAAGCTTCAGAAATCACTTGTTGCCGTGATTGCCTCTAAAGCAAGAGCAACAAAATATTAGGTTAATGGTCCCATTATTTTCAAAGTTATTTCAGAAAAAATTGTGGGTTCAGACTGTGTAATGTACTACGGGTTTGAACTAGTTAAACTAATATGAAACCATATATAACCTAAAATAATTCTAGCACTGGTCAGTTAAAAAAAAAAGTTTCTTTATTTATTTTCTTAACCTCATATGGAAACTATTAAATGTTCAAAAATCCTGTATCCTAACTCTCAATGAAGTCAGCTTACTCATAGCGTAATTCTAGGCAATTATATCAATTTTGTGAAATTCTTACACTAGAGTAGGTTTTGCTGAAACATATAACATTTCAAGTCTTCATGGTCAGAGTGTGAATTAAATATGACTTTGTAGATAATTGAAATCAGCTTTGAATATTTAGTGAAACATCGTAAAAGAATATCTATCTCTGGACAGATTTAGAAGCCTTACTAAAAATGACTAGGGCATATATAAGATTTGAGACAAAACCGACAGAATTTTCCAGACTGCTTTTTTCATAACTGCATAGAATCTTTGTTAAAGTGTTTCTAAACCTAAGAAGAAAAATATAATACACTACAGCTTACCTCTCCCCGTCCTGCTACTCCCTGTTACCCACTCTAGGGATATTGGACAGGAGCTGTAAGAGAAACCCTCTCATCAGCTCACCCTATGTCAGGTACATGACAGCCTGCAGCCGATTGAATACCGGCGATGTTCAGCTGACAATTATCTGCCAGGCTCCTTCAACAAAATTTACAAAAAAATTTACTTTTGCCGAACGGAGTGGTGCCGGCTAAATTTCAAGCAGTGTATTGCTCTGCCGGGACTTGTGCAGTACAAGGGGTACTAGTTTCCCCAAGGCGTTGAGTTCCTGTGTGCAAAGGTGCAAACGTCAGCAAACACAAGTCACACTACTACAGTCACACTCCTGGCAGTCAGTTAACTAAGTTGATGGGCAAGTGCCCACCCACCAGATGAGGCCTTGTATTGCTGCTTTTGCTCTCAGTCCGGAGCTCTCCGTCAGTGATCCCTCTCTCAGAGTCACAAGGCCCCTGGTCCTTCTCCCAGACGTCTCCTGGATAGCGGTGGACAAAAAGGGCTCTGGATGCTGCGGGCTACAGACCGTTCTTCCTCCGGTTGATCAGCGAGGCTGTTCCACAGGGATCCCCCCTTTTGACTAGGCGATCTGCTCTCCATAGGCCCAGGCTCCTCGGGCCTAGGTATACTCACAGCAGGCCTCAACACAGGCCTCTGCCGGCTTGAAGATGGCGTCCAGAGAGAGCGTGCTATACGGCGTGTTGGCCTTAAAAAGGTCCTCCCATCAGGCTCTGCACGGCGCACTCCCCTTTGGTAGGACAGCGGCCTTGTGGGCAATGTAGTCTCTGCGCTACTTACTGCAACGGAGTCTTTGTCTCTTGATAACTGAATCAAACAAGTTATAATCATTTGGTATGAAATAACCACTAAAAGAACCCAGCTAATATTTACAACACAGATTGCAGCCCTTAACGATGCTTGCAATCAGTGGCGTCACTAGGGTTGGTGTCACCTGGTGCGGTAAAATTTGGTGTCACCCCCCCCAGTTCATTGAGCCACCCGGGGCACTGAGCATTCTAGCACATCAGCACAGCTCTCCCCCCGTTTAATCCCCCTAATGGAACCCCTGTGTAATCCCCCTAATGGAACCCCCCTGTGTAATCCCCCTAATGTCACGTCCCCCCCCGTACAACCGCCCCCTGCAATCCCCCTAATGTAATCCCCCTAATTTAACCCCCCCAATGCAATTCCCCTTAATGTAACCCCCCTGTTCATTCCCCCTAATGTAACCCCCCTGTATTCCCCCTAATGTAACCCCTGCGTGCAATCCCCCTAATGTAACCCCCCCATGCAATCCCCCTAATGTAACCCCCCCATGCAATCCCCCTAATGTAACCCCCCCGTGCAATCCCCCTAATGTAACCCCCCTGTGCAATCCCCTTAATGTAACCCCCCTGTATTCCCCCTAATGAAACCCCCCTGTGCAATCCCCCTAATGTAACCCCCCTGTGAAATCCCCCTAATGTAACCCCCCTGTGCAATCCCCTAATGTAACCCCCCTGTGCAATCCCCCTAATGTAACCCCCCTGTGCAATCCCCTAATGTAACCCCCCCGTACAATCCCCTAATGTAATCCCCTTAATGTAACACCCCTGTATTCCCCCTAATGTAACCCCCCTGTGCAATCCCCCTAATGTAACCCCCCTGTGCAATCCCCCTAATGTAACCCCCCTGTGAAATCCCCCTAATGCAACCCCCCTGTGCAATCCCCCTAATGTAACCCCCCTGTGAATTCCCCCTAATGTAACCCCCCTGTGCAATCCCCTAATGTAACCCCCCTGTGCAATCCCCCTAATGTAACCCCCCTGTGCAATCCCCTAATGTAACCCCCCCCCGTGCAATCCCCTAATGTAATCCCCTTAATGTAACACCCCTGTATTCCCCCTAATGTAACCCCCCTGTGCAATCCCCTAATGTAACCCCCCGTGCAATCCCCTAATGTAATCCCCTTAATGTAACACCCCTGTATTCCCCCTAATGTAACCCCCCTGTGCAATCCCCTAATGTAACCCCCCCGTGCAATCCCCTAATGTAATCCCCTTAATGTAACACCCCTGTATTCCCCCTAATGTAACCCCCCTGTGCAATCCCTTAATGTAATCCCCCCATATTCAACATAATGTAACCCCCCTGTGCAATCCCCTTAATGTAACCCCCCTGTATTCCCCCTAATTTAACCCCCCTGTGCAATTCCTCCTAATGTAACCCCCCCTGTATTCCTCCTAATGTAACCCCCCCTGCTATCTCCCTAATGTAATCCCCCCTGTATTCCCCCTAATGTAACCCCCCCTGTGCAATTCCTCCTAATGTAACCTCCCCCCCTGTATTCCTCCTAATGTAACCCCCCCCCCTGCAATCTCCCTAATGTAATCCCCCTAATGTAACCCCCCCATATCTCCTCTCTCCCTACAGTCACAGACCTCAGATCAGCGCGCTCTGTCCACGTGGACGTTCCTCCTCCTAGGCTCCTCCTCCTGTTGTGAATATACTGTCAGTGTGGAGGAGGAGGAGACTAGGCTCTGTCGGTCTGAGGAATGCATTTGTTGTGAGCTGACACCTCTCCCCACCTGCCTAAGTGTCAATAGGCGGATTGCATTTGCAGTGCCGGGCGCTGTGCACTGGACTATGGCACTGTCTGCCTCGAGTCACAACACAATTCCTCCTCCCTCCCCGAACATTGCGGGGAGCGAAGGAGAAACTGGAGTGCGCAGGGGAAGGAGGAAAAGGAGAGAGCCGCGGTGCCTCTCTCAATCCAGCGCCGTGATGGGTGATGGTGTCACCCCTCTGGCGGGTGTCACCCGGGTGCGACCCGCACCCCCCGCACCTGCCTTGCAACGCCAGTGCTTGCAATGGTAATACCTTGCTACACATGATTTTGAGGACATGCACGGTTGGTAGTGAGAGAGCTTGAGGTTTGCACAGCAGGTTGTAGGGGAGCTTGAGGGGTGCACAGTTGGTTGTGAGGGACCTTGAAAAGTGCACAGTTAAATGTTGAAGAGCTTGAAAAACACAAAGCTAGTGGTGAAAGTGGTGAAAGAGCTTGAGGGAAGTGCAGTCAGTTGCAGGGGGCTTGAGGTTGCAAAGTTGCTTGTGAGGGATCTAAAGACATCATGGTTGTTGGCATGATATCTAAAAGGTTCACAGCAAAGAAGCCAATCTTATGCAATTTAACCTAAAAAGCAAGATTCTCGCACAGAAATTAGCACGTGGTCCATAAATGGTTCCTTCTTACAAAGGATTTTTAAGGACACCATCTTTTTAAGCATTGTACCACTGTCAGACTGGCTCCATGTGAGTTAATCATCATTACAGGTTTCTCACTAGAAGGCAGAGTTCCTGATAAATGAGAAGTCTCTGCTAGAATGCATTCCCTGTTCTAGTCAATGCTCTTTATATGAAACAGGCGCACAGAACATAAATCAGACATTTGTACCGGCTGCAGCTCTATATATATATATATATATATATATATATATATATTACGATTCGGCAAAGGGCTGGATTTATAGCGTGTTGTGCTGGAAAAGCTAAAATGATTTTATTCTTGTACTGTAGTTTTTAGTTTGTTTCTTCTGGTCAGCAGGATTGAATGTTATACACTCAAATTTCTCTGCGGATGAGTAAGCAACTCATACAAAGGCAGTATGATCAACACCTTAAAACAAATTTGTCACTTGAAAAAAATGTTTCCAAAAAATTGCCTGCAAACAATCCCTGGCTGAGTAAGCTACTCATAAATAGGCAGCATGGTCGACACCTTTAAATGACTGCCGTTTAAAAAAAAATAAAAAATGTTTCCAAGAAAGAGTAAATGTAGACTATTAAAGCTACACTCCAGCCTTATCTTCACTGTATAGACTCCTCTATTGTACTTAAATTGCCTCCCCCGATTTCATTGCACACTGCAAGCTTCACACAGGGTACATTAGAAGCTGCAGCAAGTCCAACAGAGCCCACCTCATTTCCTGGATGTAGAATGTTCACCATCCTCTAGCACAGTGGTCTCTAAATTGCTGCCCGTGGGTCAGATGGCATCCTTTGCTTGCATTTATCTGGCACTTGGGGCATTATTCCTCCCACTGACATCAACGATGAGGCATCATTCCTTCCACTGACACCAAGAATGGGACATAGTTCCTCCCACTGACACCCAATGATAGAACATTATACTTCTCACTGATCTAAATAATGGAACACTAATCCTCCCACTCATTCCAATGATAGGGCACAATTCCCTCTACTGATACGTACAACTGGGAACCTGACACTAATGATGGGGCGCTATTAATACATTTTTTACTACCACTGATGGGGCATTTTTTAATTCCATTGGCATCAGTCAGTCCGGCCCCCCTATAGTCTGAAGGACAGTAAACTGGCCCTTCTTTTAGAAAGTTTGTAGACCTTTCCAGCCATTTCTTCCATTGCCTGGCTGTCCCTGGCCCACCCCTTTCATTATTTGAATTTTTTAAACATGGAGGATCAGCATAACATGTACAGTAGGTGTCTGCATGCAAATACCACTTAGTGCCTCCCAAGAGCCAGCTCATTGCTTAAATCTGAGCTGAGGGCTCTAAAAGGAGTACTAAGGCAGGGTGCTGTGATATTTTCAGAAAGCTATGTATAGCACCCTGCTGGTCCTTTCCTTCAGATGGACACAAGTGGGCTCAATCACCCACTGGCCTCTTATTTCTGTAAAGGACCTTAGTGGCAAGACATCCTCATTGGGAATCCAACCTTCACCTTTTCTTAGTCTACCTTCACCTCTGCTTAAACCCATATTTACCAAAAGACAACCATGGGGTGCCTAGAACAGCCAAAAAAGATGAGTCAAAAGCAGTTTATGTATTTATTTATTTTTTAACCGCTTAAGGACCGCCTCCTGTATATATACGTCGGCAGAATGGCACGGACAGGCACATGCACGTACAGGTACGTCCTTTTTATGGTGCTGCCGTGTGGTCGCGCACGCCCCACCGGTGGCATGCTCGCGACCCTGCCGTTTTCTCCGTGAGCCTGACCGTGGGTCCCGCGGACTCGATCGCCGCGGGGACACCCTCGATCCTCTCACGGAGAGATAGAGCGGGGGGATGCTTATGTAAACAAGCATCTCCCCGCTCTGCCTATTGACAATGACACTGATCTCCGCTCCGTTTGATCAGAGCGGTGGTCAGTGTCATGTGACACACAGCCCATCTACAATATACATCACAGCTACAATAAGAAACACTCACTAGGAAACACTTAACCCCTACAGTGCCACCTACTGGTTAACCCCTTCACTGCCAGTGTCATTTTCACAGTAATCAGTGCATTTTTATACCACTGATTGGTGTAAAAATGACAATGGTCCCAAAAATGTGTCAAAAGTGTCCGATGTGTCCGTCATAATAAAAATCGCTGATCGCCGCCATTAATAGTAAAAAAAAAAATATTAATAAAAATGCCATAAAACTACCCCCTATTTTGTAGACGCTATAACTTTTGCGCAAACCAATCAATAAACGCTTATCGCAATTTTTTTTACCAAAAATATGTAGTTACCAAAAATATTTAGAAGAATACGTATCAGACTAAACTGAGGAAAAAAATGTTTTTTTAATATATTTTTTGGGGATATTTATTATAGCAAAAAGTAAAAAATATTGAATTTTTTTCAAAATTGTCGCTCTATTTTTGTTTATAGCACAAAAAATAAAAACCGCAGAGGTGATTAAATACCACCGAAAGAAAGCTCTATTTGTGGGAAAAAGAGGACGTCAATTTTGTTTGGGAGCCACGTTGCAAGACCGCGCAATTGTCAGTTAAAGCGATGCAGTGCCGAATCGCAAAAAGTGACCTGGTCCTTTAGCAACAAAATGGTCCGGGGCTTAAGTGTTAAACTATGTATATGTAAATCCAAAATGATTTTAAAGCTTTGGATAGAGTATAAAATGATTAAAACCATTTAGTTTTTTGTGTGCTTAAAATGTCTTGTTTAAGAGATCTGGGAGATATGTCTTCAACTCAATATTGAAGCCTACAGACTAAAGCCTCGTACACACGGCCGGTTTCCTCTGCAAGAAAACTACTGGGAGAGCTTTTTTCAGAGAAAACCGGTCGTGTGTATGGTTTCTCGTCGGGAAAACTGCCGGGAATCTCAATGAGAAAAATAGAGAACCTGCTCGCTATTTTCTCTTCGGCCGTGCGTGTGTACGAGGCTACATGTTTACCTGTCCCCAGGTAAGCCCGCGCATGCTCAATGAGACTTCGACGCATGCGCGGTAGCTTACAAGGGTAGTGTAGGGTGAAGCAAGATGGTGGTGACGGCATCGAATGTGACGAGCGCATGCTCATCGTAGTCGATGAGGTCACCGCGTTCTTGCCATTCAAAAGAACGGTGGTTCTTTTGAATGGCCGTCTGTATGCACGGCTTTGCAAGAAAAGCTTGCCAGGAATCTCGTCAGGAAAATCAACGTTTTTTCCCTGACGGGATTCCCGGCCGTGTGTACAGGGCTTAAGACTCAGATGCCATTAAAGTTCATATGCATGTAAAGGCAGGCGTCCCAGTACTTTTGGTAATATAGTGTATCTTAGGGGCAGAGATTGCTAATTTCCTAAGGAACTCCTGGCAACCTCTGGATGAACCCTAGGGTTTCTTGGAATCCTGGGTAGGAAAGGCTGCTATAGAACGTTAAAGGGGTTGCAAACCCTCATGTTTTTTCACCTTAATGCATCCTATGCATTAAGGTGAAAAAACTTCTGACACTGACAGGCCCCCTAGCCCCCCCCCCCCCCCCGTTTTAATCACCTGAGCCTATTTGTTCCCTCGGCAGAGACACGCTGTTCCTCTCTGCCCTTGATTGGATATATTGATAGCAGCGCAACCATTGGCTCCCGCTGCTGTCAAACAAATATTATGACGCGGGCGCCGGGGGGGCAGGGCAGAGCCCGGCATTCTGTGTCTATGGACTCGGGAGAGCACCCGCAAGGTAACTCCCCGGGAGAGCGCTTCTCCTAGGGGGTTTACTGTTGCGAGGAGGAGCTGTGAGCACCGTTGGAGGACCCCAGAAGAGGAGGATCGGGCCACACTGCAAAATGAACTGCACAGTGGAGGTAACAAAAAAAAAAAAAAAACAAGGGTTTACAACCACTTTAAGACTATATGACTGCTGGTGTTTTTAGGCAAACTAAGGTTTCCCTATCTATCTCTTCTTGTTAGCATGTCCTGTTGTTGAGTCCTTGTACTTTCAAACCACAAAGTTGACGTGTGATATACAATTAAATGAAGATGCATGTGTTTATATTAATTCCATGGCAGCAAAATCAGATTTTTATCATATGGCACATTGGGCATGTGAAGGTTCTGTACTAAAACAAGGAAAGAGAATATGTTGTATTATTTTGCCATTCTACTTTAGAATGTTACATTTCCAGAAATAAGGAGCTGTCCACACCAGATGGTCAGACTTGCCTGGTGCAATCTTTTGGTTTGTTTTTCTGTTTAGGTTGTTGGTAATTATTTTCACACATCGCTGTGTTTGTATTGGTCATGACGTATTAACATTCACGTATAAGTACAGCTCTTAACTGCAATTTTGCAGTGAAACATAACCAAAGAATCATTTCTCTTACTTACTATTTAAACAGACCACCCAACAAGCTATCCATAATTATTTAGACCAAATAAACATATGTTAAGGGTCACAACTAGAAGTATTGTCCCCCATTCTAATTGTATGGATTTGGTGAGTTTTTGTTGTGTCTGTAAAGGTAATGTTTATATTTAATATTTATTTGCTTCTCTCTTTTTTTGTTTATAAATGAAAAAATGCAATTTTGTATCTAGTACGATGTTAATTTCCATTGCCATAGCTCTGGTTTCTAGGTATTGTGGAAAACATTAGATTTCCAAAGGCCGGGTTCTCACAGGGGAGGCACGACTTCGGGGGCGACTCAGCGGCGCAATCTCAAGACGACTTGAGACGCCCGTCTGAGGCGATTTGCATAATGACTTCTGTATAGAAGTCAATGCAAGTCGCCCCGAGTCGCCCCCAAAAGTAGTACAGGAACCTTTTTCTAAGTCGGAGCGACTCAGGTCACTCCTATTAGAACGGTTCCATAGCACAGACCGGGACGCGACTCCTCAGGCGACCAAGTCGCCTGAGGAGTCGCCCCTATGTGAACCGGGTCTAATGCCGCGTACACACGATCGGAATTTCCGACAACAAATGTTCGATGTGAGCTTTTGGTCGGATATTCCGACCGTGTGTAGGCTCCATCGGAATTTCCGACAACAAATGTTTGAGAGCTGGTTCTCAATTTTTCCGACAACAAAAGTTCTTGTCGGAAATTCTGATCGTGTGTATCCAATTCCGACGCACAAAAATCCTACGCATGCTCAGAATCATTTGGACGCATGCTCAGAATCATTGAACTTAATTTTTCTCGGCTCGTTGTCGTGTTGTACATCACCGCGTTTTTCGCGATCGGAATTTCCGAGCAACATTTGTGCGACCGTGTGTATGCAAGACAAGTTTGAGCCAACATCCATTGGAAAAAAATCCACGGTTTTGTTGTCGGAAATTCCTATAGTGTGTATGAGGCATAACTCTTTAAAAAAACAGTCAAAACTACCTACCACCCATTCTCTAGCACCGAATGTGCCTCTGCAATGCATGGCTGTATGCACTTCAGCACGTCCTTCCCCTCCCTGACCAGGCTATACAAACTTGCTGCAGTTCCTAGATTACTGCTTGAGGAAAGCTTGCTAAACCTCACTATTGTACCTCTTTGAAGAAAATGCTCCTGACAGTTAACCCTTGCCCGTACCCTACTCTATCTAACTTGTGTTTACTGATCCAACTTGATTCCTGGTTATCTGTGTCAACTGCCAGCCTTGGAGTCTGACTCTTATCTTCATTAGTTGTGGCTGATGCCTCCACTGACCGCTGGCTTGTTTCCTGGTTTTCTATGTCTGCTGCCAGTCCTGACCTTTGACTTGTATCCTAGCTATCCATGTCTGCTGCCTATTCTGACCTCTGGTATATATCTGGATTATTCATGACTTCTTCCTGCTCTGACCTCTGGCTTGTATCCAAGTTCTCCATATCCACTGCCTGCCCTGACTTCCAAGTTGTATCCTGGTTACCCATATTCTTTGCGGTCCATCATGTTTAGAGCAGGGTGAACCCAGAGATTGTGACCTGGGGTCAGCATACAGTCCAAACCCCTGTGAAAGGATCCAGTGAAAACTGGTTGGCCCTTAGCCTCCCGGCCTTGGGGAATCCTACATCATCTGCTCTCATGTGGGACCACTATTGGGTACATAAGCAGAGGCATATACAGTGTGGGCCATATCCCACAGTTCCAGCTACCTGTCCCTTTCTGCTTAAAAGTTCTTTGTACGCTCATGAACCAGCTGTCAACTTATATCTTTCAGGTTCACCTTCTACGATCTTGTACAGCGTAGCTAATGGTTGACATCAGCATAGATGTCTCCCTGATAGAAACCATGAAAGGAAAGTTGGAAATCTGAAATATTCACATGTAATTGAAATTGTAGTAGAAGAAATATATATCAAAAAGACTATACTGTACATTCCCAAAAAACGTGTGTTTAGGATTCAGTTAAAAAGTAGGGCCTAGGGAACTGGACAGGTTACAGGAGAGTGTTGGTGACAACATGCTGCTCCTGACAACCCATGCCTTGGATTTTGCAGGAACACAGGATCAATGCCTTCTCTACTGACAGAATGGCGATCTGCCTCGTTTACAAGGGCAGATTTCTGTCCTGGCTCTCTGCCTAATGAACGGCGGGTGCCGTCGGTCATCGCGTCCGCGGTACCCGCAGATCAGCTCCCACTTTGTATAATCACAATGGGAGCAGGTCGCCGGTATTTCGCATGTGTGAAGTGCAGGATCACATACTAGGTATGTGATCCTGCGCAGGAGAGCCGCCTTGCAGCTGTATACAGGGCTGTTGCAAGGATTTTTGACACCCTAGGCGAAACCTAATTTTGCTGCCCCCTGGCTCCACCCCTTTACCCGCCCATGTATACCCACCTTTTTAATGAAGCATCCATCAAATGCAGCCTCACCAGCGCCCATCAATGCAGCCTCACCAACGGCCATCAATGCAGCCTCACCAGCGCCCATTAATGCAGCCTCACCAGCGCCCATTAATGCAGCCTCACCAGCGCCCATCAATGCAGCCTCACCAGCGCCCATTAATGCAGCCTCACCAGCGCCCATCAATGCAGCCTCACCAGCGCCCATCAATGCAGCCTCACCAGCGCCCATCTATGCAGCCTCACCAGGGCCCATCTATGCAGCCTGACCAGTGCCCATCTATGCAGCCTCACCAGTGCCCATCTATGCAGCCTCATCAGTGCCCATCAATGCAGCTTCACCAGTGCCCATCAATGCAGCCTCACCAGTGCCCATCAATGAATGTTTGCTTACTTCCATTATTACGGGAGTCGGGACACAGACAAAGTCTTCCGCTGCGCCTCTGACACTTTGGGGGAGATTTACTAAAAGTTGAACAAGCAAAATCTGGTGTAGATCTGCACAGAACCCAATCAGCTTTCAGGATTTATTGTTAAAGTTTAATTGAACAAGCTGACACTTAGAAGCTGATTGGCTAATAATGCACAGCTGCACCAGATTCTGAGTGCTCCAGTTTTAGTAAATCTCCCCCTATGTGCAAACAGAGCAGCGGCTGCCTGCTGATGCTGAGACTTAGTTGTTTGCTGCGGAGAGAAGAGAGTAGGAAGACCAGTGGCTGGGCGCCCTAGGCAGCAGTGCGCCCTAGGCGGCTGCCTAGTTTGCCAAGTGGTAGCACTGGCCCTGGCTGTATATGTAAGTTATACAGTCGGTCAAAAAAGCAAGGCTTATGTATTAGGGCCAGGGGAACTGGGCAGGTTACATAAGACTGTTGGTGCATTCTGAAAAACCTGCTGCTGACCACCCGTGCCCAGGACTTACCCTTTGTACTGTATTCTTCCCATCCATAATTCTGTTTTTCCAACTATGAACACAAAGAGAACAGCCCATGAATGAAAACTGTGCTGATGGAGCATTATGCACATGTGACTATCCTATCAATGCTTTGCCCCAGGCTATGGAATCTCCATACTATAATTTCCGATCACTGCTGGAAAATATTTGTCAGCCCAGCTGGAGAACTACAGAAAACCCCTACTGCTTTAATCAGCCCAGCGCTGTAAATGCCTTCATTAAATGCACAAACACACCCTACCTGTTTAAAATGTAATGAAGGATCACCAGGAGTGGAACCTTTCATTCATTAGGCTAGTGAGAAAGTAAAAGGTCCTCCCAATGTTATCCTCTTAGCAATGGAAAAATAAAATTACAGGATATTGTTATGACACTCGGTGCACTATAATGGACACAAGGAATTTTCCAGCCTTTGTACCTACTGGCTCATTTTAGAATGATGGAAGGTATGGTTGCATGGGGAAATATATAACTGATTAGCAAGATGTGTGTATGTACACTTTATTGTCAAAAGTATTGGGACACCTGCCTTTACACGCACATGAACTTTAATGGCATCCCAGTCTTAGTCCGTTGGGTTCAATATTGAGTTGGCCCACCCTTTGCAGCTATAACAGCTTCAACTTGTCTGGGAAGGCTGTCCTCAAGGTTTAAGAGTGTGTCTATGGGAATGTTTGACCATTCTTCCAGAAGCACATTTGTAAGGTCAGGCACTGATGTTGGACGAGAAGGCCTAGCTCACAGTCTTTGATCTAATTCATCCCAAAGGTGTTCTATCGGGTTAAGGTCAGGACTCTGTGCAGGCCAGTCAAGTTCCTCCACCCCAAACGCACTCATCCATGTCTTTATGGACCTTGCTTTGTGCACTGATGCGCAGTCTTGTTGGAACAGGAAGGGGCCATCCCCAAACTTGAGAGCCAAGTTGGGAGCATGAAATTGTTCAAAATGTCTTAGTATGCTGACGCCTTAAAGTGTTACTAAACCCAGGGTCCTGCATTCACTATATCTGGTCTCCCACAGTACACAGAACACGGAAATGCAATAGTTTTAGTAAATATTAACTGCTAAATACTTTTTTTCATCAGCAGTATATAGCAGTCTTGTGACTTCTATCAATGTCTGGTTAAAGCTTGTTGGAGGAGTTTTCATTTTCCCCTGATTGTCCTATAAGGTTGCAGAACCCCTGACCCTCTGTCTAGACAGTGCTGATTGGCCCTGTGCTGATCACATGTAGTTTCCCAAGAAAAAAAAAAACTCTCTAGCAATACACACTAAACCGAGCATGTGCAGGCTGTCCCCTAATACTCTGTTCTATCAGGAGATGGATTGGAGTCAGTGGTAGAAGAGGAGGATCAGAGAGACAGGATCACACAGCCTTTATACACAATGCAGAGGATTAACCCCTTAGGTTCCACAGTGGGTATAACAAGCATGCTTTACTGCATATACAGACTGATTTTACTGTTGTGGGTTTAGTAACACTTTAAGAGTTCCCTTAACTGCAACTAAGTCCAACCCCTGAAAAACAACCCCACAACATAATCCCCCCTCCACCAAATGATTAGGAGGGGTAGCCCAATACTTTTGGCACTATGGTGTGGATTAGGGAGTTTGGGGTGGATGGAACTTGACTGCCCTGCACTGAGTCCTGACCTCAAGCCGATAAATTGGAGAGCAGATATTGTGAATGCAGGGTCTTGGGTTTAGTAACACTTTAAGGCTTCAGCATACTAAGACATTTTGAACAATTTCATTCTCCCAAGTTTGGGGATGACCCCTTCCTGTTCCAACAAGACTGCGCATCAGTGCACAAAGCAAGGTCCATAAAGACATGGATGAGTGCGTTTGGGGTGGAGGAACTTGACTGGCCTGCACAGAGTCCTGACCTTAACCCGATAGAACACCTTTGGGATGAATTAGAGCAAAGACTGTGAGCTAGGCCTTCTCGTCCAACATCAGTGCCTGACCTTACAAATGTGCTTCTGGAAGAATGGTCAAACATTCCCATAGACACACTCCTAAACCTTGTGGACAGCCTTCCCAGACGAGTTGAAGCTGTTATAGCTGCAAAGGGTGGGCTAACTCAATATTGAACCCTACGGACTAAGAGTGGGATGCCATTAAAGTTCATGTGTGTGTAAAGGCAGGTGTCCCAATACTTTTGACACTATAGTGTGTGTGTGTATAAATATATATATATACACACAGTATATACAGCACTAGTTCAATTTAGTATAATAGGAGATACGGATGCATGGAGAGTTACATATAGAATATATAGCCAGTGCCCTGCTTTCCCCTCCAAATTTGAAATTTTCTGTACTCTCTGTCCTGGTGGCAACAAATATTAGGTCAAGAAATCAGAGTGAATCACCCCAACAGAGATACAGCCATCATTTTTAAAGTGGCTCTTCTGCCCGCAGTACAAAATAGAAAGAGCTCTGCTTTAAGGTTAAGTTTACACATGCGGTTGGGGGTAAAAAGGCGGTTAAGATGCTTTTTTACTGCCCCTCAATTCCCCCCCCCCCCCATAAGCTGCAAAGGGTGCTGTACACATGCTGTAACCATCATGCCTGCGGCAAGATATATAGTCCCTCCTGTTGCATTTGATGGGCAGTACCGCCTGTTGGACATTTCCCATTGAAGTGATTGGGGCTGTGCCTGCAACTGTGTGCAATGCATGTGGATACAGCACGGTGGTGTAGGCTTTAAGGGATTAAAATAGGCAATCAAGAAGACGTACCGCTCCAAGCTATTGGACTCCAATGGCTGCTCCCGCCCTGTTACTCTAACAGGTGCTGGCTCTGCACTGAATGCATAGGAAGAGGAAAGAGCCCTGGACCGCCGCACTCTGTATAAACGATTTATTGAGTTTCAAAAAATAAATAAAAATCCAAAATGTAATCCATGAATCCAAAAGCAAGCAGAAAACAGACAGTAGACATGCAGGGGTGAATGACTGACGCGTTTCACATCAAAAATTGATGCTTAAAATAGGCAATGGTGGTGACATAGTGCCTTCCAGCAGCCTTTAAAAAGCAATTCACCACGGATCACTCTTCAGAAGGCAGCGCTAATGTAAACAAGCCCTAAATTGGCCACGCACAGAAAGATTTGGAAAGACTAATGCCGCGTACACACGCTCGGAATTTCCGATAACAAATGTCCGATGGGAGCTTGTTGTCGGAAATTCCGACCGTGTGTAGGCTCCATCGGACATTTGCTGTCGGAATTTTCAACAACAAAAATTTGAGAGCTGGTTCTCAAATTTTCCGACAACAAAATCCGTTCTGGTAAATTCCGAGCGTGTGTAGACAATTCCGACGCACAAAATTCCACGCATGCTCTGAATCAAGTACGGGACGGAAGCGCTCGTTCTGGTAAAACTAGCGTTCATAATGGAGATAGCACATTCGTCACGCTGCAAAGAGCAGTAACGGACTGAAAAGCACGCGGCTGAAAAGCGCGAAACGTCGCTCACCAAACTTCTACTAACACGAGATTAGCAGAAGGAGCTCAAAGGGTGGCGCACTTGGTATTGAACGTCCCTTTTATAGTGCCGTCGTACGTGTTGTACGTGACCGCGTTCTTGACATTCGTAATTTCAGACAACATTTGTGTGATCGTGTGTATGCAAGACAAGTTTGAGCCAACATCCGTCGGAAAAAAATCCACGGTTTTGTTGTCGGAATGTCCGATCGTGTTTACGCGGCATTAGATTAGCAAATATGAACAATTAAAATAAAACTCCACTTTTAATTAGATCAGATTACTTAGTGTTCATTTAGAAAATAATAATAAATTGCTACATTTCCCAGTATATTTATAAACAAGAATTGTTTTATAATGTAGACAGAAAAAAGTCCAATATAATAAGACTTCATCTCTTTAATCTATGTTATAAAAACAACAGATAAAAAAAATTATTGACTATTTTCCATTATTGAATATATTCTCAGCTAGCATTCATTTAGGCTCTGGGAAATTTTCACTAATTATTTCAAGAGCCATCGACGGCAGAAAGATGAATCTTCTTCAAACAGTTTAAATTATTGCCTTAGGAAAACATAATTATTGATCAGTTGTGCTGTTTAAATCATGAGTTCGGTGATATTGGTAAATTAATGCCATCGCCTGACATAAACGGAGGAATTATATCTGATCGTTCCACTACTATTTCATACAGCCAGTCATTTATCTAATTGAGTTGATTGAATAAGTACTGAATGCTGCTAATGTAAATTATGTGTATTAAAGCCTGCTTATGCGGGAGAGACAAAAACAGGCAATAATGCCAAGTCATCAGTTTATTTAAAAGGCAACGGCAACCAAAATGTATGCCTCTGTTTTGGGTGAAGTTGGGTAAGATTGAATTTATTCACGTGTCTTCTGGGATGGGTGACCCTGACAGCATGATCAAAAAGTCAGGTGTACTGTGGAGTATCTGCCAGAGGTCCCAGAACACAGTGGGCACCCTCTAGTTTGGCCTTTCTTAATCTTTTATCCAAACCCATGAACTTATTTTTGGGTCTCAGAAAACCCTGCTAAAACCAATTTGTGGGGGGTTAGTAGTAAAATGCCCCTTATATTGCTGGCCAGTAGAAAGAATGCCACCGTTACAGACAGCTAAAAAGATCATTGGTGTCATGTAAGCAGGTGGAAGTACCCCTTTTAGAAAAAACACTCCCCTGATAATGTTGTAGGTGAAGTGTGGTACCCCTTTATATTTTGGTGTTGGTCGGGCTCTGGGCAGAAGGCGGATGGGACTTGGCTACCTCTGACTTACAGCATGTAGGTTTGTAGCCAGGAAAAATTATAGGCCTGCTGGGCCTAGACCCAGGGAAGAGACTCCATGTGAGGACGTATTGCTGGGGGACTCATGAAAGAGCATTTGGAAAGATGGTTGGACTTTAATATTTCAGGTTGGTGGCACTGAAGTGTTCTACACGGTTATGCCCTGTACACACGATCAAGCTTTTGCCTGGCGAAAAGCACATCGGAATTCCGACGAAATTCCATCGGAGAACAATAGAACATGTAGGTTTGTAGCCAGGAAAATTTATAGGCCTGCTGGGCCTAGACCCAGGGAAGAGACTCCATGTTCTATATTTATATTCCGATGGAATTCATCGGAAATTCTCCAATGGGGCACACACACGGTAGGAATTTCCGAAGTAAAAAGTCAGTCGGACTTTTTCTATCGGAAATTCCTATCGTGTGTACAAGGCATAACTGTGAAGTTGTGTGCCAAGGTATTAATCTGAAGATTTAAAATAACTAATTGAAGCAGCACCCTGTGTGGACATACTTTAATTAAGAAGGTGGGCTTTGTGCCGGAAAACTGTAAGTGTAGTGACGAGAGTAGGTTTCAGACTGTCAGTGTTTGGGTATGGGGAGCCCAAGAGCAGGGGTACACACCTTGGATAAGAATACTCAGGAGGTGAATCCAGCACAGTTTTCAAAAACGTGGTACAAAAGGAAAAGTCCAATCATCAAAGTCAAACGTAGCAGAAGGTCCGGGCAGGCAGCAAAGGGTCAGAATCAATAAACGTAGCAAAGGTCAGGTAGCCCTATCATAAGGCAAGGCCCAGGTACACACTGTAGGTAGCTCTAAAACAACTGAGTACTCTCTCTTTGGAACCTCGCAGCTTTATAGTGATTAAACAGGAAAATGACCTCCGGAGGGTGTGGTGGAAGTGATGCAATTGCTGTCTATAACAGGAAGCACTTCGGTGCTGCCATCTTGATATGAGGATGCCATCAGACATGTGCTAGAGGCCTCACTATACTCACACGGGGGTGCCACAGGACACAGGCCACCAAAAAGGGTACCAAGGACTGAAATTCTGCAAATGCGAGGACCCCTGCGGTTGGTATAGGTAGGTTGTGACGGTGACCCAAAGTAAGTGAGACACAAAATGATGGAGTAACCTTCCCCGAACCGGTATGTGTGCAACCTATCTGATGAAGAAGCTTGGCGAAGCCCCTGGCCAGCTTGATGGGAACCAGCAGCTAGTCCACCATGCCAACACTCATGCCACTGGCTCTGCCAAGTGGCATTAGCCTCAGAATTATGCAGGCACCATCACATGGGAGCCCCATCTCAAGGAATCCCTAACAACCTCTGGAGGAGCCCTAGGAGGTTCCATGGAACCCTGGTTGAGAAAGGTTGCTCTAGCACAGCCTTTCTCAAACTTTTTTATCTGAAACAAACCCTTGTCATGGGAATCCCCTGCTAAATCACATTCATTGGGGGCCAGTGGAAAAAATCCATCTTACATGGATGGCTAGTAGGAAAAACGCATCCTTTACAGTGATGATCAGAATGTAACCCTTATACCTAGACAGCTAAAATGATCATTGGAATCAATTAGCTGACTCTGCCAAGTGTTTTTGGACCTTGAACTACGCATGCACCATCAAATTTGCCACAGCTCAAAGAGTCCCTCGCAACCTTTTGCAGAACCCTAGTTGAGAGTGGCTGATCTAGTTGGTTTTACCAAGACATACAAAGAGAAACCATTAGGGCCAGTATCAATGAGTTTTGGGCTTTGAGGATGAGTATTATTTTCAGCTTAAATTTGAGAAATTTTTTAGATCATTCAGATGTCATTGACAGGTAGATTTGACCTGTGGTTCACTGTCTTCTGACCTGCATTTGACCAGCTGCTTTTGTGTTCCCATAGACAGGAGCTTCTTGTAATAAAGACCGGGCACTGCTTGTACAGGGTGACTGGTCTTGTCTTTGCCCCTCCTGTAGATTTATGTAGGCAGTGTGTAGTGGATGGAGCTTCCAGGTCCCTCCCACAGCTTTGCTCCTTGCACAGGCTATGTAAAGCACAGGTAATATCTGGGTTTGCAAATAAATTTGGTACACACATAGTGGATTTAAATTATTTGTGGCTATTGAGGAATACATTTAAATGATAGTTTTTATGTCCAGAGTTCAGCTTTAACCATTATCTGGCCCCACAGGCTTCTGAAAAGCAGTGAGGATGGTGTGGGTGATATACTCATACTCCATGCCTCTCAAAATATGTTTAGGGTGGGGCCCTTCTTTTTTTAAAAGACTTCTGAAAATAATAGATTTTGGCTGTTTTGCTTATCAAACAGCTTTAGTTATTTTTAAGTACTGCTGTAAAATTAAGATTTTTTTTTTTTTACACATAATGTATAAATTTCATTTTATATATTTTTAGAAAGAAAAGTACTCAGTTTTAATATAACTTTTCATTGAGGGAACTCTCATCCTGTTTAACCAAACTTTTTCCGTAGTACTGTATATGTAACACTGCTGTTAGGGTTTACACAAACTTTGAAGTATATTTAAAGCCAAAACTTTTTTATTATTTTTGGATGAAATAAAGAATGGTTAAAGCCCTTCTCATTTCTTTTCTATCTACTGTACTGTATTTCTTGGGAAGATTTTCCTTCAAATTATGTCCCAAAAACACCCCCCTCTTAGACACTGGAACAAGTTTCCAGACTTTAAGATTTCCCCTCTGTTACCGATCTGGGGAAAACTAACATTTTGGGACTTGATTCTATCCACTCTAACCCTGCCACTCTAGACACTTTCCCACAAATGCCATTGTAACGACACCCCGAGTATGAAAGGGGTTAAAGTAGTTTAGGACATTCCAAAGGCAGCTACCGAACACTCCAATCAGCCGAACAAGAAACCCATACGAATAATTCTCCCCCAAGTACGAGACGAGGCTCTGTATTGAGAGTCAAGCAGGAATCAGACTCTTTATTAGAACCAGAATGCAAGTCTTATATACAGTTAAAGAGGAGGTAACCAGAAACACAAATTAACCACTTAAGCCCCGGACCATTTGGTAGCTAAAGGACCAGAGGTGAATTCAGAATTTTGCACTGCGCTGCTTTAACTGTAAATTGTGCGGACATGCAATGTTGTACCCAAACGAAATTTGCGTCCTTTTCTTCCCACAAATAGAGCTTTCTTTTAATGGTATTTGATTGCCTCTGCGATTTTTATTTATGTTTGGGGATTCAACATAATTTTCTTGCAAAAAAAAATGTTTTCATGTAAACAAAAAGTGTCAAAAAGGGCTTTGTCTTCAAGTGGTTAGAAGAGTGGATGTAAGCTTCCTAATGTTGTGTATAAAATGCCAGAACAGTTCAAAACCCCCCCAAATGACCCCATTTTGGAAAGTAGACACCCCAAGCTATATACTGAGAGGCATGTCGAGTCCATGGAATATTTTATATGTTGACACAAGTTGCGAAAAAAATACAATTTTTTTTTTTTTTTTGCACAAAGTTGTCACTAAATGATATATTGCTCACACATGCCATGGTTATATGTGGAATTGCACCCCAAAATACATTCTGCTGCTTCTCCTGAGTACGGGGATACCACATGTGTGGGACTTTTTGGGAGCCTAGCCACATACGGGACCCCGGAAACCAATCACCGCCTTCAGGATTTCTAAGGGCGCAAATTTTTGATTTCACTCCTCACTACCTATCACAGTTTTGAAGGCCATAAAATGCCAAAATAGCACAAAACCCCCCCAAATGACCCCATTTTGGAAAGTAGACACCCCAAGCTGTTTTCTGAGAGGCATGGTGAGTATTTTACAGCTCTCATTTGTTTTTGAAAATGAAGAAAGAACATTTTTTTTTTTCTTTTTTTTTTCAATTTTCAAAACTTTGTGACAAAAAGCGAGATCTGCAAAATACTCACAATACCTCTCAGCAAATAGCTTGGGGTGTCTACTTTCCAAAATGGGGTCATTTGGGGGGGTTTGTGCCATCTGGGCATTCCATGGCCTCCGAAACTGTGATAGGCAGTGAGAAGTGAAATCAAAAATTGACACCCTTAGAAAGCCTGAAGGCGGTGCTTGGTTTTTGGGGTCCCGTACGCGGCTAGGCTCCCAAAAAGTCTCACACATGTGGTATCCCCGTACTCAGGAGAAGCAACAGAATGTATTTTGGGGTGTAATTCCACATATGCCCATGGCATGTTTGAGCAATATATCATTTAGTGACAACTTTGTGCAAAAAAAAAAAAAAAATTGTATTTTTTCCGCAACTTGTGTCAACATATAAAATATTCCATGGACTCGACATGCCTCTCAGTATATAGCTTGGGGTGTCTACTTTCCAAAATGGGGTCATTTGGGGGGGTTTTGAACTGTTCTGGCATTTTATACACAACATTAGGAAGCTTACATCCACTCTTCTAACCACTTGAAGACAAAGCCCTTTTTGACACTTTTTGTTTACATGAAAACATATTTTTTTTGCAAGAAAATTATGTTGAATCCCCAAACATTATATATATTTTTAAAGCAAAGGCCCTACAGAATAAAATGGTGGGTGTTGCATTTTTTTTTTCTACACAGTATTTGCGCAGCGATTTTTCAAACGCATTTTTTTGGGAAAAAATACACTTTTTTTAATTTTAATGCACTAAAACACACTATATTGCCCAAATGTTTGATGAAATAAAAAAGATGATCTTAGGCCGAGTACATAGATACCAAACACGACATGCTTTAAAATTTCGCACAAACGCGCATTGGCGACAAACTACATACATTTTTAAAAGCCTTTAAAAGCATTTACAGGTTACCCCGTTAGATTTACAGAGGAGGTCTACTGCTAAAATTACTGCCCTCGATCTGACCTTCGCGGTGATACCTCACATGCATGGTGCAATTGCTGTTTACATATGACGCCAGACCGACGCTTGCGTTCGCCATTGGGCAAGAGCAGGGCAGGACAGGGGTGCTTTTTTTTTTTTTTTTTTTTTATTATTAATTTTGCTTTTTTATTTTATTTTTAAACTGTTGCTTCCATATTTATTTATTTTTTATCACTTTTATTGTTATCTCAGGGAATGTAAATATCCCCTATGATAGCAATAGGTAATGACAGGTACTCTTTTTTGAAAAAACTGGGGTCTATTGGACCCTAGATCTTTCCTCTGCCCTCAAAGCATCTGACCACACCAAGATCGGTGTGATAAAATGCTTTCCCAATTTCCCAATGGCGCTTTTTATATCCGGGGGGGGGACGACATTCCCTCCCACTGCTTGTAAAAGCAGTCCAGAGGCTAATTAGCCACTAGGATTGCTTTTACATGAAAGCCGGCCGCTGGCTGAAAAGAATGATACCAAGATGATACCTAAACCCGCAGGCATCATTCTGGTATAAACATTCAAAGTCCAGCAACATACCAGTAGTTGCTGGTCCTTGTTGGACATGTATTGTAATCTTTTTTTTCATGCAGCCTGTTGGCTGAACGAAAAAAAAAGATTGATCGGTGGGTATGCCCACCATTAGAATACCGCCCTTCATCCACCCACTTCTAATGATGGGCATACATGCACCATTTATATATGCCGAAGCATGGGGGCATCTTCTCGCAAAAGTTATGCCGCATACACATGGTCAGACTTTTCCACGGGCAAGCCTCCGTCGGAATTTCGACCGTATATACGTGGCATTAGGAGCAAAATCGCTCCTCCGCTCCTGCTGCCCCAATGCTTCGGCATATATGCTTTTTTTTTTAACTGTGGTGGTGAAATTGCCTCCTACAGCACTGGAGTCGCAGGGATCAGGCCTGTCTCTGCGAACGCTGCAGTTATGTGTGTTGTGTTTTGTAAGTGACAGTGATCGATCGATACTGCACTTCGGTGGCCTGGGCTGGACGGAGGGGCAAAACGCAGGTGGGGATGCTAGTATAGATCTGATCAGATCAGATATTGAGCTGATCAGATACTATACCACTAAGGGGGGTGTATGCTTCACGTGTGGGTGTTAGCGCTACTGGCACTAACCTGACGCTGCCTGGGGTGTGACGCAGACCCTCTCTGACGCTAAAACCTAACTGATATCACCCGCCGGGCGATCAGGGGGTTAAACCTTTATTGGGTTATATACGGCGGGTGCCCTGACACTATAAAAAGCAAACTAACTAACCAGCGTCACCCGTAACACTTATATGATGATCACTGGTGAAAGGGTTAACTAGGGGCAATTAGGGGGTTAAAACCTTTATTAGGTAATATATGGGGGTACCTGACGCTATATAAAAACCTGACGGCGAACCTAAAAAAAAATTACTGGCTACCTATCGGCATCACCGACACTAAGACAACGATCATAAAAACGATTGCTTAGCGACAGTGGTGATAGGGGGTGAAAGGGTTACCTGGGGGGCGATCAGGGGGTTAAACCTTTATTAGATAATATATGGGGGTACCTGACGCTATAAAAACCTGCGGCGAACCTAAAAAAATTTACTGGCTACCGATCAGCATCGCCGACGCTAAGACATCGATCAGAAAAATTATCGCTTAGTGACAGTGGTGATAGGGGGTGAAAGGGTTACCTGGGGGGGCGATCAAGGGGGTTAAACCTTTATTAGGTAATATATGGGGGTACCCGACGCTATAAAAACCTGCGGCAAACCTAAAAAAAATTACTGGCTACGATCAGCATCACCGACGCTAAGACATCGATCAGAAAAATGATCGCATAGCCACGGCGGTGCTAGGGGGTGAAAGGGTTACCTGGGGGTGATCAAGGGGGTTAAACCTTTATTAGGTAATATATGGGGGTACCCGACGCTATAAAAACCTGCGGCGAACCTAAAAAAAATTACTGGCTACCGATCAGCATCGCCGACGCTAAGACATCGATCAGAAAAATTATAACTTAGTGACAGTGGTGATAGGGGGTGAAAGGGTTACCTGGGGGGCGATCAAGGGGGTTAAACCTTCATTAGGTAATATATGGGGGTACCCGACGCTATAAAAACCTGCGGTGAACCTAAAAAAAATTACTGGCTACCGATCAGCATCACCGACGCTAAGACATCGATCAGAAAAATGATTGCTTAGTGACAGTGGTGATAGGGGGTGAAAGGGTTATCTGGGGGGTGATCAGGGGGTTAAACCTTTATTAGGGGGGGTTAGGGGGCTACACTGGACCTAAAACTAAATGTAGTGACACTTTTACAGTCACAAATGTCACTGATTGCAGTGATCACTAAATAAATGGTCATTGCAATCAGTGACACTGTGACTGGGGGCTGGGGGGGGCTGGGGGTGATCTGGGGGTGTCTGGGGGGGCCTGGGGGGGCGATTTATGTGCCTATGTGTCCTGGTGTCAGTGTGCTGTTTTGTGTACTAACCTGCATCTTCTCCTGTACGGAGCTCGGTATATGTGAGCGCCCCAGGAGAGATGACATCACTTCCTCCTTCCTGGCAGGCAGGGGAAGCTCTCTCATTCGCTGGGAGCGATCGAGAGGGGGTGGCCGGAATCGAACGGCCGTCCCCTCATGCCGGATCGCTCCCGAAGGTAAAACGACCGCTCACTGTAAAGAAGGGGGGTCCGATCGGACCCCCCAACTATACAAAGGCAATCACGTACATATACGTGATTCTGCCTGTCGGTGCCATTCTGCTGATGTATATTTACAGTGGGCGGTCGTTAAGTGGTTAACATGAGCTAATAACTAATCCCTTACTGTGACTCAGAAACTACAATACACATTATCATACATATTAACACAGAACTCTTTCATACAATTGCAGAATTAGCACAGACAACAATGGCTGAAAGAGAAGCCACACTAGACTCATTTACATTATAACAGACAACAGACAGTCAGGTGGCTGGAGTTGACATCAGCACCTCCTAACAGTATGTATCCCAACAGTATGAATCAGTCACTCTTTCTAATATGACATATACAGGGTTCCCAGAGTCTGTATCTTGGGGGGACATGGACCTGAATCCAAAGTAACACCACCTCAAGGGTCCCCAGGCATACAGCTTACAAAGAGCACCGTTCCCCCAAATGCCAGGGCCCATGATCTGTAGGCAAGAGGCTAGGCTTCAGTCCTCTCCAAAAGCCTCTGAGTCTGTCACAGCCATTATGGTAAATATAGCCTTACTTCTGACGAGATACATAATTTATGAGCACCTATAGTAGATGAAGGTTAAGTATGTTTCTTTCTGTGATCTCTTGATTTTTATTTTATTAAACCAAGTAAGCCTGTTTGTATTTTCTTTATGGTCATTACACTTTTGATAATGTAATTTGTACAGCAGGGAAGATTGCATTCATTATCTCAGGTCATTACATTAAAGTCTTAAATAATGTGAATTATGAAAAATGCAATACATATCAAACGGGGCTGCTGGAAAGGCTTCAGATTATTCAAGAGTAAAGAGAGGAATTATTGGGCAATTTCTGTGTGACAGGAGTTATGTGGTTTACATCAACCATGGACATTCTCAAGCCATCTTGCGGGTGAATATTCACCATGCATGCATTGCTAATAGGAATATACCTGGTTGTCTTACATTAAAGGGAAACAAACATATTTTCAGTACTTATTTTAAATTATTATTGTATAAGCTGTATCCTGATGTAGCCAGGTGCTGTACTACAGAAACATGGAGAAGGAGACATTGCCCCTTTAAAAGGCAGTTTTTCTTTCACTTCCTACTGTTATCCTGGATGTTTTGATGCACTCCTCCAGTTAGCAGGGGGAGAGCTATAGCCAGGAAAGCCTATAGAATTCTATGCAGAACGCTGAAGATCTTGGGGATTGAAGTCAACCATAGAGTCTGACTCATGGAGCCTAACACTACGGTAGTGAGGGAGTGGTTAAATAGCTTTTACTGGA
Organism: Rana muscosa; assembly: GCA_029206835.1. NCBI lineage: Eukaryota > Metazoa > Chordata > Amphibia > Anura > Ranidae > Rana > Rana muscosa. Next base: position 349,950,353 of record CM055120.1, read on the forward strand.
CTGCACTAAAAACTTCTTCCTCTTGATAGCACAGGAGTCCATGTTATGCCCCGTACACACGATCGGAAATTCTGACAGAAAGTCCAATTTGAGCTTTTGAACGGAAATTCCGACCGTGTGTAGGCTCCAATGGACTTTTGCTGTCGGAATTTCCGCCAACAAAAGTTTGAGAGCTGGTTCTCAAATTTTCAGATGGAAAATCCGATCGTCTGTAGCAATTCCGACGCGCAAAATTCTGACGCATGCTCAAAAACAATTTGATGCATGCTCGGAAACGTTGAACTTCATTTTCTCGGCTCGTCGTAGTGGTGTATGTCACCGCGTTCTTGACGGTCGAAAGTTCAGAGAACTTTTGTGTGACCGCGTGTATGCAAGCCAAGCTTGAGCGGAATTCCGTCGGAAAAACCATCCAAGGTTTTTCCGACGGAAAATCCGATCGTGTGTACGCGGCATTAGAATATCAGCCTGCATACACGCATCTCTGCAGGAGACCAAACTGGTGGGGACTAGAACTTCAGGCCTGATAGCGGAGACCCTCCAGTGTCCCCTATGGAGCGGCGGATAGCTGACATCTGCCTCTCTCCGATCTGATCCTGTCCGCAAAGTCCAGACGGATGGTGGTCCTATTTTCCATCTGTCTGGTGGATCGGATATGATCGGATGAAAATGTACAGGCAGTTTGTTTTCACCTAATTTCCCCATAGAGGAGAGCGGGACTGAGTCCATTGCCGCTCTGTATAGTGAGCGGAGTTGGACCTTTCATCCGCCTGCTCAGCGGGAATCAGCGGAGCCATCCCCCCGCTGAGCAAGTGGATTCCGTTCCACGGAGGCGCCCGTGTAAAAGGGCCTAAATCTAATTGTACCACAAAACTTGCACTATGTGATTAAACACGTGTGTCTCTCCTCTGTAGCCACAGTTCAGAAGATGTGAAACACCTAAACAAACATATGCATCTTATACCACAACGCATACAGTGTGTGTCCCATATATATCAAATAAGACTAAGAAATATAAAGGTGAAAAATCAATCAGTCCCCAAAAAACTGTTCCAAAAACAAAAGACAGTTCATTCCATAGTAAACCTTCTTCATAAAAGTTCTCCATGCTCAATAATTCATGAAGTGTTGAAGTGTTTCAAAAATATCAAATGTTTCAAAAACAAAGACAGCTCATTCCATAATGCACCTTCTTCATAAAAGTGCTCTGTGCTCAATAATTCATAAATAAAGTGCTAAAGTGCTCCAAAAATGTCATGCTGTGAGTGTAGCACACACCCCTCTCTTGCCCCTTCACACCAGAGAGATTGGACCCCTAGCTTTCCAGCATAAGAATCTAACACTCTTTGATCTGGTGAGGGTGTGCTCAAAGAATCTCCTCTCTAACTCGCCACATAACTTACTGGGTCGGTGACGTCACCTGGAGCGGTGCCACCAGGTGACGTCACCAGGTGGCTCTGCCCCTTACCTATTGAAGAACTGTCAGATGGCGGAGCAGGCAGTTGGCGGTTAGCCTTCGTCACGCCTGGTGGGGTGAGCACCATGATTGACGATGGATCTGCATCGGGGGACATTGTTAATTTAAGGAATTGTCAAAAACGGTGTGTGTGTTTTTATTTCTTTTTGACACTTATTTTTGGTGAATGAGTAGGGGTACAATATACCCCATACTCATTTGCATAGGGGGGCAGGATCTGGGGGCCCGCTTGTTAAAGGGAGCTTCCAGACTCTGATAAGCTTTCTGCTCGCAAACCCCCACAACCACCACCAAGGGTTGTGGGGAAGAGGCCCTTGTCCCGATCAACATGGGGAAAAGGTGCTTTGGGGTGGGGGGGGGGCAGAGCATGTTGGGGGCATGTGGCCTGGTATGGTTCAGAAGGGGGGGCGCTCGCTCGACCCCTCCCCTTTCATGGCCTGTCGGGCTGCATGCTCGGATAAGGGTTTGGTATGGATTTTGGGGGTGGACCCCACACTTTTTTTTTAAATGTTGACGTGGGGGTCAATCCATACCAATGCCTCCGATAGGTATGCGCATGCACAGTAACCAGCGTCACTCCAGCTCATATGTTGATCAGCTGGCGTGAAGTCAACATGGCGCATGCGCAGATCATCTGAGGCAGTATTCGACAATCTGCTAAATTCAGAGGGAGAATGTAATTGTTAGATTCTGCCTCGCTATTGCGCGACGGGTTGTGGTTGTCTTGAAGGGGGGTTCCTGTGTGTGTTTTAACCCGCCCTTAGACACAGCCAAATCACGTTGTTTATCACACTGAACCCGCTGTGCAACAGACAAAGAACACAGCGTTCAATACAGGCAAAACCTGCCCCGCAACAGCGAGGCAGAATCTGACAAGTACGTTCTCCCTTCGCTGTTTGCATAGTGTTGGATAATGCCTCTGACGATGTGCGCATGTGCTGTGTTGATGTTACGCCAGCTGATCAACATATCAGATGAAGTAATCTGAGGCATTTTTGACATGGAGCATTTCTCGATAGAACACCGGCAATGTTTTTTTTCATTCAGCTGTCAGCGGGGAAGCCCGCTGACAGATGCTGACTTATCTGTTGTTTGCGACACAGCAGCCGGCTTACCGGCCGTCTCCTTAACAACCAGCAGCCATTCGCCGAACACGCGAGCATGCGATATTCGGGACAAACTTATGCTTGGCCTGAACTGCTCGCCTAACGCTAGTCTTTACTAATATGTTTGGTGCATAGGTGTGCACAGCCTATTGCATTGGGGTGTGCACACCAAAGCTCAAACACATGTGTGTATACACATATATATATATATATATATATATATATATATATATATAGGTATATAAATGTAGGGTGAGTCACCTTCTGTGTCTCCAACTAAACAGAGACTGTATCAATGATGGTTCATCCACCTTGAATCCTTCAATACCAAAAAGGAAGGATACAATCTCCAAGTGCAATGTCCTTTAATTCCAAAAGTACAGTTACATACACAAGTATAAATGGCAGTAGCGACTGTACAGTTTCAAGTATCCCTGCTCTTCATCAAGCTGTCAGCAACTATATTAAGCACAGATCCATCTTATATACTCACACAAGAGGCAATCAACACATGTGAAACACAAATGGTAATTTATCCACCAATCAGCACTTTTTTTTTAAACTCAAGTTTATTGAGGATTTTACATATGTAACAGGGTACAAAGCAAACATTGAATAACATACTTTTATACATGTGACAGTCAGGTTATTACATCAATGGAGGGTTCACCAAGGGTTGGGAGTCAGCTATGTGGAAGTTCATTCATGGGGGGTATGCATTTAGGATGTTTGAGCCAAAGGTCCCAGTTCTTTTGGAATCTAGGAAGTTGTAGGTAGGCTTTGGCATGCATAAATTCCATTAGACAGTGGTTATTCAAGAGGGCAGTTTTTTCCGTGCTAGAGGGGGAGTTGGGGGATTTCCAATTTTTGGCAATAGCCAAGCGTGTTGCAATAAGCACATGGGAGATGATCGTATGTGACGAGCAAGGCCATAGGTCCATGTCTAGGCCTAATAGTACCATTTGCGGTGTCAGGGGTACAGGATCCGGTAGAATGGAAAGGAGGAGTTTCGAGAGAATAGTCCACAATGTGGTGAGGGTTGGGCAGTCCCACCATATGTGAAGTGGGGTTCCTGGGGAGCCACAATTTCTCCAGCAGAGATTATTTGAATTAGGGTAGATCTGGGCAAGTTTAGATGGTGTAAGGTACCAGTTGTGGAATCATTTTTGGACAGTTTCCCGGTGGAGGAGACATCTGGAGATTTTTAGAGGCGCTTGTAAAGAGCGATGCCACTGTTGGGAAGTGTAGGAACAGTGTAACTTTTGCTCCCATTATAGCATCGTTGGTGATTTAGAGGTGTGGCCGATGTCGGTGAGAAGTTTGTAGCAAAAGGAGATTCCGCGTTGTCAAGGTGTTTTGAGGGTGTAGAATGTGATTATTTGCCATGGCAGTAGGTCATCAGTCCATTGTGTTTTAGAGAGGATCGAGCGCGTCCTGAGGTATTTGAAAAAATATTTGTGTCCAATGTGGTAACTGGTTTGTAATTTTTGGAAGGACATGAGTGAGGGTGGAGCCTTGGTATAGGAGTCTAATGTTGGAGATGCCTTTGCTGATCCATTTAGAGACGTTGGGGGTGAGAATGTGGAGGGCTTCCAGTGGTATTTGCTTAAGTAGACATAGTGGAATACCTTGAGAGGATTGTATGGTGGCTTTCCATATCCTGATGGTAGCGTTAATAGTGTCAAGGTATGAGTGAGTCCCTGGATTTTGCAGAAGAAGGGCACAGAGAGTTAGTTTAGGATGGGGCATTAGTGCTGCTTTTTCTCTTTGAATATTTTATTGTATTTTGTAAGATGCAATGAATTACAATAAATCATCATTGTAAGAAACTAGTTTTAAGCATAAATTTAAACATATACCAGAGAGTTTCTCGTGAAAATAAAAGTTAATCAATTATAGTACAGGTTGTGTTGTTTATCGATTGTATATAACAAAAAGTAGAAAAAAAATGTTACATATTAGAATATTTCTATTAAGTATAAAATAAAATAAGATACACAGAGTAATAAATGAAGTGAATAATAAATATTAGGTTAATAAGCCGGAATAAATATGAAAGTTAAATACTATAAACAAAACGTGATAAGATAGGGGGTTAGAGATAGAATAGTATTTTAGAATATGATTGAGTAATGGGGCATATTAGTCTGCAATCAGGGCCATGGTCCGGCTATGTGGCTTGGTGTATCCTGAAAGAATAAATTAACACATTTTCTTCCCCTATTTATACTATAAATAATGTAGGGGGGGGGGGGGAGAAAGGGGATAGTTATAAGGAGAGGGGGAAAAAGGAAACAACGTCCAGAGAATTATATCATGTGGTATAATAGGAATCATGGAACAAAACATTACAGTGTTTATCATATTTTAATTCTTTCTCAATAATGTATTTGTACCCCCTGGAATATAATGATCTATCCATGGTTGCCATACAGATTCAAATTTTGGGATTTTGTAGTGCTGCTTTTTCTATTTAAAGCCAAGTGGTTTGCTGCTTAGGGTTCCACCAGACTCTGGCTTGATCAAGTATGGTTGCTTTGTAATAGGCTATTAAGTATGGTGCTCCCATCCCTCCAGATGTGACCAGTTTGCACAGAGTGCTGCTCTTAAGACGGGATCGTTTTTCACATATGAAGGTTGTAGTGATAGATTGTAGCTGCAGCAATTGTTGTTTGAGAAAGGGTGTCGGCAGAGTCCGGAATGTATACAAGGCATGGGGTAGAAGATACATTTTGGTGAGAGAAATTCTTTCTGCCCAAGAGGCAGTGGTATGTCGGAGGTCTTGCACAGTTTTCTGGAGCTTGGCTACAAGACTATTAAAGTTGGTGGAGCGTAAGTGGGTTGAGGGTGTGGTTAATTGTATGCCCAGGTACGTGAATATGGAGTTGGGGGCCCATGAGAAAGATATGTGGTTGAAAATATCAGTTTTGGTGCTTTGGTCTAGTCCTACACTGAGCATGCTGGATTTGGAAAAATGTATTTTATATAGTGAGGCCTTGCTGAATGCGTCTAAGGTGTGATGTAGAGCAGGGAGTGAGTTGGTAGGGTCAGTCAGGGAGATGATGACATTGTCTGCGTACAGGCCTATCTTGTGATTTTCATCTGTGATTGATATCCCTGAAATGAGTGGGTTGTGTCTAATTGATTGGGCCAGGGGTTCCATGACAAGGGCGAAACTCAAGGGTGAGAGTGGACACCCTTGACGTGTCCCATTAGAGATGCGAAAGGGGTCCGAGAGTAGTCCAGACTCCAGAGGTCATTACTCTAGCGCTGGGCAAGGAGTAGAGGGAGAGTATAGCTTGCAGGATGGTCCCTGAGAAACCAAATTTCCCAAGGACTGCCTGCAGGTAGGACCAGTCTAATCTATTGAACGCCTTCTCTGCATCAAGAGAGATGAGCAGAGAAGGCGTTGTATCAAGTCTATGAATCTGCGGGTACCGTCCGACGCTTGTCTGCCAGCCACAAAACCCACTTGGTCAATATGCACAAGTTGTGGAATGATGTATGAAAGTCGCGTGGCCAAGATTTTGGTGTATAGCTTGGTGTCAGTGTTTAGCAGGGAGAGTAGAGGTCTGTAGCTGGCAGGCTCATCGGCCAGTTTGCCCGGCTTTGGGATAGTGACAATAGTGGCTTGGAGGGATTCTGGTGGGATGGAGCTGGCGGTGAAGTTGAAGGAGCGGCATAGATGGGGGGTAAGAAGCTTAGAGAATGTTTTGTAGTACTCATTGCAGAACCCGTCAGGGCCTGGGGCTTTATGAAGAGGTAGGGTGGCAATGGTTGTTTCCACTTCCGTGAGGGAGAAAGGGGTGGACAGTTGGAGTAGTTGGTCTTGTGAGAGTGAGGAGAGATGAATGTCTTTGAGAAAGTTAGTAATGTCGGTAGAGGAGGGTGGTGGAGCAAGGTTGGAGCTGGTAAGGTTGTAGAGTTTAGAGTAGTAAAGACTAAATTGGTCCGCAATGTCCTTAGGGTTGGTGTGTTTTTTGCCGCTGTGGTCGGTAAGGTACGGTATTTTAGTTTGTATGATTTTGCGTTTAAGTTGTCTAACTAGGTATGCCCCAGGTTTGTTGTGTTGGGAGTAGGATTGTAGTCGGAGACGTTTAAGGTGGAAATCAAAGTTTGCGTGTAGGTGGTCACTGAGGGCCTGTCTATCTGTGTGCAGTTCATAACTGAGTAGTGGGGAAGGGTGAGGTTTGTTGGCCCACTCGAGCAAGCGTATTTGTTCTAGGAGTTTGTTCGTAGTGGCATTGTGTTGTTTTTTCTCATGGGCTCCCAACTTAATCAGGAGGCCTCTTATGCAAGCATTGTGGGAGTTTCAAAGTGTGGTGGGGTTGTCAACTGACCTGGTGTTGGTTGTGAAGTACTGTTGCAGCTCGGATGAGATCTGTTTTTGATATAAGGGACATGGGATAATGAAGGTGTTGAGTCTCCAAGTGGTAAAAATTTTATTGGTACGAGCTGGAAATAGTCTCATTGATATGGGTGCATGGTAAGACCACATAATAAGTCCAATTTTAGACTCCTGTACCATTTGCAGGGTATGTTTGTCAGTCAAGAACAGATCTATCCGAGAATAAGTGTTTTGTGTGTGAGAGAAGAAGGTGTAATCTCTTTCAGTGCCGTGTAGGCATCTCCAGGGGTCGTATAAGTCCTCCGAGTGGAGCAGGGAAGAGAGTGAGGTGGAACGTTTAAGGGTAGGATTAGAAGTGTCTAGTGAGGCATCAACAATTTGGTTGAAGTCACCGCAGATAACTAAGGGGCCCTGTCTGAAAGGCTCCCGCTTCTTTAGAATGGTCTTGTAGAAGCGGTGTTGTTTGGTGTTAGGGGAGTAAATGTTAGAGATGGTGATGTTATGATTGTTGATAGTGGCGTTCAGGATTATGAATCTACCGTCAGGGTCAATCTCAGTGTGGAACGGCTGGAGTGAGACCGTGGAGCGTATAGCAATCATGACTCCCGCTTTTTTTTTTGCGGAATTGCCAAAGTAGCAGTGCGGGTACTGTTTATGGGAGCAGGATGGGGGTCTGCTGGAGGCAAAGTGAGTTTCCTGTACACACAATATGTCAGAGGTTAGGACTAAGGCCTCTTTCCATAGTAAATGTATTTTGTAAGGGGAGTTTAAGCCTTTGGCGTTGATGGAGGTGATGGTGAATGACATTTTGAGAGGTGGTTGAAAAGGGAGGGAGTATAGGATTACCGCTGTGAAGTGTTGCGCAGTAGTGCGTATAGGTGGGGGTAGACCAGTGATGGTGTTATACAATAAGCAATATGTAGCCAATGATTTAAGGCAACCAAGTGAACAATGTTGTAGTAAGCAAGATCAATAAAAAACAAAGGTAAAATTATAAACGTAATGCGCTCATTAGGGATATTGTTGAAGTGTGCGATTGCAGAATTGTCATATTAACCACTTAAGCCCCGGACCATTTGGTAGCTAAAGGACCAGAGGTGAATTCAGAATTTTGCACTGCGCTGCTTTAACTGTAAATTGTGCGGACATGCAATGTTGTACCCAAACGAAATTTGCGTCCTTTTCTTCCCACAAATAGCTTTCTTTTAATGGTATTTGATTGCCTCTGCAATTTTTATTTTTTGCAATATAAACGGAAAAAGACCGAAAATTTTCCAAAAAAATGATATTTTCTACTTTTTGTTATAAGAAAAATCGAATAAACTCAATTTTAGTCATACATTTAGGCCAAAATGTATTCAGCCACATGTCTTTAGTAAAAAAAATGTCAATAAGCGTATATTTATCGGTTTGCGCAAAAGTTATAGCGTTTACAAACTAGGGTACATTTTCTGGAATTTACACAGCTTTAAATTTATGACTGCCTATCTCATTTCTTGAGGTGCTAAAATGGCAGGGCAGTACAAAACCCCCCCAAATGACCCCATTTTAGAAAGTAGACACCCCAAGGAAATTGCTGAGAGGCATGTTGAGCCCATTGAATATTTTTTTTTTGTCCCAAGTGATTGAATAATGACAAAAAAAAAAAAATTACAAAAAGTTGTCACTAAATGATATATTGCTCACACATGCCATGGTTATATGTGGAATTGCACCCCAAAATACATTCTGCTGCTTCTCCTGAGTACGGGGATACCACATGTGTGGGACTTTTTAGGAGCCTAGCCACGTACGGGACCCCGGAAACCAAGCACCGCCTTCAGGATTTCTAAGGGTGTAAATTTTTGATTTCACTCCTCACTACCTATCACAGTTTTGAAGGCCATAAAATGCCAAAATAGCACAAAACCCCCCCAAATGACCCCATTTTAGAAAGTAGACACCCCAAGGAAATTGCTGAGAGGCCTGTTGAGCCCATTGAATATTTTTTTTTTTGTCCCAAGTGATTGAATAATGACAAAAAAAAAAAAAAAAAAATTACAAAAAGTTGTCACTAAATGATATATTGCTCACACATGCCATGGTTATATGTGGAATTGCACCCCAAAATACATTTTGCTGCTTCTCCTGAGTACGGGAATACCACATGTGTGGGACTTTTTAGGAGCCTAGCCGCGTACTGGACCCCGAAAACCAATCACCGCCTTCAGGATTTCTAGGCACAAATTTTTGATTTGACTCCTCACTACCTATCACAGTTTCGAAGGCCATAAAATAACAAAATAGCACAAAACCCCCCCAAATGACCCCATTTTGGAAAGTAGACACCCCAAGCTGTTTGCTGAGAGGCATGGTGAGTATTTTACAGCTCTCATTTGTTTTTGAAAATTAAGAAAGAACATTTTTTTTTTTCTTTTTTTTTTCAATTTTCCAAACTTTGTGACAAAAAGCGAGATCTGCAAAATACTCACAATACCTCTCAGCAAATAGCTTGGGGTGTCTACTTTCCAAAATGGGTCATTTGGGGGGGTTTTGTGCCATCTGGGCATTCCATGGCCTCCGAAACTGTGATAGGCAGTGAGAAGTGAAATCAAAAATTTACACCCTTTAGAAAGCCTGAAGGCGGTGATTTGTTTTTGGGGTCCCGTACGCGGCTAGGCTCCCAAAAAGTCTCACACATGTGGTATCCCCGTACTCAGGAGAAGCAACAGAATGTATTTTGGGGTGTAATTCCACATATGCCCATGGCATGTTTGAGCAATATATCATTTAGTGTGCAAAAAAAAAAAAAAAATTGTCTTTTCCGCAACTTGTGTCAACATATAAAATATTCCATGGACTCGACATGCCTCTCAGTATATAGCTTGGGGTGTCTACTTTCCAAAATGGGGTCATTTGGGGGGGTTTTGAACTGTTCTGGCATTTTATACACAACATTAGGAAGCTTACATCCACTCTTCTAACCACTTGAAGACAAAGCCCTTTTTGACACTTTTTGTTTACATGAAAACATATTTTTTTTGCAAGAAAATTATGTTGAACCCCCAAACATTATATATATTTTTAAAGCAAAGGCCCTACAGAATAAAATGGTGGGTGTTGCATTTTTTTTTTCTACACAGTATTTGCGCAGCGATTTTTCAAACGCATTTTTTGGGGAAAAAATACACTTTTTTAAATTTTAATGCACTAAAACACACTATATTGCCCAAATGTTTGATGAAATAAAAAAGATGATCTTAGGCCGAGTACATAGATACCAAACACGACATGCTTTAAAATTTCGCACAAACGCGCATTGGCGACAAACTACATACATTTTTAAAAGCCTTTAAAAGCCTTTACAGGTTACCCCGTTAGATTTACAGAGGAGGTCTACTGCTAAAATTACTGCCCTCGATCTGACCTTCACGATGATACCTCACATGCATGGTGCAATTGCTGTTTACATATGACGCCAGACCGACGCTTGCGTTCGCCATTGGGCAAGAGCAGGGCAGGACAGAGGTGCTTTTTTTTTTTTTTTTTTTTTTATTATTAATTTTGCTTTTTTATTTTATTTTTAAACTGTTGCTTCCATATATTTTTTTTTTTATCATTTTTATTGTTATCTCAGGGAATGTAAATATCCCCTATGATAGCTATAGGTAATGACAGGTACTCTTTTTTGAAAAAACTGGGGTCTATTGGACCCTAGATCTTTCCTCTGCCCTCAAAGCATCTGACCACACCAAGATCGGTGTGATAAAATGCTTTCCCAATTTCCCAATGGCGCTTTTTATATCGGGGGGGGGGTCATTCCCTCCCACTGCTTGTAAAAGCAGTCCAGAGGCTAATTAGCCACTAGGATTGCTTTTACATGAAAGCCGGCCGCTGGCTGAAAAGAATGATACCAAGATGATACCTAAACCCGCAGGCATCATTCTGGTATAAACATTCAAAGTCCAGCAACATACCAGTACGTTGCTGGTCCTTGTTGGACATGTATTGTAATCTTTTTTTTCATGCAGCCTGTTGGCTGAACGAAAAAAAAAGATTGATCGGTGGGTATGCCCACCATTAGAATACCGCCCTTCATCCACCCACTTCTAATGATGGGCATACATGCACCATTTATATATGCCGAAGCATGGGGGCATCCTCCCGCAAAAAAGTTATGCCGCACACACATGGTCGGACTTTTCCACGGGCAAGCCTCCGTCGGAATTTCGATCGTATGTACGCGGCATTAGGAGCAAAATCGCTCCTCCGCTCCTGCTGCCCCAATGCTCCGGCATATTTGCTTTTTTTTTTTTAACTGTGGTGGTGAAATCACCTCCTACAGCACTGGAGTCGCAGGGATCAGGCCTGTCTCTGCGAACGCTGCAGTTATGTGTGTTGTGTTTTGTAAGTGACAGTGATCGATCGATACTGCACTTGGGTGGCCTGGGCTGGACGGAGGGGCAAAACGCAGGTGCTAGCAGGTATCTGGGCTGATCCCGCTAACACTGCGTTTTTGGGAACCCTACCAATCACCACTGATTTGACAGAATTCAGGTAATAATAATATGTTCATAAAACAAATATAAATCATAATCCCTTGTAGCCAAGTCCCAGGCCTCTCCAGGCCTAATGTTGACCTCCAGAGTTAGGGATAGCTGACATCCTTCTCTGTAGAGTGGGTTATGAGGCATGATGGGTGCGATGCCAGGTAGATTAATGGGCGCCAGACACTTTTTGAATGCAAAGAGATTTATGGTCTCTTAAACAGAACTGTGGGAGAGAGGTTTAGGGCCAGGACACCCTTTAGTAGTTGCAATGTTAATTTAGCAGACTCAGAGACTTCTATAGGTAGGCAGCCACGCAGGAAAAGGCAATAAGCAAGACACCACATCTGCATGAGTAGGACCGCTGTCTCGTTAGGGCAACAATATTGAAATAGTTTCTAACAAAGGTTGTAATGAACTTTTTCACTTCTTCTACAATCTTCTATTGTAGATCTTCACTCAAATGATCTTAGTCTTTCACTAGACTTGCTGATCCACTGCCACTGGATCTCCTGAGCTCTTTCAATCTTCTCATTCAGTATCTTCCTCAAGCGTCACGCCAGTGTCCCTGCTGGGTCCCTAGCTTGGCACTCACAGATACTCCTCAAGCGTCACCCTGCTGGCCTGCTTGGTCCCTGGCTTGGCACACAATATTGCTATCAGGCTAAGTACTTACCGGGGCCGAGATGCCAAGAGTGGTTCACCCTTGCACCCAAGCGCACTCCGCCCCCTGGAGGTGAGACAGGGAGAGGACAGCACGAGGGAGCACTGGCCACCAGCAGGTAGAAGTGTCTTGCTGAAGAATCTAGCAGGGCTGAGTCTGAAGAACAGGCCGGGAGTCAAACACCAAGGGTAGACAGGTTCAAACAGCAACCAGTAGCAAGGGCACAAGTCCGATTAGGAGTTTCGCAGAAAGCACCAGACTAGTCAGGTTAAGCAAGAAGTCCAGGGTACAGGCAGAAGGTAGAGGGCTGGAGACAGGCAGCAGATCCGGGTCACAGGCCGAGGGTCAAGCACAAGGAGAGAGGCAGAAGTCCGTTAAGCAAGCCAAGGGGTCAGGTTCAGGAGAAGCAGAAGCGTAGTCAAATCCGGTCCGGGTCACAGCAGGAGAACTTTAACTTATTTCAGGCACAAGAAAACACAGCAACGCTGACAAACCAGCAACCAGATAGTGTCACTGCGTCTGTTTAAATAGGCCCGCCTGTAGTGCCATTGGCGTGCTATTGCGCATGCGCATTCGCCATTGCGCCGGTGCGCTCACCCGAGCACGCCGAAGCGCCGTCCCGCCGCGTACGCGCATGCGCCGATGCGCCGTTTCGCCGCGCAGGCGTACTGAGCGCAGATTGGTGACAACAGACGGGGAATTTCCCTGACAATTGCTCTGCAAGCATCACCTCCACTGGCTGGGTCCCTGGCTTGACATCTGCCTAAGTTTCCCAATTCTTCACCATCCCCAGTTGGTGAGAATACTGCTCTGGTACTAACAGTGGCCCCTAGTAGTAAGGTGTATGGTCCCTTCGTAGCGACAGCTTCCCCTCTACCTTTGACCACGACAGGTTCTCTGGCTGGCAGAACTGTCTCTTCTGGTTGGACTGCAAGCCGCAATCCCAACCCTACGCTGCTCTCTTGCTTCTGGATAGGCCCTCAGGGAGCCTAGCAGCCAGATATCCCCATCAGGCTCTGGCCTAGCAGCCCGGGGCAGCACAACACACGTCCACCCAGACAGCCATCCACGTGGCACAGAACCAAGATCACCTGGCCTCACCCAAATAAATAGGCTTTCCCAGCAGGCCAAGGGACCTAGGAAAATCCCTGCCCATTGGGCGAGACACCCTATTCATTCCTAATCTGTCCTTGCAATGCCCTTGTCTTATCTAATGTCACCAAATACCCGGCCATCTAGTGACAGAAGAGAGAAGTGCAGCAATTCCAGAATTATGGTAAAATCAATTGACCTCTCATCAATTGGCCAAGGCAACTATCACTTGGCAAATAAATGTACTAGCAACCCTGCCTAAACATTAGGGTGCTACACCCTATTAAGGCCCTGTAGGTGTAAAGAGTTAAGTTGATGTACCCACTCTTTTATGTCTCGGTATCACCTCCAACACCATGAATTTAAAAATCAAATCAAATAGCTCTGTAAATAAGTTAATTTGTGCTTCTGTATAAAGTTCACTATCGCTGAATTGATTCCTTCTGTATGAGAAATCGAGGTGTGCAAGCTATTAACGTAAATAAGTGTACAAGCTATTAACGAATCAAGGTGTACAGTCGCTACTGCTGCCATTTATACATGTGTATGTAACTGCACTTTTGGAAATAAAGGACATTGCATTTGGAGATTGTATCCTTCGTTTTTGGTATATATTCATACAGTATTATTTGTGGCAATCTGCCCCACTGGCACACTATCTCCCTGCCTGTAGATTAAGAGTGAGAGAAATGCTTCCACACTTCTTTAAGCAGAGCAGCTCCCCTTTGGCACACAGAGCAATATTGCTAAAGAAAATGGGGTGATTAGGGTGTGCCCAGACACATCCGGCACATCCTGTGCGCACGCCTATGTTTTGGTGTCTGTTTCCTGAACACAGCATCATAATTTTGTGCACTTGGTATTGCCTTCAGTGATTTCTGTGATGTTGCATGCTTTGTTTACTTAACCTAGTGTGTCAGAGGGGCTAAAGTCATTGAGGAGGTTGATGCAAAGAACACTACTGTGGTGGTAATGCTACACTTTGTTTTTATTTCACACATATACAAGGTCAAATTTTATTAATATATTTCATGTTATTTAATTTTGCTGATTCTTCCTCTAATAGTTCTAGAGTGGAGTGCTCATTTATTCGCTGGCTCAGATGCAGACTCAGGCCCCTTTAACTCTTTTCTCACTGCAAGGGAAGCTAACTTTCTATGTTTTTGTCCCTCAGCAGCAACAACTGAAAAGACAAAGGTAGCTCTGCAAATGGTCTGCAGGGGCTAATGATCATCAATTTCATATGTAGGATGAAACAGCCATTAACTGAGGTAAAGCGATTGTAAAGCTTACATTTTTTTTTTTTAAATAACAAACATGTCATACTTACCTCCACTGTGCAGTTCGTTTTGCACAAAGTGGGCCCGAACATCCTCTTCTGGGGTCCCTCAGCGGCTCTCGCGGCTCCTCCCCGCATCAGATAACCTCCTGGGAGAGGCGCTCTCATGCTACTTCCCTTTGACAAGGGAAAATTTCCAGAAGTACCATCAGCACAGCTCACAGAAACCAGTGGAATCCAGGTACAACCATCTACTATCCAGAGAAGTCTGGAAACAAGGCTAAGCAACTCAACTGTGCACATCAATATAGGGACTGGGGTGCAGAAAAAGGGCAGCAAATGCTCTGGACCGATGAGTCAAAATTAGAAATATTTGGCTGTAGCAAGAGGCAGTTTTTTCGCCAAAGGGCTGGAGAGCGGTACAATAATGAGGGTCTGGCAACAGTGAAGCATGGTGGAGGTTCCTTGCAAGTTTGGAGCTGCATTTCTGCAAATGGAGTTGGAGATTTGGTCAGGATTAATGGTGTCCTCAATGCTCAGAAATACAGGCAGATACTTATCCATCATGCCATGTCACCAGGGGGGAGTTTGATTGGTCGCAAATTTATTCTGTAGCAAGACAACGACCCAAAACATACAGCCAATCTCATTAACCACTAGAGGCCCGCGCTAAAGTCAAATGACGGCTACAACGAGGACCTGAAAATCCGGGAGGCCGTCAATAGAAGTCCTCCCTTTTGCACACGCAACGCGGGCTGTGATCACGAGTCACTGAGACTCGGTGGATCACAGATCCGTGTAAGGGGCTGTCCCCGGCCCCTTACCACGTGATCAGCTGTCAGCCAATGACAGCTGATCACATGATGTAAACAAAGGGTCGATCACCGGCTTGTTTACAAGGGACATCGGTCCCGAAGAGGAAGGAGGCACATCTGCCTCATCAGTGCGCACAAAAAACACCTGCCAGTGCCACCTGCCAGTGCCGACAGTGCCACCTATTAATGCCCACAAGTGCCACCTATCAATGCCCACCTGTAATGCTAATCAGTGCCTCATCAGTGCCACCTAGTAATGCTGCCTATCAGTGTAACCGATCAGTGCCCATTATTGCCACTCATCAGTGCCCATCACTGCCAATCATCAGTGTCCATCACTGCCACCTATCAGTGCCCATCACTTCCAGCTATCAGTGCCACCTATTAATGCCACCTATTAGTGCCACTTCTCAGTGCCCACCAGTGCCACCTATCAATGCCCTTCAGTGCCACCCATCAGTGCCACCTCTCAGTGCCGCCTATCAGTGCCCACCAGTGCCCACCAGTGTCGCCTTATCGGTGCCCATCAATGCAGCCCATCGGTGCCCATCAGTGCAGCCCATAAGTGCCCATCAGTGCAGCCCATCAGTACAGCCTCATCAGTGTACATCAATGAAGGAGAAAAATTACCCGTTTGCAAAATTTTATAACAAAATATAAAAATATATATATATATATATATATATATATTTTTTAAATCTGTCTTTTTAATTTTTTTTAACAAAAAAGAAAAACCACAGAGGTGATCAAATACCACCAAAAGAAAGTTCTATTTGCAGGAAAAAATTATAAAAATGTCATTTGGGTACAGTGTTGTATGACCGCGCAATTGTCATTCAAAATACGACAGCACTGAAAGCTGAAAATTGGTCTGGGCAGGAGGGGGGTTTAAGTGCCCAGTAAGCAATTGGTTAAGAACTATCTTCAGCGTAAAGAACAAGAAGTTCTGGAAGTGATAATTTGGCCCCCACAGAGCCTTGATATCAACAGCATTGAGTCTGTCTGTGATTACATGAAGAGACACAAGGATTTGAGGCAGTCTGCATCGAAGATGTTTAGAAAAACCCTACCGAGTTCTTTCAAAAACTGTGTGCAAGTGTACCTAGAAGAATTGATGCTGTTTTGAAGGCAAAAGGGTGATCACACCTGCCTAAAACCTCTGCACGATAGTGTACATTGGAAAGGTTAAAATTAAATTTAAAATTCATTGTGTGTAGCACTACCCCCGTAGGAGCTGCTGGTTATATTTTTGGGTCTGCACTCTGCCTGTCCACCCCTGAAGTTTGGCTCGATCCCCTCCTTGGCACAACTGGACAATAATATGATTGTGGAACCCAATGACAATAAGGGACCACAATAATACCACACAGTAATATATATATATTTAAATGTTGTTACCTTGGTGCTGGTCACCTGTCCAACAGCTGCAACAGACAGAGCCCCACACAAGATGTAGCTTAACCAGTGGTAAAGTGTTTACTTGGCAAAAGAATAAAACAATGGTTACACAGGCAAGATTGACTATACACAGCTCCCTGTTAAAGTCAATGGGACACAACTGGTACGGAATTTCTTTAACACAAGAACCAATTACCATACCCTGAGTCAGATGTGAATGAGTGTGTGGTGGAGAATTCTCCCAATACTATGGCACCGGCACTGGGACACCTCTCCACCAAGGCTCACACAAATCACTAAACAACAAAGCACAGATACAGTGCAAACAGTTACATTAAACCTTATAGTTCATATGGCCATATGACTCCAACTAGCGGGCAGTCCAACTAGTGAGTGTCCCATTGTAGAACTTTTGAAAGTAAAGTAAGCGGATGACTGTTCCTTTAAATGTCAGTTAGTCTTCTGCTAGCTCCGTTGGTGCACTTATCTATTTGTATTCCAATAAACAAGGTGAAGAGAAATGATAATCACTTGAAGCATTTAGTGTATGGGTAAGATAAACACTAGTTCTTCCCAGCCGTTGTATCACTCTCAGGTGTAACGTATCCCTACTTGCGGCACAGCAGATGCCAGCAAGTACACGTGGAACTATCAAAACCACCTTCCTGCAACCCAGTTAACTATTGTTGATAGGCAAGTGCCTTCTCACCAAATGAGGCCTCGCCTCGCCAGTACACTCCATCTGGAACCTCTCCTTGTTCTCAGTCTCTCGGTAACACAAGGCCCCTGGTCCTCCGTGCAGCTGCTCACAAGGTGCCGCTGGATGGGTGACTCCGGATGCAGTGAAGTGTAGACCGGTCCATCTCTGGCTCGACCAGCGAGGCTGTCCACAAGGATCCCTTCATCAGGCCATCCGCTCTCTCTGTAACTTTAGGCCCAGGCTTCTCCGGCCTAGGCGCGCTCACAGCAGGCCTCTTGCCTGTTGAAGATGGCGTCCCAAGAGAGCGGGCTGAGGCCCCTCCTGTTCCTTAAATCAGTTCTCCTAGCAGGCTGTGAATAGCGCACTGCATTTTGGTAGTACCGTGGGATTTGTGGGTATTGTAGTATCAATCCCACCCATGGCAATAGAGTCTCTGCCTCTTGCACTACCATACCCATAATTCTTTGTTCTTGACATGACTGAACCAAACAACTTCAATAATTTAATGCAAAACGGGCACCAAAAGGGAGGCAAGTTCCTAATTAGGTATCAATCGCAGTCTGTTAAAGTGGTTGTAAACCCACTTTTTCAACTTGCACCTACAGGTAAGCCTAGATTAAGGCTTACCTGTAGGTGCAAGAAATATCTCCTAAACCTACACGGTTTAGGAGATATTTAGTTAAATGACAGGCGCCGCTGTCTACGGCGCATGCGCGCCGTAGACAACGGCGCATTCATGGGGTTAATCCCATTCACAAATTTGGCTACTTCCCAGCAATCGCTGGGCGTAGCCGAATGTGACGGCTCCCGCACGCATGTGCAGAGTGACGTCTCCGCCGCTCCGGCCAATCACAGCGCCGGAGCGGCGCTGTGATTGGCTGGAGCGGCGATACCCGGAAGTAACCGATCTAAGGTAAGTGATGCATAATGAGCTATTATGCTAGTCATATTAGCTCATTATGCCTTTCTCTTACAGGTAGTTTAAAAAAAAAAAAATTATAAGGGTTTACAACCACTTTAAAGTATGTTCTTTCAACAATGACACGTGTAACGTCAGAGAGGGACATGCAGGAACCAAAGAACATTTGCCTACATTTTCATAAACTCAGATTCAGGGCTGTTTGGAAGAGGATACCAACCACTACTGAGTTCTAGATTGGATTCAGTTAAATTAAAGAGACTATGGAGATTTAGCAGGGTGCCCCGGTTTTGATCATAAATGGCTGCATGATACCTTGAGCTAACCAGCAATTGAGCCAAATCATCTGAGTCAGTTTAATTGTAAAACAAGGTGCTTTGACTGGAGTGTATGTCTAATTTTGGCAGCCATTGTGATTTTATGCATGGGTGATAGTGATGAGCCGAACACCCCCGGGTTCGGTTCGCACCAGAACCCGCGAACAGACCGAAAGTTCGTACGAACATTAGAACCCTATTAAATACAATGGATGCGAACGTTCGAATTCTAAAGTGCTAATTATAACGACTATTATGCATGTTATTGTCCTAAAAAGGGTTTGGGAACCCGGGTTCTGCACCAGGGGACATGTATCAATGCAAAAAGAAGTTTTAAAAACGGTCGTTTTTCGGGAGCAGTCATTTTAATGATGCATAAAGTGAAAAAAAAAAAGTCAAATATTCCTTTAAATATCGTACCTGGGGGGTGTCTAAAGTATGCCTGTGAAGTGCCACGTGTTTCCCGTGTTTAGAACTGTCCCTGCACAAAATGACACTTCTAAAGGAAAAAAAAGCCATTTAAAACTGCTTGCGGCTTTAATGTAATGTCTGGTCCCGGTAATATGGATGAAAATCTTTAAGAAAAATGGCATAGCTACCCCATGACCCCCCCCCCCCCCCCCCTACCCCAGCCCATTACCAGCCCCTTTGGGTCTTGTATGAATATTAAGGGGAACCCCGCACATAAAATAAAAAAGGCCCTATATACTCTGAACAGCCGTATACAGGCGGTGCATACGAGACAGGGACTGTATGTTTGTTCTTATGTAGAATGTGTTTGTAATTTTGAACAGGTACATTGTTTAAGTGTAGCTCCAGCCCAAAAATCTATTTTTAAACTTTTTGGAAAACATAGGTAAGGGTTATCACCCCTGTAACATTTGTTTTGCTGTCTGTGCCCCTGTTCAGAACATTTCACCTCACTTTCCGTCCCAATGACAACTGTTTTTGAAATGTGGTGTTTTTCTTGAAACAAGGATTGCTGATAAAGCATCAGTACAGAGGAGACACCTTTCTCCCATATTAATTCTTACAGGAGAGAATTTTCCTTCCTAGGGGTAGATTTCCTCTCACTTCCTGTTGTCTTCTTGCGTTTGCAAGTAGGAGTCGTTTGTAAGTTGGATGTTTGAAAGTAGGGACCTGCCGTATATAATCTGCAGAAATAGGCCCCTTAGTTGGTGTTGGCACAACACTGTAAGCACTCACAGTTACTCTTGGTTGGTGCTGGAACGCCCTGCTGTCAACTATTATATCAGGAATTGTAATTACATATAATTGTTGAACAGTGGTAGTAAAAATTGGGCCTTTGATGGTGGTGCTGGTGCCACAACACTGTAAGCCCTGACAGTTACTCTTGGTGGGTGCAGCAATGGGCCCTGCTGTGAATTATTAGATCAAGAATTGTAATTGCATGCCCCTGTTGAACAGGGGCTGAAAAATTGGGCCTTTCGTGGTGGTGGTGGTGGTGGTGGTGTTGCCACAACACTGTAAGCCCTCAGAGTTACTCTTGCTTGGTGGGTGCAGGAATGGGCCCTGCTGTGAATTATTAGATCAATAATTGTAATTACATGCCCCTGTTGAACAGGGGCTGAAAAATTGGGCCTTAGGCACTGGTGGCACAACACTGCAACCCCTCACAGATACTGTACTTGGAGCACAGCAATGAGCCCTGTTGCAAAGTATTGCTTCAAAAATTGTAATGACACGCCCCTGTTAAACAGGGGCTGAAAAATTGGGCCTTAGGCACTGGTGGCACAACACTCCAACCCCTCACACATACTGTACTTGGAGCACAGCAATGAGCCCTGTTGCAAAGTATTGCTTCAAAAATTGTAATTACACGCCCCTGTTAAACAGGGGCTGAAAAATTGGGCCTTAGCCACTGGTGGCGGCACCCATAAACAAAAATGATCTTCCAAGCTATCATCATCAATCGTATCATTGAGGACTCGGAGGAGGAGGATAGCCAGTCAACATAACAGCACAGGCACTCAGCATCAGCATCAGTCTTGAAGGGATGTGACATGTTAAAATCAATTAGTCTGTTATATCAGCATCAGGTGTGTGGTAGCTGGTGGTGATCCAAGACTGGTTCATCTTGATGAAAGTCAGTCGATCAACCGAGTCGGTGGACAGGCGCACCCTGTGATCCGTGACAAATCCTCCAGCAGCACTGAATGTGCGTTCCGAAAGAACGCTGGATGCAGGACAGGCCAGTAGCTCAATTGCATACTGTGCAAGCTCTGGCCAGTGATCCATCCTCAAGACCCAGTAAGCCAGAGGATTTTCGGTGGGGAAGGTGTCCAAGTCTGACCTTGCCCCTAGATATTCCTGCACCATGTTTATCAGACGCTGGCGATGGTTGCTGGAACCGATCATACTTTGGGGCTGCGGACTAAAGAATTGTCTGAACGCATCGGTCAGACGGCCACCTTCCCCACCGCTCCTTCTTTGACTGGCCGAAGCCTCAGCAACTCGTTGTCCAGGACCAGGAGTTTGTAACCTCCCAGTCTCTGGGAACGCGTTGCACAGACCTTTCTGCAAGGCCTCCCGGAGTTGTCTCATCCTCTGCTCCCTCTGCGACGGTAACATAAGGTCCGCAACCTTACCCTTGTACCGTGGATCAAGGAGAGTGGCCAGCCAGTAATGGTCCCTCTCCTTGATCCGAAGAATACGAGGATCCTTCCGCAGACTTTGCAGGATCAGGGAGGCCATGCAGCGTAGGTTTGCTGAGGCATTCGCTCCGGAGTCCTCTGGGTCACTAAGGACGACATGATCCGCAGTCACCTCCTCCCAGCCACGTACAAGTCCACTGGTTTCTTGGGACTGTAAATCATCCCTAAAAGACTGCTGCTGATGATGCTGAGTGCCAGCCTCCACCTCCATGCTGACACAATCCTCCTCCTCCTCCTCCTCCTCCTCCTCCTCCTCCTCTTCCTGTGCGATGGGTGGGACAGAAGGAACACTGTCTGGGTAAAGGGGGCCTTGAGAGGCAAGGAAGTCCTCCTCTTCCTGCCTCTGTTCTGCCTCAAGTGCCCTGTCCATTATTCCACGCAGCGTGTGCTCCAACAGGTGGACAAGAGGTACAGTGTCACTGATGCATGCACTGTCACTGCTCACCATCCTCGTGGCCTCCTCAAATGGTGCCAGGACAGTGCATGCATCCCTGATCATGCCCCACTGGCGTGGAGAAAAAAAACCAAGCTCCCCTGACCCTCTCCTGGTGCCGTAGTCGCACAGGTACTCATTGATGGCCCTCTGCTGCGTGTGCAGCCGCTGCAGCATGGCCAACGTTGAGTTCCACCTGGTGGGCATGTCACATATAAGGCGGTTCTTGGGCAGGTTCAACTCCTTTTACAGCTCAGCCAGGCGAGCACTAGCATTATAAGATCTGCGGAAATGCACACAGACTTTCCTGGCCTGCCTCAGGACATCCTGTAAGCCCGGGTACCTGCCCAAGAAACGCTGCACCACCAGGTTAAGGACGTGAGCCACACAGGGCACATGGGTCAGTTGTCCCTGTCGAAGGGCGGAGAGGAGGTTGGTGCCATTGTCGCAAACCACCATTCCTGGCTTAAGCTGGCGTGGCGTCAACCACCTCTCGGCCTGGCCCTGCAGAGCAGACAGGACCTCTGCCCCAGTGTGGCTTCTGTCCCCCAAACACACCAGCGCAAGCACGGCATGGCATCTTTTTGCCTGCGTACTTGCGTAGCCCCGTGAACGGCTACGGAGCACCGCTGGTTCATAGGACAAACCACGGGAAGAGGCCATGGAGGAAGAAGAAGAGGAGGGGGTGGAGGAGAGAGGTGTGTCACAACCAGTAGTAGCATTTTGGAGGCGTGGCGGTGGGACAACCTCCAACACTACTGCACCTTGTCCTGCATCCTTCCCAGCTGCCAAAAGAGTGACCCAATGGGCCGTGAAAGAAAGGTAACGTCCCTGTCCATGCCTGCTGGACCATGAGTCAGCGGTAATATGCACCTTACCGCTGACCGCCCTGTCCAGCGAGGCCAAGACATTGCCTTCCACATGCCGGTAGAGAGCCGGAATAGCCTTCCGTGAGAAAAAGTGGCGTTTGGGAACCTGCCACTGAGGAACCGCACATTGCACAAACTCACGGAAGGGGGCCGAGTCTACCAACTGAAAAGGCAGCAGTTGAAGCGCTAGCAATTTAGCCAAGCTAGCATTCAACCGCTGGGCATGTGGATGGCTGGGAGTGAACTTCTTTCGACGGTCCAGCAGCTGGGGCAGGGAAATTTGCCTGCTAGAATCGGACGTCGGTGTACTGCTAGCAGAGTGGCCGCAAGTACTTGGCTGTGACACACCTAATTCTACACCTTCATTCCTCTCAGTGCATGTTTCAGAGAGGACTGAAGTTATAGTGGGGTTGGAGATCCCAGCTGATGCGGTGCAAGAAGAGGTCCGCTTTGTTCTTTGGTGTGGGTCTTTGAGGTAGGCTTGCCAACGAGCTGCATGGCAGGTCAACATATGTCTGGTCAGGCATGTGGTACCCAAGCGGCTGATGTTTTGGCCACGCGATATACGCTTGAGACATATGTTGCAAACAGCAGCTGTGCGATCTGATGCACTAGCCTCAAAAAAGGCCCACACCAAGGAACTTTTTGAATGACGGGCAGAGGCAGCGCCCTGCACAGGCGGAGCTCTGCG
Source organism: Rana muscosa (assembly GCA_029206835.1). Classification (NCBI taxonomy): domain Eukaryota; kingdom Metazoa; phylum Chordata; class Amphibia; order Anura; family Ranidae; genus Rana; species Rana muscosa. The sequence continues at coordinate 349,973,659 of CM055120.1, forward strand.
GTGTGATTCCGTCGGTGTACTGCCCTTACGCTGGCCACCAAAGGGCATCCTGCCTCGTTGGAGATGTGCCTCCTCCTCATCCTCCTCCTCCTCCTCTCTCCTATTAGGCACCCATGTGGGGTCAGTGACCTCATCATCCCCTCCCTCCTCATCACTGGAGCCAATCTGGCAGTATGCTGCAGCTGCTGGAACATGACTCCCAGATTGGTGTCCTTCTTGAGCATCCCCTCTGTCTGCTCTCACCCTACTGCCTTCCTGTAGCTGGGTTTCATCATCAGACCCTTCGAAACGCTGGGCATCCTCCTGGAGCATGTACCCAACACTGTGCTCAAACAGTTCGGGGGACTCCTCAGGAGGAGGACATGGTGGGTCTAGGGAAGGAGTGACTGATGATGAGTCTGACATTGATACCAGGGAAGAGGACGCTTTGGCAGCTGCTTTGCCAGTACCCTGAGCCTGGGTGAGAGAGGATGAGGAGGAGGAGGAGGGCTTGGTCATCCACTCTACCAAGTCTTCGGCATGATGTGGCTCAACATGTCCAGCTGCCGAAAAGAAGGACAAGCGTGTCCCATGGCCATGTGCTGATGACAATGCACCGCGTCCACGACCAGCACTGTTGCCCCCAGACACAGAGCCTGCTTGCCCTCTTTTATTGCCTCCTGACTGTCTGCCTCTCCTTGTTTGCCTTCCAGACATTCTAATAGATGGCCTGCAGGGTGATGGGAAAAAAGCAATAAGGGCTACCTTCAGGTGTCCTTCTCTGTCCCTTTACTTAAGGATTTCTAAATATGGTTCAGGATGATTGCTTTTGCACAGAATAGCACAACGACAATTTCCCTGACTGTCCAAAAAACAAGGATTTCAAAGATGGTTGATGAGGAATGCTTTAGCACACTATAGCACAAGGAGAATTCACTCACTGTCCTTCCCAGTCCCTAGAAACAAGGACTTGCACAGTGAAAGAAACTGACACTCTCCCTACCTACAGTTTTCTGTCCCTAGAAAAAATGTTTTTTTTAAGCACACTATAGCACAAGGAGAATTCACTCACTGTCCTTCCCAGTCCCTAGAAACAAGGACTTGCACAGTGAAAGAAACTGACACTCTCCCTACCTAGAGTTTTCTGTCCCTAGAAAAAATGTTTTTTTTAAGCACACTATAGCACAAGGAGAATTCACTCACTGTCCTTCCCAGTCCCTAGAAACAAGGACTTGCACAGTGAAGGAAACTGACACTCTCCCTACCTACAGTTTTCTGTCCCTAGAAAAAATGTTTTTTTTAAGCACACTATAGCACAAGGAGAATTCACTCACTGTCCTTCCCAGTCCCTAGAAACAAGGACTTGCACAGTGAAAGAAACTGACACTCTCCCTACCTAGAGTTTTCTGTCCCTAGAAAAAATGTTTTTTTTAAGCACACTATAGCACAAGGAGAATTCACTCACTGTCCTTCCCAGTCCCTAGAAACAAGGACTTGCACAGTGAAAGAAACTGACACTCTCCCTACCTACAGTTTTCTGTCCCTAGAAAAAATGTTTTTTTTAAGCACACTATAGCACAAGGAGAATTCACTCACTGTCCTTCCCAGTCCCTAGAAACAAGGACTTGCACAGTGAAAGAAACTGACACTCTCCCTACCTACAGTTTTCTGTCCCTAGAAAAAATGTTTTTTTTAAGCACACTATAGCACAAGGAGAATTCACTCACTGTCCTTCCCAGTCCCTAGAAACAAGGACTTGCACAGTGAAAGAAACTGACACTCTCCCTACCTACAGTTTTCTGTCCCTAGAAAAAATGTTTTTTTTAAGCACACTATAGCACAAGGAGAATTCACTCACTGTCCTTCCCAGTCCCTAGAAACAAGGACTTGCACAGTGAAAGAAACTGACACTCTCCCTACCTACAGTTTTCTGTCCCTAGAAAAAATGTTTTTTTTAAGCACACTATAGCACAAGGAGAATTCACTCACTGTCCTTCCCAGTCCCTAGAAACAAGGACTTGCACAGTGAAAGAAACTGACACTCTCCCTACCTACAGTTTTCTGTCCCTAGAAAAAATGTTTTTTTTAAGCACACTATAGCACAAGGAGAATTCACTCACTGTCCTTCCCAGTCCCTAGAAACAAGGACTTGCACAGTGAAAGAAACTGACACTCTCCCTACCTACAGTTTTCTGTCCCTAGAAAAAATGTTTTTTTTAAGCACACTATAGCACAAGGAGAATTCACTCACTGTCCTTCCCAGTCCCTAGAAACAAGGACTTGCACAGTGAAAGAAACTGACACTCTCCCTACCTACAGTTTTCTGTCCCTAGAAAAAATGTTTTTTTTAAGCACACTATAGCACAAGGAGAATTCACTCACTGTCCTTCCCAGTCCCTAGAAACAAGGACTTGCACAGTGAAAGAAACTGACACTCTCCCTACCTACAGTTTTCTGTCCCTAGAAAAAATGTTTTTTTTAAGCACACTATAGCACAAGGAGAATTCACTCACTGTCCTTCCCAGTCCCTAGAAACAAGGACTTGCACAGTGAAAGAAACTGACACTCTCCCTACCTACAGTTTTCTGTCCCTAGAAAAAATGTTTTTTTTAAGCACACTATAGCACAAGGAGAATTCACTCACTGTCCTTCCCAGTCCCTAGAAACAAGGACTTGCACAGTGAAAGAAACTGACACTCTCCCTACCTACAGTTTTCTGTCCCTAGAAAAAATGTTTTTTTTAAGCACACTATAGCACAAGGAGAATTCACTCACTGTCCTTCCCAGTCCCTAGAAACAAGGACTTGCACAGTGAAAGAAACTGACACTCTCCCTACCTACAGTTTTCTGTCCCTAGAAAAAATGTTTTTTTTAAGCACACTATAGCACAAGGAGAATTCACTCACTGTCCTTCCCAGTCCCTAGAAACAAGGACTTGCACAGTGAAAGAAACTGACACTCTCCCTACCTACAGTTTTCTGTCCCTAGAAAAAATGTTTTTTTTAAGCACACTATAGCACAAGGAGAATTCACTCACTGTCCTTCCCAGTCCCTAGAAACAAGGACTTGCACAGTGAAAGAAACTGACACTCTCCCTACCTACAGTTTTCTGTCCCTAGAAAAATTTTTTTTTTAAGCACACTATAGCACAAGGAGAATTCACTCACTGTCCTTCCCAGTCCCTAGAAACAAGGACTTGCACAGTGAAAGAAACTGACACTCTCCCTACCTACAGTTTTCTGTCCCTAGAAAAAATGTTTTTTTTAAGCACACTATAGCACAAGGAGAATTCACTCACTGTCCTTCCCAGTCCCTAGAAACAAGGACTTGCACAGTGAAAGAAACTGACACTCTCCCTACCTACAGTTTTCTGTCCCTAGAAAAAATGTTTTTTTTAAGCACACTATAGCACAAGGAGAATTCACTCACTGTCCTTCCCAGTCCCTAGAAACAAGGACTTGCACAGTGAAAGAAACTGACACTCTCCCTACCTACAGTTTTCTGTCCCTAGAAAAAATGTTTTTTTAAGCACACTATAGCACAAGGAGAATTCACTCACTGTCCTTCCCAGTCCCTAGAAACAAGGACTTGCACAGTGAAAGAAACTGACACTCTCCCTACCTACAGTTTTCTGTCCCTAGAAAAAATGTTTTTTTTAAGCACACTATAGCACAAGGAGAATTCACTCACTGTCCTTCCCAGTCCCTAGAAACAAGGACTTGCACAGTGAAAGAAACTGACACTCTCCCTACCTACAGTTTTCTGTCCCTAGAAAAAATGTTTTTTTAAGCACACTATAGCACAAGGAGAATTCACTCACTGTCCTTCCCAGTCCCTAGAAACAAGGACTTGCACAGTGAAAGAAACTGACACTCTCCCTACCTACAGTTTTCTGTCCCTAGAAAAAATGTTTTTTTTAAGCACACTATAGCACAAGCACAAAACACACTGACACTCTCCCTACCTATCCTTCTCTTTCCCTAAACTAAAGGAATCCAGGTTAAGCAAGAAAGAAATAAAAGTAACTGTCCCTGCCTATGCTGCTCTTTCCCTGCTCCGGAACACACTACACTAGGCCGCCGTGCTGGCGGCCTTTTATAGTGTGGGGCGTGTACTAAACACCCTCAGCAATAATTGGCCACAGGCATCCTGCCTGTGGCCAATCATTGCTCTCCTCGCTGCCGGCGCTGTGATTGGCCAAGCATGCGGGGTCACAGTGCATGCTTGGCCAATCACAGCGCCTGGATGACACTGCGATGGCGTAGTGCATTGTGGGCCGTTCGCGTCACTCGAATTTGGCGCGAACGGCCCAAATCGTTCGATCTTCGTCGAACGATCGAACAGCCGATGTTCGAGTCGAACGTATGTTCGACTCGAACACGAAGCTCATCCCTAATGGGTGACAACCTCACCTTAAAATGTGTCCAGAACAAAGTGTAGACTCAAGTTCAAGCCAAAATAAAATACCGTCTGAGGTCTGAAGTATAAAAGCAAGACACGCTTCCAATTTCTGTAGCAGTAAACTACAATCATTTGGGCATCCCATCATCAGACTAGAATTACTTGGAGAACAAATTTATTTTAATAGTCGTATTCCGAGACACTAAAATTTCTCTCCCAGTCAGCATGACTTTTGCCCTAAAAAAAAAGTCTGATTACCGACATAAAATTAAGCAGGAGGTTGTCTCACTCTCATAAACAACGTCCCTGTCAGGCCTTCCTGCCGGTAAACTTACTTACAGAGTAAATAGATTTTTTAATACTTCTCTACCTGCATCAAATAAAGATACTCTGAGTCTAGCAGGATTCAAGACGCCAGCAATTAAAGTAAACTTTTTTTTTTATCCCAAATGATAAAAATAAGAAATGAATGCTCCCTCCTTGCTTAAACATTTCAGTAAGATATTTTAAATGTATTCCATACTTTTATAAATGCGAGTCTGTTTATTATTCTGCATTTATAGTGCTATCTGATGCTGGGCTAACAGGGAAACCTTTAAAAGCCTTAATGCACTGCCATAATCTGTACACATGCATTAGTACACACTAGTGATGAGCCGAACACCCCCGGGTTCGGTTCGCACCAGAACCCGCGAACGGACCGAAAGTTCGAACGAACATTAGAACCCTATTAAATACAATGGATGCGAACGTTCGAATTCTAAAGTGCTAATTATAACAACTATTATGCATGTTATTGTCCTAAAAAGGGTTTGGGAACCCGGGTTCTGCACCAGGGGACATGTATCAATGCAAAAAGAAGTTTTAAAAACGGTCGTTTTTCAGGAGCAGTCATTTTAATGATGCATAAAGTGAAAAAAAAAAGTCAAATATTCCTTTAAATATCGTACCTGGGGGGTGTCTAAAGTATGCCTGTGAAGTGCCACGTGTTTCCCGTGTTTAGAACTGTCCCTGCACAAAATAACATTTCTAAAGGGAAAAAAGTCATTTAAAACTGCTTGCGGCTTTAATGCAATGTCTGGTCCCGGTAATATGGATGAAAATCTTTAGGAAAAATGGCATAGCTACCCCATCAACACCCCCCCCCCCTACCCCAGCCCATTACCAGCCCCTTTGGGTCTTGTATGGATATTAAGGGGAACCCCGCACATAAAATAAAAAAGGCCCTATATACTCTGAACAGCCGTATACAGGCGGTGCATACAAGACAGGGACTGTAGGTTTGTTCTTATGTAGAATCTGTTTGTAATTTTGAACAGGTACATTGTTTAAGTGTAGCTCCAGCCCAAAAATCTATTTTTAAACTTTTTGGAAAACATAGGTAAGGGTTATCACCCCTGTAACATTTGTTTTGCTGTCTGTGCCCCTGTTCAGAACATTTCACCTCACTTTCCGTCCCAATGACAACTGTTTTTGAAATGTGGTGTTTTTCTTGAAACAAGGATTGGTGATAAAGCATCAGTACAGAGGAGACACCTTTCTCCCATATTAATTCTTACAGGAGAGAATTTTCCTTCCTAGGGGTAGATTTCCTCTCACTTCCTGTTGTCTTCTTGCGTTTGCAAGTAGGAGTCGTTTGTAAGTTGGATGTTTGAAAGTAGGGACCTGCCGTATATACTCTGCAGAAATAGGCCCCTTAGTTGTTGGTGTTGGCACAACACTGTAAGCACTCACAGTTACTCTTGGTTGGTGCTGGAACGCCCTGCTGTCAACTATTATATCAGGAATTTTAATTACATATAATTGTTGAACAGTGGTAGTAAAAATTGGGCCTTTGATGGTGGTGCTGGTGCCACAACACTGTAAGCCCTGACAGTTACTCTTGGTGGGTGCAGCAATGGGCCCTGCTGTGAATTATTAGATCAAGAATTGTAATTACATGCCCCTTTTGAACAGGGGCTGAAAAATTGGGCCTTTCGTGGTGGTGGTGGTGGTGGCGTTGCCACAAGACTGTAAGCCCTCAGAGTTACTCTTGGTGGGTGCAGCAATGGACCCTGCTGTGAATTATTAGATCAAGAATTGTAATTGCATGCCCCTGTTGAACAGGGGCTGAAAAATTGGGCCTTAGGCACTGGTGGCACAACACTACAACCCCTCACAGATACTGTACTTGGAGCACAGCAATGAGCCCTGTTGCAAAGTATTGCTTCAAAAATTGTAATGACACGCCCCTGTTAAACAGGGGCTGAAAAATTGGGCCTTAGGCACTGGTGCCACAACACTCCAACCCCTCACAGATACTGTACTTGGAGCACAGCAATGAGCCCTATGGCAAATTATTGCTAAAAAAATTGTAATTACACGCCCCTGTAAAACAGGGGCTGAAAAATTGGGCCTTAGCCACTGGTGGCGGCACCCATAAACAAAAATGATCTTCCAAGCTATCATCATCAATCGTATCATTGAGGACTCGGAGGAGGAGGATAGCCAGTCAACATAACAGCACAGGCACTCAGCATCAGCATCAGTCTTGAAGGGATGTGACATGTTAAAATCAATTAGTCTGTTATATCAGCATCAGGTGTGTGGTAGCTGGTGGTGATCCAAGACTGGTTCATCTTGATGAAAGTCAGTCGATCAACCGAGTCGGTGGACAGGCGCACCCTGTGATCCGTGACAAATCCTCCAGCAGCACTGAATGTGCGTTCCGAAAGAACGCTGGATGCAGGACAGGCCAGTAGCTCAATTGCATACTGTGCAAGCTCTGGCCAGTGATCCATCCTCAAGACCCAGTAAGCCAGAGGATTTTCGGTGGGGAAGGTGTCCAAGTCTGACCTTGCCCCTAGATATTCCTGCACCATGTTTATCAGACGCTGGCGATGGTTGCTGGAACCGATCATACTTTGGGGCTGCGGACTAAAGAATTGTCTGAACGCATCGGTCAGACGGCCACCTTCCCCACCGCTCCTTCTTTGACTGGCCGAAGCCTCAGCAACTCGTTGTCCAGGACCAGGAGTTTGTAACCTCCCAGTCTCTGGGAACGCGTTGCACAGACCTTTCTGCAAGGCCTCCCGGAGTTGTCTCATCCTCTGCTCCCTCTGCGACGGTAACATAAGGTCCGCAACCTTACCCTTGTACCGTGGATCAAGGAGAGTGGCCAGCCAGTAATGGTCCCTCTCCTTGATCCGAAGAATACGAGGATCCTTCCGCAGACTTTGCAGGATCAGGGAGGCCATGCAGCGTAGGTTTGCTGAGGCATTCGCTCCGGAGTCCTCTGGGTCACTAAGGAAGACATGATCCGCAGCCACCTCCTCCCAGCCACGTACAAGTCCACTGGTTTCTTGGGACTGTAAATCATCCCTAAAAGACTGCTGCTGATGATGCTGAGTGCCAGCCTCCACCTCCATGCTGACACAATCCTCCTCCTCCTCCTCCTCCTCCTCCTCTTCCTGTGCGATGGGTGGGACAGAAGGAACACTGTCTGGGTAAATGGGGCCTTGAGAGGCAAGGAAGTCCTCCTCTTCCTGCCTCTGTTCTGCCTCAAGTGCCCTGTCCATTATTCCACACAGCGTGTGCTCCAACAGGTGGACAAGAGGTACAGTGTCACTGATGCATGCACTGTCACTGCTCACCATCCTCGTGGCCTCCTCAAATGGTGCCAGGACAGTGCATGCATCCCTGATCATGCCCCACTGGCGTGGAGAAAAAAACCAAGCTCCCCTGACCCTGTCCTGGTGCCGTAGTCGCACAGGTACTCATTGATGGCCCTCTGCTGCGTGTGCAGCCGCTGCAGCATGGCCAACGTTGAGTTCCACCTGGTGGGCATGTCACATATAAGGCGGTTCTTGGGCAGGTTCAACTCCTTTTGCAGCTCAGCCAGGCGAGCACTGGCATTATAAGATCTGCGGAAATGCACACAGACTTTCCTGGCCTGCCTCAGGACATCCTGTAAGCCCGGGTACCTGCCCAAGAACCGCTGCACCACCAGGTTAAGGACATGAGCCACACAGGGCACATGGGTCAGTTGTCCCTGTCGGAGGGCGGAGAGGAGGTTGGTGCCATTGTCGCAAACCACCATTCCTGGCTTAAGCTGGCGTGGCGTCAACCACCTCTCGGCCTGGCCCTGCAGAGCAGACAGGACCTCTGCCCCAGTGTGGCTTCTGTCCCCCAAACACACCAGCGCAAGCACGGCATGGCATCTTTTTGCCTGCGTACTTGCGTAGCCCCGTGAACGGCTACGGAGCACCGCTGGTTCATAGGACAAACCACAGGAAGAGGCCATGGAGGAAGAAGAAGAGGAGGGGGTGGAGGAGAGAGGTGTGTCACAACCAGTAGTAGCATTTTGGAGGCGTGGCGGTGGGACAACCTCCAACACTACTGCACCTTGTCCTGCATCCTTCCCAGCTGCCAAAAGAGTGACCCAATGGGCCATGAAAGAAAGGTAACGTCCCTGTCCATGCCTGCTGGACCATGAGTCAGCGGTAATATGCACCTTACCGCTGACCGCCCTGTCCAGCGAGGCCAAGACATTGCCTTCCACATGCCGGTAGAGAGCCGGAATAGCCTTCCGTGAGAAAAAGTGGCGTTTGGGAACCTGCCACTGAGGAACCGCACATTGCACAAACTCACGGAAGGGGGCCGAGTCTACCAACTGAAAAGGCAGCAGTTGAAGCGCTAGCAATTTAGCCAAGCTAGCATTCAACCGCTGGGCATGTGGATGGCTGGGAGTGAACTTCTTTCGACGGTCCAGCAGCTGGGGCAGGGAAATTTGCCTGCTAGAATCGGACGTCGGTGTACTGCTAGCAGAGTGGCCGCAAGTACTTGGCTGTGACACACCTAATTCTACACCTTCATTCCTCTCAGTGCATGTTTCAGAGAGGACTGAAGTTATAGTGGGGTTGGAGATCCCAGCTGATGCGGTGCAAGGAGAGGTCCGCTTTGTTCTTTGGTGTGGGTCTTTGAGGTAGGCTTGCCAACGAGCTGCATGGCAGGTCAACATATGTCTGGTCAGGCATGTGGTACCCAAGCGGCTGATGTTTTGGCCACGCGATATACGCTTGAGACATATGTTGCAAACAGCAGCTGTGCGATCTGATGCACTAGCCTCAAAAAAGGCCCACACCAAGGAACTTTTTGAATGACGGGCAGAGGCAGCGCCCTGCACAGGCGGAGCTCTGCGGTGTGATTCCGTCGGTGTACTGCCCTTACGCTGGCCACCAAAGGGCATCCTGCCTCGTTGGAGATGTGCCTCCTCCTCATCCTCCTCCTCCTCCTCTCTCCTATTAGGCACCCACGTGGAGTCAGTGACCTCATCATCACCTCCCTCCTCATCACTGGAGCCAATCTGGCAGTATGCTGCAGCTGCTGGAACATGACTGCCAGATTGGTGTCCTTCTTGAGCATCCCCTCTGTCTGCTCTCACGCTACTGCCTTCCTCTAGCTGGGTTTCATCATCAGACCCTTCGAAACGCTGGGCATCCTCCTGGAGCATGTACCCAACACTGTGCTGAAACAGTTCGGGGGACTCCTCAGGAGGAGGACATGGTGGGTCTAGGGAAGGAGTGACTGATGATGAGTCTGACATTGATACCAGGGAAGAGGACGCTTTGGCAGCTGCTTTTCCAGTACCCTGAGCCTGGGTGAGAGAGGATGAGGAGGAGGAGGAGGGCTTGGTCATCCACTCTACCAAGTCTTCCGCATGATGTGGCTCAACATGTCCAGCTGCCGAAAAGAAGGACAAGCGTGTCCCATGGCCATGTGCTGATGACAATGCACCGCGTCCACGACCAGCACTGTTGCCCCCAGACACAGAGCCTGCTTGCCCTCTTTTATTGCCTCCTGACTGTCTGCCTCTCCTTGTTTGCCTTCCAGACATTCTAATAGATGGCCTGCAGGGAGATGGGAAAAAAGCAATAAGGGCTACCTTCAGGTGTCCTTCTCTGTCCCTTGAAACAAGGACTTTGACAGTGAAAGAAACTGACACTCTCCCTACCTACAGTTTTCTGTCCCTAGAAAAAATGTTTTTTTTAAGCACAATTTAGCACAAGGAGAATTCACTCACTGTCCTTCCAGGTCCCTGGAAACAAGGACTTTGACAGTGAAAGAAACTGACACTCTCCCTACCTACAGTTTTCTGTCCCTAGAAAAAATGTTTTTTTTAAGCACAATTTAGCACAAGGAGAATTCACTCACTGTCCTTCCAGGTCCCTGGAAACAAGGACTTTGACAGTGAAAGAAACTGACACTCTCCCTACCTACAGTTTTCTGTCCCTAGAAAAAATGTTTTTTTTAAGCACAATTTAGCACAAGGAGAATTCACTCACTGTCCTTCCAGGTCCCTGGAAACAAGGACTTTGACAGTGAAAGAAACTGACACTCTCCCTACCTACAGTTTTCTGTCCCTAGAAAAAATGTTTTTTTTAAGCACAATTTAGCACAAGGAGAATTCACTCACTGTCCTTCCAGGTCCCTGGAAACAAGGACTTTGACAGTGAAAGAAACTGACACTCTCCCTACCTACAGTTTTCTGTCCCTAGAAAAAATGTTTTTTTTAAGCACAATTTAGCACAAGGAGAATTCACTCACTGTCCTTCCAGGTCCCTGGAAACAAGGACTTTGACAGTGAAAGAAACTGACACTCTCCCTACCTACAGTTTTCTGTCCCTAGAAAAAATGTTTTTTTTAAGCACAATTTAGCACAAGGAGAATTCACTCACTGTCCTTCCAGGTCCCTGGAAACAAGGACTTTCACAGTGAAAGAAACTGACACTCTCCCTACCTACAGTTTTCTGTCCCTAGAAAAAATGTTTTTTTTAAGCACAATTTAGCACAAGGAGAATTCACTCACTGTCCTTCCAGGTCCCTGGAAACAAGGACTTTGACAGTGAAAGAAACTGACACTCTCCCTACCTACAGTTTTCTGTCCCTAGAAAAAATGTTTTTTTTAAGCACAATTTAGCACAAGGAGAATTCACTCACTGTCCTTCCAGGTCCCTGGAAACAAGGACTTTGACAGTGAAAGAAACTGACACTCTCCCTACCTACAGTTTTCTGTCCCTAGAAAAAATGTTTTTTTTAAGCACAATTTAGCACAAGGAGAATTCACTCACTGTCCTTCCAGGTCCCTGGAAACAAGGACTTTGACAGTGAAAGAAACTGACACTCTCCCTACCTACAGTTTTCTGTCCCTAGAAAAAATGTTTTTTTTAAGCACAATTTAGCACAAGGAGAATTCACTCACTGTCCTTCCAGGTCCCTGGAAACAAGGACTTTGACAGTGAAAGAAACTGACACTCTCCCTACCTACAGTTTTCTGTCCCTAGAAAAAATGTTTTTTTTAAGCACAATTTAGCACAAGGAGAATTCACTCACTGTCCTTCCAGGTCCCTGGAAACAAGGACTTTGACAGTGAAAGAAACTGACACTCTCCCTACCTACAGTTTTCTGTCCCTAGAAAAAAATTTTTTTTAAGCACAATTTAGCACAAGGAGAATTCACTCACTGTCCTTCCAGGTCCCTGGAAACAAGGACTTTGACAGTGAAAGAAACTGACACTCTCCCTACCTACAGTTTTCTGTCCCTAGAAAAAATGTTTTTTTTAAGCACAATTTAGCACAAGGAGAATTCACTCACTGTCCTTCCAGGTCCCTGGAAACAAGGACTTTGACAGTGAAAGAAACTGACACTCTCCCTACCTACAGTTTTCTGTCCCTAGAAAAAATGTTTTTTTTAAGCACAATTTAGCACAAGGAGAATTCACTCACTGTCCTTCCAGGTCCCTGGAAACAAGGACTTTGACAGTGAAAGAAACTGACACTCTCCCTACCTACAGTTTTCTGTCCCTAGAAAAAATGTTTTTTTTAAGCACAATTTAGCACAAGGAGAATTCACTCACTGTCCTTCCAGGTCCCTGGAAACAAGGACTTTGACAGTGAAAGAAACTGACACTCTCCCTACCTACAGTTTTCTGTCCCTAGAAAAAATGTTTTTTTTAAGCACAATTTAGCACAAGGAGAATTCACTCACTGTCCTTCCAGGTCCCTGGAAACAAGGACTTTGACAGTGAAAGAAACTGACACTCTCCCTACCTACAGTTTTCTGTCCCTAGAAAAAATGTTTTTTTTAAGCACAATTTAGCACAAGGAGAATTCACTCACTGTCCTTCCAGGTCCCTGGAAACAAGGACTTTGACAGTGAAAGAAACTGACACTCTCCCTACCTACAGTTTTCTGTCCCTAGAAAAAATGTTTTTTTTAAGCACAATTTAGCACAAGGAGAATTCACTCACTGTCCTTCCAGGTCCCTGGAAACAAGGACTTTGACAGTGAAAGAAACTGACACTCTCCCTACCTACAGTTTTCTGTCCCTAGAAAAAATGTTTTTTTTAAGCACAATTTAGCACAAGGAGAATTCACTCACTGTCCTTCCAGGTCCCTGGAAACAAGGACTTTGACAGTGAAAGAAACTGACACTCTCCCTACCTACAGTTTTCTGTCCCTAGAAAAAATGTTTTTTTTAAGCACAATTTAGCACAAGGAGAATTCACTCACTGTCCTTCCAGGTCCCTGGAAACAAGGACTTTGACAGTGAAAGAAACTGACACTCTCCCTACCTACAGTTTTCTGTCCCTAGAAAAAATGTTTTTTTTAAGCACAATTTAGCACAAGGAGAATTCACTCACTGTCCTTCCAGGTCCCTGGAAACAAGGACTTTGACAGTGAAAGAAACTGACACTCTCCCTACCTACAGTTTTCTGTCCCTAGAAAAAATGTTTTTTTTAAGCACAATTTAGCACAAGGAGAATTCACTCACTGTCCTTCCAGGTCCCTGGAAACAAGGACTTTGACAGTGAAAGAAACTGACACTCTCCCTACCTACAGTTTTCTGTCCCTAGAAAAAATGTTTTTTTTAAGCACAATTTAGCACAAGGAGAATTCACTCACTGTCCTTCCAGGTCCCTGGAAACAAGGACTTTCACAGTGAAAGAAACTGACACTCTCCCTACCTACAGTTTTCTGTCCCTAGAAAAAATGTTTTTTTTAAGCACAATTTAGCACAAGGAGAATTCACTCACTGTCCTTCCAGGTCCCTGGAAACAAGGACTTTGACAGTGAAAGAAACTGACACTCTCCCTACCTACAGTTTTCTGTCCCTAGAAAAAATGTTTTTTTTAAGCACAATTTAGCACAAGGAGAATTCACTCACTGTCCTTCCAGGTCCCTGGAAACAAGGACTTTGACAGTGAAAGAAACTGACACTCTCCCTACCTACAGTTTTCTGTCCCTAGAAAAAATGTTTTTTTTAAGCACAATTTAGCACAAGGAGAATTCACTCACTGTCCTTCCAGGTCCCTGGAAACAAGGACTTTGACAGTGAAAGAAACTGACACTCTCCCTACCTACAGTTTTCTGTCCCTAGAAAAAATGTTTTTTTTAAGCACAATTTAGCACAAGGAGAATTCACTCACTGTCCTTCCAGGTCCCTGGAAACAAGGACTTTGACAGTGAAAGAAACTGACACTCTCCCTACCTACAGTTTTCTGTCCCTAGAAAAAATGTTTTTTTTAAGCACAATTTAGCACAAGGAGAATTCACTCACTGTCCTTCCAGGTCCCTGGAAACAAGGACTTTGACAGTGAAAGAAACTGACACTCTCCCTACCTACAGTTTTCTGTCCCTAGAAAAAATGTTTTTTTTAAGCACAATTTAGCACAAGGAGAATTCACTCACTGTCCTTCCAGGTCCCTGGAAACAAGGACTTTGACAGTGAAAGAAACTGACACTCTCCCTACCTACAGTTTTCTGTCCCTAGAAAAAATGTTTTTTTTAAGCACAATTTAGCACAAGGAGAATTCACTCACTGTCCTTCCAGGTCCCTGGAAACAAGGACTTTGACAGTGAAAGAAACTGACACTCTCCCTACCTACAGTTTTCTGTCCCTAGAAAAAATGTTTTTTTTAAGCACAATATAGCACAAGCACAAAACACACTGACACTCTCCCTACCTATCCTTCTCTTTCCCTAAACTAAAGGAATCCAGGTTAAGCAAGAAAGAAATAAAAGTCACTGTCCCTGCCTATGCTGCTCTATCCCTGCTCCGGAACACACTACACTAGGCCGCCGTGCTGGCGGCCTTTTATAGTGTGGGGCGTGTACTAAACACCCTCAGCAATAATTGGCCACAGGCATCCTGCCTGTGGCCAATCATTGCTCTCCTCGCTGCCGGCGCTGTGATTGGCCAAGCATGCGGGGTCACAGTGCATGCTTGGCCAATCACAGCGCCTGGATGACACTGCGATGGCGTAGTGCATTGTGGGCCGTTCGCGTCACTCGAATTTGGCGCGAACGGCCCAAATCGTTCGATCTTCGTCGAACGATCGAACAGCCGATGTTCGAGTCGAACGTATGTTCGACTCGAACACGAAGCTCATCCCTAGTACACACCATACAAACATTGTGGTGCCATACGTTTTTAATTGCATGCAAATGCACTGTGTGTTGTAGTGCCCTGTGTTAAAAATGGTTTGTGTCCATTTTTTTATTTTAGTATTATTTTCAAGTGTAGCATCGGCTTAGTATTGCCTCTGTAATATATGCATTATTGCTCTCTGAACCATTGCATTGCATTTTCAGTGAAATCTAGAGACGAATTTCAGTACTGCAGCAATCATCATTATTATCCTGTTTGGAGGATTCTGTGGCATGTGTTGCTCCCATCGCCATCCAGTCGACTGAGACAGCAATCAATCTACCAATTGCTGGAAGGAAGATATATCCAGTGCATCAAATGGTGAGAGATCTTCTGCCATCCTTGTGTAAGTGGATCCTGCTTAATCCTGCTAGGTCCTATTTACCGCTAATGCAGCTCTATCTGAAGGTGGATCACCACATCTGTTAATCTTTTTACCCTGTGACACTTTGCGAAGATACCCCTTTCCATTCTGTGGATTACAAATATTACTTCACAAAAGTCTGAGTACTCAAACACAGGATTTAAAGGGCCCCAACGCTGACAGACTGTGTGTGTTTGTGTGAATAGAATTCCCACTGGCCAGTGGTTAGCTAGAACCTACAAGACCTAGATAGGATCTTATAGTCAGTGACATCACTTTTGGGAAATTGTTGAACGTTATTTTTGTATTGTATTGCACAGTTTCGTTCACCACTCGTTCAGTGCATTTCAGGCAAGACCTCCCACTGGCGGTTAAAGTGAACGAACACCAATCCTGTTTTCATTTACTGAGCAGTTGTATTATATAATTGCATTTAATATTGGTATTCTGTTAATCAGTTTATCTCTTTTCATGGCTTATTGCTATTTCTAATAAAGCCCAGCTAAAGGTTTAAACTGTGTTTTGGTGTTACTTGGATCCAGGTGAGGGTAAGCCCTCACTTGTGTGGGACAGAAGACCTGTATATTACAGCGGCCCTTGCGGGGGTAGCGCTACACAAGTTTATAGGTATATAATATTTAATATAGGAAGGCCAGTATGGTGGCCTGCAATTATGGGAGGGGCCTGGGGGGTATTTAAGCAGACCACCCATGATGGTCTTTGTCTGCTTTAGTGCGTGATATTATACGTCACGGGGCAGACTCTTCCCAACTCACCTCATGTTCGTAAGGCTGTACATTCGATTGCAGGTACATTTCGGCTTCTTCAT
The DNA here is from genome assembly GCA_029206835.1 of Rana muscosa. Taxonomy (NCBI): domain Eukaryota; kingdom Metazoa; phylum Chordata; class Amphibia; order Anura; family Ranidae; genus Rana; species Rana muscosa. The sequence goes on from CM055120.1 coordinate 349,989,699, forward strand.
TCAGGGTTTTCGTCGGCGGTTCCCGCTCGCGGTCGTAGGTAGTATCCGAACTTTTATATCATGTGCAATCTTGCGGTTTGTTATGTTTCCATCCGCACCCGACAACATTCGGCACAGGCGTAGTACATTCGTAAGTTCCTTCTGCCAAACATGCGATTCATTCGTAGATCCAAGCCTCCGAGCCGCTGCCTGTTGTTGTCCGATATCACTCGCCATAGGCTTTACTGGTTATAAGAGTCACTGTCTGTCCATGGGGTTGCTGTCTCATCCATGTGGATATGAGCATGTATTGTTTGTACGGGTTTCTGTGGCTGATTAGGGGGGTAATTGGACCCACCTGGTACCTTCTCTACACTTGATTAGCCTGGGGGGATGGGTGGTTGGTAGGTGTTCGGTTTCAGAGTAAGGGGTGGCATACACTCTACAACCAATTCGTATCAGATTTATTTAATACTCCGGACTACCGATTCGTATCGGATTAATTTCATACATGTTACTGTTACCGTTTCTACGAACGGCGCACTGGCTTATGTTACTCTTTGCAAACCACCTACGGTTTCTTAGGTTTACTTGATCATTTCACATGCATTTGTATTTACTAAAAGATACTATAAAAACTTGCCCCTCCTATTAGTATCACTCTGCGCTTCTGGATAAAATGCAAGAATAGAAACAACAACAGAAACAAAATGCAATGTGTGTGTTAATTGTATTTACTGCCTAGCTCTGTTCCTCATTCGAGCCCAGTCGCGTCCGCGATGTTACGACTCGTGACAGCTCACCACTCGGCACCAATTTTTCTGTAGCTTACCGAATAGGCGCTACGAATAATGCGAATAACACGTAAGCCGCGTTCGGGACAAGTCGCTCTCGCGGCGCATGGTCTCGGAACCTGCGTCCCACACATCACACGAACCCCGTTCCACCTACTAAACCCACTACACCTCCTACGGAACACTCACTTCACCTAACTCACCCCTTACACCTCTTTCTGCATACCAAGCACACACCAACATCTGATCTGAATCAAGTCGCAAACATCGGCCCTACAATTCAGATCCTCTGCAATCACAAGCCCCCTCAACCACTAACACCATTCAGTCAATCCGAGTCTAGTCGTATCACCGGCGCAACGATTCGGATCTGGCATACAAACCCCCTCGTTACCTTACAGCCACAACCGTTCCGAATCTAGTCGCATCATTGGCTCAATGATTCGGATCTTTGGCAATACGAACTGCACCAACTGATCCGAGTCCAGTCGCAGTACCGGCTCAATGATTCGGATCCTTGGCAATACAAACCTCACCGACCGATCCGAGTCCAGTGGCAGCACCGGCTCAATGATTCGGGTCCTCGCCAATATAAACTTTACCAACCAATCCGAGTCCAGTCACAGCTCCAGCTCTGCGATTCGGTTCCTCGCCAATATAAACTTCACCGACCGATCCGAGTTCAGTCGTAGCACCAGGCTCAACGATTTGGATCCTCGCCAATATAAACTTCACCAACCGATCCGAGTCCAGTCACAGCACTGGCTAAACGATTCAGATCCTCGCCAATATAAACTTCACCAACCGATCCGAGTCCAGCCGTAGCACCGGCTCAACGATTCGGATCCTCGCCAATATTAACTTCACCAACAGATCCGAGTTCAGTCGTAGCACCGGCTCAACGATTTGGATCCTCGCCAATACAAACTTTACCAACCGATCCAAGTTCAGTCTTGGCACCGGCTCAACGATTCAAATCCTTCACAAAACAGCCCACCGGTGCGCATACCCTAGCCCGATTCGAACTAGTCCCATCGGCGTTACGAATACAGTGGAACTTATGACTCAGATCTCTTACGTTTTGACCAGTATAGACATACACATCTCACTCCATCTATTTGTAAAATGTTACGCACGGTCACTCCTACATACTCAAAATTCCACTAACTTTGTTTTCGCCTTTCTAATAAGGCTGCTTCCTTGCAATCTCTGCAAGCATTTCTGCAAGTGGCTCAAAACCGGCCACGTATCATCTCCAGTAGCAACACACAGGGCCGCTGATAGGGGGGGACCACCAGCCCTCCTGTAGGGGGCCCAGGCACACAGGGGGCCCGGACAGCAGGAGGATCGGTGGAGCAGAGAATGAAGGATAACAGCGTCTCTCACCCACGAAATGAAAGCTGGTTTCTCTCCCTCTCCCTCTCCCTCCCGCCGGCTTTCAGCTGCTGGGTGAGAGACACAGGGCCGGATTTAGGGGATGCTGGGGTGGGTTGTTGTGCCCACCCAGATTTCAGTTCTGCCCCATGGCTCACGCCACATAGCTCCTGCCCCTGCCCCTGGACAAGGAGATGGCAGCCTGGAGGCTGAAACGGTGAGAGAAGAAGAGCCAGGAGGTGCGCTGTGTTCTGCATGAATGGGGGGGTATGTGTGAGGAGCAATAATGGGGGAGGATACGTGCTGGGAGGAGGGTTTGGGGGGTGATTTAGAGGGGGTTGTGCTAGGAGGAGGGATTTGTGTAAATTTGTCCTAGGAGAGGGATTGAAGAAAGAAGATTTGTGCTGAGAGGGGAGATGGGGGGGGGATTTTGTTCCAGGAGGAAGTAGGGGAATTTGGGCTAATAGGAGGAATTTGGGGGGGGGGTTGTCCTGGCAGGGAGGATTTGGGGGAGAAGATTTGTGCTAGGATAGAAAGTTTGAGAAGAAAGAGTATATATGCTAGGCGGGTGATATTTTGGGGTGAAGGAGATTTGTGCTCTGAGGGGGGATTTTTGTCAGGTAGGCTGTACGGGGCCCCGTGATTTCTAACAGCGGCGCTGGCAACACGGCTGCTCACCGTTTTCTTTGTCACTTTCCCCTTTCAGGTCAATAGAGTTCTAGTTGGTCCATCCTGCACCAGGTTCGGACAGTATTTCCAAAAAAATAAATAAATCATTGTTGAGGGCTTGCATCTTCACCAGGGGGCCAGCTTTTGCCCCGAACAGCTCTTTGCAATCCCCTTTGTCAAAACAAAATTCATATGTCACCTTACTACAGGTTCCCGGTCGACTCAGTTCTCGACCCCAACCAAGACTTCACTACTAGGGCCTCAAGTCAGCTGACGCCACGTCGCAGGCCGACAGCGATGACACTGCCTCCGTCCCGCCGTCACCCTCGGCGGGCGCAAGCAATCGGTGGCACACAGCCCCTCGCAGCTTGGACCATTCCCAAGCTCACAGCAGAACTGCGGCGCAGGAGTATTTCCTACCTTGTCACAGCTAGGAAAGCAGAATGTTTTAAGCTGCTGTCTCCACCACAAGTGGCAACCCTACCAGGCACCCAGGTGTCACTGCAGTCTATTTTTCTCAACGATTACTCTGCTGCACTCCTGGGTGACCACACTATCAACAGCAATGACCGACGTCCAGACCAGAGTAGGAGCCCTGTAAGTACGCCCAGCTACGTCCCTACCAGCTCCAGTCACCACCGTCGTCCCCGTGCCCAGTGGCGTCACTAGGGTTGGTGTCACCCGGTGCGAAAAAAAATGGTGTCACCCCCCAACAACTATAGTCCCCCCTCAGTACAGACCCCCCTCCACTAACTACAGACCCCACTCCCACAATATAGATCCCTTCCCTCAGTACAAACCCGCTCCACTAAGTACAGACTCTCTGCCATCAATATAGACCCGCCTCCCTCAGTATGAACCCCCACCTCAGTGCAGACCGCTCCATCAGTACAGACACCCCCACCTCAGTTACAGACACCCCTCGTACAGACACCCCCCTCAGTACAGACACCCCCCTCAGTACAGACACCCCCCTCAGTACAGACACCCCCCTCGTACAGACTCCCCCTCGTACAGACCACCCCTCAGTTACAGACACCCCCTCAGTTACAGACACACCCTCAGTTACAGACACACCCTCAGTTAAAGACCCCCCCTCAGTTACAGACACCCCCCTCAGTACAGACACCCCCACCTCAGTACAGACACCCCCACCTCAGTACAGACCGCTCCATCAGTACAGACACCCCCACCTCAGTGCAGACCTCCTCAGTTACAGACACCCTGCTCAGTTACAGACACCCCCCACAGTACCAGACACCCCTCGTACAGACACCCCCTCAGTTACAGACACCCCCCTCAGTACAGACACCCCCCTCAGTACAGACACCCCCTTGGTACCAGACCCCCCTCAGTACAGACACCCCCTCAGTTACAGCCCCCCTGGTGCAAACTCCCCCTAGTGCAGACCCCATCAGTACAGACACCCCCACCTCAGTGCAGACCTCCTCAGTTACAGACACCCTGCTCAGTTACAGACACCCCCCACAGTACCGGACACCCCTCGTACAGACACCCCCTCAGTTGCAGACACCCCCCTCAGTACAGACACCCCCTTGGTACCAGACCCCCCTCAGTACAGACACCCCCTCAGTTACAGCCCCCCTGGTGCAAACTCCCCCTAGTGCAGACCCCAGCAGTACAGACACCCCCTCCCCCCATCAGTAAAGATGCCCCCCTTACCTTACAGACCTCAGAACAGAGCGGCAGATACACACAGCGGTGTGTCTCTCGAGCGCGGGCTCCTCCTCCTCTTCTGTGGATGTAAACAGAGAGGAGGCAGAGGGGGCGGCGGCTTCCTTCCGCTCCGCTGAGGGACACAGCCGCAGCGTGAGCCTAAGGCACAGGGCAGCGGGCAATGTCAGTGTGGTGCCGCTGTGCTACCCACGGGTGTCACCCCTCTGGTGGGTGTCACCCGGGTGCGGCCCGCCCCCCCCGCACCTGGCTAGCAACGCTAGTGCGTGTCGTCACATCATCACAGTGCAGTGTGATGATGTGACAGGCTGAGTCGCTCGCTGGCTCTGTAGGGTAGGGAGGAGGATTGGAATTTAGGAATAGGAAGAATAAGGAGCTGGAGGACACACACCAGGCGCGGCCGCGGCGCTGGAGGTGTTGTTCCAGGCTTCCAGCCCAGCGGGGTGAAATTAATCAATGAATGGGTCAGCTGTAAAAAAAAAAAAAAAAAAAAAAAAAAAAAAAATAAAATAAAAAAAAAATAAAAAAAAGGGAGGGTGTCACCCCTCTAGCGGGTGTCACCCGGGGGCGGACCGCACCCCCCGCACCCCCCTAGCAACGCCTCTGCCCGTGCCTTCACCTACAGGTACGCCCGACATCCGCACGACTGTCTCCCTTGCACACCTTGTCCGCTAAGGCAGCAGCTAGACTCTCTCAGTCCCAGATTACTATCAGCCGAAGCACCATCGATACAGAGCTGTTCTGTCACCATTTCGCCGGCCCACACTCTACACACTGGCGTTCGGAGTTGGGTGGAAGACGCCTCCCCAGCTTTTCCTACACCTCTAATGCCGCTCAAAATCCAAGTTCAAACTCACTCATACCCTCAGAGCAGTTCTCCCTTAAATATTCATCAGTAGACTTAGCTATTCAAGCTGTCATTAGTATAAGAGCAGGCGCTTGGCTGCCCAAAATGGACATCTCGAACGCCTTCAAGTTACTACCAATCAAACCATACTTCAACCGATGGCACAAGATCAAGTGGAAAGGCTTGTACTATTTCACCACTAAGTTGACCTTTGGCTCCAAATGCAACCCGTGGCCGTTTCATACATTTGCCCAGCCCCTTTCCTGGATTATGTCACATCACGCATGTTCTCAGAAAATGACCCACTATCTAGATGACTTTCTGCGCATCGAGAAACCTAGCTAGCCCCCAGTAAATCCAAACAGCTTGAGAGAGGCGTTCAACAGTTGCAACATGCCTCTAGCAAAAAAAAAAAAGTGGAAGGCCCGGCAAAGTCCATCACCTTCTTGGGTGTCACGCTCGACACATGCACCATACAGGCCAGCCTGTCTCACGACAATTGACCCACATCAGGTCGGTCGTTCATACCTTCACCTTTACTCAAGGGTGCACTAAGAGGCAGCCACATTCCTTGCTTGGCATGCTTAACTTTGCCACGAGGATCATCCCTCAGGGGCGGTCCTTTATCTCGCGCCTCTCAGTATTTCTCTCCCAGGTACAAGACCCTGACCAAATCCTTAAATTAGACGTGGCAGCATAAGCGGATCTGGCCACATGTGACGAATTTCGCATGAACTGGAATGGCATATCAATGTTCATTCCGTTAGTATCTTCCTCCTCACCTCAGGTAGTCACGGACGCCGCAGCCTCCACAGGCTTTGCGACAATTTTTGGCCATTATTGGTTTACAGGGCCATGACTGCAGAAATCCTCCTGATTCCCGTATCCAGACAGTCTTCCTCTTTCGTTCAATCTCTACTTGGCTGGCATCCAGCATTTCATCTCCTCACAAGATTCTACCAAACCATCTGGTCATTCAAGCCGACATCTACCTGGCCTTCTACGGATTCTTACGCCCCAGCGAATTGCCAGATATTACGTAGACGCCACCTGACAAACCACCAGAGTTACTCCATCCTGCACCTCGTGGTGTGGAAGACACAACAGTCCGGCCCCAGGGTAGATATCAAACTCTTCCAGACTCACAATGCCTGGCGCCCCGTGGCCGTACTAGTCCAGTTACTAGCCCAGCTGTCCGACCTCTCAGAGGCCAGCTCGTTACTACCTTTTCCTACCATTCCTTTAACTGGGAACCAATTCATTAGACACATCAGGATTCTTTTGCGCCACTTAGGCCTTGACCCCGGACAGTATTCTGGACATTCTTTTCGCATCGGAGCAGCATCAGCAGCATCACAATACGGGGTCCCGGTCCACGTGATCAAAAGATGGGCAGGTGGAAGTCTACTTGCTTTGCCTGGTACATCCCCAAACTCCAAGCAGAAATATCACGAGCCTTCAGCGGGCTGGCTCTTTAGTATACCAATAACACAAATAAACAATTGCCTCCCTAACCAAGTCTTTTGGCCCCTTCTCTTGGCATTCCGTCCAGCAGACCAGGGCACACTTCAGGTCTAGTTTATGTTGTTAGTCTTGTGACATGTTTATGTGATTCATATCTCTTCGGACAGAGGGCTCCTACCATAAATAGGAAGGCCAGTATGGTGGCCTGCAATTATGGGAGGGGCCTGGGGGGTATTTAAGCAGACCACCCATGATGGTCTTTGTCGGCTTTAGTGCGCGGTACCCACCCACCCAAACCCCCTTTTTAGGGCACTCTTCTTGAAACAAATTCTCTACGGAATCATCTATTTTATTTATCTTAGGGTATGGCCCCTTCTCTTGGCATACTGTCCAGCAGACCAGAGCACACTTTAGACAGGACAATGGAAGGTGCAAGATTTGAGACTCTGGCTTTCCTACATGCAGGAGAATACAAATTATTAATATAGACAGTATTTTTATATAATTATATATATATATATATATATATATATATATATATATATATATATATATATATACACTATATTGCTGAAAGTACTAGGACACCTGCCTTTACACGCACATGAACTTTAATTGCATCCCAGTCTTAGTCTGTAGGGTTCAATACTGAGTTGGTCCACTCTTTGCAGCTATAACAGCTTCAACTCTTCTGGGAAGGGTGTCCACAAGGTTAAGGAGTGTGTCTATGGGAATGTTTGACCGTTCTTCCAGACACACATTTGTGAGGTCAGGCACTCATGTTGGACGAGAAGGCCTGACTCGCAGTCTCTGCTCTAATTCATCCCAAAGGTGTTCTATTGGGTTGATTTTAGGACTCTGTGCAGGCCAGTCAAGTTCCTCCACCCCAAACTTGCTCATCCATGTCTTTATGCACTTTGTGCACTGGTCCAAATCATGATTGCACCTTATAGCAATTGTAAAGTCAGAAGTTTTTTTTATCTAAATGCATTCTAAGCATTAAGATGAAAAACCTTTTGTGTGCAGCAGCCGCCCCAGCACTTCCTAATACTTATCTGAGCCCCCTCTCTTTCCAGTGATGTCCACAAATATCTCGGCCGTCCGAGACTATCCCTCCTGATTGGCTGAGATACAGCAGCGGCGCCTTTGGCTCCCGCTGCTGTCAATCACAGTCAGTCAGCCAATCAGGAGGCGGAGGGGACACAGGGAGCTGTGACTCAGGTCTGGGCCCCCATATCAAGCTGCTTGCTGTCAACTTGCACTCAACAGAAGGGAGGGGCCAGGAGAGCTGAAGAGGGACCCGAGAAGGGGAGGATCCGGGCTGCTCTGTGCAAAACCACTACACAGAGCAGGTAAGTATAACATGTTTGTCATTTTTATTGAAAAAAAAAAGACTTTATAATCACTTTAAAGACTGCAGTCATTGTTTGGCAAACAATTTTCAACCCGGCTCATTTCATTTTCCAATCGAAGTTTGTTGAGCCAATGGTGCCAACAGGGCCACCAATGGTTTAAATTTGGGTTGACAAGGTGAGCCACGAATGGCTGGCCTTAGAAGCTCTGTTTTCTCTAGAGAAAAGGGAAAAATTATTTTAGTTTGCAAGCACCACATTTTGCATGTCAAACACGCTGGAGTGGAGACTAGATTGCAAAAGGTTTAGGTGGCAGGCAATTCGATAGGCAGACCTCTCACTTACAATATTCTCTGGGCCTGGGTCAGATCTATAGCCAACTTGAATCTACAATGCATAAAAATAGGGCAATCTTATATCTGTGGTCTATTTCTAAAGTTTTTCTATATTTGTATATAACTCTACAACCTATTTCTTCCCTAGCTCAGGAGAAAACACAACTCATCTTAAGAGAACATTGAAAAATTGCAGATTAGCTGAAGAAAAATGTACAAGCAATAACTCCTGTACTCTGCAATGAACAAAATCTCCATTGTGGACAAAATTAATTCTGACTATAGCAGCAAAACAAGTCGCAGTATTTGTCTTTACTCATGCAAAGATCATATCTCACCATTCCGCTAACCAGGAACAAATGTAAGGTAGAGCTTATACGGAGATAATGCTTTTTATGTATCTCCATCTGTATATTTTGATTCACGTTTCTATAAACTGATTTTTCACTGTAATATTTTACATTTAAAACAGCTGTGCTTCAATGTTATTTGATGATATACAATGAAAAAAAAAAAGAAAGAGTTTTGAATACATTTCGAAATAACGGGACATCAGTAATGCAGACTTGTCTTATCTGGTTTTCAAAATATTGGTCTTTGTCTATACATTTTCAAATATATGTGGACGCTGCATGACATGGCAGCTGAATACTTTTTGTATGCGCACCAGAGCAGCTGCCCTATGACTCCAAGCATTTTTTTTTTAAACAGCCCCCCAGCAAGGATCTATTTGAAAAAACAATGTTTCATTCCAGCACCAGATGGCTTCAGCCTATCAGGTTTAATGACTCCCTGTAGTCTGAAGATCTACAAAAAAAAGTAAGCATAAAATAATAGCAAATGGTGGCAATGCCCCCTCGTGACTAGGTTCTGGATCAGGATATTTAATCTTATAAATTCGGAGACAGGGGTGAACATTTACAGATCCCCAGAAGCAGCCCTTTTTCACAAACTGCCTGATGAAGTGCCCAGGAAGTCAGTGAAATTGATCATTTAGATATTGCTGGCAGCAAGGATAACAATTGTTAGGCATTGGAAGCAGTCGGTTATTCCCTTTGATTACGTCAAGAGTAAAATCAATTGGATCATGGTTAATGACAAGCTCACTCATATACTTCATAACAATTCTAAAAAGTTTGATAAGATATGGCATCCGTGGATTTGTTATATCCCGACTCCAAAATGAGCTCCGGGTTGACCCTATTCTTCTCCTTCTCTATTTCCCACCCCCCCCTTTTTATTCTCTGCTTCTTCTCTTTCTTCCCCCCCCCCCCTTTCTCTGCTATCTACATTTATTGTAGATTTGGTTGTCTTTAGGGCCTTATACAGTTGTGTGCCCAACGATAGTCTCAGGGATTAGTGTCGGGTCTCCCCGCTACTCCTTACTCATTGTTTTCCTCCCACCTGGAACCCCCCCCCCATCTGTTCCCCCATAGCATGCCGTTGTTCCTGTCCTCCATCATACATAGCTGTGTTCCTTGTTACTGATAAGAAATGTTTACTCTCTGACCCATTATTGCTCAGGACTATGTCTTCTTGTTTTATTTCTGACTATGATGGATAGTACATTGTCCATTGAGCCAATTTTTTGCCTTTTGTATGCCTTTTTATTCTGATGTTGGATTTTACTTATCCTTACTGTTCATACCTTACTTATCTGTGTCTTGATATGATGACAACCTGAGAATTGGCTTTGTTCCAGTGTTATTTCTGTGGTTACCAGATCTTTCCAATAAAAACATTGAAATATAAAAAAATAGCATCCGTGAGGGACCTCCAGCAAGGAAGGCAGATGCACTGGAGGGCAGCTGGGGTGATCCCAGAGTTGAGCTTCAAACTTAGTTGAGAAACACACTGGAGAGAGTGGCCTCTCCTGATTATTATTATTATTATTATTATTATAATTATACACGATTTATATAGCGCCAACAGTTTACACAGTGCTTTACAATGTATAGGGGGGACAGCACAATTACAGTACAGTTCAATACAGAAAGTACAGGAGGGCCCTGCTCGTAGAGCTTACATTCTAAAGGGATGGGGTGGTGAAAAAAAGGTAATAGCTGTAGAGAAGGATTTGATGGGGGTGGCGTCATTCTGATCCTGATGATGTCATTGTGATGAAACTCATTGGGCAGGGCTTGTTGGCAACACTTCCGCTTACGTACTTCCGGTTAATGGAATGCAGATGAATGTCATTTGCCGGTGACACCATTGCATGTGTTTGTTGCTTGTGTAATGTGAGCATTAGTACTATGTGAGCAACATTTTTATGTTTTTAGTACATTTTAAATTAAACGGTATCAAGCTATGGATGACTGCTTGGTTTTTATCTCCCCATACAAGCACACATGATGGAGTAACACAGAAGAGCTTTTATCCATTCCAAATGAGAGCAGCGGGGGCAGCATAAAAAGGGCTGTTGGTTTTGCATGTAAAGCGCTCATGTGAGTGTGGAGACAAAGGAGGGGAGAGTTTTTCACACAGATCACTTAATGTTATGTAGCGCTACCCCCAGTTAAGAGAGCCGCTGGTTTGATTTCGGGCCCTGTGTGCAGCACCGCCAACCCCCGGCAATCTTACTCGACCCACTCTGGCACAGTTAGTCTAGGGTTAAACTCAAATCATAAGCAATGGTATTGCACGGGTCAATCCCCTTATAGTAAGGCAACACACTGAGGCGAGAGGTTAAATATAACAGTTTTACTTTCATCAATTAGGCATAGGCAGAACGGAACACATGCAACTTGCTCACAGAGCCCTGCAGCAATTAATGTAACACACAACAATGGCCCCACGCGGTAACCCACCGCGCGCAGCTATTATGATGTATGCGCCCTATGGTGCATTAAACAATACCCTATACCCCTCCCTAGTCAGGCCTGACTTAGAAGAAATCTCAGTCTTTTCACTTGCTATTTTTTCGCATGCAAACTTTCGGTGGTGTACTTGATGAAACAGTATTTGTAATCCACAAGTAGGCAGTCTCAAGAAAACAACTATACTGGAGACCCTTCAACTCTGTCCTGCTACTGGTCTCCTGGTGGAACAACCAACTAACGATAAGTGGGCCAAGGCAGTCTATAGGCCTAAACACGGTACAGTCTATTGGCTTGAGCAAGTGCTCGCTCACCACTCCGGACGTGATCCCAGTCCGGGACTTCCACCTGCTGTGTCTCCGCACACAGCGTCTGCAACGATCGGGTCCCCGATCCAGCTGATGTCCTCACTCGACAAGTCTCGTGCCACCCAGGCTCCGCAGTGGGGTGGAAGGCTCTTCGGAAGTAATGCAAGACCCCAGGCTTCAGGCCTTGCACAGGAAGAAGCTGTTGCTCACAGCGGGGTGTCCAAAGAGGCCGAGCTCCGCCTCGCCTCCCTCTTAAATAGCCCCTCCCATGAGTCTCTGCGGTGGCCAATTGCACTCTGGGTGCCGAACAGGGGTCTGGGTAACGTAGTCCCGGGGTCTTAAAGGAGACCCCGCTACAGTTATGAAACTTGAACCACTGGGCACTTTTTTAAGCACCACTGACTAATTATGTTTATGGACTTCATTATATAGTACTACTGGGATATCAATGCTGAAATTTACTTATTTATAGGCACAGAGCACTTTTATATATGATTTTTAAATGTATTGACTTACAGATATTGAGCACTTTACACTAGGAATTTATTTATTTTTGTTTACAATTATCGGTAACACTGAATTGAGCACTATACACTTTTTGTTTTATATACCCATATTGGTATATATATTTAAGTAGTAGCACTGCATTTAGAACTTGATTAAGGTCGTCCCCACATTTTGCAGGCTGCTACACATGTAAAAGCATTTTTTTAACCCTTAGCGTGGAGTTTATATCAAATGTAACACAAATGTGCAGTGTTACTTTAACACCTCATTTGCTTACTAACAAATGGAATGGAATTCTAGGTATATTTTAGCGTCCTTCAGGCCCCATTCATACCAGAGCATTTTGTAGCTTGAAGTTACAAACGTGCAACAAATCCCAATGTTTTAAATAGTGCCTGTTCACACCTTAACGCTCAAGCGCCTGTGACTAGATCTTCATCATTCAAAAAAGTATAGGATCTTCCTTTCAGGCAAATTTTGGGCATTTTTTGGCTCTATAGACTGCAACGAAAGCACCTGAAAAAACATGTGAAAATATATGTTGTGTGCTTTTTTTTTTAGACGCTCCCAAAATATAACTCAAGGGGGCCAAAAACCCATGATCCTGCCCCTAAAGAGGCTCTTGTACAGCACATAAATCCTAAAAAACGCAAAATATGTGAAAAAAGCACAACAATAAAGCCTTTAGAATTCCCCAAATATGCTACACTCAAGTGTGAATGTAGCCTCTGGCTCTTTTGGTACTGCCCAGTAGCTTAGTGATTTTTTTTGGTAGACCGGTTTCATTCAGGGCTGTCGAGAAAAAAAAAAGCTTGTTATTTAAAGGCTCTGTACATGCAATTTACTTACATACAGTGGAAGTGAATAACTCTTCCCTTAAGAAACTTTAGTCAGAGGTTTCAATAAAAAAAATGCTGCGTTGTATCTTTAGCTAACGTACAGTGTTTTGGGAATACTTTTTCAGGTATTACAGTCCTTCTATGTATATTCCTAACAGTATCCTTTGTCAGGTATTACAATTCTTCTATGTATATTCCTAACTTGGTGTCAAACTCTTGCAGTCCCTGTACAGCAGAGCTCAGACTGGCAGAGTACAAAGCAGTACAACGAGCCAGTCAGTTGTACTGCAGTGTTCATGTGTTAACAAGGAGCATGCTAATAGGAAGGGTGAGGGTGAGAATGTGTGTGCTGGTGAGTGTGATCAAAAGAGACCCCCTGGTTCCCCCTGGATTTTCTTCTGGGGGGGGTTTACCCCCGCCTCAACCCCAGGCGAGACGGCTTCTCCAGAGCCACCGTCCCAATCCATCTCGGGCAACTGCTGGGCCAATTATATATACCGTATATACTCGAGTATAAGCCGAGTTTTTCAGCACATTTTTTTGTGCTGAAAATGCCCCCCTCGGCTTATACTCGAGTCACCTTTTTGCGCCTGATCTCCCGGAATTTGGGGACCCGGTCTTGGCCGACCATAGGTTCCCTGGACCCCAAACTTGGCACACATGTAGCCCCACTCTTCCTCTACAAGTGTGCAAAGTTTATTGTCCAGGGGACCTACGGCCGGGGAGCACCAATTTTTCAAAACCGGGCACCCCTTCCATAGACTCTCATGTTAAACTGTAATTTCTCTAGTGAATTTGGGGACCCAGTACTGGGCGGTTGTAGGTCCCCTAGACCCAGAACTTGGCACACATGTAGCCCCATTTCTCCTCTATAAGTGTGCAAAGTGAGTTGTCTGGGGGACCTACGGCCGGGGAGCACAGATTTTTCAAACCCGGGCACCCCTTCTATAGACTCCCATGTTAAACGTCAGTCTAGTCATGGGCACAGTGAGGCATGGGCACAGTGAGGCATGGGCACAATGAGGCATGGACAGAGTGAGGCATGGACACAGTGAGGCATGGACACAGTGAGGCATGCACATGGACACAGTGAGGCATGCACATGGACACAGTGAGGCAAAGTGAGGCACAGTAAGGCATGCAGATGGACACCCTAGGCTTATACTCGAGTCAATACGTTTTCCCATTTTTTTGTGGTAAAATTAGGTGCCTCGGCTTATATTCGGGTCGGCTTATACTCGAGTATATACGGTATATATATATATATATATATAGGGTTTACCATAGGTAACGTATAAGTTCTCAGTTCCCTCTTATAGAGCATATGGTACACCCTTCAAGATCTAATTTATTTATTTCTCTATCTTACCTTCTAGCCAAAAATGTATGCATCCCCACTCCTGATGAAACGCGTTGAGTTTTAATTCTAGGATGCCAGGCCAAGCTTGTCTTTAAATCATGAATTTTGCAAATTTTATTGAATGTTTACATTTACTATGATTATAATTATTGGATCTGTATATGTATCTAATTAATCTATTAATTGCTTCTGCCTGTACCAATCATGTGTATCAATGACATTAAATATGTTATGATTATTATTATTGATTATGTTTATCTCTGTGGAAATTCTGTATTATATATTAATTAACATTTTGTGTTATGTTTCTATCAGTCGCATTTAATTGATTGGAGTTATTAATTTCAAATGTAGCACACGGACCCTTTTCTCCTGCTTACCTTCTCCTTGTAGGGATAAAGACACACCGTGCCACATGCCCGGATCCTCCTGGTTTAGAAGGTTGAGCGGTGTTCTTTATTTTTGGGTCCTGCAGCGAGTTGCCTCCCATTCACTGGTTCTCGTCCCCAGAATGTAGGGAAAAGTCTGTGTTCTCTCCCCAAGAAACTCAATGTCCAAACAGTGTTCAAACTCCAAACAGCCGTGTTTATTTTTATCTTGCTCAAACAGATTTGGGAACAGGTTGAAGATAGCGACAAAGTAGGTAGGGAGATAGGTTCAGGCACGCGGCACCCGGCACCCAGTTACCCTATTCTTTACTCAGAGTATGAATTTTGCTCACCCGGATAGATCCCTCTCACAGCTCTAGCAGCCGGAGTGAAGCATGAACAGTTGCTACTTGAATTTAGTCCCCTTCATAGACAAGTCCTAGAGATCCTCTGCCACAGAATCTCTAACGATTGAATTATGACTTCTGAACAAAACCCTGTAGATTAGTAGAGACCATAGGTGTCAGTGGGACACACTACAGGGGCTATACTGCAACTCACAAATCCTTCCTCTGATAGGTAACCAGACCTCTCCTTCATCGTGAACTCCATCACCGATCCATCGGACAGGTCCTCCCCCGGTTTCCTCTCTTTCAGAGCGGGCCACCCTCACACGGGCTCCCTGGGACTCCAGTGTGTTGACTGTAGACCCAGTTGAAGGTTCTGGGCCTACCTGGAACGTTGTAGCCTCGGGCTAAAGGTGCCCGAGACTCCTCGGCCAGTTCACGCACCCCCCTGGCCAGCAGGGCCAAAGGGCGCGACTTCGCCACCAGGGGTCCTCCTTGGAATACCCCCAGCACACCACCCCAATGGGGCACACTCCTCCTAGATCATGGCGTCTGCCCTTTATGTACCCTCTCCCGGCATGCACAGCAGGCGAAACCTGCCCACCACACGGTAGCCGAGAGAGGACACCCAATCACACCACAATGCCACCCGTGGTTCAACCCGAGACATGGGCAACAGTGCCACCATAGGACAAGGGGAACCATACACCAGGCAACACCATAGCAGAACAGAGTCCATGCCTAGAAAAATTCGAGAACCTGAGCCAACTATGGCTCATACTACCCCTAAATTTAGAACATAGCGACCCCCAAATTTGGGGTGTCTGCTACACAAACAACAATCATATGGCTACATGCCTGCTCCCAATGAGACCCATGACATGTAGCCTGTGTATAACTAGATACCCGTCATTTTCATATATACATACACATGCCTCAATTAAAGTCCCAAAACCCTTCCCTTTCCCTTTCCATATATACATGGGGATGGAGGCATGTCTATGACATATTTTGGTTGGGTCTAATGGGGTCACTCCTTGTTTATTATTCAGCAATGCAGAGGTTGGCAACCTGTACACAGGTACAGAAGAGGAAGAGTTAGGTGAAGTGCAAAAATGAAGTCACTACTAGGTGCATGGTGGGGCTCCATACTGTTACTGGGAGTGACGTAACGGTAATACGCTGAACAGGTGGAGAGGGCATTGTCTCTGTGTGTCCCTCCTAAATACATCAGTGACCATGGTGTTGTATAATACATTGAGAGAGCTTACTAAAGTTCAGTCATCTGTTCAAATAAAGGTACCCCATGTCTAAGGCGGTGACCCTATCCAAAATGCCTAGCATAGCCAGAAGGACCCACCCCGAGGTAGGCCTCTTATGTGACTCATGTTTGGTGCCCATCAAGGAGGGAAACATGGAGGACGTGACTTCCACAACATGAAATATAACGATCTCGACTTTTCATTGTACAGTATTAAAACAGAATTTGGGAATCATATATAACTTAGGCCATGTCACTTGAGAGTCCCAATCATATCATCTACAATATCCAGAAGGATCTTCAAATGTGGACTGGATCACGTTAGTATAACAATAAACCCTGCCCAGGCCCACTATGTCCAGGACTTCAAGCCCTTCTCTAATCCCAGGCCATATCAATTACTTTTAAAATGACTTTAACATGTTAAAGCTTATATGAGATTTTAGTGATTGGGTTTACATAGACTTTAAAGGGGTTGTAAAGGTTTGTTTTTTATTTTTTAAATAGGTTCCTTTAAGCTAGTGCATTGTTGGTTCAATTACCTTTTCCTTCGATTTCCCTTCTAAATGTTTTTTCTTTGTCTGAATTTCTCACTTCCTGTTTCTCCTCAGTAAGCTTGCCCCCATCATCCGAGCCATTCTGGCTGGGGGTTAGTTAGCATGCTCGCCCCCTCCCTTGGGACTACATCCCTGCAGGGAGACACAGCGTCTTCCCGCAGGGATGACACAGCGTCTCCCCGCAGGGATGTAGTCCCAAGGGAGGGGGGCGAGCACGCTGACTAACCCCCAGCCAGAATGGCTCGAATGATGGGGGCAAGCTTACCGAGGAGAAACAGGAAGTGAGAAATTCAGACAAAGAAAAAAAACATTTAGAAGTGAAATGGAAGGAAAAGGTAAGTGAACCAACAATGCACTAGCTTAATGGAACCTATTTAGAAAATAAAAAACAAACCTTTACAACCCCTTTAACACTAGAATCAGAAAAAAGGGTAGATCCATATCCATGTTCAATAATAAATGTCTGTGGTATTTAGCATGCACAGCATGGGGAAAGCATCTATGGGGTGAAAAGGTGGCATTTCAAAGTTTCCAGTAGACCAAACTGTAAAAATCCATATACATATGTAAGACTATAGTTTTGGTTTAACGTTACACTCTTAATGTTTTTACAAAGCTTTCTGTACCCACACCAGTAAATCACCAAATTTGTAACCAAATCTCTTGTTTCCATTTCAGCCCCTCAGGTGGAAACATACAGCTTTCCACAAGGCTCCGGTTGACGTCCAACCCGCAATGGCTATGAAGGATCTAATTTTATTTTAACACAGTAAATTGTGGTACTGTAAGCCGTAATTTGAGAACATTTACAATGTTTAATGTAATATTCTTTTAGATTAAAAGTCATACCCTCATTGTTTTATGTTTTACTCTTCAGAACTTGGGTGGTCCTATCTTTCCTTCTTCCAATTAAATTTATATATTCCAGGCTCCCTTAGTACCAAAGCAGGAGTCTGTGACAAAAAAAAATCTAAATCAATGACAGCTGAAGGTTAAGTTAAAACGAAGTTTTAACATATGTATGAAGTGGCATTGACAATACCTGCTGTCAATAAGGAACACCTTTTCTACACTTGCTCACAGGTATGGCTGGATGATATTCATAAAAGTGATCCGCACCATCGTTGCAGCTCTTAAAATCTTGTTTATTGTAGAAACCACAGTGTACAAGTCACAGTGAGTTGAGGTGTTTCAGCCTAAACAGCTTTAGTCATATGACTTAACCCGTGTAGGCTGAAACACATCAACTCACTGTATCTCTGTCAGGGCTGAGCTCTTAGAAGCTCTCTTCTCTGTGCTCAGACTGCTCAGCTGTTGGATAATTGTCAGCACTCATTGTTTCCACAGTGGCTCACCTGGTTATAATTATCTGCTCGTCAGTCCCGCCTACAGCCAGCCCCTTCTGGCTATTTAAACTGCATTGTTCATTTTTTTCATGCCTTCACCTGGTCAACATATCTTGAATATGTCTGCTGTGTTCCCTTGAAAGACATTGCCTGGCTGATGTCCCTTCTGGTTCATAAACCTGTTCTTCTGCCTCCGACTATGCTGATTTCTGTTTTTCTGATTACTGTCTCGTCTCCCTGGCTTATGTTTTGACCAAGTTTACTGATCTGTACCATTTTTACCGTTACATTAAAGGTGTGATTTTTGCTGCATTTTATTTCTTAGTTTGATTCATGCTTACTGACAATCTCTGACTTGTACACTGAGGTTTCTACACAGGTTTTTAAGAGCACCAACAGTGGTGCAGATCTTTTTTATGGATCTATTATATAGCTGTGAGACTGCAGATCAGGCACCCGTGAGCTCTACTGATGCAGGACTGATTGGGAGGTAGAACTAAAAATTTCTACTTTGTTATGCCTGGATGATCTCTGACCCCACCCCCACACTTTAGAAAAAAAAAAAGATTGAGGCTTTGGTAAATGGGAGAGAGACCCATAACTTATCACCTGCTGAATAAGGCAATACCAGGAACCTGTCATCCTTATTTGGACACAAGGTTTTACTGTGGTTCCGGTGACACCTGTGATACTGGCCCCACTGTGTGTCTCTCTTTTGCCATTAGTCAGCACCTTAACCTAGCAGCTTAAAGGATGGGCTACCCAAGGGTTGGGTTGTTTAGCCAACTTCCAGCCCTGGTGACAAAAAACGCCAGCTTTGAAGGGATGGAGTGGCGTGGATCAACCCCATCCCACCAGCTCTTTTTCATGTGCAGGTTCCAACACTTTTTTAGCCAATAGGTCTGATCAGGAGTACACTTTTCCTCACACTTTCCAAGGTCCCACCTTCCTGGTGATTCCAGATTCGGTCCAAAGGCAAGCCCTGTGCCATGTGTGAGGACCAATAGGACACATAAAAGCAGCTTGGACATCCTAGCAATTATGGTCGTTGAACCTGCCTGACCACTCCACTAGTAGGGCTGCTGTTATCACCACCCACTCCCGACCTAAGCCAGCTCCTATGAAACTCCCAGGTATAGGTTGTGCTCACTGCCTCAAAGAGGCCAGTCCAGTTCTGGAATCTCTGGCTGATAGCTGAACAGTTGTCAGGGATTTTTCACTTGATGCTAGGAAGCCGACAGCCACCTGCTTCCTAACAACTAGCCTGAGTGGGAAACTGTCATATTTAGCAGCAGTGGTAATCCCACTGCCAAATGTTTCACTCCCCACTACCACTGGAGGTTGTATTATGAGACGTGGCTGAATGTTCTCAAATGTTTGTCTGAACTCTAAACATGTAAAATAGTATGAAACTGAAGCTCATGCCTAGTGGTGAGTTGAAGTGCAATTAACTTTTTCTGGTCTGGTTGTCAATTGGATGGTTTTCTGGTCTGGTTGTCAATTGGGAGAAGTCGGCCTTGTTGCCGGTTGACCCACTTGGCAACTAGATACCGTCTGGAACTCCCCACCTAAAAGTAGTTGCAAAGTTGAATTATCTGGGTGTTTGGATAACGAGTGATATAAACCAGTACGTTAATAATAATCTAGCCCCACTATTACTTAAATTAAAGCAAAAAGGAGATATTTGGAGTCGACTCCCTCTATCTGTAGCAGGTCGTTGCAATTTAATAAAGATGATATGGTTACTGCAGATATTATACTTAATTCATAACTCCCTGATTTGGATAGGCCAAAAGTGGTTTAAAAGAATAGAATCCCTTTTTAGGGAACTGGAAGAAGGGCCTATCTAGGATCAGCCTGAAAACTATGCAATTACTGATTAAAGAAGGGGGCATGGCGGTCCCGCACCCGAGATCATACTTTTTGGCATCCCAGCTGCAGCACCTAGCAGGCTGTGGGGCCTTAGGAGGCGGGAAATTCAGCATCAGATTGATGCTAGCGGGGGCCCCACATAGCATACTAGTAGAGGCATTGGAGGCAGACTAATTTATCCATAGATGCCCGACTATAAAACTGGTCAACAAAGTATGGCAGGTAACGAAGGCACTTGTCATGGATATGCAGTAGTGTTTGTCTGTCAGCTTACCTTCCTTCCCATGTGTTCATCTTAGAGGCCTGAGCCCTTTCACCTGGCTTCCTTTATAATCTCCTCCCAGCCAGACTCCACCCCAGACCCTATCACAGAACACTATATTAACCTGTGCACTGCAAGCCTGCTTGGCTGATCAACGTGTTTGTTAGGCATTGTGTGTTTGGGTTCCTGCCTGCCGTGTGCTACGTCTGTCTCTCTGTTACGTTATTGGCTTGTCCCTGACTATCCCTGTCTGCTCGTGACCCTTGACCTTCGGCTCGTTCTTTTGTTATCCTTGTCTGCTTGTGGCCCCTGACCTTCAGCTTGTTATTCGGTTCTCTCATATCTTCTGCTGCTGCTTCCCATCTTTTCCACTTATCCTACGGGGCGTGAGCTAGGAAACTCCAGGGGCCGCGACCTGGTCCCAGCCTGCAGCATAACATCCTCACCACTAGAGGCCCTGGAGAAGACCTGCTGGGTCTTAGACTCCGCGCCCTGGGGAATCTTGGCTCTAGCTTCCGTTAGGATCCCGGTTGTGCTCCTCTGGTCCCGCTTTCCACAACCACCCAGTTTCCTATCCGCAGAAGCCAGCCATAGGGTTCACTACCTCGCGGTGCACTCCTGTCCCCCTACGGTGTGCATCTGTCACCTGGCCACAGGTGACCTTGACAGTTTGATCAGCCATGAACCCGGCTGACATCCCGCTTCCCGCGGATGATCCATTGCAGGGCATAGTTTGCAGACTTGAAACCCAGGAATCGAATCAGACTCAGGTGATGCGATTCCTCCAGGATCTGGCTTCTCGCTTCGAGCAGTTTCAGGCCTCCTTGGGAACCCCGAATCCGCAACCTCAAATACAACCAGCGGCTGCACCTATTGCACCAGTCGCAGCCACACACTCACTACAACTGCCAGCTCCGTCCCGTTTCTCTGGCGACTCCAAGGCTTGCAGGGGGTTCCTTAGCCAATGCACAATTCATTTTGAGCTCCAGCCCCAAAACTTCCTGTCTGATCGGGCTAAGGTAGCCTATATCATTTCCCTCCTCTCTGGTGAAGCTTTAGCCTGAGCAGCCCCTCTGTGGGAACTGAATGATCCAGTGGTTTCTAGCCTGTCTGGCTTCTTGAAACTTTTTCGGAATATCTTCGAAGAACCGGCTCATGTCTCTTCAGCGGCCAGCGCCCTTTTACGTCTCCGCCAAGAGTCTGCTTCTGTGGGACAGTATGCCCTTCATTTCCGCATACTGTCGGCTGAGTTGAGCTGGAACAATGAAGCCTTAGTCGCAACCTTTTTGCATGGCCTGTCTGATAGAGTGAAGGATGAATTAGCAGGAAGAACCATCCCCACTGATCTGGCCGGCGTTATCTCCTTGTGTAACCAGATCGATATTCGCTTTCAGGAGAGGACCTTAGAAAAGCAACGCCAGCACTCCTTGGTTCTTAGTCAGCCTGAGCTCCCCTCTCTTCGACCCGTAAAGCATCTCCTACCAGCTGAGGAACCCATGCAGCTGAGTCGGACCAGGCTATCCCCCGAGGAACGTGCTAGGCGCAGAACTCTTGGTCTGTGTCTTTACTGTGGGGGCAAAGGTCATTTTCGTGACACGTGCTCTCTTTGTCCAGAAAAACGTTCGGGTCCACTTCATCTGGAAAGGGGAGTATTGGACCCAGTAATATCACCTTCCCCTTCTCGTCTTCTGCTTTCTGTGTTCCTTCATGTTGGTGCTTCTTCTCATTCGGTCTCAGCATATCTGGATTCCGGAGCTGCTGGTAATTTCATGGACTGGGAAATCGCATCGTCCATGAGACTTACTCTTTTGCCCCTCACCACGCCATTGGTGGTCTTGGCGATTGATGGTACTGTTCTCCCAGGGGGACCTATCCGTTTCCAGACCCTCCCTGTTAAGATGTCGGTAGGGACACTCCACCAGGAGTGGATATCCTTCCTTATCTTACCCAAGGCCTCAACGCCTATAATTTTGGGTCTCCCATGGTTACAGCTCCATTCTCCTCATGTGGACTGGACTACTGGACAGATCCTGGCTTGGGGTCCCTCCTGTTCCTCGTCCTGCCTACCCAAGGTTGCCCGCTGTGAATCTGAGCCGGTCATTCATTCCAGGTTGCATAACCATTTACATTTCTCTGTCCCTAACCACCCTTGGATGCACAGCCAGGCTAGCTTGTCTACAAGTCCTGCAGTCGCTACGTCTTGCGATGCGATTCAGGTAGTCGCTACACCTGACTCAGCTATTCACTCTGCCTCTGTACTAGTTATGCCAGTCCAGCCCATGCCCAGTGAGCCTCCTACTTTTTCTTGTTCGGGACATTCTGCTTGTCCTTCAGCTATTCAGCTTGACTCCGGCGACATGTCACCTTCTAACCAACCTGACTTCAGGGTTCCACTGACGTCTGCCCAGTCTGATGGTCCTGTGCAAGATGACCAGTTCCCCTTTAAGGGTCTAGGGGACCCTCCTCAGATTCCTGTTGATCCTCTCATGCACTTGCCTATTCCTAGAGAGCCTTTGGTCCTCAATAGATCTTCTTGTCATCTCCCTACCTCGTTTTCGGGCTCTGAGGATAATCTTAAGTACGAGGTTAGACAAGTTCTGGATTCTCGGCTCTGCAGAGGCATTCTTCAGTACCTTGTGCATTGGAGAGGTTTTGGTCCTGAGGAGGCGTCTTGGATCGCTGCATCTGATGTCGCTGCACCTCATCTGTTGAGAAGGTTTCATCAGAGATTTCCCTTTAAGCCTGGGCCCAGGCGGGGGAGGGCCCATAAGAGGGAGGGTACTGTCATGGATATACAGTAGTGTTTGTCTGTCAGCTTACCTTCCTTCCCATGTGTTCATCTTAGAGGCCTGAGCCCTTTCACCTGGCTTCCTTTATAATCTCCTCCCAGCCAGACTCCACCCCAGACCCTATCACAGAACACTATATTAACCTGTGCACTGCAAGCCTGCTTGGCTGATCAACGTGTTTGTTAGGCATTGTGTGTTTGGGTTCCTGCCTGCCGTGTGCTACGTCTGTCTCTCTGTTACGTTATTGGCTTGTCCCTGACTATCCCTGTCTGCTCGTGACCCTTGACCTTCGGCTCGTTCTTTCGTTATCCTTGTCTGCTTGTGGCCCCTGACCTTCAGCTTGTTATTCGGTTCTCTCATATCTTGTGCTGCTGCTTCCCATCTTTTCCCCTTAGCCTACGGGGCGTGAGCTAGGAAACTCCAGGGGCCGCGACCTGGTCCCAGCCTGCAGCATAACATCCTCACCACTAGAGGCCCTGGAGAAGACCTGCTGGGTCTTAGACTCCGCGCCCTGGGGAATCTTGGCTCTAGCTTCCGTTAGGATCCCGGTTGTGCTCCTCTGGTCCCGCTTTCCACAACCACCCAGTTTCCTATCCGCAGAAGCCAGCCATAGGGTTCACTACCTCGCGGTGCACTCCTGTCCCCCTACGGTGTGCATCTGTCACCTGGCCACAGGTGACCTTGACAGCACTAATGGGGTATAATAGGGTAAAAGAATATATCCCCTTATGGAACAATACAAACCTGGTGGAAGTAAGGGGTATAAAGAGGCCTAGGGAGTGGGAGAGGCAGGGCATTAATAGACTAACCCATCTATACGAGGGCAATCTTATGAAAACATTCCTAGACTTAAGACGGGAATTTAATATATCAAATAACTCTTTCTATAAATACCTCCAGATCAGACATGCCATTCAGGTGCAGTTCAGGTCACAAATAATTGAATGGACCCAGATCCCCACTCTCCTAAAAATAATTAATTCAGATACATCCAAAGGACTAACGTCTGAGTTATACGCCAGGCACGGGGCTAGAATAATAAGTGGAGTAGGACCCTCCAAGAGTAAGGTAGGATGGGAGAAAGATGTGGGGGCAATGACTACGGAACAGTGGAATAAGACCTTAGAATGAGGGGCATTGGTTTCGATTTCCCCCTCACAGAAAGTATCCCACTTGTTCCTGATACACAGTCTATTATTCCCCCAAAAAATGTTTAAACTTGGGTGGAGACAAGATGATGAGTGCCCCAGGTGCAAGGCGACAGGAGATTTTATTCACATGGTATGGAAATGCCCGAAATTATTTAGATCTTGGGTGGAGATAATAGACATGATAAACAAAATCTTCTGGACTACAATAGAACCAGCAGCCAAGACCTGCCTGTTAGGGAGTATGAAGGAATGTAGAGCTCTGGTCAGCACCATCGAAGTAGTGCTGAGATGCCTATTCCAGGCAAAGAAATTGATCACACAAAAATGGCAGGCACAGACCCCCCCGACAGTGAGAAACTGGTTAACTCAACAGTTTGGAGTGAGAGAGTGACACTTATCAGGCGTGGTAACTACGGGAAGTTTGTGAGGATGTGAAAACCTTGGTTGGACGAGATGGGGTGTCCACCATGAGGGGATGGTGGTGAGCAAATAAGAGTTTCTCCTTCGCTCCCCGTCACCCCCGGCTTTTATTCCTCTTCATTATGGGACCTGACATGTTTTTTCTTCCTTGCATCGTTTTTTGCCCTTAAGATTGTTTTTCTCCCTTCTCCATTTGAGACTACGCAATTAATGGAAGTGCATGTACAACTAATGATTAGGTGGTGGGGGGAAGGGGGGTGGGTGTGGGTTGGGAGGGGGGAGAGGGAAGGTAAAGCAACAATTGTTTTATATGTATGTATTGTAAGACATCATATAATGTCTCACGATGGTGTATGTCTTTTTGTTACTTGAAAAACAATAAAAAAAAGTATTTAAATAAAAAATAAAAAAACTTTGCAATGCAACCAGCACACATTTACAGAGTGTTACTGTGCTTTGTAGTAACATGATGGGGGGTCATAATGTAAGTTATGATGTGAATGCCCCTAATGCTAGACTTCCAATTTTCACCTCAGCATTTTGCCTATTCCCCTACGCTGCCTCAGGTTTGAATTTATCCCTTGGGGGTGCCTGGGGTACTTCAGGTTTGGAGGGCCCATCATACACCAGAATTAAAATTGACCCTTTTTACGAACAAACTGACAACTATGGCGTTAATTTACTGAATGATTTCAAGGGACTGTCCTTGATTTTGGAACAAATCCCTCTGTCCATAGGTGTGCGCAGCCTATTGCATTAGAGTGTGCACCCCAAAGATCAAACACATAGTACCGATCACTCGCGATGAATGGGAGGGGCTGGTAAGTTACATATTTACCGGCCCTCTCCCTCACTCATTCTAAAACATCTCCGCAGCAACAGCTGGAGGGAGAGGAGAACAAAAGATCAAGTCTTCTGGACAGTAGCACTCCAATAAAAAGCCTTTATTATGTAAAATCTTCAAAAATCCAAATACAGCACAGCAAGTCACAAAATTCTGGTTAGAGCTGACTAGTTTCACACTTTCTTAGTGTTTAATCATTAAGATATGATTAAACATTAAGAAAGTGTGAAACTAGTCAGCTCTAACCAGAATTTTGTGACTTGCTGTGCTGTATTTGGATTTTTGAAGATTTTACATAATAAAGGCTTTTTATTGGAGTGCTGCTGTCCAGAAGACTTGATCTTTTGTTTTGCCTGAAATTGCATTGCCTGCACCCTTGGCTGTTGGGAGAAGATAGTCACCTGGAGGACGTCTACACCTGAGCTGTTTCTGTTTTTGGAGGGAGAGGAGAGTAGGGAAGCCGGAAGCGCTGCGGGGGGAAGGTGGAAGCGCTGCAGGGGGAAGGTGGGGGGAACAGGGCAGTAGGGAGAATCTGTGTTGCACAGGGCGATTAGGGTGTGCCTGGGCACACCTGGCACACCCTGTGCGCACGCCTATGCCTCTGTCCCTCTTTCCTCCTCATTTGTCCCTCATTTTGGTCTCATCTATATAGCTGTATATAAAATGCACTTTTTATCTTTCAAAAACTGTTTCTCAGTGCTAAACTTTTCATCCAATTTCTAAATTGATGCATTTGTACATTTCAAAAGCCACTATAAAGGAATACTAATGGTAAGCACTTGTGGGTTTAACCAATTTTTTTTTTGTATAATTCTCCTTTAAGGGGGCGTAGCAGGGTTGTGTGTCCTATGCCTACAAACTTTTGCTAATTGGTGTCACTC
The DNA here is from genome assembly GCA_029206835.1 of Rana muscosa. Classification (NCBI taxonomy): domain Eukaryota; kingdom Metazoa; phylum Chordata; class Amphibia; order Anura; family Ranidae; genus Rana; species Rana muscosa. Next base: position 350,016,139 of record CM055120.1, read on the forward strand.
ATTCCTATTTAAAAAAGTTGTGAGGTATGCATGACACAATTTCATTATGAGGTTGCACGAGCATGCACATAAGCAATTGTAGGGTACCTTCCTTAAAGTAAACCAAAGGCAAAACTTTTTTTTTTAGTTGAAGAGGGATTATGGCACCTGTCAAGATATTATTGTTTTGTGCCCCCATTAGGGAGATTCACCCTTTCTATTTGTCCTGTTTACCATTATCATTGAAATTGAAAGTAAAAGAAAAAATTTTGTTGTCCCCAGAAAAGTAACAGAAGGGAAATCTTCTGATGGGGACACTAGTTCTGGAGACCCCCAAAGAATTCCCTTATTTTGCAGGGATTTCCTCACTTCCTGTTCGGTTATGGGACAGGAAGTGAAGGGAAATCTCCCCAATGGGACACAGATGGCAAAACAAAATCTGACAGGGGTTATAATCCTTACTTGCTCCAGTCAAAATAAAAAAATTTTTTTTTCCTATGGTTCTACGTTAAGAGTGTAAGTATTCAATGCATGGTTTGCTTGAGCCACCACCATTTGTTTAAAATTGATACACAGCACCAAAGTAAAACATTTTACAATTGATTACAGGCAAAATAATGCTTCACAAGATGCATTTTAATAAAAGACGCTAATTTGATAATTATATTTTTGTGTAGAGGGGATGTCCTTATAAATCTGGACTGCCCTGTACAGCTTGTTTTCTAGCCTTACCCAGCTCTGCTTTACCTTTCTCACTTTTTTTTCTTATTATTTACGCTGTTTATATTGTATTTGATTTGTATGTAGTTATTTCTTGCTGGTTTTGCATGTCCCCTGCTCATGTATCAGGTTGTCACTGTTCCTGTTTGCTTATTTGTGTATTATTTGCCTGTTTCATTTTAGGTTATACTGTTGTGTTTCACTTTTTTACAAAGAGCACTTATTTTGCACCTGTTCCATACAGTATTGGTTTCTTAGGACCATCGTCTATATATCCACAGAATGGAGGAACATTATTTTGGCAGCCCTTGGCCACCATACAGAAGCACAAACATGACTACAGTGCCTATTGTGGCTGTTTTCTGAATTACCAAACACCTACTGAACATCGCTGGTGCCTACACTGTGTTATTACATCCAAAATGTTTTCTTCATTTTTATATAGAATTTGGAAGGGGTAAACTCCTGTCATGTGTTATTGCTATGTACTGTATACAAAGTCCAAAAAACACCAGACCAATGAAATGGAAATCCAAACAATTTTAATATTGGTGTTCACACATTTAAAAAAATTTTTTTAACAGAAGAGTTTTTTATTTTGTAAAAGAAAACAAACAAAACAACAGAGATAATAGTTGCAGTGATCATACATAGTCTCAGACATGTTACACAAGAAATCAATCGTTGATGCAGTTGTTCCTTCAGAGAGGGTTAACCCATAGATAGAACAAAATATACAGTAACCAACAGTAGTATTATATAGCAAAACCAGTCAAGCGCACCTTGTTCCCCTATCTGAGGAAAGGGTAGGGCCAGGGAACCAACCCATCATCAGGTGATGGGAAGGAAAAACGAGGATGGGGTCTCACACTGCGTCGGGATGGGAGGCCTTAACCGGAATATCAAACAGGATAATGCAGATGGGGGGGGGGGGGTGAGTTGTCTGACATAGGGTGCGGTGGCAGGGACAGCATAAAACTGCTCTACAAAAGGCACCTACACGACCTCAACAGACAAACAGGTACAGCATTTGCAGAGTGTCACGCAGACAAGTCTGAAGACCCATCTCTTAGTCCAAGGCCTGTTGTTCCGCACCCACCCAGGCTGCCCAGATCTTATCAAACTTTTTGGGGCAGTTATGCCCCAAATAGGTAATCTTATAGAGGGGGAGGGCCACGTTAATTAAGGCTTTCCATTGTTGTACGGCTGGGGGGGGAGGGCTCCTTCCACCGTATCAGGGTGGCCTTCCTGGCATAGAAGGCTGCGTAGAAAACAAATAGCTTTTTTGAATGAGGGCCCTCCAGCGTATCAACTATGCCGAGCAACAGTGGAATCGGGTAACAGGGTAATGTGAGTTTGCTCACAGAGCAGATAGTGTGAACCACCCCCTCCAGAAATGCTGAATCAGTGGACAGGACCAGACAACATAAAAGAAGGAGCCCGCGCATTGCAGACATCTGTGATCACAACGGCATGTTCACTAAACAGACCTTAATAGACAAATACCAGATGCCAGACTCAGAACACTACCGGTTTGTTCAATTGAAACATTACCTAGACACATTGTCTCGCAAGAGTGATCTGACGACCATGACGCCCATGGAATACTTATGCCACAAATTTGATAAAATTAGGGGTCATGTTTCTGAATTATACGCTATCTTAACACAGACTTCTGTTAAACAAGCTTACATGGTCAAGTGGGAGCAAGACCTCCAGGAACACCTCGAATTAGAGGAATGGCACTTGATTGCTCAAGCAGCTTCCAAATCTCTTATTACGACCTCTATTGTAGAGGCAAACTATAAGGTCCTTCTAAGGTGGTACATGGTGCCGACAAGGTTAGCCACATATGTCCCAGGAGCTTCTCCAAAATGCTTCAGAGGTTGCGGACAAGATGGAACGGCTTACCACATATGGTGGCAATGCCCCAAGGTGTGTAGATTTTGGATAAGGGTGTACAGCTTTATTTATACCCTTACCCAAGTCAACCTCACCAAATCCCCTAAACACGCCCTGCTGGGGCTAAAAGTTGCCTCAAAAAACCAGAGAAGGCTTCTTACTTTTATATTCACCTCTGCCAGAATAACTATAGCCAGGAATTGGAGGTCAGCTGCCATCCCATTTGACCAGCTTTAGCATAAGCTCTCATGGCTCATGATGAACGAAAGGCTCTCGTCGGTCTTGAATGACAAACTAGTGGTCTTCGAAAAAGTTTGGAGCCCGTGGATCAGTTACTTGACGGGTGATCCCCGTACGCGTACGGCTCCGATCTAAGAATCTTTTGAGTGGCAGGGATCAGAGCTTGAGGTCTTCCCCCCCCCCTCTTTTCTCTCTCTTTTCCTCTCTACTTTGTTTCCTTTTGGTTTCATAAGGAGTTTGACAAGTACTATCTGAGTTCCGAGACAGAGGTACCCAGTGTTCACACTTGTATGAACAAACGTCAGGTACTCTGCAACTGTAATATGGTCTGCATGGTTTGCTTTTGTTATTTCCAATGGAGAAAATGCAGATAAAAATATTGAAATGAAAGTTAAGGCAAAGGGAATAACTATCCTCACAATAGGTTAGTACGCTCTAATTGCATTACTGTTATCCCATAATGTTTTGGAAAAGCACAAGGACATTGTAATTGTATTTCTACTTAGTACTTGGTATTCTGATCTTTATTGTTTACAAAATCAATAAAAACTATTGAAAGAGAAAGAAGGAGCCCTCTTCCGTACCACACTTGTGAAAAATAGGGCTCTGCTGTGGGTATATTCTAGCTAGGCGTTTGGGGGAGAAGTACGCCCTATGGAGAAACTTTACCTGGCTGAATCTAGCTCTGGCAGAGACCACCAGGGTGAGGTACTGCTGAATGCCCTCCTCCCAGTCGTCGTCATCCAGAGTGGGGATATCTGCCTGCCAAACCGAGAACAGTTGGGAAACCTTAGATGTATCCAAACCCGCCAACAGGGAATACAGGGCGGTTTTATTTCCTCTGCCGTAGCAAGCAGACGTTCGACACCCGTTGTTTCCATTACCAGTGACTCGGGGAACTGGGACCGGAAAGCATGGGGGAGCTGAAGATACCTAAAAAACATATGATTAGGGAGCCCCTTTAGTTGTTTTTGCTCATTGAAGGCAAACAGACCACCAGATGAAACTATATCCGCCAAGGTCTTGATTTCAAACCGGGATCCTGGATGGAATGGAAGTGCGCCAATCGCGGGTTCCCCCACAGCGGGGTGTGAGGAGACCAGTCACCGGGTTTTTGAACCTTAATCTGGACAGTTTCCCAGACCCTCAGTGTAGTCCGCATTGATGGAGTGACATTGGGATTGGATCTAGGACCCTGATGTATAAGATTGCGCAGTTCTGAGTAGGATCCCAGCAGCGCGGCCTCCAAAGTGGACGCCGGGTTAGCCGGCTCCTCCGATAGCCACCATCTGAGTGTAACAAGGACTGCAGCCCAATAGTATTTTTGAAAACATGGCAGAGCAAGGCCCCCCAAGGTAATAGGCAGTTGTAAAGTGGATCTGGCGATTCTCGGGGTGCCACCATTCCAGATGAATGAGGTAAACAAGCTATCCAGTTTCTTAAAACAGGCATTCGGGATATGGACAGGAGTCTGTCGGAAGATATACAAATACTTTGGTAGGACAGTCATCTTAACAAGATTAACCCGTCTGACCGGGGCAAGGGGCAACGTTTTCCAAGCAGCGCATCTCTGAGTCAGTAGGGACAGCAGTTAGGTTAAGAGGGATGAACTGTGTCAGGTCGTATCGTCTGCATAAAGAGATATTTTCTCCTGGACCGGACCTATAGGGATACCACGAACCTCTGGAGAGGAACGTAGGAGAATCGCCATTGGCTCAATTGCCAGCGCGAAAAGGGCTGGGGATAGCAGGCAACCCTGCCTAGTACCCCTATAGAGACGAAAGGGTGGAGACAGGACCGACCCCGTGCGGACTCTAGCTGTTTGGGACCTGTATAGGGATTGTACCCAGGAAAAAAATCTAGGCCCAAAACCAAACCGATGCAGGACCTCCCATAGGTAATTCCATTCCACCGAATCAAATGCTTTCTCTGCATCCGAGGAGGCCACTGCATCAAATTCGGCGAGGGAACTCTGGGCACCCAAAACCGTATAGAGCCTATGGAGATTTATGTCCGTGCCTTTGCCGGGCATAAAGCCGGTCTGATCCTCATGAATCAGGGTGAGGATAACCTTGTTAAGTCTCCTAGCCAAACCTTAGCATCCGCGTTGAGGAGGAAAATGGGACGGTAGGCAGAGCATAGTGCAGGATCCTTACCCGGCTTTGGAATGACAACTATGACCACTTCGGCCATGGAGGGGGGGAAGGTGTCATTCCTAAGGGTTGTAACAATCATTTCATGCAGTGTAGGAGACAGCTGTTCCCCATATTGCTTATAGAACTCCGGGGGAAGGCCATCCACTCTCGGAGTTTACCCTGCCTCTAATTACCCTAAAGCCTGCTGAACCTCCTCAAGAGTAATTCCGCTATCCAAGTGAGCATGGGCCTTGTTGCTAAGAGTCGGGAAGGTGAGCTGCCCAAGGAAGGAGTCTAATTCCTCCGCTGAATAGTCAACCCTAGAGGAATACAGAGCACCGTATTATGAGGCAAAGCACACGTTAATGGCCGCCGGGTCTCTCTCTATCGTCCCATCAGCAGTTTGAATACGGGCAATAGTGGTGACAGGTTGTTGCTCCTTGGCAAGCCAAGCCAGGAGACGGCCAGTCTTCTCCCCCTGCTCAAAGATGTGATGCGTCTGGGCCAGCTGCTGCTTATTCACCTTAGCCACTCGGAGAAGCATGGCCCCACGGTAGTCCGCCTGCATATCCAAGTAGGTGATCGGGTTATGGGTAAGAACGTATTGGGATTCCAGGGCTTGTGCTTTAGCCTCAGCCTTCTCAAGACAGATCCTATCATCATATTGAGATTGGGATATGGCTGATTGATAGCATCCCGAATGTACACCTTGAAGGCGTCCCACCTATTGTACATAGGTGTAGACCCCGCATTAGTCACCCAGAAACCAGCAATGCATTTGGAGATCTCAGATTCAATCCTCTCATCAGAGATCAAGTAGCAGGAAAGCCGCCACAGTCTCTCCGACAGGGGTGTCTGGGTCCGCAAACTGAGGAGTACAGGAGCATGATCCGAGATACCCCTGGGGAGTATGCTCACCCCTCGCACCCGGGGGGGTAGCCCCCCGCTAACATACAGTAGGTCAATTCTGGACATGGTGCGATAGGAGGTGGATAATGAGATTATCCATGGGGTATCTAGAGAGGATAGGAGCCAAGGACTTCAGAAGGGATATCGTGGCCGGTGGCGGTATGTAAAGGCCCAGGATCAGCATTTCCACAGTATCCACAACGGCATGTAGTAGCACGTACCTGCCGTCCGGGTCAATTTTAACATCCAATAGGGTATTTGTGGATGAGTACACTAACTCCCCTGGCATATCCAGAATACTAGGCATGATAATAATGACCTACCCAGGGTTTCTTCAGGCTGAGGACTCTGTGTCCCACCAGATGCGTCTCCTGGAGGATACAAATGTGGGGAGAGTACTTCTTAAGGTAGGCCAGAACAAGGGCTCTCTTGATCTTATCATTAAGTCCGCGGACATTCCACGAGAGTATTTTAACCGATGCCATGACCTTGAGGACATATTATAACTACCAGGGGGATCATATTGGAGCTGACATAGAGGAGGGTACCTATCGTGCATACCAGAGCGACAACTGCTAAGACATTGGTCACCCGGCTCATAGTTTCAACATGGGCCAAAGCAGGTGACCAAGGTATACCACTGCAAACAGTTTCATAAGGTGCAGAATATTGAGAAAAAAAGAACGAAAAAAACAGACTTAACATATAAACCCAACTCTCCCCACCCCGCACATCTGCTGGAAAAACCCCAAACCAAACCCATTAAACCGTAGGAGGGCCTCCTATGGGGACAACTGGAGAAGCAACCGACCCCTTAACTCAGGGTGTCCATCCATTGGGAAACATCCTCAGGTGAGGTAAAGTAATGGGTGGTCTCCCCATCGATGACTATCAGCCGCGCCGGGAACAGCATACTCTATTTCAAGCCTCTGGTGCGGAGTTGGGCCTTAACCTGATCAAAGGTCCGACGGAGCCGCTGGGTATCCACCGAGTAGTCCGGGAACAGCATAAGCCTCGCATTCTCGAACCGGTGCTCCTCGACCTTGCGAGCCTCACGAAGCACCAGGTCCCGGTCTCTAAAGTTGAGCAACTTGAAGATAAAAGTGGCGGGGGGGCCCCGGGTTTGCTTCAGCCTGGCGGCATCCTATGGGCCCTCTCCATGACAAAGTGCGGCGAAAACTGGGCCCGCGGCAGCAAGGTGTGCTGTAAAGTCTCTGCGAAAGCCGTGGGGTCTTGTCCCTCTGCACCCTCCGGGAGGCCCACCACCCACAGATTGTTCCTGTGGCTGCGGTTCTCAATGTCTTCCGCCTGTGACTCGAGGGTCTTCACTCTCACCTGGAGGGTATGGAGCGATACACGGTGGTCCCGGATGGAGTCCTCTGCATCGCCCACTCGCTGCTCCGCCTCCCCCAGACGCTCTCGGATTTTATCCATATCTCTCCACATCAGACCAAAATCCATTTGCAGGGTGTCAATCTTACCCGTCAAAGTAGTCTGGCACCCAGTGATGGCCTGCATGAGGGCTTGGAAGCGATCCTCATCCGTCGGCCCCGCGGGAGCAGGCGCCATTTGAGACTCCATGTGCGTGCGGCCTACAGGGCCCTGCTGCTTCTGCTGAGGAGAAGCTTTAGGAGTGGATCCACCTTTCCGTCCGGAACCAGATTTGCCTCTTCGCATGCCCGAGGAGCATCGGATGACAACAGGATGAGAAGGTAGGAATAGATCCCCTAAAGAACGGATAAATTAGGTCAGGAAGAGCGGAGCTCCACTCAAGCACATCCGTTCAGGTCGCCAGCTTGACCACGCCTTACACATTTAAATTTTAGAGTTCAATACAAATGTGTGTCAATTCTATGTTTGTTTTATAGCCCTGAGGAAGGGAGATATCTTTGAACCCCTGAAACACGTTGGCCATTGCATATTGTCTTGCTAAACTAACACAAATATTAAACATTTTTGGTCTCTCTGTTCATTGCATTGGTCTGGCACCTTATTTGGACTTTGTATATGTGTAATAAAAATTTGGACCCCCCCATTTAAGAGGCACCCTATTTGTGCTTTAGGGTAACTTCACCATAGCCATTATGCCCATATGAATTTGTTTGATCTTCATTTGCTGTTTGCATCCTCACTGAAGATATTCATCCTCTCTATTGGTTCTTGAACGTGTTGGGAAATCTAAAAGATTTGAGTTGCCACTGGAGCAGGAACTGAGGGGAAATCATCTGACTGGTATCATTCCAAATTAGACAAATCCTACATTTTTCAAATGCGTCCACAATTTTGGCCACTAGTATATGGTGCTGTGATGTTCTCTCGGGAATCGACTACCTTATCCGCTCTGCTGTGCACTTCAGTGCATCAGAGGACTACCAACCTCTGGTGCTGACACATAACTCTCACAGGCAGAAGCATCATGAGAACTGAGAAATTTTACAACAGCAGTTTCTCATGGCAAAGCATCAGAGCTAATTATAAAAGTAAACACTAAGGCCCTGATTAATTATGCTGCAGTATCACTTTAGACTTGCTAAATTGCATTTACATTGGTTGTAAAGGCAGAAGTTTTTTTTACCTTACTGCATTCTATGTAGTAAGGTTAAAAAAAAAACCTTCTGCATGCAGCTCCTCCCACAATACATACCTGAGCCTGACCTCGATCTGGCTCAGCCACCCATTTTTACCACCCCGAAACCACCTGTCTGAAAGAGACCTATTTCTTGACCTATTATTCCTAGCACCAGGTGTTTGTTTTCTGTATGTTTACGTACTTATGGACCCTCACAAGTCAAAAATTATTATTGAGCAGAATTAGGTTTAGCCCTCCAAAACAGTCCTAGTTTTTCATGTGGCCCCTTGGGGAAATTAATTGCCCACTCCTGCTTTATGCAGTCTTAGTTTGGGATGAAGGGAAGTGAGTTGAATGTTGCTGTTCATCAAACTGAGAACATCTAGTGGCAGAAAAGAAGAACTGAAGGTGAAAAATGCAGGAGAAGCTGGTTTATTTTTTTGTCAGGCTGTTCATTCATATATTGTTTTTTTTTCCACAAGAGCTCTGCTTTAAAGCGGTTGTAAACCCGACAACATTTTTTTTTTTTTAAATCACCTGCAAGAAAAAGCCATAATGAGCTAGTATGACTAGCATACTAGCTCATTATGAATCACTTACCTTAGATCGGGACCCCCGAAGCCATCCTCGTCCCCCGCTCCGGCCGCAGCCATCGCTCCTCAGATACCCGGAAGGTTACTTCCGGGTATCGCCGCTCCAGCCAATCACAGCGCCGCTCCGGCGCTGTGATTGGCCGAAGCAGCGAAGACGTCACTCCGCGCATGCGCGCTGGAGCTTTCTATTCCGGCAGCGCCGGAATTCTGAATGGGATTAACCCTGTGAATGCACCGTTGTCTACGGCGCGCATGCGCCGTAGACATCGGTGCATGTCTTTTTTTGCAAATATCTCCTAAACCGTGTAGGTTTAGGAGATATTTCTTTTACCTACAGGTAAGCCTTAGTATAGGCTTACCTGTAGGTAAAAGTAAAAAAAAATACTATACAACCGCTTTAAGTGTCGTCTGCACAATGGATAGAAGTAATGATGTCAATGTGTATCTACACTAATTAGCCATAACTTTATGACTTCTGACAGGTAGAGTAAATAACATTGATTGTGCAATAAAAAGAAAAAAAGTACGCAATCACCAAAAAATATATATATGTTTGCAAAAAGAATGATTCTCTTGCAAATACCACAGGTGCAAAAAACAAGAGAATAAATCAATAATCACTATGTAAATTACCACACAAAAAATGTATATATAACTCAATCCAAATTATTGTGAAGTGCAACCACTAATAATTCAAATAACTGAAATTATTAAATATTTGTGACGTGCAAGCAGGGCTGGCCCAAGACATTGCGCTGCCTGGGCCCAAGAATGAAATGCTGCCCCCCCCCCAAAAAAAAATCCTATGCCTATCCAGCAAAGAGACGTTTCCATAAAGCAAAGAGACAGCCCAATATATTCAGCAAGAGACATCCCATATATTCAGCAAAGAGACATGCCCCTTCTAGGGTGACCACGTGTCCCGGATTGCCCGGGACAGTCCCGCATTTTGCAGGTCTGTCCCGGGCACCTTCATTCCAGGACAGTACAGTGTCCTCGAATGAAACTGACACAGCCACCCCCCCTCCCCCAGGCCAATCTGATGCCCCCAAAAAAGGCCACCACATCACCTCTTTACTCACTGACAGTACTTGTCCTGGCCGGGAATGCCTGGAGGAGCACAATCCCCAAATCCTGCTTGTGATTGGAGAAATCATAAATCCCACCTCTTGTGTCCAATCACTGTGCTGTGATTTGTTACAGCACAAGCTGATTTTTGGGAAGGGGGGTGTCCCTGAATGGTAGTTTAAAAATGTGGTCACCCTAGCCCCTTCCTGCAAAGAGTATTGTGTAGCACCACGAAAGCTCCCCCCTTTCTCTCCACTGCCACCGACCAGCTACGCTCTGATCCCAGCTCAGTGATGCAACATGCTGCAACAACAGCGCTGCTATGAGGGAGGGGGGAGGGGTGTAGTTTCGCTGACAGGGAATTTGGCAGCGGGTGATTTGTTGGGCGAATGGCTGGTGTTAGCACTTAAATCATCCTAACATTATGATTGATATGGTATCATTATTTCTATTACTACATTGTAATATATAATTGTAGCGGCAGCTCCTCACACTCCCCTCTTTGTCTCGTCTTTCTCTTGTCTAGGGGTATCTTAGAGGGGAGGGAGCGGGGACACTACGCCTGGCTTCCACCACAGATGTTAGTGCGGTATAAGCAACAGTTCTGTATTACCTTCGGGTCAGTGTTGTGCACCTGGATCCTCCCTCCAAGAGTCACCGCGAACCATGTCTGCCAGAAAATGAGCTCCACACCATTAAAGTTCATCACTCCTTTATTCTCCTTGTCTGAACACAAACAGTTGAACTCCCTTGATAGAACAGAACAGAAAAGGAGGTGTGGATGCGAACAGGCCCAGACACAATGTAAGCTGCCACTTCCCTTCCTAGAAGTGTGTCCTGGTCTCCGCACAAGGGTAGATTTCCTTCCAGGCCGCCTCCGACGAGAGACTCACTTGTCACCGGCAATATGCAGCACCAGGTCTTCGAATGAGGAGCTCCCCCCGGTCCATTGCACCTTCCGGGTTCGGGTACCCGATCCCTGGGTACCTTAGGATCTCCTTCCCTCACGGAACTCAGTGTTGGGCACTGAGCTCCGGACCTCCATCCAAGTACCTCACCCCAGGCTAAAGGTGCCTGGAATGGAACTTGACCTCTGCTGTCCTCTAGGCCTAAGCCACCCAGAGGAGCAACACGACCCACCGTCCGCAAGCTGAAGGTGCCTGGGACGTCCACCCTTGACAAAGATGGCCGGCCCTCTTTATACCCTCTCCCAGCAAGCACGGCGGGTTCCCCGCCCCACCATACCGCTGCCGAGGGAGGACAAAAAGGAGGCACAGCACACAGCAATGATTCAACCCCAGCCCAGGGCGACAGCGCCACCCACTGGGCTGCAGGGAATTACACATCACTGATGTCTCTGCCAAATTCAAAATTACACCCGGGAAAGTACATACCCGCTACACTCTCCCCTCGGTCCTTGGACACTGGTCCCCAGTGTCTGGAGTAAACCATGCCCTAAACAGCTGACATGATTCAGTCCAGAAACAGACTAACAATTGGATATACAAAAATATAAAAACTTTGTAAAACTATCCTACTAAAACATTGTGTATGAGCCCTGTAAAGAAAGGGAAATAAGACAAACAAGAAACGACTATTGTAACACATGACTTAGAATCACATTTAACTTTTCCCACCCATCCTGACTAAGACCCACCCCATTCTCAGTGGACTTGACGGGATGTTCTCCTGCAGAGGGAAAAGGAAAAGAGGGTTAACACATATAACCCTGACACCTGTATTCGTGTAGTGGAAAAGAAACTTCTCAGAGAAGAAATCCCTTTTCTCCAGAGTGAGTGTATGATAAGTGTTTAAACGTTGCACAACACTGCCACCTGATGACAGCATCGCGGTAACTGCACCCGTAGAACTTTCCTCTTTTCTTTCGGCCCTATCTACCCCAGAGTCAGTATTCTCTTGCAGGAAAGTGAAAAAAATAACAAGAACAGTCCTTCACTTCTTTAAGGCACAAAAGCAACGGGCCCCAGAAAGTACAGCAGCATGATAAGAATGGAGTCTTTCTCTCTCCTACAAGTAAAAACGAGGATGCGGCAAAACCAGTGGCTTCAAGTGCTGATCCATGGTTTCCAGATGATACTCCACATCTTCTCCTTCCTTTCTTCGGATCAAAACTTTATCCGCATGGATGTGTCGTCCCAACATCCATTCTGCCTTGCAGTCTTTGAATCGCTGGGAGGCCTTCGGAGAGCATGCCAAGTACCTGCGGGCGTGAGGAACCTGAATGTGAGTCCACACAAAGTCATTGTACCAGCGTTCCCGACACACTTCCACCTCATAGAGTAAGTCCTTCGATAAGTATGTATACTCCCATCCGTACTCCGCAGCAACCTTCTGCCCAAATAGGCATTGTAGTCTTGCCAGAGGAGGCATGGTAGCTTTGTCCCCTTCGCCAGGCAACACTATCGAGTCCGGGTGGCGAGGGACCTTGATCACATCTGATCGGGGCATAGGGGCCCGCAGCAATAGTCTCTTTTCCCGGCCTTCGGTACAGATGGCACCGGGGATGTAGCAGCAGACTGGGGACGGGACCTCTCTTCAGGCACTGGTGCCTCCACCCGGGGTGTGCTTTCCCCTGTTGACATGGGTGGATCTCTGATCCTGCGGGATGAAGCAAGCAGTACTTTGTCCCAGCCCTTCTCAGCAAACAAATCGTCTATTGCCATTGTCTCCCATGTCCGAGAGCGACTCCAGGTCGGAGGTGTCACACTCCTCCGCGGGTATGTAGCCGGTTGTAGAAACGGAGCCACCACCTCCCGCGGATTCGCTAGGCCATGACTTCCCGACACCTCCGCCCACACACACAGTCTCTCCGCCTGGCTTACCTCGGCCTTTACTTGAAGCGGGACGTCCGGAACTCTTGTCGACGGATTCATCCGGGCCGGGCATAAGTGGGCGAGATGGTCCACCACAACCGCTGGTCGGGCTACCATGCCGGTCTTCCTCTTTGGTGGTGGACGCTGCGAGACAGTGGTGACCGAGTCAGCATCCTCGGATTTCTCCCGTTGGGGTTTTACGACCTCCTCCGCGGTCGTTGCAGTGTGCGCAGGGGTGACTCTCACAGCAGTGATTCCTCCTCTTTGAGTGGTGTTGCCTGAAGCCCGGCCAGGGTAAATGGTCCTCGGCCTTTCCAACGCCGGATCCACTTCGAACAGGAACTCCCCACAGGCCTCACAGCGTCCGAACGGCTTCAACTGGCACACCAGTCCCGAACACCCGGGACAAATCACACCCAGGGCCTCAGCGTCCATGCACGAATACAGGGCGAATCGATCCCTTGGCCTTAGTCGGATCCCCGTATCTGGTACTGGAGCAGCAGCGGTCAAAGTCGTGGTGAAAGGATGAACTGGAATCCACGAGGTGTGTCCGAACATGGCGACCTGTTGCTGATCCATCGCACACTGCAGAGTTTTTGCGCCAACGTCCCACGTGTAGTCCTTCACACGTATTGGACTCCTCCCCTTTGCTCCAGTTCGCAGGCTTTTCTTCTTTTCTGTTTCTGAGTCATGCCCACGAACTAAGCGGTGGGGGTGTGCCTGGTGGCGCAGTGCAATAGAAGCCCCCACGTGTAGTACTTCACACGGCTGAACTTCCCCCTCTTTCCACTCTTCTGCGTGGGCCTTTCCCTTCTTTGGGTCATGTCCACGACTTCGAGCAGGGATGCACTTCGGCCAATGAAGGCCTGCCTGTTCGCTTAACTCTTCCAACAGACACGTTCAATACTGTGGTGCACAAACACTATACCGGACCCGAGCCCCCACGTGTAGCGGCAGCTCCTCACACTCCCCTCTTTGTCTCGTCTTTCTCTTGTCTAGGGGTATTTTAGAGGGGAGGGAGCGGGGACACTATGCCTGGCTTCCACCACAGATGTTAGTGCGGTATAAGCAACAGTTCTGTATTACCTTCGGGTCAGTGTTGTGCACCTGGATCCTCCCTCCAAGAGTCACAGTGAACCATGTCTGCCAGAAAATGAGCTCCACACCATTAAAGTTCAACACTCCTTTATTCTCCTTGTCTGAACACAAACAGTTGAACTTCCTTGATAGAACAGAATAGAAAAGGAAGTGTGGATGCGAACAGGCCCAGACACAATGTAAGCTGCCACTTCCCTTCCTAGAAGTGTGTCCTGGTCTCCGCACGAGGGTAGATTTCCTTCCAGGCCGTCTCCGACGAGAGACTTACTTGTCACCGGCAATATGCTGCACCGGGTCTTGAAATGAGGAGCTCCCCCCGGTCCATTGCACCTTCCGGATTCGGGTACCCGATCCCTGGGTACCCTAGGATCTCCTTCCCTCACGGAACTCAGTGTTGGGCACTGAGCTCCGGACCTCCATCCAAGTACCTCACCCCAGGCTAAAGGTGCCTGGGATGGAACTCGACCTCCGCTGTCCTCTAGGCCTAAGCCACCCAGAGGAGCGACACGACCCACCGTCCGCAAGCTGAAGGTGCCTGGGACGTCCACCCTTGACAAAGATGGCCGGCCCCCTTTATACCCTCTCCCAGCAAGCACGGCGGGTTCCCCGCCCCACCATACCGCTGCCGAGGGAGGACAAAAAGGAGGCACAGCACACAGCAATGATTCAACCCCAGCCCAGGGCGACAGCGCCACCCACTGGGCTGCAGGGAATTACACATCACTGATGTCTCTGCCAAATTCAAAATTACACCCAGGAAAGTACATACCCGCTACATAATGAAATAGTTTAACTCACCATAATGCAGAATCAGTGGAAGCTCTGAGCTTGTCATTTGCCACCATTGCTTGCCACAAGATGTAGCTTGTTGCTTGCCACCGTTGCCTGCCACCAGATGCAGCTGTGCCACTTGCCACCCATAGCCTGCCACAACATGCAGCGTGTCACTTGTCAACATTGCCTGTCACCAGTCACCATTGCCTGTCACCAGATGCAGCCTGTCACTTGTCACCATTGACTGTCACTTGTCACCATTGCCTGTCACCAGATGTAGCCTGTCACTTGTCACCATTGACTGTCACTTGTCACCATTGCCTGTCACCAGATGCAGCCTGTCACATGTCACCAATGCCTGTCACCAGATGCAGCCTGTCACTTGTCACCATTGCCTGTCACCAGATGCAGCCTGTCACTTGTCACCAATGCCTGTCACCAGATGCAGCCTGTCACTTGTCACCAATGCCTGTCACCAGATGCAGCCTGTCACTTGTCACCATTGCCTGGGAACAGCAGCATGAGGAGGAGAAGGAGGGGGGAGAAAAGCCCGCAGCTGCTCTCTCTCCACACACACAGCCGCTCCGATCTCATGCTGTTCTGCTGCCCGCTAACAGAAGGGGGAATGGGCAGGAAACAACAGAGATAGCGGCGCCTCGAGGGGGAGGAGGCAGGCAGCACTGATCCTCGGACCGCTCGCCGCTCCTAACTTGCTGAGAGGAACACATACAGGAGGTGGGTGGAGCTAGCGGAGGAGGAGGAGGGTGGAGCTAGCGGAGGAGGAGGAAGTTAAATCCTCCTCTGCAATGAATGGTGGGCCTCTCTCTCCTTCTCTCCTGACGTCACTGGTTGCTAGACACAAAGCGGTCCGCGGCTAGCAACCAGTTTGGGCAGGGAAGCAGGGGCCGCTGGTGAGACCCTTGAAGTGGGTCTTGCCACTGCGGCCAGTGACAGCGGCGCCGGCGATGCAGTACAAGTATGACACTGCACACTAGATGGAGGGAAACCCAGGTCCTCAGGCAGTGCGCCCCTGTTGCCGCCCCTCTTAAAGTGCCGCCTGGGACCATGGTCCCACCGGGTCCCATGGTAGGGCCAGCCCTGCGTGCAAGCACTAATATAGTCCAGATAACTGAATAATGGAAAAACAGTGCAGTGCAACCAAAATGAACGTGTCCCAAATGGAAATTTTGTTCAAAAATAGATGATCTCTAGAGTTCAACTCAAATATAGGACAATCGATGGAAATATTCAGAAGCCTTGATTACTGTGCAGCCAAGATAAATGATATTACTGCCACTTACCAGATAGTTGGGATCTCAAGTTATAGAGATCACAGAAGCGTGTGCATCAGCCTGCCGGCTCCAACAACGATCACTTGTTTCTAGATGGAGGAAGGGATCTTCACATCCGAATCCTGGGGAAGATAGCCCGTCTCAGCTGTTCATTACCCCGTTTCAGGCAAGGAGGAACACAGGTGAGAAATCACTCCAACTTTCCAGGTACGTTCCTTAGGAACGGTGTCTCAGCAGGAAAACATTAAAAAGAAGGCTTCATAGTGTAGCAGGGTGGGGGTTAGCAGCAAAATGCCTATAATTTGGAATGGCTTGTCTAAAAAGCTCATCTAGGTATTAGGGTCAGGTGTCCACAAACCTTTAACTATATAGTATGTGTAGCACCTGGACTACATTACCCAGAACCCCGTTCGGCACCCAGGGTGCATTGGGCCGCCGCAGAGACTCATGGGTGGGGCTATATAAGAAGAGGGCGAGGCTAAGCTCGGCCTCTTTGGACACCGCGCTGCAAGCAATAGGACTCCCTGTGCGGAGCCGTAGCTGTGTAAGGCCTGAAGCCCGGGCCTTGCATGCCGACCAAAGAGCCTTCCACCCCACTGCGGAGCCTGGGTGGCACCTGTTCCTTGCTCGAGTTTGCTGACATCAGCTGGACCGGAGACCCGGCCGTTGGAGACACTGTGTGCGGATACACAGTGGTGGAAGCCCGGACTGGGATCGCGTCCGGAGTGGTGAGCGAGCACTTTCTCACTTCATTACCTTTTTTTTACTTTGTTGGGCCTAGTGACTGCCTTGGCCCACCCTGTTATTTACTACCATTGGATTACAAATATTATTTCCTGAAAGTGCACCACCGTTCAAGTTGCATGCAAAGAATTGTTCTCACAAGGGACTGAGTTTTGATCTGAGTCAGGCCTGACCAGGGTGGGGGTTAAAACTTTGTTGCTGCGCCATATTGCGCATAGGGAAAGAAGATAGTTGCACGTGGCGGGTGATCACTCTGCACTATCACTGATGAATATGTTTATTGCTGCAGGGCTCTGCATGTATGCTATGTGATGTGATTAACCTTGAACCTTTATACCAAAGTAAATCCAGTTATATTTCATTACCTTGGTATTAGTGTCATTTTTGCAGATAGTAGTTATCTATCAATATTGCCAGATTGTGTATAATCAGGTATAGATCGTTACGAGGTAACAATCCCTAGACTAACTGTGCCAGTGTGGGTTGAGTAGATTGCCGGGGGCTAGCGGTGCTGTATACGGGGCCCGAAACAAAACCCAACGGCTCTCTTAACTGGGGGTAGCGCTACATGAGCTAGAAATATCTGTTGCGTTCCTTCTAAAAGTGCAATCTGTTATCCAGCGAAAAGGGAGACAGAATATACAGACAGACCAGCCTTGTAAATAATATAAATAAAAAATGCATTTTTTTTCCAATATATTCTTTTCCTCAGTAGTACACATATTTTGAAATTAAAAGTCCATCAGTGGCTCTATTAGCTTTAAATCTGGGTGGAAAGTTTTGCTTTTTGGTTTCCCAGTGCTTCCTGGGATATCTCATACCTGCAATACCTCAAACAAAGTGAAACTAAAACTCAATAAAAGCCTCTCAAAAGCTGCAGGTGCTTTAAGTGAGCATTGTCATAGGCATCTGTGGGGGCTTCGGAGACGCTTTGAAGCACCATGAAAGCAACATGGGGTACAATTTTTGAAGCAAAGCAAAAGTAATGTGTAAACAGGACTGTAAGCTAACCATTTTATTTAGTAACAGGTGCTTTGGTTAGCATTTAGAGCGCTTTAAAAAAGCATGTCCAAAGCCACATTTTGAGTGTAAACAAGCCCTAAAAGTCATTGCACCATATATACCGTAAGTGGAGCTGCAATTTAGATGCTTAATTTTTTTAGATTGTATAATCTTTATTATATTTTACAATATGAACAATAAGATAGAAAATACTCCACAGTACAGGCTAAAGCCCCATACACATGGTCGGACTTCCATCTGACTTTTCCCTGGATTTTTGTCCGAACGGAGTTGGCCGGGCACACCCATAGCATACACACCACAGGACTTTTCTGCAAACTTTCCCAAAACTTTTTGCAACATCACATGTTTTTTCTGCTCTTTTCTGCTCTTTACCGCCACCCTTTGGTCAACTTCTGCTATTGTTGGTTGATTTTAACATTAGTTGTTTTGTCCATCAGACAAAAGTCCGATGGTTTTCTGTACACAAGGTAGGACTTTGCTCCATCGGACTTTTGTTGGGCAAAAGTTTGTCCGTTTGCAGACCCAACTTTTGTCCGATGAAAACAAGAAAAAAGCAAAAAAAGTTTGTCCGATGGAGCGTACACACGGTCGGATTGTTGGTCCAACTTGCTCAAAATGAAGTTTGTTGGCCAAAAGTCCGACCGTGTGTACGGGAATTAAGATGGACAGAAAGTGACCGTGAATCATCTGGCTCTGTTCTGGCACAGCGGCTGCTCAAATTTATACAGTTACAAATGTAGTGATTGGTGGTTCTTTATTTGTCAGTAAACCTGAGCTATAGGCGTGTCGGTAATGGATCATCATGTGAGGCTTGGGTGATCTGTTGGTCTACCTTCTGTGTAGGACTAGCTAACCCAGCCTTTCTCAAACTTTTTATCCCTTGAAATATTTTTAAGGTCATCAAGTTAACCTGTGATACAGTCCCTACAGGTTAACTTGATGACCTCCCAGACCTACGGTATGAACCCATTAGGGGTAGGCTGGTCTAGGTCATTAAGGTTTGAACAAGTCTATACTACAAGTCTTTACAGTTTTATATTACTTCAAATATTGAATTACACAAACAGTAATTTTATTTAATGTTCTTAATTAACAAAATAAAAATGTATATAAGTTTAAGGTCTGAGGCAGTGGCGGAATTATAGGGGTCGCTGAGGTCGCCATGGCGACCGGGCCCCTTGCTGCAGGGGCCCTCAAGGGCCCCCTGTATACAGTACTTCAATAGGAGGAGCGGAGACGAGCTCCCCGATCCTAAGCCGAACTGTAATCGGCACTGTGTGCGGGGAGCTCATCACATTGATTACAAAAAGCACAGTGTGTGCTGTGCTCTTTGTCTCCCCCTACAGTGCAGTACCCGGCAGGAAGAGCAGGAAGGTAAAGCACTGCCGTTTTTTATCTACTGTATGTGTGTTTATGTGTGTGTGTGTTCATGTGTGCGTGTGTTTATGTGCATGTATGTACAGTATGCATGTGTGGGTGCTCATGTGCATGTGTGTGCGCATGTGCATATGTATGTATGTGAGTGTGCATGTATGTGTTTATATCAGTGGCGGTGCGTCCAAAAGGGCGCACTGGTGCCGCCACCCCCTCTATCACCAATAGATAGATTCATGCATAGCATGAATCTATCCATGGCCGCCGCTACCACCCCCTATTCAGGCGCCCAGCCCCTTTTCGGATGCCTGGCGCCTGAATTACAGCGGCAAGGGGGGGTATTTTTTAAGCACTAATAGGCTTCAAAATAGGTGAACTGCAAGCACCATGCTGGGCGCTCGCAGTCCACCTAGGTGTGATAGAAAGCGAATGAATATTCACTTTTCTAACACTGAACCGCCTCTCCACCAATCAGGTGCTCGGGTCTGTTACCTGTCCCCTTATTGGCTGAAAAGACAGGCGCCACTATTGGACACCTATCAGGAGGACAGGATGGGAGGAGACGCATGGAGGACACCGCTCGTTGCTGTCACCCGCTGCCCCACCGAGACAGGGTAAGTGTCGGGCCTACTGCGCATGGGCGGGGTCACAGTGGTTGTGTTTGATGGCACAGTGGCTGCGTTTGATGGCACAGTGGCTGCATTTGATGGGCACAGTGGCTGCGTTTGATGGGCACAGTGGCTGCGGTTGATGGGCACAGTGGCTGCGGTTGATGGGCACAGTGGCTGCGGTTGATGGGCACAGTGGCTGCGGTTGATGGGCACAGTGGCTGCGGTTGATGGCACAGTGGCTGCAGTTGATGGCACAGTGGCTGCGTGTGTGTGTATGTATATATACAGTGTATGTGTGTTTACATGACCCCCTATATGTGTACAATCAGAACCAATTTTACATTTTTTATTTTTTTTGCTTGTTCATAGTACCAGCAAAAAAATGCTGTTCCACTGAAAAGCGATCCATGCTCACATCGCTTTTCAGATGCATTTGACAGCCGGTAAAGAGGCAATATGTTGCCTCCTTACCGCCTGTTTTAACCCCTTAAATGCATCATCACTATGCTGCAACTGCATGCAATGCACACAGTTGCAGGGTGATTGCAGTGCAGCCCCATTCACCTAGGGGTATACTTCAAGGGTGCCCTGGCTGGAAAAATATTGAGAAACACTGGCATAGAGGAACCAATCTCTCCATTTTCATCCTGCAGCCGCTGAATGCCTGTGGGAGAGAGAGAGGAGGAGAAGCAGGGGTAAATGGAGAAATCGGTTCCTTTTTTATGCAGCCACCCACTTGCGACCGGGTCCTGTTGTTCCGCCATCGGGCTCGGAGAAAAAAGCCCTGTCCGGGGGGTCAGGGGCGCCCTTCATGGTTTCTTGCATCGGGGCCCTGAAGGTTCTAGTTATGCCACTGGTCTGAGGGAACTTCTACTAAAACCAATTCATAGTAGGCAATTGAGAAAAATTCCACTTGCATTGGTGGCCAGTTGGAAGAATGCCACTTACATTGGTGGGCAGTAGGATGAATACCATTTACATTGGTGGCCAGTGGATAGAATGCCACTTTAAATATAGTCAAAAAAAATAATTGGTGTCATACAACTGGCTCTGCTAATCGACATTGGCCCTGGAACTTTGGAGGCACCATTAACCATTAGATACATCTGGAGCAACCCTAGCACTGCACAAAATGCTGAAAATGACTTATCAAACCCAAAGAGGGAGAGGTGGGAGCAAAGTGCCGATATATAAAAAAATAAATAAAGGGGAGTCAGGAAGTTAAATGTTGTTAAGAATCGAAAATGTTAATGCATTATAAGAGAATAACTTTAAAGTCTTCTTCCCCCAAAAATATATTACGGATATTTAAATCTTGCATAAGGATATGCACAATGAACATTTTTTCCATATGTTCACAGACTTGAAAATGAATGCTGCCTCTTCAGAGCACCTGAGCACACTTAACAGAAAGTCCTAACTAGGGCAGAGGAACATTTTGGGTGAATTCACGGGTTACTTGTTCTCCTGAATGCGGAAACTGAATAATAAGAGGAATCAGAGCAGATATAATGAGTCAGCTTTTCACGGTCATTTTATTCATATTTCCTTCAGAAAGAGCTTTGTGGGGCTGGCAGCACCATTATAATAGGAAGATTTCTAGTCGTTTGACACAGCGCTATAAAAATAACAAAAGTGATTGGAAGTAGGGATGAGCTTCGTGTTCGCGTCGAACACACGTTCGACTCGAACATCGGCTGTTCGATCGTTCGACGAAGAACGAACGTTATGGTCCGTTCGCGCCAAATTCGTGTTGCACGACACGGCCCATAATTCACTGCGGCATCGCAGTGCATTGCTGGCTGATGATTTTTCCGTGTTTTTTTTTTAAGTTTTTTCCGCGCTGTGATTGGCCATGCATGCACTATGACCTGCATGCTTGGCCAATCACAGCGTGGAAAAAACCATTGTGTGTACGCGGAATAACTCAATATAAATGACACTGCCTCTTTCACAAACGCCAACACACTACACAAGGCCGACTTCCATAATTGGCTTTGGCCAATTATGACTCAGGGGGTTTAGTACACGCCCCACACTATATAAGGCGGCCTGGAAGTTGGCCTTGTGTAGTGTGTTGGCGTTTGTGAAAGAGGCAGTTTCAGAGAGATAGACAGTGTCATTTATATTGAGTTATGCCGCTTACACACAATGGTTTTTAATGTCATTGAAAAAAAACGGCATTTTTCTCAACGTGATTTTTCGTGCTTCCTCTCAAGCCTGCCTTGCCTACACACTATCGTTGAAAAAAATGTTTGAGTAAAGCGCGATGACGTACAACACGTAAGACGGCACTATAAAGGGGAAGTTCCATTCGGATGGTGCCACCCTTCATGTTAGTAAAGTTTGTGTAGAGACGATTCGCGCTTTTCAGCCTCGTGCTTTTCAGTCCGTTGCAGCGTGACGAATGTGCTATCTCCATTACGAATGCTAGTTTTACCAGAACGAGCGCTCCCGTCTCATACTTGAGTCTGAGCATGCGCATTCCAATTTTTTCATGCCCAAAAATGCTATGAAGCCCACACACGATCATTTTTAATGACCATTTTAAAAAATTGCATTTTTCTCGTCATTAAAAATGGTCGTGTGTACGCAGCATCAGCCTTTTAAGTGGCCTTTTATGCCTCCTCTGAGTTCTTAAGAGTCATCTGTGTGTGGCCTTGTGACTGATGTAGTGGCCATACATGGAGTGGAGAAAAGGCTTGAGAAGAATCACGTCGAGAAAAATGCCGCTTTATTCAAGGACATTAAAAACAGTCGTGTGTACGCGGCATGACTGTTTCCCTCCATCATCGGATTGCGCTGGCTAGTTTTGCCAAGTGCAATGTAAATGATCTTGTAGCGCTTACCCCGGCTCCAGGTTCCTCTCCCCAATTAGTGTGACAGCAGCCAGGCACACAACCACAATTACTCTTATGGCTCAATGAATAGTCTAGGGGTTGCCTTTTTGAAATGTATTGCTATATAACTTGTATGGGGCATTGGGAGCTGTGGAGTACTCCATTAATGCTAAGCAATAATCTGGAGACACTCTTCACTTTGTCACTACTTCTCAGGATGTTCCTTCTAGCAATGGCCCAGAAAGTGGACAGCACTGGGACACCTTCAGAAATATGCCAGACAGGCACTAGTACTGATACCCAAGGGATGGTAGCAGCAACAGTCACTAGGATCCATCACTTAGGTCCTGGATACTTGGATGCCTCCTTCCAATATCAGACATTTTCCCAGTGAATCCTCTAAACCAGATTCCTAATGAAATCCCTTGCTTAGCTTCAGAGATTCTTAGCAAAACAGGCTCCCAGTCTCTGTCTCAGCTGGGACCTTGATGAGCACAGGTAAGATATCAGCTGGGCTGCCTGGAAGGGCAGCAGACCTTCAGGCTGGGAACTTCTCATCCTGGACAAGAACAGGGCAATCTCAAACCCCAGCCTATTTATGCACACCCCATCCACCTCCTGGGCACCTTCCCCTAGGAATTTGCTGAGACAAACATGATAAATATTCAGGTTGCTGATTTGAATGAAGGAAAACATGCAACAAGTGCATGAATGATGCCGCCCCCTTGGACTTTACAGGCAGACAATGAGAGTAATCTTATTAAGTAAAAAGCAACTTTGTGCCAATTTTATTGAGTACAAAAAATGAATTATATATGTAGCAGGGTCCCTACTTAAGGGGGTCGCTATGCTTAAATTTAGGGGTGACCTGAGCGGTAGTTGGCTCAGGTCTTCTAATTGTTTGGACTCTGCCTTGCTGCTGTGTCACCTGGCGTGCAGTTCCCCTTTAGGCGTATGGGTGGTACTGTCACTTATACCCGTGGTTGAACCACAGATGATGGAGTGGCTATTGGATGTCCTCTCTCGGCTGCCGTGCGGTGGGCGGTTCCGGCCTGCTGTGCATGCCGGGAGAGGGTATATAAGGGGCAGACGCCATTGTTCAGGGGGAGTAGTACCCGGGGACCTGTACCCGGAGGTGTGTGCCCCTCTAAGGGGGGGTGCGCCCAACTTTGACTGAAGAGTCTCGGGCACCTTCGGCCCGGGGCTGCGGAGTTCCAGGTAGGCCCAGTACCTTCAACTGGGTCTACAAACCAGAAAGGAGACCTAGGGAGCCCAGGTGAGGGCGACCGCTCTGACATAGCGGAAACCGGGGGAGGATCGGTCCCATAGAGGAGACGAGTAATACAAGATTGCTGTCTCGGGAGAGGCCTGGTGACCTGTCGGAGGGAAGGATTCCTTTCTTCGCAGACTGCCCTTGCGGAGTGTTGTTACTTAAGGAGGGATCTCCTTGACTTTTTCCTTGGAGGGGACTAAGTTACTGTTCAAGCTTCATACCGGCTGCTAGTGCTATTGAGTGACTATCCGGGTGAGCTATACCCACTCGGGACCGAGTGACGACGAAGCCAAGAGTGTGCCTGAATCCGTTCTATTCTGCTAACCCCTTTCCTCTCCAACTTTCTGGTTACTGAAGCAAAGAGAAAATAAACTCTTGTTAGAGTTGAAGTGTTGTGTGGACATTGACCTTCTTTGGGAAAGGTAAAGACTTGCCTCTATAATCTAGAGGGGAGAACCAGTGAAAGGAAGCAACTCGCTGCGGGACCCAAATACATAACACCGTCGGACCTCTAATCCAGAGGACGCGGGCATGTGGCATGGTGTGTCTGATCCCCCTAAAAGGAAGGTAAGAGGGGAAAAGGATCTGTGTGCTACATATATGTAGCGGCCTCACTCTCTCTCCATCTTTATCGGTTACACACCAACTCATGTCTAGGGGTTCCTGGGTTGTGAGAGTGAGATGCGCCACGGCCCATGTCCTCCCCACGTGCAGTGGGGAGGTGAAGGCCACTTACTGATGTTTCCTCGGGCCGGTGTGTTCTGTGAATGCACTGAGTCTGTAATTGCAAGCTCACCAGCCTCCCCTTTGCTTCCAGTAACTGGAGTTCACACACCGGAGAAAGGTCCAACACTTGTTTATTTGACACTCCAATACGCAAAGCACAATAAACAGTTCTTTTGCAGCAAACTGGTTGGGACCTATAACCTTGCCAACGGTGGGGCGAGCAGATCGAGGCACTTCCTAAAGTTTAAGTTCTATGCCACTGTACTATGACCAGCGGCGCCTAAGCCAATCCAGCTGTTACAGAACAGGAAAGATGGGGTCTCTTCCAGCAACCCCTATGAACAGCAATGGAGCCCTCTTCGATACGCTGTGGCCCCTATCAGGGGGATGTGTCCTCCCAAGAGAGTTCCCAGAGGCCCACTGTCACCGGGTTGGTGCTGCTCCGGGTCTCCAGTGGGTAACCTCTCTGGCCTCCTCACCTCAGATACGAGTCCCTCCGCTCAGGGACCCTCGGACAGTCCACCCTAGCGGGACCCAGTCGAAGGTACTGGGCCCCAGGCCTCCTCGATAGTACCTCACCCCAGGCTAAAGGTGCCTGGGATGGACGCCAACATGACTCCGGACCAGGCCATGGGCACCTGGACCAGACTCCTGGATCTCCAGCACCCAGGCCTGGGGGGCCTGGGTGCGGACCGCAACCCTCCTCCTCCGAGGACCTCCTTCTCCGCAAGACCTCGTGGTAAGGGCGTCTCCCCCTTTTATCTCCTCCCATCAACGGCCCGGCGGGTTCCCCGCCCCAGCCATACCATCTCCGAGAAGGGACAAAACAGGGAGCACTGCAGGAGATGATTCTACCTGAAGCCTGTGGGTACCCCGCCACCCACAGGCAAAGGAGAATACTACATCCTCCAATCCTCCACGAAACAAAAAGGGGTCTGAACCCTAACACAATTATACACCTGGGTCACACTATTCCCCAGGTGTATCCCATCAATTTGAGGACCCCGCTACACATTCCCCCCTGTGATTGGACGCTGGTCCCCAGCGTCAGGTGCACACCCATGCCTCCCATAAAGTGGTGACATGGAGTGAAACCCCTGAGGCAGTTCCTCTAAATTTTTCCCAAGTGCCAAGACCTGCTCAGGGAATGGGGAACATATAAAACAACTTATGTCATAAAACACTTTAAACATCTGCATAATCACAACCCCTCTCCCACACTGTCTAAGAGCCACCCACTCTCAATGATCTTGATTGACGATCCTCCTGCAGGGGAAAGAAAAAAAAACAACATCCTACCATAATTTCGTGTCATTTGGCTTGAGTGGGCCCGTCAGCCGAGAGACCCACTCACTCCAACAAGCAAGGTGATGTGTGTGTGAAACATTTTCAAACATTTGTTGCGCAACACTGCCACCTGGTGACAACGCCGCGGTCATGACACTCAACGAGTCTTCGTTCTTCCAGCTTTTCCCTACTCTGCCACTATTCCCAAATGTCCTTGTCCTTGGCACATGAAGAAAAGGGGAAACACAAAAAAACACAACAGCCCCAAGTCTCCAATGAGAAAAAGAAAAGCCCAAATAAAAACAAAAGCAGGGCACAGTCCTGGGTGTCTGGGAATGGCTCTTCCAGAAAGTTCAAGTGCACAAAGGAAATAAACAGGAGTTCTTTTCTCCTATAAGTAAAACTTTGGATCCGGCAGATACAGGGGTTTCAGGTGTTTGTCAAATGCCTCTATCGAATACTCGACATCTTCTCCTTCTCTTCTGCAAATGACTATCTTGTCAGCATGGATATGGCGCCCCAATTTCCATTCAGCTCTGCAGTCCTCAAACCTCTTAGACACTGCCGTCACACATTCCAGGTACCTGCGAGCATGAGGCACCTTCAACTTATCCCACACAAACTCGTCATACCATCTTGCTCTCCAGACTTCCACCTCAAACAGCAAGTCCCGGGGCAGATATGGGTACTCCCACCCATATTCCCGAGCTACTTTGTGGCAAAACAGTCTCTGCAAGCGGGCCAAAGGTGGCATAGTGGCTTTCTCTCCAGTTCCAGGCAGCACAATAGCTTCCGGATGCTGAGGTGCCTTTACCAGCTCCCTGAAACTGACTTTCGGCGCTCTCAGAGAAGCGCGGGGTGTCCCCACAACCAAAGCAGGTGAGGTAACAGTAGATGAGGACACCGGTGGAGGGGTAGGTTCCCTCGTAGGCTGCGGGTCTTCCACCCGAGGTGTGCTGTCTCCTGTGTACATAGGTGAATCCCGTACCGCACGGGAAGCAAGAAGTGGCATTCTATCCCAGCCCTTGCAGCTGAACAGTTCGTCTATCTCGCCATCATCTCCGCAGTCAGACAGCGACTCTAGGTCGGAGGTGTCATACATCTCCGCAGGCAGATATCTTCCGGCCTCCCTGGGGGCTCCACCTCCAATGGGCCCCCCGACACCTCCAACCACCACCACAGTCCCAGCCCCTGGCTCACCTGACCCTTGTAGAGGACTGGGATGTCCGGGACTTCCTTCTCGACCGGCGCCATCCAGGCCAGGCAAGCAGCGGGGTGAAGCTCGACCACGTCCATAGGATGCCTGTACTAGGCCAACTTTCCTCTTCGGGGGTGGGAGCAGAGAACTTGTGGCGACCGAGGCAGCATCCTCGGATTTTTCTCTGTTGGGCAGTCCATCGCCCTGGTCAGCGCGCACGGGAACCTCGACAAAGGCCTTGATCTCCCCTTCCGGAGTAGCGGTACCCGTGAGGTGATTGAGGCGAAGGGCCCGGGGCCTTGCTGTGGACGACTCGACCTCAAAAAGGAATTCTCTGCACTCCTCACATCGCCCGAATGGCTTCAGGGTGACCACCAGTCCCGAGCAGCCGGGACAGATCACACCGAGGGCCTCCGTGTCTCTGCAAGTGTACAGAGCCAACCGCCCTCGGGGCCTAAGTCTTATCCCCGTGTCTGTGATGGGGGCAGCAAAGGAAGTCATTCTCGTGGGGTGAGGAACCATAATCCACGGGGCACTTGAGGTCATCCCGACTATCTGCTGCTCCATCATGCACTGACCCCGCGCCGGAGTCTCCACGTGTATCCCCACACTTGGCCAGACTCCTCCCATGAGCTGTACATTTTCGCGGGCTTCCTCTTGACTCCGCCCACGAACGATGTCGCCATGGGGTGCCTCGTGGCGCAGTGCGTTAACAGTCCCCACGTGCAGTACGTCACACGGCTGGACCTCTCCCTTTTTCCGCTCCTCCGCATGGGCCTTTCCCGTGTTAGGGTCATTTCCACAACTCCGAGCAGGGACGCACTTTAGCCAGTAATATGGCCGATCTGCTCGGAACTCCTCTGGGCAGCAAAGTTCAAATGTAGACATTCTCAAGTCCATCTTTAGAACACACTCTATCCCGGACTCACGAAGCCCCACGTGTAGCGGCCTCACTCTCTCTCCATCTTTATCGGTTACACACCAACTCATGTCTAGGGGTTCCTGGGTTGTGAGAGTGAGATGCGCCACGGCCCATGTCCTCCCCACGTGCAGTGGGGAGGTGAAGGCCACTTACTGATGTTTCCTCGGGCCGGTGTGTTCTGTGAATGCACTGAGTCTGTAATTGCAAGCTCACCAGCCTCCCCTTTGCTTCCAGTAACTGGAGTTCACACACCGGAGAAAGGTCCAACACTTGTTTATTTGACACTCCAATACGCAAAGCACAATAAACAGTTCTTTTGCAGCAAACTGGTTGGGACCTATAACCTTGCCAACGGTGGGGCGAGCAGATCGAGGCACTTCCTAAAGTTTAAGTTCTATGCCACTGTACTATGACCAGCGGCGCCTAAGCCAATCCGGCTGTTACAGAACAGGAAAGATGGGGTCTCTTCCAGCAACCCCTATGAACAGCAATGGAGCCCTCTTCGATACGCTGTGGCCCCTATCAGGGGGATGTGTCCTCCCAAGAGAGTTCCCAGAGGCCCACTGTCACCGGGTTGGTGCTGCTCCGGGTCTCCAGTGGGTAACCTCTCTGGCCTCCTCACCTCAGATACGAGTCCCTCCGCTCAGGGACCCTCGGACAGTCCACCCTAGCGGGACCCAGTCGAAGGTACTGGGCCCCAGGCCTCCTCGATAGTACCTCACCCCAGGCTAAAGGTGCCTGGGATGGGCGCCAACATGACTCCGGACCAGGCCATGGGCACCTGGACCAGACTCCTGGATCTCCAGCACCCAGGCCTGGGAGGCCTGGGTGCGGACCGCAACCCTCCTCCTCCGAGGACCTCCTTCTCCGCAAGACCTCGTGGTAAGGGCATCTCCCCCTTTTATCTCCTCCCATCAACGGCCCGGCGGGTTCCCCGCCCCAGCCATACCATCTCCGAGAAGGGACAAAACAGGGAGCACTGCAGGAGATGATTCTACCTGAAGCCTGTGGGTACCCCGCCACCCACAGGCAAAGGAGAATACTACATCCTCCAATCCTCCACGAAACAAAAAGGGGTCTGAACCCTAACACAATTATACACCTGGGTCACACTATTCCCCAGGTGTATCCCATCAATTTGAGGACCCCGCTACATATAGAAATAACATTAAAATGTACAGGGTAAACAAAAGAACCATAGATACAAAAAATACATATTTCAAACCCAAGGCTAATGATCCAGGTACTATCAGAGTAAAAACTATGGTCAGTCCATGATGATTAATAGCTTGTATCCCAACATGTTTCGGAAACTTAATTGTATGTGTATTTTCCTTCATCAGGGGCAGGTGGCATTTGGGTAAATTTTAGTCCTTGTCTGCAATATAAATATAATTATATAGCATTCATATCAAAGAATACAGAGACAAATATTATTACAACGTAAATTATGTAATTTGTTTTAAACTTAGGACTACTTACATCCAAGGTTCATAGAGAAGCTTAACAAATAGGGTATAAAGCACAGTTTGTAGGAGCTACACAAAGTGGGGGTCTTATGCGGGTATTACTACTACTGGTACTACTGGGTATCAGGTTGCTGATTTGCCTTTCCTGCCCACTACATTCTTGAACCCTCCAGAAGGCAGAGGCAAAAAAATCAAACCTGCAACCTTTGGAGCCCAGAACAGCCCAAAGCAATCACAAACTGCTCTACTGATTACAGTGGAGCCAAAAATAAGTACCAGTATATTTACCTAGCATTTACCTTGCTATTTAGGAGGGTGTTACATCCGCATAAAGGATGTAATGTGCTATTGAGATTCTTTGCACGGCACTCAGCACTTCTAACACTTTTTCAAATGATTCTTAAAAGGTGCTTGTAAATGTGAAACGTGAATATCCATATCTTGTTCCTTTTATTACCTAAGGCAAAAGGTTTTCCATGTTGCGGTTGGCTAGATCGTAAAGCGCCTCTCCTGCCCTTCCAGTGTGAAAGCCAGAGTGCTCTCATACTGGAGTGGTGCGCTTGCGGGACGTTAAAAAATAGTACTGAAAGCAGCATCTTTGGGGCGGTTTAGGAGGGATGTATACACCACTCCTAAAATGCCCCTGTTCATTGAAATGAATGGGAACCGCTGCCAAATCGCCTGCAAAGCGCTTTGCGGGCGCTATTAACCCCTAAAACGATGGTAAAGCGCCGCTAAAACTAGCAGCACTTTACCACTGACGCTCTCATCGCCCCAGTGTGAAAGTGCCCTTATTTTTGTTTTTTTCATATTTTAGAATGGGTTGTCTCAAGATTGTCCATAAATTTAAAGGGTGCCGTGACTGAAAAAAGGTTGAGAAACACTGACTTAGTGATTAGCTCCTCTGACGTTCTGCAGTGTGGTCCTTAGTTCAAGTTCTGGTGAGGACACTATCTGCACTAAGTTTGCATGTTCTCCCTATACTTATAGGCAGGGCTTTTTTTCAGCGAGAACGCGGGGGAATGCAGTTCCGGCACCTCCTGGACTGACTGTATGTAATAGCAAGGGGTGCTGGGGTGTGCTGCAGGGTATTGATGCTCACTGATGGGGATCTATTTTTGCAGGGAGGGTCTATTGTTGCTGGGGAGGTCTATTGTTGCTGGTGGGGGACCTATTGTTGCTGGGGGGTCTTATGTTGCTGGGGGGTCAGTTGGTTGTTGCTGAAAGAGACCTACTGTTGGGTGAGGTGTCTATTGTTGATGGCTGCCAGAGAGACTATTAATGCTGGCTGTGTGGAGATCTGTTGATGCTGCCGGGAGTCTATTATTGCTGGCGGAGAAATTTTGTTGTGGGTGGTCCATTGTTGTTAGGGGGATCTATTGTTGCTGGCTGCAGGGGATCTATTTTACTGCTTTTCTTGATATCATTACCAAATTCAATACAAATTGCTTAGCACCACAAAATGATACTTGGTTCTATATTGTCTAAAAGGGACGGTACTGGGAGGTGGGTAGGGGCGGAGAAAAGGGGTGACTCGAAAAGGGAGAGTTTCTGCACCTATTGTCTGAGAAAAAAAGCCCTGCTTATAGGTGTTTTCTCTGGGTACTCAGGCTTCCTCTCACATGCCAAAGCCATGCTTTTTAGGTCAGTTGGCTCCTGTCAAGATTTACCCCAGCACATTCTACCGTGCATTCCCAAGATGGCTGCCTCACCATTCCCAACAGCAAATAAAGCGCTTTGAGTGCCCAGGAAAAAAGTGCTATAGAAATCTTTATGACTTATTAACTTCATGCACATTTTGCCACAGCAACATTGAAATCTCTAGCAGTGTTCACCTTTGTTAACTAGAGAACATATAGAGATGAGATAAATGGGGGGGCAATTTTTAGTCTTACATACTTCAATTCTATGGGTGACAACGCTGCTCCACCTCAGATGCAACACAGTCAGTAAGCGTTGTCACCTTGTTCTTGGAATTAGACACACTTTGATGGAACACTGATGCAACCACAGATATGAAAGCCGCTACAGTACACACTTTGCTATTGCATAATTTACAGTTTCTGTCTTCTCTACAATATTTTATTTTAATAAAAGTCTCAACCACAAATTTAATTGTGCCTGTTTATCTCCTGCTCAGAGAGTCTATTAATATATTGATTTTTGTAATAAAGACATCTTTTAGGAAATGGCAAGTGTCAATACTATCGTCTGCGGCATGTGAGCAGTAAAGCAAAATAATAACATGCTCATAAATTATGCAAATTTAATAGGGCTAGGAAATGCATGTATTAATGGCTGTAAATAATTAAACAATCAGGGTTCAATTCTCATTTAAAGCCAATCCCTACAATATATTTTTAATATAATAATTGAATTTACATTGAAAGACATCTTTGAAAAAGTGAATCTCTTTGAATTCAAAGGCCAAGTTCACCATTTCATTAAAAAAAAACACGAGAATCTCTGCAGAGTTTTTTCTTTTTTCTGGACCAGCGACCTGGAAGGAAGAAGAGATTCTGATTGGTCAGTGCAGTCACATGGCCATGCTGACCAATGACAGCACCTCAAGGTATGCTTTGTGATGGTACACAGCCTCCAGGGTTGTGTAGTGAATTTTCAAGTGTGGGGACTGTTACACAGACTGGTGTAGGTGGCTGGGAAAGTTGATCATAATAGATAAGTACAGTGGGGACCACGGGGGTGAGAAAGGTGATGTTGGCTAGTTCACCTTTTTTTTTTTTTTTAAAAGATGAACTTATCCTTTAAGCTGTTAAACGAAAGGGCAAATACACCTATGAGGTAAAAATGGGCACGCTACCACTGCTGATTTGTTCCTAGAGACTTAGGTTCCAATGCTGTCATTGGCTTCACTACCTAATGGGCCACTGACCTGGAACAAGCATGTAGTCAGTGAAGTCTGCACTCTCATCCTGTATACTTGTTCCAAGGCACTGAACAATGGGAAATCCAAAATGTTTAAGCTGTCCCTGGAACAGGAGGTGAGAGGAAGTCTTTCAATGGGGACACCTGTTCTGGTGACCCATATACATGTTGTAGATTAGGGGATGTAGCGGGACCCCCAAAAATGGGGTCGCTATGTTGCAAATGTAGGGGCAGTCTGAGCAATAGTATGGCTCAGACTCTAAAATGCTGTTTAATATGGATTCTGCCCTGCCATGTTGTTGTCTGGTGTATAGTTCCCCTGGGCCTGTGGTGGCGCTGTTGCCCAGGTCTTGGGTTGAACCACTGGTGACATTGTGGTATGATTGGGTGTCCTCTTTCGGCTGCCGTGCGGTGGGCGGAGTTCAGCCTGATGTGCATGCTGGGAGAGGGTACAAAAAGGGGAGACGCCATGAGGAGTGGAGAAGGAGAGGAGGAGAGTGCAGGGGAGGACCCCTGGTGGCGAAGTCACGCCCGTTGGCCTTGCTGGCCTGAGGTGTGTTAACTGGTCGAGGAGTCTCGGGCACCTTTAGCCCAGGGCTACGAAGTTCCAGGTAGGCCCAGTACCTTCAACTGGGTCTACAATCAACACACTGTAGTCCCAGGGAACCCGTGTGAGGGTGGCCCGCTCTGAAGGAGAGGAAACCGGGGGAGGACCTGTCCCAGGGATCGTGAAGGAATTTGTGGTGAAGGAGAGGCCTGGTTACCTATCAGAGGGAAGGATTCATGAGTTGCAGTATAGCTCCTGTAGTGTGTCCCATTGACACCTATGGTCACTATTAATCTATGGGAGTTTCAAAGTTCTAATTCAGTAACTAAAGGATTCTGTGACAGAGGATCTCTTAGACTTGTCCGTGAAGGGGACTAACTTAAAGAAACTGTTTGTGCTTCACTCCGGTTGCTAGAACTGTGAGAGGGATCTATCCAGGTGAGCAATTCACACTCAGGCTTGAGTGAAGAATAGGGTAGCTGGGTGCCGCGTGCCTGAACCTATCTCCCTACCTACTTTTGTCACTATCTTCAACCTATTCCCAAATCTGTTTCAAGCAAGATAAAAATAAACTCGTCTGTTTGGAGTTTAGATACTGTCTGGACATTGACCTTCTTTCAGGGAAAAGAACAGACTTTCCCCAATATTCTGGGGACGAGAACCAATGGACGGGAGGTAACTCGCTGCAGGACCCAAAATTGTAAGAACACCGATCAACCTCTTATACCAGGAGGATCCAGGCATGTAGCATGGTGTGCCTTTGCCCCTTGTGGTAGTGTGGTACCCCACCAGTGTATAAATACAGGATTCTCAACCAGGCAGGTTGAGGGGCTCCAGGGTATTTGCTTGTTTTGGAGGAAACTGGCTTTTCAATTTCCTCATGTTTTACTAAAGTCCACTTTGGGACCTGGAGCCTGGGGATTTCTTAGAGATCCGGGTGGGATGAAATCCCCATTCCTGGATCCGGGTTTTGAGACTCAACTGCACACTGATTGTTCAGGTGTGTGTGGGCCTGATAGTAGAATCAGGACCAGCATTCTGGGCCCCACCCTCCCGACGAGTGCAGGTGTGCACTGGAGAATCCAGAGAGTGCTTGTCTGCACAGTGGAAGCCAGAGACCCAGGTCTGAGGGTCAGAGCAGTGGACCCAAGTCTGAGGATCAGAGCAGTGAGGGGCTGCTATCTAAATGGACGGTGTTGCCAAGGGAATAGTCTGTAGGAGACAGATGAAAGCCTGAAGTGGAAGGCCTGAGCAGCACTGCTGTATGTATAAGCCAGGAGGCTAAATGACATTTTGATGAAAAGGAGTGCTGAAACCCCTGCGAGGGAAACCTTTCATTTTGTTTTGAACTTCTTTTAATAAAAATGGGCAAATAAAGCCCTTAAAAAGAAGAACCAGCGAGTGGCGGTGTCTTTCAAGTTCTACATTTTGATGCTAGTCCTTCACACCCTGCAAAGTGAAGGTAGGCAGGAGAAAAGGGTCCGTGTGCTACAGGGAATTCTACTCACTTTTAAACTCTCTGTCAAGTATTTTTATTGCTGTCTGTGTCCTCATTGGGGAGATTTACCCCTTTATTTTTACAGTTGACCATTGTCATCTTGACAGAAAGTAATGGGAAACCCAATATATTAGAGCTGTCATTAGAACAAGAGGTGAGGGTTAATCATCCAAATGTTCCAGTGACAACTGGCTAAGATAGAAATTTAACTCACTTTGGAGAGATTACCTCTCACTTCCTGTTACGTTTCTGGGACCAGAAGTAAGGGGAAATCTCCCCAATGGGACATGGAACAAAACTCACAGGGGTTTCCATAATTTCTCTATCTAAAGCCAAAACTGGGGTTTTGGCTTTAGGTATATATCTATATTGGTGGCCCATAGGTTCCAGAATATGTGTACTTCTGGAAGTGGATGGTTTCCTTCCATGCAGAGCCTGTAGAGATGCTGTCAGCTGCTGTACTATACTGTCCAGGGGCCAGTGAATCTTCTGCTCTCATATGTTAGCATTTAACATTGCAAATTGCTGTCCTCCAATTGTGTTTTTTAAGAAACTGTAGGAAAAAGGGGAGACTTTTGTTTCATGGCTTCTGGCATATTTTCAGTTCCAGTTTAACTGAACTGGACCTCCCACACAGCTAGTAGATAAAAGACAAGTGGCACCACAATAATGATAAGCTTGAGTTTAATGTTAGCCTTTGGTTGGCGTTCCGCATAGTGATCAAAGTTTTAATAACCTGTTTGAGCCTGTTATTTCCATTCTAATTTCAGACTAATCTAATTGAATTCTTTGACTCAATCACAAACATTTTGGACTAGGGTGGTGCTGTGGACATAGCCTTAGTTTTTAATTTAGTCTTAAATTCAGCAAAGCATTTGATAACGTTCCACATAATGATCTTGTGTAAAAGTTGTACAAGCTAGGACTTAACTCTTGGGTCGGTCAGGTATGTCTTTTTGGTGGTGCCACAAAAATGTGCGATAGGGTTGATATCCCTGGAGGTGTCTGTAACATGAAACATGATTTGGCATTGCTGGAAGATTGGTCAAAGCTGTGGAAACTGCAGTTTAGTGTTTCTATAATGAAAACAGAAATGAACCTAAGGCTAGGGTTGGGACTTTATATGAGGTAATGACTACATACACCTCCATCCCCGATATCATGAAACAAGAAACTAGATGGTGGGACTTTATATGAAGCACACTACTGAATTATATGGACCAGATTATATTAAGCATAGTTTATTCTTTACAAAAGGGCATGGCATACACATAAAGGATGGTAAAATAGTATTGATAGGTAGCAATAATTGGAGTCTAGATATTACATGATTGTACATAGTGTTCCAACGTAACATACATGGTAATGCATGATAATCACAAGTCTTAGTAAATGTATTCTAGACACACCATAATAAGACATAAATCTCACAAGCCATACCACTGCGTATCTGCTACTGACGAGTGGTATATTAACCACGAAATGCGTAGAGCTCTTTTATGATGATACGTCACAGTGTGCATGCATATTATCTGTATTTTACTATCCCATTTTAATGAACCAATTATTATTATTATTTTGTCTACATGCTACCCCTACAATTGCGGTTCACATACCCAAGGCTTTATACTGTTATGTTACCTTGTGAGATTTATGTCTTATTATGGTGTGTCTAGAATTCATTTACTGAGACTTGTGATTATCATGCATTACCATGTATGTTACTTTGGAATACTATGTACAATCATGTAATATCTAGACTCCAATTATTGCTACCTATCAATACTATTTTACCATCCTTTATGTGTATGCCATGCCCTTTTGTAAAGAATAAACTATGCTTAATATAATCTGGTCCATATAATTCGTAGTGTGCTTCATATAAAGTCCCACCATCTAGTTTCTTGTTTCATAGTGTTTCTATAAATCAAATAGTTGAGAATCCCTTGATAGAGTACAATATTGGAGTACAGTGTTGATCAAACATACAGAGATGTGGGGGTACTTATTTCAAATGAATGCAAAATGAGCAAACAGTGTGGCCAGGCAGTGGGAAAAGGGAATAGAATTCTGAGGTTTATCACTAGATGGATCATTAGCAGGAGGAAGGAGGTCCTGCTTCCCATATATAGATCTTTAGTTATTAATAGGGAGATCACCAACAGGAGCAATGAGGTCCTGATTACCTTATATAGAGCTTTAGTTTATCAATAGAGGGATCAACAGCAGAGGGAAGGAGGTCCTGCATATCCTATATAGATCTTTAGTTATTAATAGAGGGATCACCAACAACAGGAAGGAGGTCCTCATTCCTCTATATCAGGGGTGTCCAAACTTTTTTGAAAGAGGGCCAGATTTTATGAAGTGAACGTGCGTGAGGGCCGAACATTTCGCCTGACATTCTTTGAACCATTAAAATTTGGTGTAAGTGTGTTCGTCCAAGCACCAATACACTGCCAACAAGAAACCTCTTACCTTTGTGGCCGTGTGTGGTGAATATCTATATCTCCTCTTTGTCCCCCAACAAATCCCAGAGCTCTACCTTATCCCCTGAGAAATCTGGCCTTTATCTCTTCTGTGGCCCCCAAGCTCCACTCAGGGCAAGGATGAGCTAGTTTTTTTATTTTATATTCTCTCTGGCCCCCACTTGTAATTTTGCCTTATTTGCCCTTATCTCTTCTGTGGCGCCCAAGCTCCGATCAGGGCAAGGACGTTTTTGTTTTTTTAAATTCTTATATATATTACTGTAAAATATTCGCTTTTATATCTGTTACAGTAGTAAACTTATCTTATCCCTTGAAAAATCCTCAAGTGCAGCGCCAAAGCCATTCACCGCTGCCAATCACCCCAGTCAATCACACGCACTGAGAGCTCTGCAGCTGTGGACCGGGAAAAGACTCAATGTCTGTTATTGGCACTGTGCACTGTCAGCTTCCCAATGGGCTTGGGAACACGCCCAAACAACACGCCCAGCTGATCAGTAAGAGGCGAGATTAGAGAATTATTTATATATACATATATATTTTATTAAACTGAGCTCCTTCTTACCCTGTGCAGAGATTGTGGGGCCATAAAAGCAAATTGCAAGTGGGGGCCGTATAAAACCGGGCCGCAAATGGCCCGCGGGCCAGACTTTGGACATGCCTGCTCTATATAGATCTTTAGTTATGAATAGAGGGATTACCAACAGGGAAGGAGGACCTGATTACCTTATATAGATCTTTAGTTAATAATAGAGGGCTCACCAACAGGGAAAAGAAGGCTCTGATTCCTCTATATAGGTCTTTAGTTATCAATAGAGGGATCACCAGCAGAGGGAAGGAGGTCCTGCATACTATATATATATATATATATAGCGGTCCTCCCCCAGCTTCTCCCCTCTCTTCACGGCTGGTTTTACTCGTCTAGGGGTATCTGGGAGAAGGGGGAAAGATGCACACCACCAGCTCGGCTCTCTGATGTAGGATGCAGAGGTATGAGCTAAACCATTTACCCTCGGGTCTGCGTTTTAGGCCGGAACCTCAGCTTCTCCTATGGAGGATGATTGCCACTGTCACTGACAGGGACACTTAGCTTCCAGTAACACGAGTTCCACACCAAGAAAAGTCCAACACTGTTTTATTGACTTGAAACTGGTTGACTTTTAAAAGAACAGACAAGGCGTAGGGAAGAGTAGGTCCAGGCACAACTAATGAACTAAGTTTCTCCTGTTCCGTTTGGTGCAAACAGGCTTGGCGAACAGTCGCTGCCACCGACCGTGAATTTGGTCACTGCCACTGACCTGGGTGAACGTTGAGGCCCCTGCCACAGGCCTTGGATGAGGCCTGCCACTGACCTGAGAAAGATGGGTCCCTGCCACAGACCATGAGAACATGAAGTACCTTCTTTAGAACAAACGGCCCCTGTCAGAGGAAGACATCCATCCGGACGGTCACCAGAGGCCTCCACCGTCACCAGCAAATGCTGCGCTGGCTCTTCGGGGAGGTCACGTCTCCGATCCATTACGCCCCGGATTCAGGCACCCAATACCGGGGGCACCTTAGGAATGCTTCGCCCTTGCAGGACCCAGTCGAAGGTACTGGGCCCCAGGCCTCCTGGTATAGTACCTCACCCCAGGCTGAAGGTACCTGGGATGGAACTCGACTCCACACACCCAGGCCAAGGGCGCCTGGGCACAGACTAACCGCAGCAGCCCCCAGGCTGAAGGTGCCTGGGGAATGGACCTCGTGCGCAAGACGTCTGCCCCCTCTTATAGCCTCTACCAGCAGGCACAGCGGGCTCCCCACCCCGCCGTACCACTGCCGCGAGAGGACAAAAAGGGCACGGCTCTGGAATGGTAGTACAACCCCGGTCCCAGGCGACAGCGCCACCCAGGGACCGCAGGGAACATGACACCATTCATACCTCCCACACTCCAAAGTGTCCATAAATCCCTAAAATCAATGTATCTGGGCCATCTATTGCCCAGACACACCCCACTAAATTTGACACCCGCTACATACACATATATATATATATATATATATATATCTTTCGTTTTTAATAGAGGGATCAACAGCAGGGGGGAGGAGGTCCTGCATATCATATATAGATCTTTAGTTAATAATAGAGGGATCACCAATAGGGGAAAGGAGGTCCTGATTCCTCTATATAGATCTTTAGTTATTAATAGAGAGATCACCAACAGGGGGAAGGAGGTCCTGCATACCCAATATAGATCTTTAGTTATTAATAGAGGGATCACAACAGGGGGAAGGAGGTCCTGATTCCTCTATCTTTAGTTCTTATTAGAGGGATCACCAACATGGGGAAGGAAGTTCTGATTACCCTATATTGATCTTTAGTTGGACCTTATTTAGTGTGTGGACAACACTACCCTGTGCAAGTTCTCATTGTTCTTGCAAGAGTTTCCTTTGGGTACTCTGGTTTCCTAACACACTCCAAAGATGCACAGGTAGGTTATTTGGCTCCTGTCTAAATTGACCCTAATATGCGTTATATGCATTTAAGATAGGGACATTAGATTGTAAGCTCCTTGGGGGCAAGGACTAATGTGAATGCAGAATATGTGTAAAACACTGTGTAAATTGTCAGCGCTGTAATAAATAAATAACCAGGAGACGTGACTGAAACCTTTAAATACATGAAGGGTATAAATCAGTAGTGTTTTTAGGTTTTGTGCTGCCCTAGGCCTGACTAAACTCGTGCACCCCTTAATTTAAATATGACCCACCCCTTCCTGTCAAGGCCACACCACTTTCTGTTTAAGACCCGCCCTGAAATTTTCTGGGGGGGGGCAATGGATTCCCTTAATTTGCATAGATTTCCTCTCACTTCCTGTTTGGCTATGGGGCAGGAAGTGAAGGGAAATCTCTGCAATGGGACAGGGATGATAAAAAAATAAACTGACAGGGGCTATAACCCTCCCTTACTCTATCCAAAATGATAAAAAAAAGTCTTGCCTATAGTTCTACTTGAAGCACAAATTTTTTATAATTTTATGGAGAGGACTAAGAGGAAGCAGTGCGGCCTCTTTATGGGGGCGCTTGACTAATTTGCCCCTCAGCCCAGTCCGCGCCATCAGACTGGTGCTACACTAACAGTGTAGCGCAAGCCGGCGGGGACTCTTTCTGTGCTGCCCCCCTGCAAAGTGCTGCCCTAGGCCTGGGCCTTGTTGGCCTAGGCCAGGATACAGCATTGGTATGAATAAGGTTCAGGAGGGCAGTGTTTTCAATATGAAGCTAATAGAAACTTAGCTCTAGATCAACCAAGGATTGGATTCAAGGTGGGTATTGGTGTTAGGGGGGTAGTCTATAAAAGAAATACATATATTAACCACTTTAGGACCACCAACCCGCATTGTACCTGTACAGGTGTACCTGTATGTCACTGCCAGCTTCAAGGCGCACGTGCAAAGCAGGGAGAAGGAACACTTTTTAGTTAGAAGCAGCACGTAAGGCATACATTAAACACATTAACACTTGCTAGGCACACACTTAACCCCTTGATTACCCTGAGATGTTAACCCCTTCCCAGCCAGTGTCATTAGTACAGTGAGTGTATAGTATTATCACTGATCACTGTTTTAGTGTCACTGGTGATGTCAGTCAGTTCCCACCCAGCGTCATTTAGTGTCAGATTTCCACCGCACTATCACAGTCCCACTATAAGTCGCTGATCACTGCCATTACAAGTATAAAAAAAAAATAGAGACTCCAGTATATACTGTGTATACCATACTTTGTGGATGCTTTAACTTTCACAAAAAACAATCAATATACACTTATTGGGATTTTTGTTTTCCAAGGACATGCAGCAGAATATATTTTGGCCTAAATTTATGAAGACATTATACTTTTTTAGATATGTTTTACAGCAGAAATTAAAAAATACAGTGTTTTCAAATTTTCGGTCTTTTTTCGTGTATATAATACAAAATAAAAAACCCAGTGGTGATCAAATACCACCAAAAGAAAGCTCTATTTGTGTGAAAAATCATATAAATTTAATTTGCGTACAGCATTGCATGATTTCACAATTACCAGTTAAAGTAGCACAGTGCCAAATAGCAAAAAGCGGCCTGATCATGACGGGGTAAAATCATCCATTCCAGAGCTCATTGAAATTGACAGTAAAGGCTTGTTGTTTTTGTTTTTTTAATAATAAACATGTTATACTTACCTGCTCTGTGCAAACCCACTGCACAGAGCAGGTAAGTATAACATGTTTGTTATTTAAAAAACAAAAAAAACAACAAGCCTTTACTGTCAATTTCAATGAGCTCTGGATCCTTTTCTTCTCTGTTCCTGGTGGTGCTCCAGTCCCCTCCCTCCTGCCAAGTGCTACCAGAGCAAGCAGCTTGCAATGGGGGCACACGAGCAGGCGTGCTCCCGAACTGTGGCTCTGCGTGTCAATTCACACACACAGAGCCACGGCTTGGCACCGCCCCCTCTCTTTCCTCATTGGCTCACTGGCCGTGATTGACCGCAGCGGGAGCCAGTGCCTTAACCAATGAGGAGTGAGAGTCCCTGTAAAGCCGAGGCTGTCGTGTACATTGTTGGATCACGATGGGGCTCAGGTAAGTATTAGGGGTGCTGGGATAGGGGCTTTGCAAACAGAAGGTTTTTTACCTTCATGCATAAAATGCATGAAGGTAAAAATCCTTGAGCCTTTACAACCACTTTAACCTTTGTTTACAATTAACCTCTGGTCCCAAAGCCCGGGTTATTTAAAAAGAAAAAAATGGGCTAAAAACACATTATACCTAAAACCATCAAAAGTTCATATAAACATAACATATGTAAACATTAAAACATAACCCCTAGGTACCCCATCAAAGCCACATACAGTTGTGCTCATAAGTTTACATACCCTGGCAGAATTTATGATTTCTTGGCCATTTTTCAGAGAATATGAATGATAACACAAAAACTTTTCTTTCACTCATGATTAGTGTTTGACTGAAACCATTTATTATCAATCAACTGTGTTTACTCTTATTAAATCACAATGAAAACAGAAACTACCCAAATGACCCTGATCAAAAGTTTACATACCCTAGTGATTTTGGCCTGATAACATGTACACAAGTTGACACAAAGGGGTTTGAATGGCTATTAAAAGGTAACCATCCTCATCTGTGATCTGTTTGCTTGTAATTAGTGTGTGTGTATAAAAGGTCAATGAGTGTCTGGACTCCTGACAGACCCTTGCATCTTCCATCTAGTGCTGCACTGACGTTTCTGGATTCTGAGTCATGGAGAAAGCAAAAGAATTGTCAAAGGATCTGCGGGAAAAGGTAGTTGAACTGTATAAAACAGGAAAGGGATATAAAAAGATATCCAAGGAATCGAAAATGCCAATCAGCAGTGTTCAAACTCTAATCAAGAAGTGGAAAATGAGGGGTTCTGTTGATACCAAACCACGGTCAGGTAGACCAACTAAAATTTCAGCCACAACTGCAAGGAAAATTGTTTGGGATGCAAAGAAAAACCCACAAATAACTTCAGGTGAAATACAAGACTCTCTGAAAACATTTGGTGTGGCTGTTTCAAGATGCACAATAAGGAGGCACTTGAAGAAAGATGGGCTGCGTGGTTCGAGTCACCAGAAGAAAGCCATTACTACGCAAATGCCACAAAGTATCCCACTTACAATACGCCAAACAGCACAGAGACAAGCCTCAAACCTTCTGGCACAAAGTCATTTGGAGTGATGAGACCAAAATTTTGCTTTTTTGGCCACAACCATAAATGCTACATTTGTAAAGGAGTCAACAAGGCCTATGATGAAAGGTACACCATTCCTACTGTGAAACACGGAGGTGGATTGCTGATGTTTTGGGGATATGTGAGCTACAAAGGCACAGGAAATTTGGTTAAAATTGATGGCAAGATGAATGCAGTATGTTATCAAAAAATACTGGAGGAACATTTGCATTCATCAGCCAGGAAGCTGCGCATGGGACGTACTTGGATATTCCAACATGACAATGATCCAAAACACAAGGCCAAGTCGACCTGTCATTGGCTACAGCAGAATAAAGTGAAGGTTCTGCAGTGGCCATCTCAGTCTCCTGACCTCAATATCATTGAGCCACTCTGGGGAGATCTCAAACGTGCAGTTCATGCAAGACAGCCCAAGAATTTACAGGAACTGGAGGCTTTTTACCAAGAGTAATGGTCAGCTTTACCATCTGAGAAGATAAAGAGCCTCATCCACAAATACCACAAAAGACTTCAAGCTGTCATTGATGTTAAAGGGGGCAATACACGGTATTAAGAACTGGGGTATGTAAACTTTTTTTTCAGGGTCATTTGGGTAGTTTCTGTTGCCATTATGATTTACAAAGAGTAAACACAGTTGATTGATAATAAATGGCTTCAGCCAAACACT
This sequence comes from Rana muscosa, assembly GCA_029206835.1. Classification (NCBI taxonomy): domain Eukaryota; kingdom Metazoa; phylum Chordata; class Amphibia; order Anura; family Ranidae; genus Rana; species Rana muscosa. The sequence goes on from CM055120.1 coordinate 350,059,548, forward strand.
AACCATGAGTGAAAGAAAAGTTTTTGTGTTATCGTTCATATTCTTTGAAAAATGGCCAAGAAATCATAAATTCTGCCAGGGTATGTAAACTTATGAGCACAACTGTACACTATATTGTCAAAAGTATTGGGATGCCTGCCTTTACATGCACATGAACATTAATGGCATCCCAGTCTTAGTCCGTAGGGTTCAATATTGAGTTGGCCCACCCATGGCGTCCGCTCCATAGGGCAAGGGGGGGTCAATTGCCCCCCCTAGAATCGTAAGAGTGTTAAAGTCAGAGTGAAGACACTTGCCCCCTGTGTTGCAATGGCCGGCGCGGCCACCTCCGCGGCAGCTGTGGACTTTTTTTTTTAAGTCTGCTGCTGGCCTGGGGGCTGGGGCTGCTCTCAGTCCTTTCCGACTACACATCCGTTCCTCCCTCCTCACCCCTGGCCCGAGCATCGGATTGGCTCTGCCGCTCGGGCCTCTGCTTAACATCACCGTGACCCAGCTGTTCCGTGATTGGCTGCTGCCTCAGCTTGCCTCTGCCTGTGTAAATGTATGTTGTGCCTATGCCGATCCGGCCGGCACGGCGCCGGCTCCTCCCACAGGTGCATGGTGTGCAGTGGCCGAGACGAGAGAATACGCTGTCAGTGCCTGCCCTGGGCCTATCGCTGAAGAACTACAGGTAACAGCAGTGCCTGTGCCACGACACCACTGTGTACATCTTTTTGTATTGCAATATATCTGTGTTGTGGGCGGCCATATTTTGATCTTGATGAAAACAACCTATACAGTATAGCCTGTTTTCATCAAGATCAAAATATGGTCACAACAGATGTATTGCAATACATTGCAATATAGAAAGATGTACATTCTCTAGGCTATATTTATATGGACATGGAGTGAAGCTGAATTATCCTCAAGAGCTATTTCACACTGCCAGTTGGCCGCGTTATCGGTAAAGCACCGCTAGTTTTAGCGGCACTTTACCATCGTTTTAGTGGCGCTATTTGGCCGCTAGTGGGGCGCTTTTAACCCCAGCTAGCGGTCGAAGTCAGGGTTAAATGCAACTGTGTATCGCTGCCGCCGAAGCGCTTTGCAGGTGCTTCGGCAGTGGTGCCCATTTATTTCAATGGGCAGGGGCGGTGGAGGAGTGGTGTATACAGCGCTGCTCCACTGCCCCAAAGATGCATGGATGACCTTAAAATGATGCCCCCCCTGAAAAAAGTTCAGTGGACACCCATGGGCCCACCCTTTGCAGCTATAACAGCTTCAACTCTTCTGGGAAGGCTGTCCACAAGGTTTAGGAGTGTGTCTATGGGAGTGTTTGACCATTCTTCCAGAAGCGCATTTGTGAAGTCAGGCACTGATGTGGACGAGAAGGCCTGGCTCGCAGTCTCCTCTCTAATTCATCCCAAAGGTGTTCTATCATGTTGAGGTCAGGAGTCTGTGCAGGCCAGTCAAGTTCCTTCACCCCAACCTCGCTCATTCATGTCTTTATGGACCTTTCTTTGTGCACTCGTCAAAATCATTTGGTGGAGGGGGGGTTATGGTGTGGTGTTGTTTTTCAGGGGTTGGGCTTGGCCCCTTAGTTCCAGTGAAGGGAACTCTTAAGGCGTTAGCATATCAAGACATTTTGGACAATTTCGAACACTGAGCGAGTTTGGGGTGGAAGGTGCTCAAGCATCTCTAGTAGGGGAAGCAGGAAGTTAAGCCTTGCAGCTTCATAGCCTGTTTCCTACTGCACATGCGTGAGTCGAGCTGCACCTTGTGAATGGTCCCTCGTATTCCGGGACTTGTGATGTGCCCCAGAAGACTGCAGGGGAAGGAGGGGGGCCCAACTTCTGGCTTAGATCGCAGCGATGATCTGAACCGGAAGTGGGAGCTGGTACCTGTCAAAACCAACTACCCGCTCCCCCTCCCCCTCAAAAAGTGTGGCAGTGGACGGTGCAAACAAGTGGAGCGTCCCCTTTTGGGGGTAGCTCCGCTTTAAAAATTTCTTGCTACCACATTCAAAAATTAAAGTTGATTTGTCCCCACTAAGGCAGGCAGGGCCGTCGGAACAGGACAGGCAAACCAAGCAACTGCTTGGGGCCCCGAACTGGCCTGGGGCCCAGCAGTCCAGCGATAGTCTGAATTTTCCCTCACAGCAAGAAGAGGAGCAAGAGGAGGCATCACGGGAGGAGAAGGTAAGACAAACCCCCCAACCCCTTATCCACTCTAACGTCGGACGATCATCCCCCCCACCCCTCCCGCGATCAGGCCCCCCCCTCCCGGGATTCTGCCTGGGGCCCCCAAATTCCTTCAAACGGCCCTGAAGGCAGGCCATACATAATGCAATTTTCTTTTCTTCAACCATGGATCGAAGGAAAGAAAGTTGCTAGATTCCCCCATCAACACAGTCAGTGTTGATGGGGCAATCCCTCCTGCTGCGCTGTTGTATTCTGACAGTGGGAGGATTCCCTTCCGTCAGAATACAATGATCATTGCTGGCAGCTACAGTCAGCGGCAGTGATCATACAAAAAAAAAAAAAAACGTCAGGTTGCTTGTACTGAAGTTGATCAATAGATGAATCAAAATTTGTCCAGTTACTGCTGAACTGGCTGAATTTCAATCCATTTATGGATAATTTGCTTAACAATTAGAAAATTGAACAAACATTCCAACAACAAACTTTTTGAAACTAAATTCTACTGGTGTATGGCTAGCTTTAATCTTGTATCTCTAACTAGATTGTGATGGTGACTGAAAAGCTGAAATTAAGTTGCAACTGTTTTTCCAAAAATGTGGGATCCACAGAGTTCCTCCGGTGTGCAACTAATTAAATTTTCTCTTTTAACGTTCAGAAAAACTACAAGTATAGAATTTTCTGTAATCGGGTTTCTATGCCAATATTAGATTAGACTGAAAAAGGAAATTGGATTAATATTCTAACATCTCGTTGTTTCTTTAATCTTGTTCAGTGATTTAAATACCATTGACCCTGTCATCATCCTTTGCAGCTCATACGCATAAATTATCCCAGTTAATGTTTAATAGCGTTATCTGATTCTTAACAAGCAGAGCATGAGTTGTAACCTGTGGTAACTCAATAAGTCAAGAGCAATTAATGCAGAGCAAATGTTACTTATGACATCATGAAAGCTATTTTTTTTTTTTATTAACTGTTTAGAGGAGAATTTTTCAGGTTTCACAGAAAACAATAGTAGTATGAGAAGGAAAAAAGAGTCGGAAATAACGTACCATACGTACCAGAGAGCACTGCAACAAAACATTGGACAAATGACAAAACAAAGTAACGAATAAACAGTTTCCCAAGTAATGAAAACAATAACTGGGGTCACCCACACTGAAGCCACAGCAGCAGGCCCACCATGGACCACCCCATACAAGAGCATACAGTATTATAGTACAACAAAATAAAATGATGCATGATATCAATGCAATGCAGCAACATGGTACATAAGAGGGAAAACAGTGTCAAGAGCAAGGAGGAAAGAAAAAGGAGAAGGGTAGCCAGACCCCAAGGAGAGAAGAGAAAGAAGCCACTCAGTGGGGGTTATTTACAAAGGGCAAATCCACTTTGCACTACAAGTGCAAAGTGCACTTGAAATTGCACTGGAAGTGCAGTCGCTGTAGATCTGAGGGGGACACGCAAGGAACATAAAAAACAGCATTTTGGCTTGCACATGACTGGATAATAAAATCAGCAGAGCTTTCCCTCAGATTTACACCGACTGTACTTCCAGGTGCACTTTCAGTGCAATTTCAAGTTCACTTTGCACTCGTAGTTTGCACTTGTAGTGCAAAGTGGATTTGCCTTTCGTAAATAACCCCCAGTGTGTTGCAGCCCAAGACGGTTAAGGTGCATTAAGGGATAAGTACTGTAATCATCCCAAGTATCCCACACAGCTGAAAACGTATCTAGGGTATGAGGCTGGGTTTACACTGGTACAACACGACAGTCATACAACTTTCAGGCCTGGTTCACACTGGGGCGACAAACGCTCCGACATTGGGAGCTCATGTCGCATGTCGTGTGAAAATCAATGTTTTCCTATGGGAGCCGTCTTAACTGGTCCGACACATGTCGGTCCGACTTTGAAAATGCTCCCTGTACTACTTTGGTCCGACTTTGATCCGACTTCAGCCCATTGACTATCATTAAAGTCGGATCAAAGTCGGACCGCAGTCTTGCATGATCCGACTTTGGCATGCGACTTGTGCTCTGCTGCTCTTGAGGGGGAATTCCAGGCCAAATTTTAAATAAAAAACCGGCATGGGTTCCCCTCCAGGAGCATACCAGGCCCTTGGGTCTGGTATGGATTTTAAGGGGAACCCCCTACGCTGAAAAAACGGCGTGGGGATTCCCCCAAAATCCAAACCAGACCTTTATCCGAGCACGCAACCTGGCAGGCCGCAGGGGAAGAGGGGGGGTAGAGAGAGCGGCCCCCCTCCCTCCTGAACCATACCAGGCCGCATGCCCTCAACATGGGGGATTTGGTGCTCTGGGGCAGGGGGGTGACCTGCGGCCCCCCCACCCCAAAGCACCCTGTCCCCATGTTGATGAGGACAGGGCCTCTTCCCGACAACCCTGGCTGTTGGTTGTCGGCGTCTGCGGGCTTATCGGAATCCGGGAGCCCCCTTTAATAAGGGGGCCCCCAGATCCCGGCCCCCCACCCTATGTGAATGAGTTTGGGGTACATTGTACCCCTACCCATTCACCTGGTGGAAAAAAATGTCAAGAAAAAAAACACAACACAGCTTTTTAAAGTAATTTATTGCACAGCTCCGAGGGTCTCCGGTGTCGTCTCCGCATTTTTCGGTTCTTTCTTCCTTCCGCCGGGCCTCCGCTATCTTCTTCCAGCTCTTTTGCTAGCGGAGGCCCAGTCTTCCCGTCGTCTCGTCCGGCTCTCCGTTGTCCTTCTGCCGGCCCCTCCACTAGCACAAAGTCGGATCAAAGTAGTATCCTGTTCATGAAAGTCGGATGGATGTCGGACCAATGTAGGATCAATGTAGGACTGATGTCGCAGAGCAAAGTAGGATGAGGCTGGGTTCACACTTGTGCGACACGACAGCCGTCCTTCTTTGGATCCGACTTTGCCCAGAGCTTGTGACTGTGACGTCATGAGAAGCCTATATAAATCGGTGCGCACCGCAAGACCCAGCATTACAGCGGGAGGAAGCGACAAATCAACATCGAGGAGGAGAAGAGGGAAGAAGACGCCGACGGCGACAACGGGAAGACCGGCCCCTCCACTAGCAAAAGAGCTGGAAGAAGATAGTGGAGGGGCCGGCAGAAGGACAACGGAGAGCCGGACGAGACAACGGGAAGACCGGGCCTCCGCTAGCAATAGAGCTGGAAGAAGATAGCGGAGAGCTCGGAGACGACGCTGTGCAATAAATTACTTTAAAAAGCTGTGTTGTGTTTTTTTTCCTTGACATTTTTTTCCACCAGGTGAATGGGTAGGGGTACGATGTACCCCTACTCATTCACATAGGGTGGGGGGTCAGGATCTGGGGGCCCCCTTATTAAAAGACGCTCCCGGATTCCGATAATCCCCCCGCCCGCAGACCCCGACAACAACGGGCAGGGTTGTCGGGAAGAGGCCCTGTCCTCATCAACATGGGGACAGGGTGCTTTGAGGTGGGGGGGCCGCAGGTCGCCCCCCTGCCCCAGAGCACCAAACCCCCCATGTTGAGGGCATGCGGCCTGGTACAGTTCAGGAGGGAGGGGGGCCGCTCTCTCGTCCCCCCCTCTTCCCCTGCGGTCTGCCAGGTTGCGTGCTCGGATAAGGGTCTGGTTTGGATTTTGGGGGGAACCCCCACGCCGTTTTTTCGGCGTAGGGGTTCCCCTTAAAATCCAGACCAGACCCAAGGGCCTGGTATGCTCCTGAAGGGGGAATCCATGCCATTTTTTTATTAAAATTTTGGCGTGGAGTTCCCCTTCAAGATTCATACCAAACACAGTGCCTGCTATTGGCGGGGATCCAAATCGGATCCCCGTTCATTGAAAGTCGGACATATGTCGGCTTCATGTCGCAGGGCAAAGTCGGATCCAAAGAAGGACGGCTGTCGTGTCGCACAAGTGTGAACCCAGCCTCATCCTACTTTGCTCTGCGACATCAGTCCTACATTGATCCTACATTGATCCGACATCCATCCGACTTTCATGAACAGGATACTACTTTGATCCGACTTTGTGCTAGTCTGACTTGTCCTTTGACCAATCAAAACAATCCCAGGGTGAGATAAATTCCTTTTTCACACGTCATGCAACATGAGCTCCCAATGTGGGAGCGTTTGTCGAACCAGTGTGAACCCAGCCTTACACAGTGTAGCCGTAAGGTATTCCATGGATCTCACTTCTTTAAACCACTGGAGAAGGACAGTAAATATCAGGGGATGTCTGTTTCCACCATACAGTGATGGGACATCTATCTGCAGTGAGAATGTGTATCATCAGTTTTTTTTAGGATGTTTCCCTAGCTCCCGCACCAGGAGACCCAAAAGATGCGTCAGCGGATCTAGGCGAGCAGGCCTGTCAACAACCTTAAAAATGAGCAAGTTAACCTCCTCCCAGAAAGGTATAATTTGTGGGCACATCCATAAAATGTGAAACAGAGATCCCACCGCTGAATTACATCTCAAACACCTATCGGAAACAGAAGGAAAAATAGTATGTAGGAACTCAGGGCTTTGATGCCACAAAAACAAAATCTTATGCCGCGTGCACACGACCGTTTTTCATGACAAGAAAAATTACATTTTTAAAAATGTTTGTGAAAAACGGTGGTGTGTATGCTCCTGAGCATTTTTCTCGATGAGAAAAATGGGCGAAAAAAAATTAGAACCTGCTCTCTTTTTTCTCGTCGTTTTTCACGTCGTGAAAAACGGTCGTGTGTATGCTTTTACGAGGGGAAAAAAATGCACATGCTCAGAATCAAGTATGAGACGGGAGCGCTCGTTCTGGTAAAACTAGCGTTCATAATGGAGATAGCACATTCGTCACACTGTAACGGACTGAAAAGCACGAAGACTGAAAAGCACGAATCGTCTCTCACCAAACTTTATTAACACGAGGATCAGCAAATGCAGCCCAAAGGGTGGCGCCATTCGAATGGAACTTCCCCTTTATAGTGCCGTCGTACGTGTTGTACGTCACCGCGCTTTGCTCGAGCATTTTTTTCACGAACGTGTGTATGCAAGGCAGGCTTGAGAGGAAACACGAAAAATCACGTCAAGAAAAACGTTGTTTTTTTCCATGACATGAATAACGGTCGTGTGTACGCGGCATTATAAGCATTTTCTTTATAAACTGTACACATGGAACATTTATGTGCTTGTGACTAAAGCTTCTGCCAGGCCTTCATGGAGAGTTCACGGCCCAGCAGCTCTTCCCATTTCAACATATAAGAATGTTTAGGAAATGGTTCCACTGTTATAGTAGCCAGAATCTGATATATATCAGACATCATAGCTTTTCTACAGGGGCATTTTGCACGAGTCAGGCGGGCAAAGGAAAGGTCTCTTGTAAGGAACTACGCATAATGTTTAATCTGCAAATAGCTATAGAACGAGGAATTCGGAAGACCATGCTTATCCCGAAGGTTGGAGAACGTCAGCAGCCGAAGGGAGCAGCGATCTACTATATCCCTAAAGTTAATGAAAGGAATTTGTTCTCCAGGGAAGCACCATAGAGGTAGACAGGCTATCAGGAATATTAGGATTACTAAGAAAAGAGGTCAGTAAGGACTTCGTAGCGGTCAGGAGAAATTTATCTCTGGTATGTAACCAAATAGATCTAGTAAATTGTATGGGTCATGAAAGCAAATTTATTGTGCACGTTCAAGCAATAAACATTTTCTTCTTATACTTGCTCTACATTCATGGTAGATGTTGGAGAATTAAACCACTCAACATTTTCCTATATTTATTTTATAACTCCAATGGTGAGATGTCTATGCAGAGTTTCTTGGTCAGCACACCTTCTGTGGCCATTGTTAGTAAGTAGGAGGAGCAAAAACCACTATGTCAATGGATGCAGGCAAGATGGCTCCAGAGCCAGCCTGCCCAAGTGCAGTGGCGTCTCCAGCTTTCATTTTTAGGAGGGGCACATGGGGGGACAGGGACAAAAGTAGGGGGGCCAACTATAAAATGCAATTTTACATATATATATATATATATCAACTGTCTACAACCAATAGTGATGGGCTCGGGTGTGTTTGAAATCCCACATGCCCGATCCCGCCAGGAAGCCGACACTCCACAGTGCTAATCACAGCCAGTGAGACATTTCCTGATCTGTGCAGCTGCGGACCGGGAAATGTCTCACTGCCTGGGATTAGCGCTGTGCAGTGTGGGCTTCCTGGCATGCTCTGGCATGTGGAATTTTGAACATGCCCAGCCCATCTCTAACAACAAATTGTGCTGGCCCTCCTGTACATCCGCCCCATAAAGTAACCAGCACTGGGTTCCAATGTACTGCCGCGGCTGCCATGGAGACAGAGACCAGCGCTGTGAATAGCCGGGACAGGACAGCAACTCTGGTTGTTCCACCACTGGTCCACACTGGGAACATTCCCCCATCCACCTATAATGTGTAGATGGGGGAATTGGATCATTTCTTTTTTTTTTCATTCAACCTAATAGTTGAGTGAAAAAAAGTGATCAATGTATGGGCTGCCTAAGAGCTAAGACCAGCCATAGACAGTTTAAATCTCAGCTGGTTCAGCAGGAACTGGCTGAGATTTGAACCATTAATGAGCAGATTCTCTTATGATTATCACTAGTGGTTGCTTGCTATAGCCACTAGTGATAATCACTGTTTGTCAGGAGAATACAATTGCTGGGCAGGAGGGATATTCCCCTGTCACCACTGTCTGTGTTGATGGGGGAATTATGCAAGTTTCTTTCCTGCAATCTGTGGATGCAGGAAACAAATTTGCACCATATATTACCTGCCTAACTGAAAGTGAAAGTAAATTGTGAATGTCTTGAAAGAACAGGAGAGGGGAGGGAGACAGATGGGGGAGAGAAGGGATGGAGATAATGCAGTTCAGTGATTAAAGTGTACTGCAGTCTGCAGTGCACACACTTACACACGGTCCAGGCTAGAATCTCAGGCATCATTCACACACAGCCAGGAATGCTGCTAATTTTCATATTTCCTGCCCACACATCCCCTCTTCAGATACAGCACGCCAGGATAGTGCGGGCGGGACTGGAAGGAGGAGGAGGAGCTGTATTCCTCCCTGCTCGTATGTGAGGAGAGTGAGGGGGGTGGCTGGGCTGTGAAAGAGTGTCATAGACTGACACTCGGCTCAGCTTGCAGTCACCACTCTCGGAATTTACAGGCTGGTTCTCCTGTCCTAAGGACAGGAGAAATCAGTCTGTTTTTTCAGTAACTGAGATGAAGGCTTAGGAATCTCCCACAGGAGCTGACTGGGGACGCTCTCCCTCTCAGGAGAGACGGTGTTACTCCAGCGGCGGCCCGAGCAAAATACAAAATATATATAATTTTATTTATTTTTTTGGGGGGGGCACATGGTGGGGCACAGAATAATGTTGAGGGGGCCAGGGCCCCCTATGGCCCCCCTAGGGACGCCATTGCCCAAGTGCCCCAAAGGGACCATCTTCCTACGGGCAATTGCCAAAGAGGAGGAGCCAGGAGCGCTGGGGTGACCCGAGTAAATGAGGATCGGGTTTTGCACAGAGCAGGTAAGTGTGACATGTTTGTTATTCTAAACGGAAGAAAAAAAAAGCTTTATAGTTACTTTAGTTACTTTAACCACTTGCTTACTGGGCACTTAAACCCCCTTCCTGCCCAGGTCAATTTTCAGCTTTTAGCGCCATCACACTTTGAATGACAATTGCACGGTCATGCAACAAACCCAAAATTGTTATAATTTTTTTCACACAAATTGAGTTTTCTTTTGGTGGTATTTAATCACTGCTGGGCTTTTTAGTTTCTTCAAAACAAACGAAAAAAGATTTTGAAAAAATGTTATAAAAGTTTGCAAACAGGCAATTTTTCTACTTCACTGATGAGGCGGCGCTGGTGGGCACTGATGGGGAGGCACTGATGAGGCTGTACTGATAGGTGGGACTGATGAGCACTGGTGGGCACTGATAGGCAGCACTAATGGGCACTGATAGACAGCACTGATAGGTGACACTGATAAGAAGGCACTGACTGGCAGCACTGATGCGCACTAATTGGCAGCACTTGTGGGCACTGATTGGCAGCACTGGTTGGCACTGTTAGAACTGCACTGATAATCAGGACACTGATAATCAGTGCCCTGATTATCAGTGTGGATGTCCTTTTAACACAAGCCAGTTATTTGCTCTCTTTTTTTCTTCTCACGCTATCAGCGTGAGGAAAATAAATTGATAACCCACTTGTGTTGACATTCGTGATCAGCTGTCATTGGCTGACAGCTGATCACGTGGTAAATTGCAGCTTTCTATGGGGGTACCCAAAAAGTCTTGCTCCCGAGTCGCTGCTCTGCATGTCCATTAACACACAGAGCCGTGGCTCAGTCCCTCCCCCTCTCTTCATTGGCTCACTGGCTGTGATTGACAGCTGCTGTCTTAGCTAATGAGGAGATAGAGCCCCTGGAGAGCCAAGGCTCTTGTACACATCACTAGATCGCACTGGGGCTCAGGTCATTTTTTTTTGCATAGAATGCAAGAAGGTAAAAAAAACATGAGCATTTAGAACCAATTTAAGCATAATTAGTTGTAGACCTGACTTCAACTTTAACAAAGTTTGTTACAAAATAGGGGATAGTTTTATAGCATTTTTATAAAAAAAATTTTTTTTACTAGTAATGACGGCGATCAGTGATTTTTTTCGTGACTGCGACATTATGGCGGACACATCGGACAGGTGGCGCTGTAGGGGTTAAGTGTTTTTACTGCATTGTGTTTCTAACTGAGGGGGTTGGGCTCTGTGTCACATGACACCGATCTCTGCTCCGAGTACACGGAGCCGATATCCGTGTCATTGTCACTAGGCAGAGCAGGGAGGTGCTTGTTTACACAAGCATCTCCCTGCTCTATACCTCTGTGAGACGATTGCGGGGATCCCCGCGACGATCGAGTCCGCGGGACCCGCGGTCCGACTCACGGGGATGGCGGCAGGGTCGTGTGCGCGCCGGAGGCGGCGCGCCCGCGACCACACGGACAGGCACTTAAAGGGGACGTACAGGTACGTTGATGTGCCTGTCCGTGCCATTCTGCCGACGTATATCTACAGGAGGCGGTCGGCAAGTGGTTAAGATCGCCTGGTGCACTATCAGTGTTCTAATGACAAATTTGGAGGATTTGCATCCCTTTAGAAGTATTTAACACTTGGAGTATTTCACCATAAATTTAATTACTATTGCAGAAGATGCCTAAAATCTGACTAGTATCTTAGTGCAGACTTCTGGGAAAATCAATGAGCCAATCACACAAGCAGGAAGAGACATTTCTGAGGGTACCAACTGTGTACAGTACGCCTCCAGTTGCCTTGCTTTGAATTATGCAGAAAATTACATCTGCTGTAGATGGAAAAGGAAAGGTAATTTCTGATAACAATAAAATACAATATGCCTTGTTTATGTAGCCACCCCCTCACCCCGTCCTCTTTAGCTAGGGGTATGTCACGCGACAGAGTGAGGTGCGCTACGGCCCATGTCCTCCCCATAACGGCGGGTGAGGTGAAGGCCAATACCTGATGTTTCCTCGGGCTGGTGTGTCCTGAACATGTACCGAGTCTGTCGTGCAGAAACCACCGAACCACCCTTTGCTCCCATTAACAGAGTCCATACACCGATCACAGTCCAACTGTTGGTTTATTTCGTATCTCCACATACAGGCAATGCGATGGCATGATACGGTGGGATGAGCAGGTCGAGGCACTATACTGATCTGGGTCCCTACACCCCCTGTGCTATGACCAAGGGTTGTAGGAGTCTTGACATGAATACCTCCGTTGCGTTGCGGCCCCTATCAGGGGAAGATGTCCTCCAAGAGAGTTACCGAAGGCCCATCCGTCACCGGGTTGACACTACACCGGGTCTTCGAACGAGTGACCTCCCCAGCCTCCTCACCTCAGATGCGGGCCCCCTCGCAAGGGGCGCCCTGGAGCAACTTCACCCTCGCGGGACCCAGTCGGAGTCGCCGGGTCCCAGGCCTCCTGAATAGTACCTCACCCCAGGCTGAAGGTGCCTGGGATGGACTCCATCTTCATTCCGGCCTGGCCTAGGGCGCCTAGGCCGGAACCTTGAACCGCCCGCACCCAGGCCTAAGGTGCCTGGGTGCATGAAGAGATGATCCCCCAAAAAAGACCTTGTGGCGAGGGCGTATCCCCCTTTTATCTCCTCCCTTCGATACCACAGCGGGTTCCCTGCCCCGGCCGTACCATCTCCAGGAAGGGACAAAGAAGGGTAGCACTCCGATAGTGATTCTACCCTGAGCCAGTAGGTACACTGACACCCACTGGTCAAGGAGAATATTACACCACCCAATCCTCCACGAATAACAAAAAGGGGTCTGAACCCTAACACAATTACACACTTGGGTCACACTACCCCCAGGTGTATCCCACTAAATTGAGGACCCCGCTACATTTATAATATAATATTTTTTTTTTGCACCAAGGTACAGTTATCCTTAAAGCGGAGGTTCACCCTAAAGTGGAACTTCCGCTCATCGGAACCCTTCCCTCCTCCGGTGTCACAATTGACACCTTTCAGGGAGAGGGGGGTGAAGATACCTGTCTAAGACAGGTATTTGCATCCACTTCCGGGAGTCCTCTCTGCGGGAAATCTGCGGGAAGCACGTCACTTCCCGCAGAATACCCGTAGTGTTCTGGGAGACACTCGGCTCCCAGAACACAGGAGGACCAGTCATAACGGCGCAGCGCGACTCGCGCATGCGCCGTAGGGAACAGGGAAGTGAAGCCGCAAGGCTTCACTTCCTGGTTCCCTCACCAAGGATGGCGGTGGGGGCAGCAGAGTGACGAGCGATTGCTTGTCCTCTGCTGCGGACGTCGCTGGACTCCAGGACAGGTAAGTGTCCTAATATTAAATGTCAGCAGCTGCAGTATTTGTAGCTGCTGGCTTTTAATATTTATTTTTTTCGGCGGAGCTCCGCTTTAAGCCCCATTCACATCTAGCGTGCTGGTGTGTCACGTTTTTTTAATTTGTTGTGCATTTTTAGCACGTATTTGGAGTGACACCATTCACTTGAGTGGGCTGCCCTCTCCAAAAATGCACTAAAGTATCTCCTGTACCCATTTGGATTCTACTTTTGGTGCATTTTTTAAGAGTGTTTTTTTAAGAGTGTTTTTCAGACGTTTTGTTGCGTGACAAAACATACATTTCTTTAGTGTGTTTGGGGTGTCAGGTGTCATTAACAATTAATGGCACCTAAATTCATGTTGCATGCTTTGGCGTGTTTTTAACGCATTCCAGAATCGCTGGCTGAATTACACAACTCTGCCTGCAATTCTGCTGCGCATAGATGTGAATGGAGCCCTAAGCACTGGCTGTATTTTATGATCTATCTCTACTCTTTCAGCCTTCTAATGTACACCATCTTAAAATCAGAATTACTTTGTAAATTGTCAGTTTTTAAATTGTAACAGTAATTTCCTTCTTATCTCTCCTGGCGGGTTAATTAGACAGAACAAACACTGTCTCCATTGAAACGTTAAAACGGCGCAGGGATGAGTTGCCAATGACAGTATATCAAAAAGCACTCTGACCAGGAAGGCCTCCTCCATCATTTCCCTTTAACGTATAGTGCGGCCCAAAATCCCCTTAATTAGAGCCTCATTCTTAACAAGCGGACATTTGTTGGGAACATTTTGGCAATATTTTTATGTTTAAAAATGTCTTCTGGATCTATTTTCTCGTACTGCTCCGTGGCATCAATGAGGCAACAAAAATGCTATTAAAGCCAACTCATTAATTTTTATTAGACAGAGGATATAATTTGTCACCGCAGCTGGTCAGCGGATCTCTGGGTGCAGATTAGGAGAAGTAGTTAGTGGATCATTTACGTACTGTGAATTGTATTGCTCCTCTCTAGTCATTTTGGGTAACTGTTAGTTATGGCATAGGGGGCTAAGGGAGCAACGTAAGAGGGGAATATCACCACTCATTAACCACTTCTCCACCGGGCCTACAGTATTCTGGCACTTCTCTCCTTCATGTAAAAATCATCATTTTGTTTGCTAGAAAATTAATCAGAACCCCCAAACATTATATATTTTTTTAGCAGACACCCTAGGGAATAAAATGGCGGTCATTGCAACTTTTTATCTTGCACAGTATTTGCGCAATAATTTTTCAAACGCATTTTTTGGGGGAAAAAAACGGTTTCACAAATTAAAAAATAGCAAAACAGTAAAGTTAGCCCAATTTTTTTGTATAATGTGAAAGATGCTGTTACGCCAAGTAAATAGATATCTAACATGTCACGCTTTAAAATTGCACACACTCGCGGAATTGCGCCAAACTTCGGTACTTAAAAATCTCCATAGGCGATGCTTTAAATTTTTTTACAGGTTACTATTTTCGAGTTACAGAGGAGGTCTAGTGTTAGAATTGTTGCTCGCACTCTACCGGCGATACCTCACATGTGGGGTTTGAACGGCATTTACATATGTGGGTGGGACTTACATGCATGTTCGCTTCTGAACGCGAGCTACCGGGGACAGGGGCGTTTTACATTAATTTTTATTTCATTTTTTTATTTTATTTTACAGATTTTTTTTTATTTTGACACTTTTTTTTAATTTTTTTTTATTTTTTTGCATCATTGTGACAGGCCCTCTTTATGGAGAGATGCGGGGTCAATAAGACCCCACATCTCTCCTCCAGGCTGGAAAGCATGAGATCGGTGAAAAAAAATCACAATCTCATGCTGACTTGCGGCCTTGTTTACATCCGGGTACCGGGCGTGACGTCACAACGTCGCACCCGGGACTCCGACGGTCATAGAGATGACTGGTGACCATCTGGTCACCGGAAATCTCTATCGTCTTGAGCCGGCGCCGGCTGATTCGTTCTCTGGGCCCCCGATGGCACGGAAAAGCCCGGAAAAGCACCGGATGGTGGCGGGAGGGAGGGATGTCCCCTCCTGCCGCCTATAAGAACGATCAAGCGGCGGAACTGCCGCTATGATCTTTCTTATGGTGTGCAGAATCGCAGGCATGACAGAATGATATCTGTCCTTGGTGAAGAAGTGGTTAAAGCGGTATTAAACCCAAAAGCAAACATTTATTACACTGCAGCTTATCAATTCTTAGATGTTCTGGCTGCATTTGTTTTCTTTTTAGGCTTCCTTTCCTTTTTTTTTTTTTTTTTTTACCTGGTGATCCTGCCAGTAAGTATGTTATTTTTTTAAACAGAACAAGCTCTTCTGCAGATGTAGCAGTTAGCCCCGGTTTACACCGAATGTGGCTTTGAAATCGTGCTACTTCAGCACAATTTCAAAGCCACCGGACAGTGTGATTTCATGTGCAGCTTGCCCTAGAGAATAAAATGGCGGTCGTTGCAATACTTTTTGCCACACCGTATTTGCGCAGCGCTCTTAAAAGCACCCTTTTTTTAATTAAAAAATAAGACAACAGTCAAGTTAGCCCAATTTTTTTTTATATTGTGAAAGATGATGTTACGCCGAGTAAATTGATACCCAACATGTCACGCTTCAAAGTTGCGCCCGCTCGTGGAATGGCGACAAAATTTGACCCTTAAAAATCTCCATGGGCAACGTTTAAAAAATTCTACAGGTTGCATGTTTTGAGTTACAGAGGAGGTCTAGGGCTAGAATTATTGCTCTCGCTCTAACGGCAATACCTGACATGTGTGGTATAAACACCATTTTCATATGCGGGCGCTACTCACGTATGCGTTCGCTTTTGCACGCAAGCTCGGTGGGACACGTTTAAATTAATTTTTTTTCTTATTTATTTTAACTTTTATTTAAATTTTTTCAACTGTTCTTTTTTTAAAAAAATTGTGTCACTTTTATTCCTATTATAAGGAATGTAAACATCCCTTGTAATAGAAAAAAAAAGCATGACAAGACCTCTTAAATATGAGATCTGTGGCCAAAAAGACCTCAGATCTCATATTTACACTAAAATGCAATGAAAAAAAAAAAAAAAAATGAAATGTCATTTAAAAAAAAATAAATAAAAAAAAAATGTCCCTTTAAGAGCTATGGGTGGAAGTGACGTTTTGATGTCCCTTCCGCCCGGCAATGATATGGAGATGGGTGCGGGCCATCTTCCCCTCACTCGTCTCCATACCAAGCCAGGGAGCAGACGCGATCGCCTCCGCCGCTACCGGCGGCTCCAGAAAGCGGCGGAGGGCAACGGAGAGCACGGGGGGGGGCCCTCTCCCGCTGCCGATACAAGTGATCTCGCTGCGAATCCACCGCAGAGACCACTTTTATCTTGAAGTGGACCGCCCGCTGAAGAAGAGAATACCGGGTTATGACAGCTAGCTGCTGCCATAACAACAATATCCCTCTTCAAAGTACCGACGTAAAACGACAGCGGGCGGTCAGGAAATGGTTAAACAGTGAGAGTTGGCTTCAATTTGTTAGTGTATCTAAATCCGCTAGTACCTCTAACACTCCCCTGCCCCCCATAATGACAATGGTACTGTCTAAAGGTGTCTCCATTCCGCTTTCATCCGGAATGGAGATATAATACAAGAGGTGTTACTGGCCAGATCACCAAATTAAAAACAGAGGGAAGAAAATCCTAAAATAAATCTGAGGCCTCGTACACACGACCGATTTTCTCGTCGTAAAAAACACGTCGTTTTTTTCGACGAGATTCTTGTTAAGCTTGTCGATTTTCTCGTCAAGCTTTCTATGCGTACACACTGTCATTTCCCAATTTCCTCGTGGTTCTCTGCGCTCACGTCCAGCACGTACGACGGCACTATAAAGGGGAAGATCTTTTTTCTTGGCGCCACCCCTTGGGCTGCTTTTGCTGATCTCGTGTTACCGTGTGTGAAGTAAAAGTTTGGGAAGAGACGATTCGCACTTTTCAGTCTTCGTGCTTTCAGTTCGTTTTAGCGTGATGAATGTGCTATTTCCATTATGAAGGCTTGTTTTACCAGAAGATGCGCTCCCGTCTCATAGTTGCTTGTGAGCATGCGCACTTTTGGAAGAGTCGTAAAAGCATACACACAAACCATTTTCTCGTCACAAAACAGGCCGACGAGAAACACGACGAGGAAATCTGGACTCCTGACGAGAAAATAGAGAGCAGGTTCTCTATTTTCTCGTCGAGATTCTCGTCAAGTTTCTCGTCGTAAAACCATACACACGAACGTTTTTCTAGACAAAAAAACTCTCGCGGCACTTTTCTTGACTGTTTACGACGAGAAAATCGGTCGTGTGTACGAGGCCTGAGAGTTGGTGCAATAAACTTTTCCTCGCATTCATTTTTCTGTGCTGGCTTTCATCAGACATCTGACTGTTTTTGTCACCGTATTCCCTGACTCCAAACCATGCGATAAACTGCGGGAGACGAAGGAGTCAGATGCACTGCCAAGGGTTTAAAAAGAAAGATCTGAGATTGTGAAAAAAAAAAAATGTAGCGCGTGCGCCATTTCTAACGACGGAGCATGAAATCATCACACATTCTTACATTTCATAGCCTGCCATGTACCCCAGAAGGCCGCGGGCGCTGCGTGTTTTATATTACACAGATCTGAAAGTGCTCAGCAAATCCTTACAAACGTGTAGGATGCCTGCCGATAGGATTTTAATGTCTGTAATATTAAAGGGGGAGAGAATTTACATAAAGGATCCCCGTCGGCATTTTTCTTCCTTGGCTTTTCCATAGCAAGAGATTACTGGTTTGTTCACTGCAGCTTTTTGAGGGGTTTTGGATAGTATAGGTAAACGTGAAAACCCCAGTCAAGTTATTATTTCCTGAAGTCAGTGGTGGAATACCAAATAGGCAGAGTAGGCACCAGCCTATGGGCACCATGCCATTTAAGAACCCTGTGACAACGTATCAAAATAATATTGATTTAATCTTGAAAGAAAATTACAATGAAAGTAAAAATCTGTATTTTTTGCCAGAAACCCCCAAACATATATATATTATATTTTTTTAGCAGAGACCATAGAGAATAAAATGGTGGTTGTTGCAATTTTGTATGTCACATAGTATTTGCGCAGCGGTTTTTCAAATGCAGTTTTTTGGGGAAAAAAATACACTTTAATGAATTTTAATGCAAATAAAACACAATAAATAACCCAATATTTTTTGTAAAATATAAAAGATGATGTTGTTTTCCCGAGTAAATAGATCCGCTTTAAAATTGTGCACGCTTGTGAAATGTCGACAAACTACGATACTTAAAAATCTTCATAGGCATAAACATTTTTTACAGGTTACCAGTTTAGAGTTACAAAGGAGGCCTAGAGCTAGAATTATTACTCTCGCTCTAACGTTTGTGGCGATACCGCACATGTGTGGTGCAAACACCATTTACATATGTGTGTGCACAGAGCCGGTACAAGGGGGGGCAGAAGGGGCGGATGCCCTGGGCGGTACAATTTATTGGGGGTGGGGGGGCGCAGTGAAGTGTCCTTCTAAAAGATGGCTGGACTTGAGTGATTGCTCGGAGGCTCCAGCCGCTATAGCCTGCACTTGTATTGATGTCCTGAGTGCGCTGAGTCCTGCACACCCGACACAAGCCTACACAGACAAGCTTTTTATTTGCCTTGCGCCCTGTTAGCGGAGATTCTCCTCCTGACAGGCCCTCTGTACTGTAGTCCTGGCCTGGTGTGACGTCACCTGCTGGGAGGGGCAGATCTCCTCCCACCGTCATGGGAGGGAGGAGATCAGACCTCCCACCATGATGGGAGGAGCAGAGAGCGCAGGGTGATGGGAGGAGGCGCAGAGGAGCAGGAGATCAGACCTCCCACCGGGATAGGAGGAGCAGAGAGCGCAGGGTGATGGGAGGAGCAGAGAGCGCAGGGTGGTGGGAGGAGTAGAGAGTGCAGCGTGGTGGGAGGAGTAGAGAGCGCAGTGTGATGGGAGGAGTAGAGAGCGCAGCATGATGGGAGGAGCAGAGAGCGCAGCGTGATGGGAGGAGTAGAGAGCGCAGCGTGATGGGAGGAGTAGAGAGCGCAGCGTGATGGGAGGAGTAGAGAGCGCAGCGTGATGGGAGGAGTAGAGAGCGCAGCATGATGGGAGGAGCAGAGAGCGCAGCGTGATGGGAGGATTAGAGAGCGCAGCGTGATGGGAGGAGTAGAGAGCGCAGCGTGATGGGAGGAGTAGAGAGCGCAGCATGATGGGAGGAGCAGAGAGCGCAGTGTGATAGGAGGAGTAGAGAGCGCAGCGTGATGGGAGGAGTAAAGAGCGCAGCGTGATGGGAGGAGTAGAGAGCGCAGCTTGAGCCGCAACCTAGAGGAGCTGAGAAGGAGGGACTAAGCTCTGCAACATGCAAGATCTCAAGTAAGCCCATACTAATATTAATACATATTAGTAAATCAACTACTTATTTTTGGGGTTGAGGGAGGGCCGGGGTTTTTTGGTGGGGGTCAGTGGGGGGGGGTGCAGTGGTGCTGGTGGGGTGTCTGGCTGGCCGCTGGCTGAGAGGAGGAGGATTCTAATTAGAACATAGAACATTTTAGTTTTTTGACTCTCTACCTAATGGATAATATTACCTCTGAAAGTATTTTTGCCAGTAAATGAATCCCTTTGTGCTGCATAAATGGCACCAGTGTCAGTGTTACACTGGTGCCACTAATGCAGCACAAAGGGGTTAATTAACTGTGACTGGTCGCTAATGTATCAGAAACCAGTGGCAATATATTAACCCCATGCTGCATTTTACAAATTGAGTCAAACACCAGTGATAAACACAAAGTCCCATTGTGCTAAAAAAGGTTCTTTGGTTCTTGTTTTGAAACGACATTGATTCTTTTTTTTAAAACAGGGGGGGGGGGGGCGCAGTTTGCCATCTTTGCCCTGGGCACCAAATTGCCTTGTCCCAGCACTGACTGGTTATCAGGAGCACAGTCCAGCAGCAAACAAAACAGGCAGGAGTGTCCCCACCACAACATTTTACAAATGAAGAGCAGCTTCTCATGGAACTGACACAGCCGAACTGAGCACATCGCTGTGTTCCATGCTGACTTGAGAACAGGACTTCATTAGCTGGATGGCATTACCAGTAGTAACGAGGTAGTTGAACAAACTTTCCAGATGATCCAATAGTGGTAATGTAATTCTGCACATCAGCTTGATTAGGCCTTCGAACAACACCACAGTCTGGGTAAATATGACGACCATAATCCCTGGTTAGTAATGTAGCACACGGACCCTTTTCTCCTGCTTACCCCCTCCTTGTAGGGATAAAGGCACACCGTGCCACATGCCCGGATCCTCCTGGTTTAGAAGGTTGAGAGCGGTGTTTCTTAATTTTGGGTCCTGCAGTGAGTTACCTCCCATCCATTGGTTCTCGTCCCCAGAGTATAGGGAAAAGTCTATGTTTTGTCCCCAAAGAAAGTCGATGTCCACACAACTTCAACTCCAACAAAGAGTTTATTTTCCTTTGCTTCAGTTAACGGGGAAATTGAAGAGAGAAAGAAGCTAGCGAAGTTAGGAGGTAGATTCAGGCACACAACACTTGACTCACTCTTCGCCACTCGATCCCGAGTGGGTTTAGCTCACCCGGATAGATCCCTCTCACAGTTCTAGCAGCCGGAGTGGAGCTCGAACAATACTGTAACTTTGTCCCCCGCCTAGGACGGGTTCAGGAGATCCTCTAATAGAGCAGAATCCTGTTATTCCTGAATCCAGAACATTACTTGAACCTCTGTAAAATTTAAAGAACCGATGATGCCAATGGGCACTTTACAGGGTTATCTTGCGGAGCAAGGAATCCTTCCCTCTGACAGGTTACCAGGCCTCTCCCGAGACAGCGACCTACTATCACTCATCTCCTCTGTGGGACCGATCCTCCCCTGGCTTCCTCTCAGTCCGAGCGGGTTACCCTCACCTGGGCACCCTGGGACTCCAGTGTTCTAATTACAGACCCAGTTGAAGGTACTGGGCCTACCCGGAGCGTTGTAGCCTCGGGCTAAAGGTGCCCGAGACTCCTCGACCAGATCACGCACCCCCATGGGGCACACTCCCTTGCCCTCCTCCAGGGGCACACTCTCCTCACATCATGGCGTCTGCTCTTAATGTATCCCCTCCTGGCATGCACAGCAGGCGAAACCCCGCCCCCGTATGGCAGCCGAGAGAACACCCAATCACGCTATTGTGTCACCTGAGGTTCGACCCTAGGCCTGGGCAACAGTGCCCCCCGCAGGCCAAAAGGGGAAACGTACACCAGACAACACTTACAGCAGAGCAGAGTCCAGTATAACAAATTAGAGAACCTGAGCCAACTATGGCTCATACTACCCCTAAATTTAGAACATAGCGACCCCCAAATTTGGGGTACCCGCTACAGTAACAATATGATTCTTAGCCCCTGCCATGGGCTGTGAGCACAGAGTGAACATGCTATGCATAACTTTTCCTTCTCTCCGGAACAGCAACAATACTTGCAGCGGGTACTTTATTCAAGACAGGACCAGCAATTTCCACTGGCTTTTGAGAAATGCTTGCAAATGAAGGAGTCGCTCGTATAGCAGCATTAGTGATTTTAACACAGTGCTCCCATTGGACGTCTTCTAAAGAACTTGCATGACAGGGAATGGGAGATGTAGAATCAGACAACTCAGGCCTAATACTGGAGGTATGGGTAGTAGAGAGATCTTCCTCCTCTGCAGGCTCACACTGTTGCTGAGCATCACTTTTAGACCATCTCTCAGGCCAAGACACAGTGTCAGAAAACAATTCAGATATCAGATCAGACAGGACATCAGAATCTGACTCTAAAGAGAACTCTTCAGCCGGGAGCAGATTAAACTTTAAACATGCAGCAGCAGACTTCTCGAACTCTGCTCCCTTCGTGGCTACAGGTTTTACGGTCCCAACAGGCACACTGCCCTCACTCACATCAGGCTTACCCGTGTAGCACCCCTAAGTGTACTAGAAGCAAGGCCGCCATCAGGGGGGTACAGGCAGTACACCTGTAAGGGGCCTGGAGGTCCCCAGGGGCCCGGATGGCAACCCCCCTTTTTTTTATTTATTATTTATTTATTTTTTTGTAAGGGGCCCAGGGGCCCGGAGGTCCCCACGGCCCTGGATGGCAACCCTCCTTTTTTTTTATAATTTTTTATAAAAAAAATGTAATTACATTTTTTTTTACATTTCTATTTTTTTTTGTAAGGGGCCCAGAGGTCCCCAGAGGCCCGAAGGTCCCCAGTGCCCCGCATGGCAACCCCCCTTTTTTTATAATTTTTTTTTTTGTAAGGGGCCCGGAGGTCCCCAGGGCCCCGGATGGCAACCCCCCCTTTTTTTTTGTTCTTTTGTTTTTCTTTTTGTTCGTCAGCACCCAAAGTCCCCCCGACCTCCACAATTCGCAGTGGCAGCACCCCCCCGCTTCTTAATTCGTGGCACCCACCCGCTTCTCAATTCGAAGCAGCCCCCCCCACTTCTCAATTTGCTGCGGCAGCACCCCCCCCTCCGGTTCTCCTCTGCTCCAGGGGGCCCATGCCTGAAGCTGTGTGAGGGGCCCCAAAATTCCTGATGGCGGCCCTGGCTAGAAGAATAGTACATGTTTGTGAGAGTAGGTAAATTTCCAGGCTTGGCCGGCAGCCAAGCCTTGGTGTGTTTTGATCTGGGCTGGGAGTGGCTCAGGGTAGTGCTGGGTGACTCACAGGTAGCATCACCAGGACCTCTGACTTCTTTCCAGAATGTTGTGGTGTTTTCTGGAAAGAGAGGTGGAGAGGGGAGGTGGCGCTACCTGGGGTGTTCTGAGAAGCCCTGACCAATCCCCAATCTGGATTGGCAGGGGGTAGGCCTCCTTAAATACCCAGGGTCAGCCCAGCTGGGGAGGAGTTAATCGGCTGGAAGATTGAGATGGAGTGTTAGGCTGTCGGGGCCTTTGAGGGAGTTCTCCAGTCTGGGGGGGGTGACCTTGGGTCTGGGCTCAGGTGCGGACGGGACCCTCTTACAACATACAGAGGTGTCCTGACCAGGAGGCAGGGGAGGAACAAGTGAGGACAGCAGGATAACACTGCCGAGCAAGTCTCCAAGAGTTCCACAGAGGCAGCCAAGTGGGCTGGTGAGTGTTCACATAGTCGGGAGGACTGGGAGGCACGCCTGAGAGGACTGAGATGGAGCAGTCTGGGATGGGTGCAGAGCCAGTCTAGAGGATTGTGGTGGCACGGGCAGTGGAAAGGGGCAGCTGCAGCCAGGAGGGCTGGCAGTGCCTGAAGAGGTGGAATTGGAAGCAGTAGCCACAGGGACAGCTAGCTGTGGGACTTTCTATATTTTTGCTACATCATAGGGGCCTGCGGTCCCTGCTTGCAAAGGGCATCGACTTTAGGCCTGACTGAGCCAGTGTCAGGCCTGCCATTCAGTGCTAGCTGGTCGGGGAAGTGCAAGCAAGTGATGTGCTGGAGAAAGAGAGGAGATTGTACAGTGCCTTGCGAAAGTATTCGGCCCCCTTGAACTTTTCATCCTTTTGCCACATTTCAGGCTTCAAACATAAAGATATAAAATTTAAATTTTTTGTGAAGAATCACCAACAAGTGGGACACAATTGTGAAGTGGAACAAAATCTATTGGATATTTTAAACTTTTTTAGCAAATAAAAAACTGAAAAGTGGTGCGTGCAAAATTATTCGGCCCCTTTACTTTCAGTGCAGCAAACTCACTCCAGAAGTTCAGCGAGGATCTCTTAATGATCCAATGTTGTCCTAAATGACTGATGGTGATAAATAGAATCCACCTGTGTGTAATCAAGTCTCTGTATAAATGCACCTGCTCTGTGATAGTCTCAGGGTTCTGTTGAAAGCGCAGAGAGCATCATGAAGACCAAGGAACACACCAGGCAGGTCCGTAATACTGTTGTGGAGAAGTTTAAAGCCGGATTTGGATACAAAAAGATTTCCCAAGCTTTAAACATCCCAAGGAGCACTGTGCAAGCGATCATTTTGAAATGGAAGGAGTATCAGACCACTGCAAATCTACCAAGACCTGGCTGTCCCTCTAAACTTTCAGCTCAGACAAGGAGAAGACTGATCAGAGATGCAGCCAAGAGGCCCATGATCACTCTGGATGAACTGCAGAGAACTACAGCTGAGGTGGGAGAGTCTGTCCACAGGACAACAATCAGTCGTACACTGCACAAATCTGGCCTTTATGGAAGAGTGGCAAGAAGAAAGCCATTTCTCAAAGATATCCATAAAAAGTCTCGTCTAAAGTTTGCCACAAGCCACCTGGGAGACACACCAAACATGTGGAAGAAGGTGCTCTGGTCCGATGAAACCAAAATCGAACTTTTTGGCCACAATGCAAAACGATGTTTGGCGTAAAAGCAACACAGCTCATCACCCTCAACACACCATCCCCACTGTCAAACATGGTGGTGGCAGCATCATGGTTTGGGCCTGCTTTTCTTCAGCAGGGACAGGGAAGATGGTTAAAATTGAGGGGAAGATGGATGCAGCCAAATACAGGACCATTCTGGATGAAAACCTGTTGGAGTCTGCAAAAGACCTGAGACTGGGACGGAGATTTATCTTCCAACAAGACAATGATCCCAAACATACAGCAAAATCTACAAAGGAATGGTTCACAAATAAAGGTATCCAAGTGTTAGAATGGCCAAGTCAAAGTCCAGACCTGAATCCAATCGAGAATCTGTGGAAAGAGCTGAAAACTGCTGTTCACAAACGCTCTCCATCCAACCTCACTGAGCTCGAGCTGTTTTGCAAGGAAGAATGGGCAAGAATTTCAGTCTCTCGATGTGCAAAACTGATAGAGACATACCCCAAGCGACTTGCAGCTGTAATCGCAGCAAAAGGTGGCTCTACAAAGTATTAACGCAAGGGGGCCGAATAATTTTGCACGCCCCACTTTTCATTTTTTTTCTTAGTTAATAAAGTTTCAAAAATCCAATAGATTTCGTTCCACTTCACAAATGTGTCCCACTTGTTGGTGATTCTTCACAAAAAATTAAAATTTTATATCTTTATGTTTGAAGCCTGAAATGTGGCAAAAGGATGAAAAGTTCAAGGGGGCCGAATACTTTCGCAAGGCACTGTATATACTGTGGATGTATATAGTTGGTCCCAACATTGCCTGTCAATTATCTGGGCATTTCATAATTCCCCTATCCCAGTTAAATTCCCCTCAATAAAATACAAAAAAAACAAGTGTGAGGCCTCGTACACACGACCGATTTTCTCGTCGTAAAAAACACGTCGTTTTTTTCGACGAGATTCTTGTTAAGCTTGTCGATTTTCTCGTCAAGCTTTCTATGCGTACACACTGTCATTTCCCAATTTCCTCGTGGTTCTCTGCGCTCACGTCCAGCACGTACGACGGCACTATAAAGGGGAAGATCTTTTTTCTTGGCGCCACCCCTTGGGCTGCTTTTACTGATCTCGTGTTACCGTGTGTGAAGTAAAAGTTTGGGAAGAGACGATTCGCACTTTTCAGTCTTCGTGCTTTCAGTTCGTTTTAGCGTGACGAATGTGCTATCTCCTTTACGAAGGCTTGTTTTACCAGAAGATGCGCTCCCGTCTCATAGTTGCTTGTGAGCATGCGCGCTTTTGGAAGAGTCGTAAAAGCATACACACGAACCATTTTCTCGTCACAAAACAGGCCGACGAGAAACACGACGAGGAAATCTGGACTCCTGACGAGAAAATAGAGAGCAGGTTCTCTATTTTCTTGTCGAGATTCTCGTCAAGTTTCTCGTCGTAAAACCATACACACGAACGTTTTTCTAGACAAAAAAACTCTCGCGGCACTTTTCTTGACTGTTTACGACGAGAAAATCGGTCGTGTGTACGAGGCCTAAGGACTTTTTCATGTCTCTGGATGCTTGAAATTGTGTGCCTGACTGGGCTAGTGTGACAGAGGGGCCACGACACTCAGCAGCCCTTACAGTCATGACTCTCTGCTCAGAGTGGAGGGGAGAACTGAGAGATCAGCTGTGTTTTAACGCTCAGTTCTGGTGGAGGGGGACAGATGCAGCATCAGATTGATGTACTTTTTATACACCCCATATTTTATATACCCCATGCTTCTCTTTGAGGTACCATATATTACAAACAATGGCAATTTGTTTTCTGCAGTCTACTAAATTCACCTTTTTTGTCATACTTTGTTGCATCTCAGTTCTGCTAAGCTCCTGCAGCCCACTCCTAGCTACATGTACTCCAGTGATAGCTGCACTGCTAAAAAAAATTGTTGCTCTACATAAAGATGGCCTAGGCTATAAGAAGAGTGCCAAGACCCTGAAACTGAGCTGCAGCACGGTGGCCAAGACCATACAGCGGACCATACAGTGCTCTGCACCCCGAGCCCACTATTTTTTGAAACCTATTAGAGCCTCTGGCTCTAATCACATGCTTAAAAAAACAAAAAAAAAC
The DNA here is from genome assembly GCA_029206835.1 of Rana muscosa. Classification (NCBI taxonomy): domain Eukaryota; kingdom Metazoa; phylum Chordata; class Amphibia; order Anura; family Ranidae; genus Rana; species Rana muscosa. Next base: position 350,086,078 of record CM055120.1, read on the forward strand.
AAAACAACCCTATTGGAATCCATGTGTCTGGCGCCCTGCATGTAGATTAGGGCGCCAGACGCATGGATAGGGGGGGCGCCCCTGCGCCCCTAATGGACGGGCCGCCACTGTACCCCATAACAGGAAGTGTCTGAACAAGGCATCTGACATTACATCAAGATGTTAAAGCCTATATGACACAAGGGCAGATCACTGTAACCCTATACCAGGAAGGGCCTGAACAACGATCTTCATGGCAGGATCAGCAGGTGTTATGATAATGAAAGTCATAGTTTTACAAATACAGTTGAACCTCGGATCACGAGCATAATCTGTTCTAGGAGAATGCTCGTAATCCAAAGAACTTGCATATCAACGCGAGTTTCCCATTGAAGTCAATAGAAACGAAAATAATTAGTTCCGCATTGACTTCAATAGGATGCAATATCGTGGGTGGGGGGCGCCAGAGAGCCTCTGAAATGGCCAGAAAGACCCAAGGACACGTCGGCTGACCTCGGCAAACATCGTAAAGGCTCAGAAACAAAGTATTTCCGTGTCTTCTCGAGCATTGCTGAACGGCGACGATTGGCTGCGCTCGTCGCTCTTTGGCTCTGCTCGGCTCCGGCGCCCCTGCACCTCAGGCCAAATGCATACTACAGGCCCTATTAGGTTGAATTCTGCTTAAAAAAAAAAAAAGTTGCTTGTTAACCGTGTTACTCTTAAACTGAGGTTCCACTGTATTGAAAATAACTTTTAGACTGTACAGTAAAGTAAATATGAGATTGGTTGGGTTTACATCTACTTTAATTGATGGTCAGTCTCCACTGAGAAGTTTCTGGTGGAGGTGGATCAGCCCCCAGCCCTTCTACAGAGAATGTTAACATTTGCATATGTGAGCTTCCCGCTTCCCATGGTTCTGGGGACCTATGTGGTTAATGTTTTTATCATAAGCTGCTGAGACAGGTATTCTGCTTCAGATCCCTTTATTGTTCCTGTGCCTCAGCTTCCAATTCTGCATCAGATGATGGAAATAATCACTAGTTGTACAACAGTGCCTTCTGCTGGCTTGGTGTCAAAGTGGAATTACAGGCACAGCGTAAAAATAAAGATTAGGCAGTCCGTATAGATGAGTGTCAGCACAACTCTCTGCATCTCTGAAGGACCTCCAAGTTCCAACCACAGGAGAAGATGAGGACTAGGGATGAGCTTCGTGTTCGAGTCGAACATACGTTCGACTCGAACATCGGCTGTTCGATCGTTCGACGAAGATCGAACGATTTGGGCCGTTCGCGCCAAATTCGAGTGACGCGAACGGCCCACAATGCACTACGCCATCGCAGTGTCATCCAGGCGCTGTGATTGGCCAAGCATGCACTGTGACCCCGCATGCTTGGCCAATCACAGCGCCGGCAGCGAGGAGAGCAATGATTGGCCACAGGCAGGATGCCTGTGGCCAATTATTGCTGAGGGTGTTTAGTACACGCCCCACACTATAAAAGGCCGCCAGCACGGCGGCCTAGTGTAGTGTGTTCCGGAGCAGGGAAAGACAAGCATAGGCAGGGACAGTGACATTTATTTCTTTCTTGCTTAACCTGGATTCCTTTAGTTTAGGGAAAGAGAAGGATAGGTAGGGAGAGTGTCAGTGTGTTTTACTGTGCGAGTCCTTGTTTCTAGGGACAAAGAAGGAAAGTGAGGGGATTTCTCCTTGTGCTATAGTGTGCTTTAAAAAAACATTTTTTCTAGGGACAGAAAACTGTAGGTAGGGAGAGTCTCAGTTTCTTTCACTGTGCCAGTCCTTGTTTCTAGGGACAAAGAAGGAAAGTGAGGGGATTTCTCCTTGTGCTATAGTGTGCTTTAAAAAAACATTTTTTCTAGGGACAGAAAACTGTAGGTAGGGAGAGTGTCAGTTTCTTTCACTGTGCCAGTCCTTGTTTCTAGGGACAAAGAAGGAAAGTGAGGGGATTTCTCCTTGTGCTATAGTGTGCTTTAAAAAAACATTTTTTCTAGGGACAGAAAACTGTAGGTAGGGAGAGTGTCAGTTTCTTTCACTGTGCCAGTCCTTGTTTCTAGAGACAAAGAAGGAAAGTGAGGGGAATTCTCCTTGTGCTATAGTGTGCTTTAAAAAAACATTTTTTCTAGGGACAGAAAACTGTAGGTAGGGAGAGTGTCAGTTTCTTTCACTGTGCCAGTCCTTGTTTCTAGGGACAAAGAAGGAAAGTGAGGGGATTTCTCCTTGTGCTATAGTGTGCTTTAAAAAAACATTTTTTCTAGGGACAGAAAACTGTAGGTAGGGAGAGTGTCAGTTTCTTTCACTGTGCCAGTCCTTGTTTCTAGGGACAAAGAAGGAAAGTGAGGGGAATTCTCCTTGTGCTATAGTGTGCTTTAAAAAAACATTTTTTCTAGGGACAGAAAACTGTAGGTAGGGAGAGTGTCAGTTTCTTTCACTGTGCCAGTCCTTGTTTCTAGGGACAAAGAAGGAAAGTGAGGGGATTTCTCCTTGTGCTATAGTGTGCTTTAAAAAAACATTTTTTCTAGGGACAGAAAACTGTAGGTAGGGAGAGTGTCAGTTTCTTTCACTGTGCCAGTCCTTGTTTCTAGGGACAAAGAAGGAAAGTGAGGGGAATTCTCCTTGTGCTATAGTGTGCTTTAAAAAAACATTTTTTCTAGGGACAGAAAACTGTAGGTAGGGAGAGTGTCAGTTTCTTTCACTGTGCCAGTCCTTGTTTCTAGGGACAAAGAAGGAAAGTGAGGGGATTTCTCCTTGTGCTATAGTGTGCTTTAAAAAAACATTTTTTCTAGGGACAGAAAACTGTAGGTAGGGAGAGTGTCAGTTTCTTTCACTGTGCCAGTCCTTGTTTCTAGGGACAAAGAAGGAAAGTGAGGGGAATTCTCCTTGTGCTATAGTGTGCTTTAAAAAAACATTTTTTCTAGGGACAGAAAACTGTAGGTAGGGAGAGTGTCAGTTTCTTTCACTGTGCCAGTCCTTGTTTCTAGGGACAAAGAAGGAAAGTGAGGGGATTTCTCCTTGTGCTATAGTGTGCTTTAAAAAAACATTTTTTCTAGGGACAGAAAACTGTAGGTAGGGAGAGTGTCAGTTTCTTTCACTGTGCCAGTCCTTGTTTCTAGGGACAAAGAAGGAAAGTGAGGGGAATTCTCCTTGTGCTATAGTGTGCTTTAAAAAAACATTTTTTCTAGGGACAGAAAACTGTAGGTAGGGAGAGTGTCAGTTTCTTTCACTGTGCCAGTCCTTGTTTCTAGGGACAAAGAAGGAAAGTGAGGGGATTTCTCCTTGTGCTACAGTGTGCTTTAAAAAAACATTTTTTCTAGGGACAGAAAACTGTAGGTAGGGAGAGTGTCAGTTTCTTTCACTGTGCCAGTCCTTGTTTCTAGGGACAAAGAAGGAAAGTGAGGGGAATTCTCCTTGTGCTATAGTGTGCTTTAAAAAAACATTTTTTCTAGGGACAGAAAACTGTAGGTAGGGAGAGTGTCAGTTTCTTTCACTGTGCCAGTCCTTGTTTCTAGGGACAAAGAAGGAAAGTGAGGGGATTTCTCCTTGTGCTATAGTGTGCTTTAAAAAAACATTTTTTCTAGGGACAGAAAACTGTAGGTAGGGAGAGTGTCAGTTTCTTTCACTGTGCCAGTCCTTGTTTCTAGGGACAAAGAAGGAAAGTGAGGGGAATTCTCCTTGTGCTATAGTGTGCTTTAAAAAAACATTTTTTCTAGGGACAGAAAACTGTAGGTAGGGAGAGTGTCAGTTTCTTTCACTGTGCCAGTCCTTGTTTCTAGGGACAAAGAAGGAAAGTGAGGGGATTTCTCCTTGTGCTATAGTGTGCTTTAAAAAAACATTTTTTCTAGGGACAGAAAACTGTAGGTAGGGAGAGTGTCAGTTTCTTTCACTGTGCCAGTCCTTGTTTCTAGGGACAAAGAAGGAAAGTGAGGGGAATTCTCCTTGTGCTATAGTGTGCTTTAAAAAAACATTTTTTCTAGGGACAGAAAACTGTAGGTAGGGAGAGTGTCAGTTTCTTTCACTGTGCCAGTCCTTGTTTCTAGGGACAAAGAAGGAAAGTGAGGGGATTTCTCCTTGTGCTATAGTGTGCTTTAAAAAAACATTTTTTCTAGGGACAGAAAACTGTAGGTAGGGAGAGTGTCAGTTTCTTTCACTGTGCCAGTCCTTGTTTCTAGGGACAAAGAAGGAAAGTGAGGGGAATTCTCCTTGTGCTATAGTGTGCTTTAAAAAAACATTTTTTCTAGGGACAGAAAACTGTAGGTAGGGAGAGTGTCAGTTTCTTTCACTGTGCCAGTCCTTGTTTCTAGGGACAAAGAAGGAAAGTGAGGGGATTTCTCCTTGTGCTATAGTGTGCTTTAAACAAACATTTTTTCTAGGGACAGAAAACTGTAGGTAGGGAGAGTGTCAGTTTCTTTCACTGTGCCAGTCCTTGTTTCTAGGGACAAAGAAGGAAAGTGAGGGGAATTCTCCTTGTGCTATAGTGTGCTTTAAAAAAACATTTTTTCTAGGGACAGAAAACTGTAGGTAGGGAGAGTGTCAGTTTCTTTCACTGTGCCAGTCCTTGTTTCTAGGGACAAAGAAGGAAAGTGAGGGGATTTCTCCTTGTGCTATAGTGTGCTTTAAAAAAACATTTTTTCTAGGGACAGAAAACTGTAGGTAGGGAGAGTGTCAGTTTCTTTCACTGTGCCAGTCCTTGTTTCTAGGGACAAAGAAGGAAAGTGAGGGGAATTCTCCTTGTGCTATAGTGTGCTTTAAAAAAACATTTTTTCTAGGGACAGAAAACTGTAGGTAGGGAGAGTGTCAGTTTCTTTCACTGTGCCAGTCCTTGTTTCTAGGGACAAAGAAGGAAAGTGAGGGGATTTCTCCTTGTGCTATAGTGTGCTTTAAAAAAACATTTTTTCTAGGGACAGAAAACTGTAGGTAGGGTCGAGTGTCAGTTTCTTTCACTGTGCCAGTCCTTGTTTCTAGGGACAAAGAAGGAAAGTGAGGGGAATTCTCCTTGTGCTTTAGTGTGCTTTAAAAAAACATTTTTTCTAGGGACAGAAAACTGTAGGTAGGGAGAGTGTCAGTTTCTTTCACTGTGCCAGTCCTTGTTTCTAGGGACAAAGAAGGAAAGTGAGGGGAATTCTCCTTGTGCTATAGTGTGCTTTAAAAAAACATTTTTTCTAGGGACAGAAAACTGTAGGTAGGGAGAGTGTCAGTTTCTTTCACTGTGCCAGTCCTTGTTTCTAGGGACAAAGAAGGAAAGTGAGGGGATTTCTCCTTGTGCTATAGTGTGCCAAAGCATTCCTCATCAACCATCTTTGAAATCCTTGTTTTTTGGACAGTCAGGGAAATTGTCGTTGTGCTATTCTGTGCAAAAGCAATAATCCTCAACCATATTTAGAAATCCTTATGTAAAGGGACAGAGAAGGACACCTGAAGGTAGCCCTTATTGCTTTTTTCCCATCTCCCTGCAGGCCATCTATTAGAATGTCTGGAAGGCAAACAAGGAGAGGCAGACAGTCAGGAGGCAATAAAAGAGGGCAAGCAGGCTCTGTGTCTGGGGGCAACAGTGCTGGTCGTGGACGCGGTGCATTGTCATCAGCACATGGCCATGGGACACGCTTGTCCTTCTTTTCGGCAGCTGGACATGTTGAGCCACATCATGCCGAAGACTTGGTAGAGTGGATGACCAAGCCCTCCTCCTCCTCCTCATCCTCTCTCACCCAGGCTCAGGGTACTGGCAAAGCAGCTGCCAAAGCATCCTCTTCCCTGGTATCAATGTCAGACTCATCATCAGTCACTCCTTCCCTAGACCCACCATGTCCTCCTCCTGAGGAGTCCCCCGAACTGTTTGAGCACAGTGTTGGGTACATGCTCCAGGAGGATGCCCAGCGTTTCGAAGGATCTGATGATGAAACCCAGCTACAGGAAGGCAGTAGCGTGAGAGCAGACAGAGGGGATGCTCAAGAAGGACACCAATCTGGCAGTCATGTTCCAGCAGCTGCAGCATACTGCCAGATTGGCTCCAGTGATGAGGAGGGAGGGGATGATGAGGTCACTGACTCCACGTGGGTGCCTAATAGGAGAGAGGAGGAGGAGGAGGATGAGGAGGAGGCACATCTCCAACGAGGCAGGATGCCCTTTGGTGGCCAGCGTAAGGGCAGTACACCGACGGAATCACACCGCAGAGCTCCGCCTGTGCAGGGCGCTGCCTCTGCCCGTCATTCAAAAAGTTCCTTGGTGTGGGCCTTTTTTGAGGCTAGTGCATCAGATCGCACAGCTGCTGTTTGCAACATATGTCTCAAGCGTATATCGCGTGGCCAAAACATCAGCCGCTTGGGTACCACATGCCTGACCAGACATATGTTGACCTGCCATGCAGCTCGTTGGCAAGCCTACCTCAAAGACCCACACCAAAGAACAAAGCGGACCTCTCCTTGCACCGCATCAGCTGGGATCTCCAACCCCACTATAACTTCAGTCCTCTCTGAAACATGCACTGAGAGGAATGAAGGTGTAGAATTAGGTGTGTCACAGCCAAGTACTTGCGGCCACTCTGCTAGCAGTACACCGACGTCCGATTCTAGCAGGCAAATTTCCCTGCCCCAGCTGCTGGACCGTCGAAAGAAGTTCACTCCCAGCCATCCACATGCCCAGCGGTTGAATGCTAGCTTGGCTAAATTGCTAGCGCTTCAACTGCTGCCTTTTCAGTTGGTAGACTCGGCCCCCTTCCGTGAGTTTGTGCAATGTGCGGTTCCTCAGTGGCAGGTTCCCAAACGCCACTTTTTCTCACGGAAGGCTATTCCGGCTCTCTACCGGCATGTGGAAGGCAATGTCTTGGCCTCGCTGGACAGGGCGGTCAGCGGTAAGGTGCATATTACCGCTGACTCATGGTCCAGCAGGCATGGACAGGGACGTTACCTTTCTTTCACGGCCCATTGGGTCACTCTTTTGGCAGCTGGGAAGGATGCAGGACAAGGTGCAGTAGTGTTGGAGGTTGTTCCACCGCCACGCCTCCAAAATGCTACTACTGGTTGTGACACACCTCTCTCCTCCACCCCCTCCTCTTCTTCTTCCTCCATGGCCTCTTCCTGTGGTTTGTCCTATGAACCAGCGGTGCTCCGTAGCCGTTCACGGGGCTACGCAAGTACGCAGGCAAAAAGATGCCATGCCGTGCTTGCGCTGGTGTGTTTGGGGGACAGAAGCCACACTGGGGCAGAGGTCCTGTCTGCTCTGCAGGGCCAGGCCGAGAGGTGGTTGACGCCACGCCAGCTTAAGCCAGGAATGGTGGTTTGCGACAATGGCACCAACCTCCTCTCCGCCCTCCGACAGGGACAACTGACCCATGTGCCCTGTGTGGCTCACGTCCTTAACCTGGTGGTGCAGCGGTTCTTGGCCAGGTACCCGGGCTTACAGGATGTCCTGAGGCAGGCCAGGAAAGTTTGTGTGCATTTCCGCAGATCTTATAATGCCAGTGCTCGCCTGGCTGAGCTGCAAAAGGAGTTGAACCTGCCCAAGAACCGCCTTATATGTGACATGCCCACCAGGTGGAACTCAACGTTGGCCATGCTGCAGCGGCTGCACACGCAGCAGAGGGCCATCAATGAGTACCTGTGCGACTACGGCACCAGGACAGGGTCAGGGGAGCTTGGTTTTTTTCTCCACGCCAGTGGGGCATGATCAGGGATGCATGCACTGTCCTGGCACCATTTGAGGAGGCCACGAGGATGGTGAGCAGTGACAGTGCATGCATCAGTGACACTGTACCTCTTGTCCACCTGTTGGAGCACACGCTGCGTGGAATAATGGACAGGGCACTTGAGGCAGAACAGAGGCAGGAAGAGGAGGACTTCCTTGCCTCTCAAGGCCCCCTTTACCCAGACAGTGTTCCTTCTGTCCCACCCATCGCACAGGAAGAGGAAGAGGAGGAGGAGGAGGAGGAGGAGGAGGATTGTGTCAGCATGGAGGTGGAGGCTGGCACTCAGCATCATCAGCAGCAGTCTTTTAGGGATGATTTACAGTCCCAAGAAACCAGTGGACTTGTACGTGGCTGGGAGGAGGTGGCTGCGGATCATGTCGTCCTTAGTGACCCAGAGGACTCCGGAGCGAATGCCTCAGCAAACCTACGCTGCATGGCCTCCCTGATCCTGCAAAGTCTGCAGAAGGATCCTCGTATTCTTCGGATCAAGGAGAGGGACCATTACTGGCTGGCCACTCTCCTTGATCCACGGTACAAGGGTAAGGTTGCGGACCTTATGTTACCTTCGCAGAGGGAGCAGAGGATGAGACAACTCCGGGAGGCCTTGCAGAAAGGTCTGTGCAACGCGTTCCCAGAGACTGGGAGGTTACAAACTCCTGGTCCTGGACAACGAGTTGCTGAGGCTTCGGCCAGTTAAAGAAGGAGCGGTGGGGAAGGTGGCCGTCTGACCGATGCGTTCAGACAATTCTTTAGTCCGCAGCCCCAAAGTATGATCGGTTCCAGCAACCATCGCCAGCGTCTGATAAACATGGTGCAGGAATATCTAGGGGCAAGGTCAGACTTGGACACCTTCCCCACCGAAAATCCTCTGGCTTACTGGGTCTTGAGGATGGATCACTGGCCAGAGCTTGCACAGTATGCAATTGAGCTACTGGCCTGTCCTGCATCCAGCGTTCTTTCGGAACGCACATTCAGTGCTGCTGGAGGATTTGTCACGGATCACAGGGTGCGCCTGTCCACCGACTCGGTTGATCGACTGACTTTCATCAAGATGAACTAGTCTTGGATCACCACCAGCTACCACACACCTGATGCTGATATAACAGACTAATTGATTTTAACATGTCACAGCCCTTCAAGACTGATGCTGATGCTGAGTGCCTGTGCTGTTATGTTGACTGGCTATCCTCCTCCTCCGAGTCCTCAATGATACGATTGATGATGATAGCTTGGAAGATCATTTTTGTTTATGGGTGCCGCCACCAGTGGCTAAGGCCCAATTTTTCAGCCCCTGTTTTACAGGGGCGTGTAATTACAATTTTTTTAGCAATAATTTGCCATAGGGCTCATTGCTGTGCTCCAAGTACAGTATCTGTGAGGGGTTGGAGTGTTGTGGCACCAGTGCCTAAGGCCCAATTTTTCAGCCCCTGTTTAACAGGGGCGTGTCATTACAATTTTTGAAGCAATACTTTGCAACAGGGCTCATTGCTGTGCTCCAAGTACAGTATCTGTGAGGGGTTGTAGTGTTGTGCCACCAGTGCCTAAGGCCCAATTTTTCAGCCCCTGTTCAACAGGGGCATGCAATTACAATTCTTGATCTAATAATTCACAGCAGGGCCCATTGCTGCACCCACCAAGAGTAACTCTGAGGGCTTACAGTGTTGTGGCAACGCCACCACCACCACCACCACGAAAGGCCCAATTTTTCAGCCCCTGTTCAAAAGGGGCATGTAATTACAATTCTTGATCTAATAATTCACAGCAGGGCCCATTGCTGCACCCACCAAGAGTAACTCTGAGGGCTTACAGTGTTGTGGCAACACCACCACCACCACCACCACCACGAAAGGCCCAATTTTTCAGCCCCTGTTCAACAGGGGCATGCAATTACAATTCTTGATCTAATAATTCACAGCAGGGCCCATTGCTGCACCCACCAAGAGTAACTCTGAGGGCTTACAGTGTTGTGGCAACGCCACCACCACCACCACCACCACGAAAGGCCCAATTTTTCAGCCCCTGTTCAAAAGGGGCATGTAATTACAATTCTTGATCTAATAATTCACAGCAGGGCCCATTCCTGCACCCACCAAGAGTAACTCTGAGGGCTTACAGTGTTGTGGCAACACCACCACCACCACCACCACCACGAAAGGCCCAATTTTTCAGCCCCTGTTCAACAGGGGCATGCAATTACAATTCTTGATCTAATAATTCACAGCAGGGCCCATTGCTGCACCCACCAAGAGTAACTGTCAGGGCTTACAGTGTTGTGGCACCAGCACCACCATCAAAGGCCCAATTTTTACTACCACTGTTCAACAATTATATGTAATTAAAATTCCTGATATAATAGTTGACAGCAGGGCGTTCCAGCACCAACCAAGAGTAACTGTGAGTGCTTACAGTGTTGTGCCAACACCAACAACTAAGGGGCCTATTTCTGCAGAGTATATACGGCAGGTCCCTACTTTCAAACATCCAACTTACAAACGACTCCTACTTGCAAACGCAAGAAGACAACAGGAAGTGAGAGGAAATCTACCCCTTGGAAGGAAAATTCTCTCCTGTAAGAATTAATATGGGAGAAAGGTGTCTCCTCTGTACTGATGCTTTATCAGCAATCCTTGTTTCAAGAAAAACACCACATTTCAAAAACAGTTGTCATTGGGACAGAAAGTGAGGTGAAATGTTCTGAACAGGGGCACAGACAGCAAAACAAATGTTACAGGGGTGATAACCCTTACCTATGTTTTCCAAAAAGTTTAAAAATAGATTTTTGGGCTGGAGCTACACTTAAACAATGTACCTGTTCAAAATTACAAACAGATTCTACATAAGAACAAACCTACAGTCCCTGTCTTGTATGCACCGCCTGTATACGGCTGTTCAGAGTATATAGGGCCTTTTTTATTTTATGTGCGGGGTTCCCCTTAATATCCATACAAGACCCAAAGGGGCTGGTAATGGGCTGGGGTAAGGGGGGGGTCATGGGGTAGCTATGCCATTTTTCTTAAAGATTTTCATCCATATTACCGGGACCAGACATTACATTAAAGCCGCAAGCAGTTTTAAATGGCTTTTTTTTCCTTTAGAAGTGTCATTTTGTGCCGGGACAGTTCTAAACACGGGAAACACGTGGCACTTCACAGGCATACTTTAGACACCCCCCAGGTACGATATTTAAAGGAATATTTGACTTTTTTTTTTTCACTTTATGCATCATTAAAATGACTGCTCCCGAAAAACGACCGTTTTTAAAACTTCTTTTTGCATTGATACATGTCCCCTGGTGCAGAACCCGGGTTCCCAAACCCTTTTTAGGACAATAACATGCATAATAGTTGTTATAATTAGCACTTTAGAATTCGAACGTTCGCATCCATTGTATTTAATAGGGTTCTAATGTTCGTACGAACTTTCGGTCCGTTCGCGGGTTCTGGTGCGAACCGAACCCGGGGGTGTTCGGCTCATCACTAATGAGGACCCATTGTATTATGTGACTGTTCAGAAGACATCAGGGAAAGGTAAATATATTAAAGAAAAGGGCTCAGCATACACACTTGTGGGGGGAGCCCAGAGACTTTGCTGCCCATCAGGTGACATATAGTAAATGTAGCAGAGGATACTTTAAGGCTGGGTTCACACTTTGGTGATCTGTTGCGCTGTGTTAACATGAGTTGCATTAAAGTGACATTTAGAGCCGGTTCACACAGGGGCGTCCTGGGATCCAACTTCAAGTCGCCCCAAGTCGCGCGGTTTAGAAAAGTAATGGAAGTGAATGGAGCCGTCTCTACTGCAGTCGCTCCAACTTCAGAAAAGGTTCCTGTACTACTTCAATCCGACTTCTAGGCGACTTGTACCCATTGATTTCAATGGAGGTCGCCTCCAAGCCGGATCCCTTGTCTTAACTGAAGCAACTTTCCAGGAAGTAAAAATAGTTTTCCAAGCAAACCCCTCCCTCCCCCCTCCCTCCCACAAAGCTGATTATTGTTTGATTGGCCACTGGAAAGTCGCCTGTCCTGGAGGCAACTTGAAGTTGTCTTGTAAATTGCCTGGAGTCGCGCTGTGATTCATGCTCAAGTCGTGTCCAAGTTGCCTCCCAAAGTCGCGCTGGAAGTCGTGTTGCCCCTGTGTGAATGGGCTCCAAGGGTTCATTTAAAAAAAAAAAAAAAAATCATGTCGTTCTTACCTGCTCTGTGCAGTGATTCTGCACAGAGCATCCCGATCCTCTTCTTTTCAGGTCCCCCGCTGGTGCTCCTGGATGGTGGAAGTCAGCAGAGCTCACCCTCATTTAATAAGCTCTGTAGCAACTGCACTTGCAGAGTGCAACTGCACTTTCAAAATGGCTCTTGCTGCTGTCTCAGCCAATGAGAGACCTGGGAGAAGCTCAGCTCTCATGCATATTGCTGGCTCAAGTGGGAGCTCAGGTGAGTATTAGGGAGGTGGCGCTGAACACTAGAATGCATGAAGGTAAAAAACCTTGAGCCTTTAAAACCTAAAAAGCCCTGAAGATGGAGATATTTATAGGCTATGGTTGTGATGCTTTGCTTCTGTGGCATTCGTCGTGGGCAGTACCCAAACATGACCCATTTAAACAAATGGGGAAGCGCCACACATGCCCTGCAACTTTGTGTAATGCGAGTGGTTGGGGTTCATTGGTGAGGCATTTATGTGGTTACAACAGGCGGAGACGGTGGTGTCATATTCCTCTTCACCAATTGCCAAATTGCAAGTTTTCCATGCCTCTGAAAAGGGATCTGCATTCAGAAACATGGCAAACTTGCCACATATAGCCTTGATGCTGCATCAAGGTGCCACAACCATGTGGATGGCCGTTTATTGCGTTTCTATATTCGTTTGAGTGAGAAATTTTTGTTGCAGACACAAAGAAAAGCATTGCTATCGTGTCATGTGAACACCCCTATCTGCTGCCTTTACAGCTGAAGGGGTGCTAAAAACTCAGATAAACAATGTGTTGTTAATGCCCCCCAACTACAAATCTAAAAGAGCCCTAATAGTTTCAGGCTGTACATACACATACAGTGCCTTGAAAAAGTATTCTTACCCCTTGAACTTTTCCACATTTTGTCATGTTACAACCAAAAATGTAAATGTATTTTATTGGGATTTTATGTGATAGACCAACACAAAGTGGCACATAATTGTGAAGTAGAAGGGAAATTATAAATGGTTCTTAATTTTTTTTACAAATAAATATGTGAAAAGTGTGGGGTACATTTGTATTCAGCCAATACTTTGCCAATACTTTGTCAATACTTTGTAGAACCACCCTTCGCTGCAATTACAGCTGCAAATCTTTTGGGGAATGTCTCTACCATCTTTGCACATCTAGAGAGTGACATTTTTGCCCATTCTTTTTTTCAAAATAGCTTAAGTTCTGTCAGATTGGATGGAAAGCTTCTGTGAACAGCAATTTTCAAGTCTTGCCACAGATTCTCAATTGAATTTAGGTCTGGACTTTGACTGGGCCATTCTAACACATGAATATGCTTTGATCCAAACCATTCCATTGTAGCTCTGGTTGTATGTTTAGGGTCATTGTCCTGCTGGAAGGTGAATCTGCACCCCAGTCTCAAGTCTTTTGCAGACTCTAACAGGTTATCTTCTAAGATTGCCCTGTAGTTGGCTCCATCCATCTTCCCATCAACTCTGACCAGCTTCCATGTCCCTGCTGAAGAAAAGCACCCCCACAACACGATGCTGCCACCACCATGTTTCACGGTGGGGATGGTGTGTTCAGGGTGATGTGCAGTGTTCATTTTCTGCCACACATAGCATTTTGCTTTTAGGCCAAAACGTATGATTTTGGTCTCATCTGACCAGAGCACCTTCTTCCACATGTTTGTTGTGTCCCCCACATGGCGTCTCGCAAACTGCAAACAGGACTTCTTATGGCTTTCTTTCAACAATGGCTTTTCTTCTCGCCACTCTTCCATAAAGGCCAGATTTGTGGAGTGCACGACTAACAGTTGTCCTGTGGACAGATTCTCCCACCTGACCTGTGGATCTCTGCAGCTCATCCAAAATTACTATGGGCCTCTTGGCTGCTTCTCTGATGAATGCTCTCCTTGCCCGGCCTGTCAGTTTAGGTGAACGGCCATGTCTTGGTAGGTTTGCAGTTGTGCCATACTCTTTCCATTTTTGGATGATGGATTGAACAGTGCTCCGTGAGATGTTCAAAGCTTGGAATATTTTTTTAAAACCTAACCCTGCTTTAAACTTCTCCACAACTTTATCCCTGACCTGTCTGATGTGTTCCTTGGCCTTCACAATGCTGTTTATTCACTAATGATCTCTAACAAACCTCTGAGGGCATCACAGAACAGCTGTTTTTATACTGAGATTAGATTACACACAGGTGGACTCTATTTACTAATTAGGTGACTTCTGAAGGCAATTGGTTCCACTAGATTTTAGTTAGGGGTATCAGAGTAAAGGGGGCTGAATACAAATGCATGCCACCCTTTTCTTTAGATATTTATTTGTAAAAAAAAATGAAAATAATTTTTCTTACACTTCACAATTATGTGCCACTTTGTGTTGGTCTATCACATAAAATACATTTACGTTTTTGGTTGTAACATGACAAAATGTGGAACATTTCAAGGGGTGTGAATACTTTTTCAAGGCCCTGTGTGTGTGTGTGTGTGTGTGTGTATATATATATATATATACACACACATTGAATTGTAACTAGTTTGCATCCATGGGACATTATTCCTTTTACCTATTCCGACAGCAAAGTCAAAGTACAAAGTGATGATGAGAGAGGTACATAGTCAATATTGGCAAAAAAAAAAAACATGATCTTAAATATATATGTAGCGCCCTCCTCACTCCCCTCTCTTTCTTCAGCTCGTCTCTCTGTTGTCTAGGGGTATCTTTCAGAGGGGAAGGGAGCGGGGACACCACGCCTGGCTTTCACCACAGGTGTCAGTGTGATATAAGCAAAGTTCTTTTACCTTCGGGTCAGTGTTGTGCACCTGGAGCCTCCACAGAGAGTTACCTTGAACAATGTCTGTCAGGAAATGAGCCCCACACCATTAAAGTTCAACACTCCTTTATTCCTCTTGGATGAACACAATCAGTTGAACTCCCTTGGTAGAAACAGAACAGAAAAGGAGGTGTGGATGCGAGTAGGCCCAGACCCAATGTATTCTCCACTTTCCTCCCTGAAAGTGGGTAATGGTCTCCGCACGAGGGGGAATTTCCTTCCAGGCGGTCTCCGATGAGAGGCTCACCCGTCACTGGCAATATGCTGCACCAGGTCTTCGAGTGAGGAGCTCCCCCCGGTACCATTACGCCTTCCGGATTCGGGTACCCACTACCCACTCCCGGGGTTCCCTAGGATCTCCTTCCCTCGCGGAACTCAGTGTTGGGCACTGAGCTCCAGTCCTCCATCCGAGTACCTCACCCCAGGCTAAAGGTGCCTGGGATGGAACACGACCTCCCGCTGTCCTCTAGGCCTAAGCCCGCCTAGAGAACCGACACGAACCACCGTCCACAGGCTGAAGGTGCCCTGGACTCGCCCATGACAAAGATGGCCGGCCCCTTTATTCCCTCTCCCAGCAAGCACGGCGGGTTCCCCGCCCCACCATACCGCTGCCGATGGAGGACAAAAAGGAGGCACGACACACAGCAATGATTCAACCCCAGCCCAGGGTGACAGCGCCACCTGCTGGGCTGCAGGAAATTACACATCACCAATGTCTCTGCCAAGTTCAAATTCACACCCGGGAAAGTACATACCCGCTACATATACATCCGCCCTCTCTCAGTTGAAGTTAACAAAAATGCCAACCAGATAAAAGATCTCTGAAAAAATAAATGGGATGTCAAAATGTTAATGAATATGAGTTAATAATCTCTGTTGTAGCACTTTTTCTTTATTTCTTTGCATCTGATAAATAATAAAAATTGGCGGGCACTACATTGTGTATTGCTGTCACGTTAATATGAATTACTGTAGAGGGCTTGGAGACCAGTAACCAGACAGTTGTAGCAAAAAAAAAATCAATTCAACACCTTTAATTAGGAAGAAAGTACTCATATATTAGAGAATTTACAATGGTAAGGTGTAGGTTCATGCAACATCAGTAGCATCTAGTGGTAAGTTTGGGTTATAACAGCCCACAGAGGTTGTTTAGTCCATTTTATAGTCCTAAATTACATCTGAAATAAGAACTGTCTGTAATCTGAGGAAGTCTTACAATGCCAGACAATGTTAAAATACTAAATGCACCAAATTATCACTTTTACATAAGTAACCCTCCTTCCCATACACTGCTTCATACTGTCTTGTGGCTTGTGTATACGGGCATTATACTCAGCAGCAAGTCAGATGTAGTCTTCACCAAGCACCACACAAGATTTAGTGTCTACATTGTTCTTCCAATAAGTTATGTAGAGGAATAAAAGCAGTTATAAATTAACATTGTTTTCAATGATCTAATTCAAGCACTGCATTCTATATCCTTAACCACTTCAGCCCCGGAAGAATTTACCCCCTTCCTGACCAGAGCACTTTTTGCGATACAGTACTGTGTCTCTTTAACTGACAATTGCGCGGTCGTGCAACGTTGCACCCAAACAAAATTGACGTATTTTTTCCCCCACAAATAGAGCTTTCTTTTGGTGTTATTTGATCACCTCTGCGGTTTTTATTTTTTGCGCTATAAACAAAAATTAAAAAAAAAAAAAGCAATATTTTTTACTTTTTGCTCTAATAAATATCCCCCAAAAATATATAAATAAACACATTTCTTTCTCAGTTTAGGCCGATGCGTATTCTTCTA
Organism: Rana muscosa; assembly: GCA_029206835.1. NCBI lineage: Eukaryota > Metazoa > Chordata > Amphibia > Anura > Ranidae > Rana > Rana muscosa. The sequence goes on from CM055120.1 coordinate 350,102,567, forward strand.
CATATTTTTGGTAAAAAGAAATCGCAATAAGCGTATATTGATTGGTTTGCGCAAAAGTTATAGCATCTACAAAATAGGGGATAGATTTATGGCATTTTTTTATTAGTAATGGCGGCGATCTGCGTTTTTTATCGTGACTGCGACATTATGGCGGACACATCGGCCACTTTTGACACTATTTTGGGACCATTGTCATTTATACAGTTTATACAGTAATCAGTGCTATAAAAATGCACTGATTACTGTGTACACTGGCAGGGAAGGGGTTAAACACTAGGGGGCGATCAAGGGGTTAAAGTGGTTGTAAACCCAACCACACAACTTGCACCTACAGGTAAGCCTAGATTAAGGCTCACCTGTAGGTGCAAGAAATATCTCCTTAGCCTACACGGTTAAGGAGATATTTGCTGTAAAACACAGCACCGATGACGTCACACTCATTCGCAGTAGTACACGACGCCTGTGCAATGACTATGACACATGCCGCACGCTCCCGATGCTAGTGCTATTCTGCAAGGGGCGGGGGTGATTTTAGCAATAAAGTACACGTCTTAGCAGAGCAAGTTAAAACAAATGAAGGGCGGGTTTTGCACTGTTGATATAAAAATAAAATAAAATAAAATCCTGGAAAAAATTTCATACCATCCCCATAGCATTAATATACCAGCGCAACAGCATAACATCATTATTTTCTTGTTCACGAAAGGGAAAACCATACATTTTAAAGCACATTTGAAGAGTGTATTATATATAGATAAGACAGATTTGAAATCACATAGGGCTTTATATATATAAACGCAAATTCCAGGTAAAAGTGGTCAATCATCAAGGGGGACCCCAGGAACTCAGAACGTGGGGAGGGGGGCACCTTCCGCAGTAAGAATACACTAAGGTAAGGGGGGTCGGTTTCTGATATAAGGGGGAAACCTTTATATCAGTGCCCCCTTACATTATCGTATTCAGTCCCCCCTTACATCAGTGACCCCCCCTTCAGACTTGCCTGACAGTTCTGTTACTGACCTCCTCTCAGGTGCACCGTGCAGGGCTCAGTCAGTCGGCTCCAGCTTGGTGGCTCTGGTTTTATCCTATAGTCTTGTCTCCACAGTCCACACACGTCTGACTTCTCCCATGACCCCATCCCGGCCTCTGCTCCCACTCTTGACTCCTCTCCAGACTCCCTCAGAGACTGCAGACATGATACAGGAGATGGTCAGAGAGTGCAGACATGATACAAGAGCTCATGCCCATCATTGCAGCCCCTCCTGTGCCCCATGTCCCAGTCTGCAGTACCTGTCTGTGGGAAGGTGTGTTGTTGATGCTCGGTACGGTACCTTCCATGCCAGCAGGATATCCATGATGGCCAGCAGCAGGCAGGGTCTGTTCTCGTTTTGGATGGGGACAGTGCTCCTACCAAAGGATCTGTTTGCTGTGAGGTGGAGTGGTCCCTGGCCACCTGCACCTTCAGCCGTCCTCATTTTCCGGCCCCAGTCAGCCTGTCCTCTGGTCCTGGGGAAGTGAGAGCACTGGGTGGGAGCTGGAGAGAAGGGGGAGCGGAGAGCACTGGCGGGGTTGGAGAGCACATGGGTGGGGGCAAAGAGCAGGGGGGAGTGGAGATCACAGGGGTGGGGAGTGGAGAGCGCTGGGGGGGGAACTTGAGAGCTTTGGCGGGGAGCCAAAAAGAACAGGGGTAGAGAACCGGAGGCTGAGAGCACTGGGGGGCTGGAGAGCACTGATGGGGCTAAAAGTGTGGGGGGTGAAGAGCACTGGGGGGGAGCTTGAGAGCACTGGGGGGGCAGAAAGAACAGGGGTGGAGAGCACGGGGGCTGGAGAGCACTGGGGGTACAAAGAGCAGGGGGGAGTGGAGAGCACTGGGGGGTGGAGAGCAATGGCAGAGCTTGAGAGCACCAGTGGGGGCCAGAAAGAACAGGGGTGGAAAGCATGGGGGGTGGAGAGCACTGGCAGGGTTGGAGAGCACATGGGTGGAGGCAAATTGCAGGGGGTCAGTGACAGTGACCAACCCCATGGTCCATGGCAGGGACCGTGCGCCAAGCCTGTTCGTGCAAATCAGAATAGGAGAAACCCTGAATTAAATTTGTGCCTGGACCTCCTCCCACCTTATCTGACCCGTGTTTGTCTCAACCTGTCTGCTCTCAAAGCGACTATTTATTGCCCTTAAGAATAAATAAGAAGTTGGACTTTTCAGTTGGTGTAGACAGTTGCTTACTGGGGAGAACTAAGGACTTGTTTCTGGCTACCCCAGAAACTAGGTCAGCACTGGAGGTTTTAAACACTGGCTGCAAGCTAGCCCGAGAAAACTAACACCGCTCAACATCCCCATCCAGGAGGGTACGGGCTTGTGGTGCGGTGTGCCTCAGTCCTTTCCTGCGAAGGAGCCAACACATAAGAAAAGCAGGTAAAGGCTGGGGTGGGTGCGCTACACCTGTAATAAATAAAAATATTGATCAAATATGGCTGGGCTCATGTAATTACAAACTGCTCATTGAAACAAGGTTTGAAGATAAGATGGTTTATTACACTAAATCACTGTGTATTATACACTACTGCTTTTTTTTATTTTTATTAATGCCCTCCTAGAAAAATAAAATGCAGTTTACTACCTCATCCTCTGTTCTGTGAGACTGTTCCTAGGTACCTTCATGTGCAGTGTAGGGCTTGGGGCCCTGTATGGGTCTTGGTAATTAGTGATGAGCCGAACACCCCCGGGTTCGGTTCGCACCAGAACCCGCGAACGGACCGAAAGTTTGCACGAACTTTAGAACCCTATTAAATACAATGGATGCGAACGTTTGAAATCTAAAGTGCTAATTATAACGACTATTATGCATGTTATTGTCCTAAAAAGGGTTTGGGAACCCGGGTTCTGCACCAGGGGACATGTATCAATGCAAAAAGAAGTTTTAAAAACGTCTGTTTTTCGGGAGCAGTCATTTTAATGATGCATAAAGTGAAAAAAAAAGTCAAATATTCCTTTAAATATCGTACCTGGGGGGTGTCTAAAGTATGCCTGTGAAGTGCCACGTGTTTCCCGTGTTTAGAACTGTCCCTGCACAAAATTACATTTCTAAAGGGAAAAAGGTCATTTAAAACTGCTTGCGGCTTTAATGTAATATGGATGAAAATCTTTAAGAAAAATGGCATAGCTACCCCAGCCCATTACCAGCCCCTTTGGGTCTTGTATGGATATTAAGGGGAACCCCGCACACAAAATAAAAAAGGCCCTATATACTCTGAACAGCCGTATACAGGCGGTGCATACAAGACAGGGACTGTAGGTTTGTTCTTATGTAGAATCTGTTTGTAATTTTGAACAGGTACATTTCTTAAGTGTTGCTCCAGCCCAAAAATCTATTTTTAAGCTTTTTGGAAAACATAGGGAAGGGTTATCACCCCTGTAACATTTGTTTTGCTGTCTGTGCAGTGTGCACCTGTCCAGAACAGTTCACCTCACTTTCCGTCCTAATGACAAATGTTTTTTGAAAATTTGGGGTTTTTATTGAAACAAGAATTGGTGATAAAGCATCAGTGGAGAGGAGACACTTTTTCCCATATTAACTCTTACAGGAGAGAATTTGCCTTCCTAGGGGTAGATTTCCTCTCACTTCCTGTTGTATCCTTCCGTTTGCAAGGAGGAGTCGTTTGTAAGTTGGATGTTTGAAAGTAGGGGCCTGCTGTATATACTCAGCTGAAATTTGCCCCTTACATGTTGGTGTTGCCACAACACTGTGAGCCCTCAGTTACTCTTGGTGGGCGCATGAATGGGCCCTGCTGTGAATTATTAGATCAAGAATTGTAATTGCATGCCCCTGTTGAACAGGGGCTGAAAAATTGGGCCTTTGGTGGTGGTGGTGGTGGTGTTGACACAACACTGTAAGGCCTCACAGTTACTCTTGGTGAGCGCAGGAATGGGCCCTGCTGTGAATTATTAGATCAAGAATTGTAATTACATGCCCCTGTTAAACAGGGGCAGAAAAATTGGGCCTTAGGCACTGGTGCCACAACACTGCAACCCCTCACAGATACTGTACTGAACAGGGGCTGAAAAATTGGGCCTTTGGTGGTGGTGGTGGTGGTGTTGACACAACACTGTAAGGCCTCACAGTTACTCTTGGTGAGCACAGCAATGAGCCCTGTTGCAAAGTATTGCATCAAAAATTTTAATTACACGCCCCTGTTAAACAGGGGCTGAAAAATTGGGCCTTAGCCACTGGTGCTGGTGCCACGACACTGCAACCTCTCCCAGATACTCTAGTTGGAGTGCAGGAATGAGCCCTGCTGCAAAGCATTGCATAAAAAATTGTAATTACATGCCCCTGTTAAACAGGGGCTGAAAAATTGGGCCTTAGCCACTGGTGGCGGCACCCAGAAACAAAAATGTTCTTCCAAGCTATCATCATCAATCGGATCATTGAGGAGGAGGAGGATAGTCAGTCAACATAACAGGACAGTCTCTCAGCATCAGCATCAGTCTTGAAGGGAAATAAATTAGTCTGTTATATCAGCTTCAGGTGTTTGGTAGCTGGTGGTGATCCAAGACTGGTTCATCTTTATGAAGGTCAGTCGATCAACCGAGTCGGTGGACAGGCGCACCCTGTGATCCGTGACAAATCCTCCAGCAGCACTGAATGTGCGTTCTGAAAGAACGCTGGATGCAGGACAGGCCAGTAGCTCAATTGCATACTGTGCAAGCTCTGACCAGTGATCCATCCTCAAGACCCAGTAAGCCAGAGGATTTTCGGTGGGGAAGGTGTCCAAGTCTGACCTTGTCCCTAGGTATTCCAGCACCATGTATATCAGACGCTGGCGATGGTTGCTGGAACCGATCATACCTTGGGGCTGCGGACTAAAGAATTGTCTGAACGCATCGGTCAGACGGCCACCTTCCCCACCGCTCCTTCTTTGATTGACCGAAGCCTCAGCAACTCGTTGTCCAGGACCAGGAGTTTGTAACCTCCCAGTCTCTGGGAACGCGTTGCACAGACCTTTCTGCAAGGCCTCCCAGAGTTGTCTCATCCTCTGCTCCCTCTGCGACTGTAAGATAAGGTCCGCAACCTTACCCTTGTACCGTGGATCAAGGAGAGTGGCCAGCCAGTAATGGTCCCTCTCTTTGATCCGAAGAATACGAGGATCCTTCCGCAGACTTTGCAGGATCAGGGAGGCCATGCAGCGTAGGTTAGCTGAGGCATTCGGTCCGGAGTCCCCTGGGTCACTAAGGACGACATGATCCGCAGCCACCTCCTCCCAGCCACGTACAAGTCCACTGGTTTCTTGGGACTGTAAATCATCCCTAAAAGACTGCTGCTGATGATGCTGAGTGCCAGGCTCCACCTCCATGCTGACACAATCCTCCTCCTCCTCCTCCTCCTCTTCCTGTGCGATGGGTGGGACAGAAGGAACACTGTCTGGGTAAAGGGGGCCTTGAGAGGTAAGGAAGTCCTCCTCTTCCTGCCTCTGTTCTGCCTCAAGTGTCCTGTTCATTATTCCACGCAGCGTATGTTCCAACAGGTGGACAAGAGGTACAGTGTCACTGATGCATGCACTGTCACTGTGGCCTCCTCAAATGGTGCCAGGACAGTGCATGCATCCCTGATCATGCCCCACTGGCGTGGTGAAAAAAAACCTGAGCTCCCCTGACCCTGTCCTGGTGCCGTAGTCGCACAGGTACTCATTGATGGCCCTCTGCTGCGTGTGCAGCCGCTGCAGCATGGCCAACGTTGAGTTCCACCTGGTGGGCATGTCACATATAAGGCGGTTCTTGGGCAGGTTCAACTCCTTTTGCAGCTCAGCCAGGCGAGCACTGGCATTATAAGATCTGCGGAAATGCACACAGACTTTCCTGGCCTGCCTCAGGACATCCTGTAAGCCCGGGTACCTGCCCAAGAACCGCTGCACCACCAGGTTAAGGACGTGAGCCACACAGGGCACATGGGTCAGTTGTCCCTGTCGGAGGGCGGAGAGGAGGTTGGTGCCATTGTCGCAAACCACCATTCCTGGCTTAAGCTGGCGTGGCGTCAACCACCTCTCGGCCTACCCCTGCAGAGCAGACAGAACCTCTGCCTCAGTGTGGCTCCTGTCCCCCAAACACACCAGCGCAAGCACGGCATGGCATCTTTTTGCCTGCGTACTTGCGTAGCCCCTTGAACGCCTACGGAGCACCGCTGGTTCCGAGGACAAAGCACAGGAAGAGGCCATGGAGGAAGAAGAAGAGGAGGGGGTGGAGGAGAGAGGTGTGTCACAACCAGTAGTAGCATTTTGAAGGCGTGGCGGCGGAACAACCTCCAACACTACTGCACCTTGTCCTGCATCCTTCCCAGCTGCCAAAAGAGTGACCCAATGGGCTGTGAAAGAAAGGTAACGTCCCTGTCCATGCCTGCTGGACCATGAGTCAGCGGTAATATGCACCTTACCGCTGACCGCCCTGTCCAGCGAGGCCAAGACATTGCCTTCCACATGCCGATAGAGAGCCGGAATCACCTTCTGTGAGAAAAAGTGGCGTTTGGGAACCTGCCACTGAGGAACCGCACATTGCACAAATTCACGGAAGGGGGCCGAGTCTACCAACTGAAAAGGCAGCAGTTAAAGCGCTAGCAATTTAGCCAAGCTAGCATTCAACCGCTGGGCATGTGGATGGCTGGGAGTGAACTTCTTTGGATGGTCCAGCAGCTGGGGCAGGGAAATTTGCCTGCTAGAATCGGACGTCAGTGTACTGCTAGCAGAGTGCCCGCAAGTACTTGACTGTGACACACCTAATTCTACACCTTCATTCCTCTCAGTGCAGGTTTCAGAGAGGACTGAAGGTATAGTGGGGTTGGAGATCCCAGCTGATGTGGTGCAAGGAGAGGTCCGCTTTGTTCTTTGGTGTGGGTCTTTAAGGTAGGCTTACCAACGAGCTGCATGGCAGGTCAACATATGTCTGGTCAAGCATGTGGTGCCCAAGCGGGTGATGTTTTGGCCACGCGATATACGCTTGAGACATATGTTGCAAACAGCAGCTGTGCGATCTGATGCACTCGACTCAAAAAAGGCCCACACCAAAGAACTTTTTGAATAACGGGCAGAGGCAGCGGCCTGCACAGGTGGAGCTCTGCGGTGTGATTCCGTCGGTGTGCTGCCCTTACGCTGGCCCCCCGAGGGCATCCTGCCTCGTTGGAGATGTGCCTCCTCCTCATCCTCCTCCTCCTCCTCCTCTCTCCTATTAGGCACCCACGTGGAGTCAGTGACCTCATCATCCCCTCCCTCCTCATCACTGGAGCCAATCTGGCAGTATGCTGCAGCTGCTGGAACATGACTGCCAGATTGGTGTCCTTCTTGAACATCCCCTCTCTCTGCTCTCACGCTACTGCCTTCCTCTAGCTGGGTATCATCATCAGACCCTTCGAAACGCTGGGCATCTTCCTGGAGCATGTACCCAACACTGTGCTCAAACAGTTCGGGGGACTCCTCAGGAGGACATGGTTGGTCTAGGGAAGGAGTGACTGATGATGACATTGATACCAGGGAAGAGGACGCTTTGGCAGCTGCTTTGCCAGTACCCTGAGCCTGGGTGAGAGAGGATGAGGAGGATGAGGAGGGCTTGGTCATCCACTCTACCAAGTCTTCGGCATGATGCGGCTCAACACGTCCAGCTGCCGAAAAGAAGGACAAGCGTGTCCCATGGCCACGTGCTGATGGCGATGCACGGCGTCCACGGCCAGCACTGTTGTCTCTAGACACAGAGCCTGCTTGCCCTCTTTTATTGGCTCCTGACTGTCTGCCTCTCTTTGTTTGCCTTCCAGACATTCTAATGGCCTGCAGGGAGATGGGAAAACCAGCAATAAGGCCTAGCTTCAGGAGTATATTTTGCAGGAATCACACTACACCTGCTGTAAGTGCTGCAAATGCCTGTTGGTGTAAAACACCAGGAAAACACAGCAATACAGGCTAACTTCAGGTGTAATATGATCAGGAGGCACACTCTGCCCGCTGTAAGTGCTGCAAATGCCTGTTGGTGTAACACCAGGAAAACACAGCAATACAGGCTAACTTCAGGTCTTCAATATGATCAGGAGGCACACTCCGCCCGCTGTAAGTGCTGCAAATGCCTGTTGGTGTAACACACCAGGAAAACACAGCAATACAGGCTAACTTCAGGTGTATAATGTGCAGGAGGCACACTCCGCCCGCTGTAAGTGCTGCAAATGCCTGTTGGTGTAACACACCAGGAAAACACAGCAATACGGGCTAACTTCAGGTGTAATATGATCAGAAGGCACACTCCGCCCGCTGTAAGTGCTGCAAATGCCTGTTGGTGTAACACCAGGAAAACACAGCAATACAGGCTAACTTCAGGTGTATAATGTGCAGGAGGCACACTCCGCCCGCTGTAAGTGCTGCAAATGCCTGTTGGTGTAACACACCAGGAAAACACAGCAATACGGGCTAACTTCAGGTGTAATATGGTCAGAAGGCACACTCCGCCCGCTGTAAGTGCTGCAAATGCCTGTTGGTGTAACACCAGGAAAACACAGCAATACAGGCTAACTTCAGGTGTATAATGTGCAGGAGGCACACTCCACCCGCTGCATACCTCCCAACTGGCACGGATTCTGCGGGTTTTACAGCAGGAAGAAGAGAAGGCACAGCCGACAGCATGAAGAGGATCAGAGAATGAGCAGGTAAGCCCCCCCCCCCTCCGGGCAAAACAGTGTACCGCAATCCCCCCCCCCAACAACGTATTTTTTGTTTGTCCCGGTGCCCCAAACCCCCCCCCCCCCCCGCTCAACAACTTTTGTTGCAAGGGAACGGATTTTTTGTTAAGTGCCCCCCCCCGCTCACTGAACAACTTTTGTTGGCAGGGATATTTTTTTAGAATGAATGTCCCGCGGGAGGTATGCCGCTGTAAGTGCTGCAAATGCCTGTTGGTGTAACACACCAGGAAAACACAGCAATACGGGCTAACTTCAGGTGTATAATGTGCAGGAGGCTTAGCAACAATGACACTGACACTGTCCCCTGCCTATCCTTCTCTCTCCCTGCACACAAGGTTTATCAAAGAATATGACACTGACACTCTCCCTGCCTATCCTTCTCTCTCCCTGCACACAAGGTTTAGCAAAGAATGTGACACTGACACTGTCCCCTGCCTATCCTTCTCTCTCCCTGCACACAAGGTTTAGCAAAGAATATGACACTGACACTCTCCCTGCCTATCCTTCTCTCTCCCTACACACAAGTTTGAGGTACAAATAGCACTGACACTGTCCCTGCCTATGTAACTCTTTCCCTGCGCCGGAACACACTACACAAGGCCGCCGCGCTGGCGGCCTTTTATAGTGTGGGGCGTGTGCTAAACCCCCTGAGCTATAATTGGCCACAGGCAACCTGCCACAATTATGGCTCTCCTAGCTGCCGGCGCTGTGATTGGCCAAGCATGTGGGGTCACAGTGCATGCTTGGCCAATCACAGCGCCGGGATTGCACTGCGATGGCGCAGTGTATTGTGGGCCTTTCGCGTCACTCGAATTTGGCGCGAACGGCCCAAATCGTTCGATGTTCGCCGAACGGTCGAACAGCTGATGTTCGAGTCGAACTTATGTTCGACTCGGACACCGAGCTCATCCCTATTGGTAATGTCAGAGGGTGCCTGAGAGCATGAGCATAGGGGAGGAGAGGCTGTGAGGACCAGTTATGCAATGTAAAGGGAGCCTGCAGGAGCAGAGTAGCAGGTAAGTAAAACTCCTTTTAAACCAGCATTTAAACCTAGCAGTAGGGGGGCATTCCACATCCACTGCAAGGGAGGATTTTTACTTTTCCCAGAAGTCAGCTTTATAAAACTCAAGTTTACTTATTTTTATCCCATGCTGATCTCATGCAGTCTCTTTGCAGCCACTTTCTGCCTGCATGCATGCACTCCAGCAACTGCTGTCAGGGCCAGTTCACACCAGATGCAGATGCTTTTTTTCTGCACTAAAAATGCATGCACAGTGTTTTCCATGTATTCCAATGGCTCTAGTTCACACCAATGGAGTTCCAGTCACTTTCTCGTCAGTTTCCGGTGCAGAAACTGACTGCATGGTGTGAACTAGAGCCATTGGAATACATGGAAAACACTGTGCATGCATTTTTAGGGCCAGTTCACACCACAAAAATGCACTCATACGTTCCAGATCCGTTTTTGCTTACAGTTCACACCACACGCAGTTCCAGTGCAGTTCCAGTGTGTTTTTGATACAATTGGCTAGGTTCCAGTACAGTTCTGTGCAAAAAAATGCAGCACGCTCTACTTTTTTTTCTGCACTGGAAACTGACTGCATTGGTGTGAACTAAAGTGATTGGAGAACATTAAAAACACTGCATGCATTTTTAGTGCAGAAAAAAAGCGCACGGAAATGCATCTGGTGTGAACTAGCACTAAGATCCAGCTCACACCATAGAGATGCAGGTGCTTTTCTGCATGTGCGTTTTTGGCACGTTTTTGATGCGTTCCAGTGAGTTTTTGGCACTTTTTGTGCGTTTTTGGTGCAGTCCAGTGCTTTTTTTTATCCTCTTTTTTTCTTAACCTTAAAAAAGGACATCTGTGTTCCAGTGCGTTTTTTATGCGTTTTTGGTGCATTTAGGTGAGTTCCGGTGCATTTTTGATAAGTTTTACAGCGCTTCAATACAGTCCAGTGCAGAAAAAATGCAGCACGTTCTACTTTTTTTTCTGGAACTGGAACACACTGAAACTGCAAGCACTGGTTTGAACTATGCCATTGAAAACCATATAACCTACCTTCTATGCGCTTTTGATGCAGAAAAAACGCACTGGACTGCATGTGGTGTAAGGCTTTTATTAGGGCGGGTTTCCTGATGATGACAATAGTGAACTATGCCTGTGCAATGCATGTCAGTGTGGCTGCTTGTAGACTCTATTAAGACTAAATGTGACCAGGTGACAACAAAGGAGAGCAAATGTGAGAAAGGGACAGAGCATTGTCGACTCAAAAGTTGCCCGCCAGGGGCATTTTATGAAAGCAGTGGGCCTGTGTGTAAGACTATATATAAGACCCCCTTGGGCAGTGAATGATAAAATGTGGCAGGTGCAAAATAAGGCATATTTCTAATTGTGTTGAATACTGGGCTTTGCTTAAGGAGATGTGGTTAAACAGAGTCGAAGTTGACTTATGTAGTAGAAAATGAGACAATGTTCAACAGGGAATGTACAGAATAATATCTGTGGAATAACATTGGAAGAGCCAGGGCCCAACATTACAGTGGGGATCGAAAGTTTGGGCACCCCAGGTAAAAATGTGTATTAATGTGCATAACAAAGCCAAGGAAAGATGGAAAAATCCCCAAATGGCATCAAATTACAGATTAGACATTCTTATAATATGTCAAAGAAAATTAGATTTTATTTCCATCATTTACACTTTCAAAATTACAGAAAACAAAAAAATGGCGTCTTCAAAAGTTTGGGCACCCTGCAGAGTTAATATCTTGTACTGTCCCCTTTGGCAAGTATCACAGCTTGTAAACGCTTTTTGTAGCCAGCCAAGAGTCTTTCAATTCTTGTTTGAGGTATCTTTGCCCATTCTTCCTTACAAAAGTCTTCCAGTTCTTTGAGATCTCTGGGCTGTCTGTCACGCACTGCTCTTTTAAGGTCTATGCATAGGTTTTCAATAATGTTGAGGTCAGGAGATTGTGAAGGCCATGGCAAAACCTTCAGTTTACGCCTCTTGATGTAATCCCCCGTGGATTTGAGGTGTGTTTAGGATCATTATCCATTTGTAGAAGCCATCCTCTCTTTAACTTTAGCTTTTTCACAGATGGCATCAAGTTACCATCCAAAATTTGCTGAAATTTTATTGAATCCATTTTTCCTTCTACTCGTGAAATGTTCCCTGTGCCACTGGCTGCAATACAACCCCAAAGCATGATTGATCCACCCCCATGCTTAACAGTTGGACAGAGGTTCTTTTTATAAAATTCTGTGCCCTTTCTTCTCCAAACGTACCTTTGCTCATTCCGGCCAAAAAGTTATATTTTAACCTCATCGGTCCACAGAACTTGTTTCCAAAATGCCTCAGGCTTGTCTATATGTTCATTTGCAAAGTTCAAACGCTGATTTTTGTGGTGAGGACGTAGAAGAGGTTTTCTTCTGATGACTCTTCCATGAAGACCATATTTGTACAAGTATCTCTTTATAGTGGAATAGTGTACCACAACTCCAGTGTCTGCCAGATCTTTCTGGAGGGATCGTGCAGTCAAACGTGGGTTTTGAATTGCTTTTCTCACAACCCTGCGAGCTGTTCTGTATGATATTTTTCTTGGTCTTCCAGATCTTGCTTTAACTTCCACTGTTCCTGATGACTGCCATTTCTTAATTACATTCCGAAAAGAGGATATTGACATCTGAAAACGCTTTGCTATCTTCTTATAGCCTTCTCCAGCTTTGTGAGCGTCAACTATTTTCAGTTTCAGTTTTCTAGACAACTGCTTAGAAGAACCCATGGTGCTGATTGTTGGGGCAAGGTCAGATGAGTCTGGCCATTTAAAACCGTTGAGATTGACATCACCTTGTCTTCCCAGATGATGATTGAGAACAATCCATGACACTGGCAGGTCTCAGCTTTGCAAAGGGGGCAGTGCATGCTATAAATTCTGCAGGGTGCCCAAACTTTTGCAGACACCATTTTATTGTTTTCTATAATTTTGAAAGTGTAAATGATGAAAATAAAATCTAACTTTTTTTGACATATTATAAGAATGTCTAATCTGTAATTTGATGCCATTTGGAGATTTTTCCATCTTTCCTTGGCTTCGTTATGCACATTAATACACATTTTTACCTGGGGTGCCCAAACTTTCGATCCCCACTGTAGATGTTGGGGCACTTGTTCAGGGGTTAGTAGTAGGTGACTTACTTACTACTGACCTCTAAACTCTGTCATTTACTACTGATTCCTGAACTCTGTGTCACTAACTACTGACCCCTGAATTCTGCGTCACTAACTATTGACCTCTGAGTCATTTACTACTGCCCCCTGAACTCTGAGTCATTTACTACTGCCCCCTAAACTCTGAGTCATTTACTACTGCCCCCTGAACTCTTATGCCCTGTACACACGATCGGTTTTACCGATGAAAACAGTCCGATGGACTTTTTTCATCGGACAAACCGATCGTGTATGGGCCCCATCTGTCTTTTTTCCATCGGTGAGAAAAAATAGAACATGTTTTAAATTTATCCGATGGAAAAAAAAACGATAGCAAATTCCGATCGTCTGTGTGGAACTCCATCGGAGAAAAAACCCACGCATGCTCAGAATCAAGTCGACGCATGCTCAAAAGCATTGAACTTAATTTTTCTCGGCTCGTCGGAGTGTTTTACGTCACGGCGTTTGGGACGATCGGATTTTTGACTGATGGTGTTTAGGCAAGACTGATGGAAGTCAGCTTCATCAGAATTCCATAGGAAATCCGATCGTGTGTACAGGGCTTGAGTCAATAACTACAGCCCCCTGATCTCTGTGTCACTTACTGCTGACTTCTGTGTCACTGACTGCTGATCCCTGAACTCTGTGTCACTTACTACTGACCTCTGAGTCATTTATTACTGGACCCTAAACTCTGAGTCACTTACTGTTGACTTCTGTGTCACTGACTGCTGACCCCTGAACTTTGCATCACTTGCTACTGGCCTCTGAGTCACTTACTGTTGACTCCTGAACTGTGTCAATTATTTCTGACCTCTAAACTTTGCATCACATACACCTGAACTCTGCATCACATACTCCTGACCCCTGAACTTTACATCACATACTCCTGACCCCTGAACTCTGCATCACATACTCCTGACCCTTAACCCTGCATCACATACTCCTGACCCCTAAACTCTGCATTACTTACAACTTACCTTAATGTCACATATTACTGTCAGGAACCATGAATCAGACTGAAACAGAAAATACAGTAAAAATCACACCTTTAATGTAATAGTAAAAATAGTACAGATCAAGAACATAGTCAAAACATAAGCCAGGGTTTGGAAGCCAAAACAGGTAATCAATCAAGCCGGTAATCAGGAGGCCAGGAATCAGAATAGTCAGAAGTAGGGATGAGCCGAACACCCCCTGGTTCGGTTCGCACCAGAACCTGCGAACGGACCAAAAGTTTGCACAAACTATCGAACCCCGTTATAGGCTATGGGAGTCGAACGTTCGGAATCAAAAGTGCTAATTTTAAAGGCTAATATATGCAAGTTTTTGTCCTAAAAAGAGTTTGGGGACCCGGGTCCTGCCCCAGGGGACATGTATCAATGCAAAAAGAAGTTTTAAAAACGGCCAGTTTTTCGGGAGCAGTGATTTTAATGATGCATAAAGTGAAAAAAAAAAAGTGAAATATTCCTTTAAATATCGTACCTGGGGGGTGTCTATAGCAGTGGTCATCAACCCTGTCCTCAGGGCCCACTAACAGGCCAGGTTTGCAAGATAACAGAAATACATCACAGGTGATATAATTTGCTGCTCCGTGATTGCAGTATTCTAGACTGCATCTCCCCAAGGTAATACATAAAACCTGGCCTGTTAGTGAGAACTGTCCCTGCACAAAATTACATTTCTAAAGGAAAAAAAGTCATTTAAAACTGCTTGCGGCTTTAATGTAATGTCTGTTCCCGGCAATATGGATGAAAATCATTGAGAAAAATGGCATGGGTACCCCCCCAGCCCATTACCAGCCCCTTTGGGTCTTGTATGGATATTAATGGGAATCCCGCACCCAAATTAAAAAAAGGAAAGGCGTGGGGACCCCAGGCCCTATATACTCTGAACAGCAGTATACAAGACAGGGACTGTAGGTTTGTTGTTACGTACAATCTGTTTGTAATTTTGAACTGGTACATTTTTAAAGTGTAGCTCCAGGCAAATTTTTTTTAAGCTTTTTGGAAAACATAGGGAAGGGTTATCACCCCTGTAACATTTGTTTTGCTGTCTGTGCACCTGTTCAGAACATTTCACCTCACTTTTCGTCCCAATGACAAATGTTTTTTTTTTTTTTTTTTATTGAAACAAGGATTAGTGATAAAGCATCAGTGGAGAGGAGGCACCTTTTTCCCAAATTACCTCTTACAGGAGAGAATTCCCCTTCCTAGGGGTAGATTTCCTCTCACTTCCTGTTGTCTCCTTCCGTTTGCAAGTAGGAGTCGTTTGTAAGTTGTAAGAATATACTCTGCAGAAATTTGGCCCTTAGGTGTTGATGTTGCCACAACACTAGCCCTCACAGTTACTCTTGGTGGGCGCTGGAATGCCCTGCTCCGAACTATTATATCAAGAATTATAATTACATTCCATTGTTAAAGAGTGGTAGGAAAAATTGGGCCTTTGGTGGTGGTGGTGGTGCTGGTGCCACAACACTGTAAGTCCTCACAGTTACTCTTGGTGGGCGCAGGAATGGGCCCGGCTGTGAAATATTAGATCAAGAATTGTAATTACATGCCCCTGTTGAACAGGGGCAGAAAAATTGGGCCTTTGGTGGTGGTGGTGGTGGTGGTGTTGCCACAACACTGTAAGCCCTCACAGTTACTCTTGGTGGGCGCAGGAATGGGACCTGCTGTGAAATATTAGATCAAGAATTGTAATTACATGCCCCTGTTGAACAGGGGCATAAAAATTGGGCCTTAGGCACTGGTGCCACAACACTGCAACCCCTCACAGATACTCTAGTTGGAGCGCAGGAATGAGCCCTGTTGCAAAGTATTGCATCAAAAATTGTAATTACACGCCCCTGTTAAACAGGGGCTGAAAAATTGGCCTTAGCCACTGGTGGCGGTGCCCAGAACCAAAAATGTTCTTACAAGCTATCAGCATGATCATTGAGGAGGAAGAGGATAGTCACTCAGCATAACAGGATAGTCACTCAGGAAAGGTGTCCAAGTCTGATCTTGCCCCTAGGTATTCCTGCACCATGTAAACTAGACGCTGGCGATGGTTACTGGCACCGATCATACCTTGGGGCTGCGGACTAAAAAATTGTCTGAATGCATCAGTCATTTGTAACCTCCCAGTCTCTGGGAACACGTTGCACAGACCTTTCTGCAAGGCCTCCCGAAGATGTTTCATCCTCTGCTCCCTCTGTGACAGCAAGATAAGGTCCGCAACCTTACCCTTTTAACGTGGATCAAGGAGGGTTGCCAGCCAGTAATGATCCGTCTCCTTGATAGCACGAATACAAGGATCCTTCCGCAGGCTTTGCAGAATCAGGGAGGCCATGCAGCGTAGGTTTGCTGAGGCATTCGGTCCAAAGTCCTCTGGGTCACTCAGGACAACATGATCCGCAGCCACCTCCTCCCAGCCACGTACAAGTCCATGGGTGTCTTGGGACTGTAATTGATCCCTTGAAGACTGCTGCTGATGTTGAGTGCTAGGCTCCACCTCCATGCTGACACAATCCTCCTCCTCGTCCTCTTCCTGCGTGATAGGTGGGCCAGCAGGAACACTGTCTGGATAAAGGGAGCCTTGAGAGGTAAGGAAGTCCTCCTCTTCCTCCCTCTGTTCTGCCTCAAGTGCCCTGTCCATTATTCCACGCAGCATGTGCTCCAACAGGTGGACAAGAGGGACAGTGTCTCTGATGCATGCACTGTCACTGCTCACCATCCTCGTGGCCTCCTCAAATGGTGACAGGACAGTGCATGCATCCCTGATCATGACCCACTGGCGTGGCAAAAAAAAAACAAGCTCCCCTGACCCTGTCCTGGTGCCATATTGGCACAGATACTCATTGATGGCCCTCTGCTGCGTTTGCAGCCACTGCAGCATTGCCAACGTTGAGTTCCACCTGGTGGGCATGTCACAGATTAGGCGGTTCTTGGGCAGGTTAAATTCCTTTTGCAGGTCAGCCAGCCGAGCACTGGCATTATATGACCGGCGGAAATGCATACAGACTTTCCTGGCCTGCCTCAGGACATCCTGTAAGCCCGGGTACCTCCCCAAGAACCACTGCACCACCAAGTTTAGGAGGTGAGCCAAACAGGGCACATGGGTCAGGTGTCTCTGTCGGAGGGCGGAGAGGAGGTTGGTGCCATTGTTGGAAACCACCATTCCTGGCTTAAGCTGGCGTGGCGTCAACCACCTCTGAGCCTGCCCCTGCAGAGCTGACAGAATCTCTGCCCCAGTGTGGCTCCTGTCCCCCAAGCACACCAGCTCAAGCACCGCATGGCATCTCTTTGCCTGCGTACTTGCAGAGCCCCTTGAACGCCTACGGAGCACCGCTGGTTCCAAGGACAAAGCACAGGAAGAGGCCATGGAGGAAGAAGAAGAGGAGGGGGTGGAGGAGAGAGGTGTGTCAGAATCACCAGTAGTACCATTTTGGAGGCATGGTGGTGGAACAACCTCCACCACTACTGCACCTTGTCCTGCATCCTTCCCAGCTGCCAGCAGAGTCACCCAATGCGCCGTGAAAGATAGGTAATGTCCCTGTCCATGCCTGCTGGACCATGAGTCAGCGGTAATATGCACCTTACCGCTGACCGCCCTGTCCAGCGAGGCCAAGACATTGCCTTCCACATACCGGTAGAGAGCCGGAATCGCCTTCCGTGAGAAAAAGTGGCGTTTGGGAACCTGCCACTGAAGAACCGCACATTCCAGAAACAAGGAAGGGGGCAGAGTCTACCAACTGAAAAGGCAGCAGTTGAAGTGCTAGCAATTTAGCCAAGCTAGCATTCAACCGCTGGGCATGTGGATGGCTGGGAGCGAACTTCTTTCGGCGGTGCAGCAGCTGGGGCAGGGAAATTTGCCTGGTACAATCTGACATTGGTGTACTGATAGCAGATTGCCCGCAAGTACTTGGCTGTGACACACCTAATTCTACACCTTCATTCCTCTCAGTGCAGGTTTCAGAGAGGACTGAAGGTATAGTGGGGTTGGAGATCCCAGCTGATGAGGAGCAAGGAGAGGTCCGCTTTGTTCTTTGGTGTGGGTCTTTTAGGTGTGCTTGCCAACAAACTGCATGGCAGGTCGACATATGTCTGATCAAGCATGTGGTGCCCAAGCGGGTGATGTTTTGGCCATGTGAGATACACCTGAGACATATGTTGCAAATAGCAGTGCTGCGATCTGATGCACTCGTCTCAAAAAAGGCCCACACCAAAGAACTTTTGGAATAACGCGCAGAGACAGCAGCGGCCTGCACATGCGGAGCTCTGCAGTGTGATGCTGTCGGTGTGCTGCCCTTAAGCTGGTCCCTGGAGGGCATCCTGCCTCGTTGGAGATGTGCCTCCTCCTACTCCTCCTCTCTCCTATCAGGCACCCACGTAGAGTCCGTGACCTCATCATTCCCTCCCTCCTCATCACTGTAGCAAACCTGGCAGTATGCTCCAGCTGGGGGAACATGACTGCCGGATTGCTGTCCTTTTTGGGCACCCCCTCTCTCTGGGCTCACGGTACTGCCTTCCTCTAGCTGGGTACCATCATCGGAGCCTTCGAAATGCTGGGCATCCTCCTGGAGCATGTACCCAACACTGTGGTCAAACAGTTCGGGGGACTCCTCAGGAGGACATGGTGGAGCTAGGGAAGGAGTGACTGATGCCATTGAGCCGAGGGAAGAGGCCGCTTTGGCAGCTGCTTTGCCAGACAAAGTACTCTGAGCCTGGGTGAGAAAGGATGAGGAGGATGAGGACGGCTTGGTCATCCACTCTACCAAGTCTTCGGCATGTTGCGGCACAACGCAGCCTGCTGCTGAAAAAAAGGACAAGCGTGTCCCGCGGCCACGTGCTGATGAGGATGCACCGTGTCCACGGCCAGCACTGTTGCCTCTAGACACAGAATCTGCTTGCCCTCTTTTATTGGCTCGTGACTGTCTGCCTCTCCTTGTTGTCCTTCCAGACATACTAATGGCCTGCAGGGAGATGTAGCTGCACAAAGCTGGGATGTATATATATACTGATTATACTGTAGCTAGCAGAATCAACTGCCTGCCTGTAGTATTATTAGTATGAGAACACCAGCAATTGTCTTCAGTTAGCTTTAGTTGCACACTGTGCAGAGGACACAGTACACTAACTGAAAATACTGCAGCTCCCTGCCTGTGGTATTAGTATGAGAACACCAGCAATTGTATTCAGGTAAGCTTTAGGTGCACACTGTATAAAGGACACTAAATCAAAATACTGCAGCTCCCTGCCTGTATTTGTATGAGAACACCAGCAATTGTATTCAGGTAAGCTTTAGGTGCACACTGTGCAAAGGACACTAGAACAAAATACTGCAGCTCCCTGCCTGTATTTGTATGAGAACACCAGCAATTGTATTCAGGTATGCTTTAGGTGCACACTGTGCAAAGGACACTATAACAAAATACTGCAACTCCCTGCCTGTATTTGTATGAGAACACTAGCAATTGTATTCAGGTAAGCTTTAGGTGCACACTGTGCAAAGGACACTAAATCAAAATACTGCAGCTCCCTGCCTGTATTTGTATGAGAACACCATGTGTTAAATGTGTTCCCTAGGTGTGTTCTAACTGTGGGGGGAATGTGGCTGACTAGAGGAGGAGAGAAGTTACTTGGTAGGAACACATGATCTGTCTCCTCTCCCCTGACAGAACCAGGATTTGTGTGTTTACACACATAGACCCCAGTTCTCGCTCTGTCACGAGTGATTGCAGGTGCCCGGCGGTCATCGCGCCCGCCTGGCATGCGCAATGGCTCCGGGGACACACTGCGGGCGCGCGCGCCTGTTACAGCATCTTAAAGAGCTGACTTACAGCTACGACGGCTCACGCATCAGTGCCAACCTGCCGCAGTATAACTCCGGCGGCTGTTTGGGAATGGGTTAAGGTCATGTGCACGTCTTCACTCTCCTCATTGCCAGAGGAATACTCTGAATTTAGTAATGTCTTTGACAAAGGTCAGGCCGGTATTTTGTCTCCAGCCCTCCACACCTGTCTTCTTTGGATACATATTAGAAAGAAGGGAACCAGGATCATCAACCAGCAACAAAACATTTAAAGTGGTTCTAAAGGCAGATGTTTTTTTTTTTTTTTACCTTAATGCATTCTGTGGGCAGCAGCCCCCTCCAGCCCCCCTAATACTTTCTTGAGCCCCATTATTATGATCCAGCGATGTGCACAAGAGACTCAGCTCTCCGTGGGACTCTCCATCCCGCCATTGGCTCCCACTTCTGTCACTCACAGCCAGTGAGCCAATGAGGAGAGAGAGGGGGCTCTGTGTGTGTGAATGGTTAGGCAGAGCAGCAGCTTGGGAGTCCCCATCGCAAGCCGCTTGCTCTGGGGGCAAGAGGGAGGGGCCAGGAGCACTGGCGGGGAACCTGAGAAGAGGAGGTTCGGGGCTCCTCTGTGCAAAACCATTGCACAGAGCAGGTAAGTATAACATGTTTGTTATTTAAAAAAAAAAAAAAAAAAAAAAACATTGCCTTTAATATCATTTCAAAATGTGTAATAATATTTCCTCTTTCATTCATTGCAGGACATACAGTAGCTCTACTTTAAATCATTACCACTGGGTATAATGCCACCTGCAGAAGCAGGTCACTAGTTACAACTATAAAACAGACAATTCATAGGTGGCCTAACCCCCCACACTGTGAAACAAACTTGGTTATTAGCATAGTGCTGAGGTCTGGAAAACTTCAAAGTACAAATGCCACATCAGTTTTAAAAATGAATGAATACAAAACAAAATAATGAATAAGTACATTCAGGAGTGCCCATCATCAATGTGTGCTCAGCAGAGTTTACACTTACATCCAGGATGCCCATTAAAGTCCCCCCTTTTTACACAATAAATAAGTACATCCTGGAGTGCCCATCAGAGTCCCCCCTTACATCAATCTGTGCCTAGCAGAATCCCCCCGCTTATATTTCAGGTTGCAGATAAGCATGGTTGAAGCAAGGAGGTGAAGCAGGATGGAAGAAGTTTGGTCCTCCTGTAAATGATGGGGCAGGGCCATCACATCATTGGTTGTGTGACAGCAGGAAGGTAAAGTCACCTGGTTGCATCCAGGGGGGTAGATATATTTCTCCCAGATTCAGGCTTTATGCCGACTTATACAACTAGGGAGAGAGTTGATGAAGCCCAGCTGAGGCTAGTGGGCTCATGGATGATTCATACCTCTAGGGAGAGGGCTGGGCGTCGTGCAGGCAGGGAATTGATGAGACCAGCTGAAGCTTGTCAGCTCGTTTAAGGCCTCTATAAAAACTCCCAGGTTCATTAGGTGTTTGCTCATGCCTGGACCCAGACCTGTGTGGACTGTCTAGGGAGAGTGAACCCCTGTGCGGTGAGACAAAGCCTGTGTGGCTATTTGTTTGGACATTTACTAAACCAGGGACTTAGGGACTAGGACAGCACCAGGCTGATCCCAGTTGTTAGTTAGGAAACCTGCATGTTGAGTCAGAGGTCAAGCTGACCAGGGTTTATTTTGTTTATGTTTCTTTTTGCTTTGCTGTGTTTTTTGTCACTGTAAATAGAGAAATAAACCGCACCTTTTTGATCTTGAAAACCACAACCTCCGTCTGCTGGGCCTGTTTTTGTGTGGGGAGCCCATCCAGGGGATCACACACACCCGCTGCCGAGCTAACCCCCCCACAGTTGGTGGAGAATGCAGGCAGTTTTTTTTTAAGTCAGCATGGAGGAGATACTGAAACAGCTGGCTCTAGCAAATGCCAATCAACAGCAGACAAATGCAGGTTTGCAAAAGAGCCTTGCAGCTCAACAACAGAGCTTCGCAGCCCAGCAGCAAGCTCATCAACAGAGCCTTGCAGCCCAGCAGCAATCTGAGGCCCGCTTCATAGACCTGTTACAGAAGCAAGAGCAGAGACTACAACAAATGGAAGCAGTAATGCAGCAACGTCCGCAGACCAGTGAGGAAAGCCGTCCCACTAATACCGCGTCCTTTGGGGTGAGTCGTTTATTGACAAAAATGACTGGAGAGGATGATCCAGAGGTATTTTTGACCACATTTGAAAGGACTGCTGAAAGAGAAAAGTGGCCTGAGGAGCAGTGGGCTGGACTGGTGGCTCCTCTGTTAACTGGTGAATCGCAGAAGGCTTACTATGTCCTAGAGCCTGACCAAGCAAAAGACTATGTGATGCTAAAAGCTGAAATATTGGCAAGGCTGGGTGTCACCCTGGCTGTCCGGGCTCAGCGTGTGCATAACTGGACTTTCCAGCTTGGAAAACCCCCCAGGTCTCAAATGTATGATCTCATTCACCCGAGAGTATCCAGTGACTACAGTGTGTTTCGAGACCCCCAAAGGTACCCTCTCTCATCCAGTGGGGTTAGTATCTCAATTACCGCATGATGCCATTGTGGGAAGGGATTTTCCGAAGTTCTGGGAACTGTGGGATGATCCTGAGCCCCCCACTGGTGCCCCTATGTACCAGGAATGTGATAGCCAGAACTCCTCTGAGAGTGGTGAGGACTCTCCAGAATTTCCCTTGTCAGTATTGGCAGGGGAGACTCAAGAAACTGGAGAGGAGCCCACCTCCTCAGACGAAAACCTACCGTCTGTGGAGTTTTCTGTTCTTGAGGTTCACAGGGAAAATTTTGCCACAGAACAGTTAAAAGACCCCGCCCTAATAAAGGCACGGGAAAACGTAGTGGAAATAGATGGCGAGTTAGTGAACCCAGATAATACCTGCACTTACCCATATTTCAGCGTAGAGAAGGACCTACTGTATCGGGTGGCAAAAAGGACAGAGAAAACCCGAGAGAGGGTATTACAGAGATTCTATTGGCCTGGGGTGATGAAGGACATAGAAAATTATTGTTCCTCCTGCCCTGTGTGTCAGAGGTCGGCCCCGATGCCACATTTCCGTAGCCCGCTGGTCCCTCTACCCATCATTGAGGTCCCGTTTGAGAGAATCGCAATGGATTTGGTAGGTCCTATAATCAAGTCCGCTAGGGGGCACCAGTACATATTGGTTATAATGGACTATGCCACCCGTTATCCAGAAGCGATCCCTCTCAGAAATACCTCGGCCAAAACCATAGCCAAAGAGCTATCTCTTGTTTTTAGCCGGGTGGGTATTTGTAAAGAACTGCTTACGGACCAAGGTACACCCTTTATGTCCCGGGTTATGAAAGAGCTGTGTAAATTGTTCAAAGTGACGCAATTGCGTACATCTGTGTATCACCCCCAAACCGATGGGCTGGTTGAAAGATTCAACAAAACCCTAAAACAAATGTTGAAGAAAGTGGTGGATAGAGATGGAAAGGATTGGGACTGTCTACTTCCTTATTTGATGTTTGCTATTAGGGAGGTGCCCCAATCCTCTACGGGATTCTCCCCCTTTGAGTTACTGTATGGGAGACACCCAAGAGGACTGTTGGATATTGCCAAGGAAACTTGGGAAAGTGAGAGTTCTCCCCACAGGAGTGTGATTGAGCATGTCGCCCTGATGCAAGATCGAATTGCACAGGTAATGCCCATCGTGAAGGAACATTTGGCCCAAGCGCAGTTGGCACAGCAGAGAGTGTACAACCGTGGAGCCAAGACCCGTACCTTTTCCCCGGGGGATAGGATATTGGTACTTGTCCCTACGGTTGAAAGTAAATTCCTTGCCAAATGGCAAGGCCCCTACGAGATAATGGAAAAAGTGAGCGAAGTGAATTACAAGGTCAGACAACCAGGAAGGCGAAAGCCCGAACAGATCTATCACGTTAATCTGTTGAAAGCCTGGAGGGATAGAGAGTCCCTAGTCGCAGAAACTTGGTCACCAGCTCAAACTGGTTGCGTGATTCCGGAGGTTGGAATAGCAGCCACCTTGTCACAACCCCAACAACAGGAGGTTAAGGAGTTTGTGCTTCGCAACAAGGAGGTGTTCTCTGAGCTGCCGGGACAAACATCTGGGGTAGAGCATGATATTATTACCCCGCCCGGTGAAAGGGTGAAGTTAAAACCCTATCGGATCCCAGAGGCCCGACGGGAGGCAATACGGGAGGAAGTACAGAAAATGCTGAACTTAGGGGTGATAGAGGAGTCCCAAAGTGATTGGTCTAGTCCCATTGTGCTGGTGCCTAAACCGGATGGGAGCTGGCGATTTTGTAACGATTTTCATCAGTTGAACAAAGTTACAAAATTTGACACCTACCCCATGCCACGTATAGATGAGTTGATCGACCGGCTGGGAACAGCCCGATACATGACGACTCTTGACCTCACAAAAGGGTATTGGCAAATTCCCCTGGCCAAGTCGGCCAAAGAGAAAACCGCATTTGTAACCCCAGACGGGGCGTTCCAATATAAGAGAATGCCGTTCGGGTTACAGAATGCGCCGGCCACATTCCAGCGGAAAATGGACCAGATACTGAGGCCCCATCGGAAGTATGCTGCGGCTTACCTGGATGACGTAATTGTCCATAGCACAGATTGGGCCTCACATCTGCCAAAAGTGCAAGCAGTCCTAGACTCTATCCGGGAAGCGGGGTTTACGGCTAACCCCAAGAAGTGTACCATTGGGCAGGAGGAGGCCAAATATCTTGGGTACACCATTGGCAGGGGAGTAATAAAACCCCAACTCAACAAAGTCGAGGCCATCCAGAGTTGGCCACGTCCCAACAGCAAGAAGCAGGTACGAGCCTTTCTGGGAATCGCGGGTTATTATCGGCGCTTCATTCCCCACTTTGCTTCTAAGGCTGTGCCCCTAACCAACCTGACGAAAGGGAAAGGGTCGGTCATGATTAAATGGACCCCCGAGGCTGAGGCAGCATTCCAATTCTTGAAACAAGCCTTATGTAGCCAGCCAGTGTTGTACTCACCCGACTTCTCTAAAGACTTTGTCGTACAAAGTGATGCGTCAGATGTGGGGTTAGGAGCAGTATTGTCCCAGGTCTGGAACGGGGAAGAGCACCCAGTCATTTACCTCAGCAGGAAGTTGAAGTCCCATGAGGTAAATTACGCCACGGTTGAAAAGGAGTGTTTAGCGGTGAAGTGGGCTCTAGATTCCCTTCGGTACTATCTGCTAGGTAGGCACTTTGACATGGTTACGGATCACGCTCCGTTAAAGTGGATGGCTCAAAACAAGGAGACAAATAGAAGAGTGAATAGGTGGTTCCTGGCCCTACAGGAATTCAACTTCACAGTAAAGCATCGCCCTGGCGTTCAAATGGGGAATGTGGATGCTTTGTCTCGAGTACATGAATGCCTGATTGCTGGTGTTCCAACCCCAAGGTTAAAACAAGAGGGGGGGGTATGTGACAGCAGGAAGGTAAAGTCACCTGGTTGCATCCAGGGGGGTAGATATATTTCTCCCAGATTCAGGCTTTATGCCGACTTATACAACTAGGGAGAGAGTTGATGAAGCCCAGCTGAGGCTAGTGGGCTCATGGATGATTCATACCTCTAGGGAGAGGGCTGGGCGTCGTGCAGGCAGGGAATTGATGAGACCAGCTGAAGCTTGTCAGCTCGTTTAAGGCCTCTATAAAAACTCCCAGGTTCATTAGGTGTTTGCTCATGCCTGGACCCAGACCTGTGTGGACTGTCTAGGGAGAGTGAACCCCTGTGCGGTGAGACAAAGCCTGTGTGGCTATTTGTTTGGACATTTACTAAACCAGGGACTTAGGGACTAGGACAGCACCAGGCTGATCCCAGTTGTTAGTTAGGAAACCTGCATGTTGAGTCAGAGGTCAAGCTGACCAGGGTTTATTTTGTTTATGTTTCTTTTTGCTTTGCTGTGTTTTTTGTCACTGTAAATAGAGAAATAAACCGCACCTTTTTGATCTTGAAAACCACAACCTCCGTCTGCTGGGCCTGTTTTTGTGTGGGGAGCCCATCCAGGGGATCACACACACCCGCTGCCGAGCTAACCCCCCCACAGTTGCTAGGGTGCTGGTTGTCCCAGCAACCAACCACAGTGGAGGGATGAGGGTTTGCAGCGGATGCGCTGGTTTCCGTATTATGATACTCAGACTGTTGTGTTCACTGCCAGCCAGCCAAGTTTGCAAAATTTTGTATCGGGCTGGATGTGGGCCATAGTTTGGAGACCCCCTGGCCTAGTGTCTAGAAGTTAGGACAATCCTATTTTTTACTTTAAGCAAGTTGATGGCTGGGTGACAGGTAGAACAATATAGATCCTGGTAGACTCACAAGTTTCAGCTATTGGGCACATGCAGGTTTGCCTGCAACAGTCCTATATTTGTAAATAGTACAGCCTGTCATTGTTTTACCCTTTGACACAGTTATGACCAGTCAGCTCCAAACTAGTGTAGCACACGGACCTTTTTCCTGCCTCTGGCTCACTTGCAGGTCAAGGCACACCGCGCTATATGCCCGTACCTTCCTGTTTTAAGAGGTTGAGCGGTGTTAACAATTTTGGTTCCTGCAGCAAGTTATCCCCTTCAACTGGTTCTTGTCTCCTAGAGTGTAGGGACAAGTCTCTATTTCTCCCCAGGAAGGCCAATGTCCACACCACTTTAACTCCAACGCTGAGTTTATTTTATAAGCAAAGTTCAAGTTCAGCAGACAGGAAACGTGGATGAGAGAAAGGACATTAAGGTTTGGAGGATAGGTCCAGGCACAAACTGGTACAATAGTCACCACCTGATCCCAAGTAGGTTTAGCTCACCCGGATAGTCCCCTGTAAGAGCGGATCCTAGCAGCCATTCACTTTAGGTTTTCTAGAGATACGATCGGGAGATCCTCTGCCACAGAATCTTTCAGTCCCAAACTTCTCAGCATTTGCAACACAAGGACAGGTGCCAGCGATAGCACGTTGCAAGGCCTGTGACGGATCTTTGAATCCCTCCAGAAGGTAATGTCATGTACCTGGGTGTATTTGAACCGGGATCTTCCTGGTCCCACAGCTGCAGCCTTACCTGTTGTGCTACAGAGCAGATCTATACTTTTGGAAATGTCCTCTCAGTATTAAGCATTGCCTTGGACTCACTAGCCCCACCTGCTGCCAGCTGTGGACAATTTTCTATCAAAGCAGCCCATAAAAAGGAAGTGATGCTATCGCTCAGCGCCTGTTTGTGTGGAATAGCTCCCTGGGTGTTGTGACTGCTTTTGATCTTGATCTTCGTGTTGAACTTCTGCCTGAATTCCTGACTACTCTCAAGCCTGCTGATTTTGTACTTCACTGCCAGCTTGTGTATGACCTTTGCCTGCCTGACCACTCTCTGGATTTCGATTGTGTACCATTTTGCCTGATCTGTTGCCAACCTAATCTGCCTGACTACGTTTTCGCCTGAATCCTCAGCACACAAGTTCCACTTCGGACACTACCTATCACAGGTACCTTACAGGTAACCAGGCCTCTCTTTCACCGGTCCATCAGAAAGTTCCTCCCCCGGTCTCCTCTTCTTAGAGCGTGTCCACCCTCTCCCGGGCACCCTGGGATTCCTATTTTGGAGGTAAGCCTCAGCTAAAGGTGCTGGGCCTACTAGTGAAGTTGCAGCCCCAGGCTAAAGGTGCCTGAGACTGATACCCGCGCGCACCCCTGGCCTGGAGGGCCAGGTGGCGCGAAACCGCTCACTCTCCAGTGCTCCACTCCCCCTAGAAGATGGTGTCTGCCCCTTATGTATCCTCTTCCAGCATGCACAGCCAGCCAACCACGCCCACCGCACCACTGCCGAGAGAGGACACCCTAAGGCATAGCAATGTCACCCTGGTTCAACCCTAACCTGATAGGGCAGTGCCACCTATAGGCCACAGGGAACTGTACATCAGGTTACATCACATAGGCAGAAGCGAATACTAACAATCAAAGTGGTCTGAGCCTGGCTACTAGCTCAGACCAACCCCTAAATTTAAGTACATAGCACCCCTGAAAGTAAAGGGGCGCTACACTAGCTTGTCACAGGGCACCCATTAGGTATGCAACACCTCAGCCTTGGCTGGAGGCTACCTGCTCCTCATCGTGCAGGACCACTTGTGGTCAATTGACATCTACTGTTCTCATGGAGTGGTATGTTAGGTGGGCCCCCTTTTCCTTTACGTACCTCAAGTTGGTTGTGCTGAGGTTTTCTTTTGTGGGGCAAGGGCAACGTTGGTAAGTAGGAGTTGGTGTGCTGTACCCCAGTTGGGGAATCCAGACCACAAGGGTATTCCATACTGTCGCAGGTTCAGGAAGTAGTGGTGTCGGGGGGTGGCAAGTCAGAGGGGCTTGGCTGGTCTGCAGGACAGTGATTTTTTTCCTTAGCTTCACTAACAGTGAGGAAGGAATCTCTTACGAAAATCTTTTAATATCTGCAAACTGTCACCAGTGGCATCCTTCCCATCTTCTGGTCCTCGACTTTCAGCCTTAGGTTTTCTAGGGCTATCCTCATTCCTAAACTCCTTGGCGTATGTTTTTGGGAGGTTATATGTCATGGGTAGAATGTGCTTTTTCCTATACTTTCAGCACGTATTGAGATATCGAATGCAGGGTTGACCTCCTGGGGGAACGAAAGCGAAGCCTCTACCTCAACTTTGTTCTGGTAAAAGGAGCTGGTGTATGTGCTGAATAAGTTGGCTAGGGATACACTTAAAACTGAGGATGTTTTTTCCGTACCACTCATTGTTCAACGATTATATAAGTATATAGGAGTGCAAGCAACCTACTCAACATTTTGTTTGTCACAGTGATTTTTAGTAAATGATCCCTTTGAGGAAGAATTTGCTTAAATTAGGAATACCTACGGTGGATCCCCCAGTTTCTCGATTAAACAAAGCTATGGTTACAGTATAAATAAAAACAAAGGTTGGGACTTTATATGAGAGTGCAAGACATATACAGCCAAATGCCTCCATCCCCGATACTTGAGCAAAAAGTAGGAAGGGTGGGACTTTATATGAGGCATGCATCCAAGGAGATAACACGGTATAAATGAAATATGGTAAGATACCTAATATAATGGAACTATGAGCATTACATGAAAGCATTGCATAACAAAAATTGTCAGTCAGTAATTTATTGGTATATAAAATATGACAATGATGATAACATGATAATATAATAGCATAATAAGTTCATACTGTAAACATTATAAAGGACCAAATTCATTAAAGCGTGTCTCCATAGTAAATAGCTGTATCCCTAGTTAATTGGTACAATCCAATTGGTATATGAGGTAGTTGATAGTAGTAATATAAAATATAAGTGAGGGGGCATCTATTGGCTCGACGAGTAGTGATGAGCCGAACACCCCCGGGTTCGGTTCGCACCAGAACCCGCGAACGGACCGAAAGTTCGCACGAACATTAGAACCCTATTAAATACAATGGATGCGAACGTTCGAATTCTAAAGTGCTAATTATAACGACTATTATGCATGTTATTGTCCTAAAAAGGGTTTGGGAACCCGGGTTCTGCACCAGGGGACATGTATCAATGCAAAAAGAAGTTTTAAAAACTGACGTTTTTCGGGAGCAGTCATTTTAACCACTTAAGCCCCGGACCATTTCGGGCCATTAGGACCAGGCCTGTTTTTGGGATTCGGCACTGCGCTGCTTTAACTGTAAATTGTGCGGACATACAATGTTGTACCCAAATGAAATTTGCGTCCTTTTCTTCCCACAAATAGAGCTTTCTTTTAATGGTATTTGATTGCCTCTGCGATTTTTATTTTTTGCGATATAAACAGAAAAAGACCGAAAATTTTGAAAAAAAATGATATTTTCTACTTTTTGTTATAAGAAAAATCGAATAAACTCAATTTTAGTCATACATTTAGGCCAAAATGTATTCAGCCACATGTCTTTAGTAAAAAAAATGTCAATAAGCGTATATTTATTGGTTTGCGCAAAAGTTATAGCGTTTACAAAAATTAGGGTACATTTTCTGAAATTTACACCGCTTTAAATTTATGACTGCCTATCTCATTTCTTGAGGTGCTAAAATGGCAGGGCAGTACAAAACCCCCCCAAATGACCCCATTTTGGAAAGTAGACACCCCAAGGAAATTGCTGAGAGGCATGTTGAGCCCATTGAATATTTGTTTTTTTGTCCCAAGTGATTGAATAATGACAAAAAAAAAAAAAAAATTACAAAAAGTTGTCACTAAATGATATATTGCTCACACATGCCATGGTTATATGTGGAATTGCACCCCAAAATACATTCTGCTGCTTCTCCTGAGTACGGGGATACCACATGTGTGGGACTTTTTAGGAGCCTAGCCACGTATGGGACCCCGGAAACCAAGCACCGCCTTCAGGATTTCTAAGGGCATAAATTTTTGATTTCACTCCTCACTACCTATCACAGTTTTGAAGGCCATAAAATGCCAAGATGGCACAAAACCCCCCCAAATGACCCCATTTTGGAAAGTAGACACCCCAAGCTATTTACTGAGAGGCATGTTCAGTCCATGGAATATTTTATATTTTGCCACAAGTTGCGGGAATATGACAAACTTTTTTTTTTTTGCACAAAGTTGTCACTAAATGATATATTGCTCACACATGCCATGGGCATATGTGAAATTACACCCCAAAATACATTCTGCTGCTTCTCCTGAGTACGGGGATACCACATGTGTGGGACTTTTTGGGAGCCTAGCCGCGTACGGGACCCCAAAAACCAAGCACCGCCTTCAAGGTTTCTAAGGGCATAAATTTTTGATTTCACTCCTCACTACCTATCACAGTTTTGAAGGCCATAAAATGCCAAGATGGCACAAAACCCCCCCAAATGACCCCATTTTGGAAAGTAGACACCCCAAGCTATTTGCTGAGAGGCATGTTGACCCCATTGAATATTTTTTTTTTTTTTTGTCCCAAATGATTGAATAATGACAAAAAGAAAAAAAAAATGTACAAAAAGTTGTCACTAAATGATATATTGCTCACACATGCCATGGTTATATGTGGAATTGCACCCCAAAATACATTCTGCTGCTTTTCCTGAGTACAGGGATACCACATGTGTGGGACTTTTTGGGAGCCTAGCCGCGTACAGGGCCCCAAAAACCAAGCACTGCGAACGCTGCAGTTATGTGTGTTGTGTTTGGTAAGTGACAGTGATCGATCGATACTGCACTTGGGTGGGCTGGGCTGGGCTGGGCTGGGCGGAGGGGCTAAACGCAGGCGCTAGCAGGTATCTGGGCTGATCCCGCTAACACTGCGTTTTTGGGAACCCTAAACCGCTGGGGATGCTAGTATAGATCTGATCAGATCTGATCAGATACTATACCACTAAGGGGGGTGTATGCTTTGCGCGTGGGTGTTAGCGTTACTGTCACTAACCTAACACTGCCTGGGGCGACGCAGACCCTCTCTGGCGCTAAAACCTAATTGATCTCACCCGCCGGGCGATCAGGGGGGTTAAACCTTTATTGGGTTATATACGGCGGGTGCCCTGATGCTATAAAAAGCAAACTAATCAACCAGCGTCACCCGTAACCTTTATATGGTGATCACTGGTGAAAGGGTTAACTAGGGGCAATCAGGGGGTTAAAACCTTTATTAGGTTAAATATGGGGGTACCTGACACTATATAAAAACCTGACGGGTAACCTAAATAACTAAATAACTTACTGGCTAACCAGTGACACCAGTGACGCTTATACGGCGATCACTGGTGAAAGGGTTAACTCTAGGGGCAATCACGGGGTTAAAATAATATATGGGGGTACCTGAAACTAATAAAAACCTGCGGCGAACCTAAAAAAAAATCTAAAACACCAGCGACACGAATACAGCGATCGGAAAAACAATCGCTTAGTGACGCTGAAGTTAGGGGGTGAAAGGGTTACCTGGGGGGTGATCAAGGGGTTAAACCTTTATTAGGGGGGGGTTAGGGGGCTACCCTGGACCTAAAGGGGCCTAATCCTAACTGCCCTGCAACTTTTTACAATCACAGATGACACTAAATGCAGTGATCAGTAAAATAAATGATCACTGCAATCAGTGACACTGTGATTGGGGGCTTTGGGGTGACCTGGGGGGTGATCTGGGGGTGACTGGGGGGTGATTTGTGTGCCTATGTGTACCTACGTGTCAGTGGACTGTTGGTGCACTAACCTGCTTCTTCTCTGCTCGGCGCCGGGAACGAAAAGACCGCGGCGAGGGAGATGACATCACTTCCTCCAGCCTTGTTTACATCACATGGCGGAGGAAGCATTTTCATTGGCCGGGAGCGATCGCGAGGGGGGGGCAGAATCGATGGACCCCCCAACTGCACAAAGGCGATCACGTAGATCTACGTGATTCTGCCTGTCCGTGCCATTCTGCCGACGTAAATCGGCGGTGGGCGGTCGTTAAGTGGTTAATGATGCATAAAGTGAAAAAAAAAAGTCAAATATTCCTTTAAATATCGTACCTGGGGGGTGTCTAAAGTATGCCTGCGAAGTGCCACGTGTTTCCCGTGTTTAGAACTGTCCCTACACAAAATGACATTTCTAAAGGAAAAAAAAGCCATTTAAAACTGCTTGCGGCTTTAATGTAATGTCTGGTCCCGGTAATATGGATGAAAATCTTTAAGAAAAATGGCATGGCTACCCCAGCCCATTACCAGCCCCTTTTGGGTCTTGTTTGGAACCCCGCACACAATAAAAAAGGCCCTATATACTCTAAACAGCAGTATACAGGCGGTGTAAACAAGACCAGTGTAAACAAGACATGGACTGTAGGTTTGTTCTTAAGTAGAATCTGTTTGTAATTTTGAACACGTACATTGTTTAAGTGTAGCTCCAGCCAAAAAATCTATTTTTAAGCTTTTTGGAAAACATAGGGAAGGGTTATCACCCCTGTAACATTTGTTTTGCTGTCTGTGCCCCTGTTCAGAACATTTCACCTCACTTTCCGTCCCAATGACAACTGTTTTTGAAATGTGGTGTTTTTATTGAAACAAGGATTGGTGATAAAGCAT
Organism: Rana muscosa; assembly: GCA_029206835.1. NCBI lineage: Eukaryota > Metazoa > Chordata > Amphibia > Anura > Ranidae > Rana > Rana muscosa. The sequence goes on from CM055120.1 coordinate 350,135,347, forward strand.
CAGTAGAGAGGAGACACCTTTCTCCCATATTAATTCTTACAGGAGAGAATTTTTCTTCCTAGGGGTAGATTTCCTCTCACTTCCTGTTGTCTTCTTCCGTTTGCAAGTAGGAGTCGTTTGTAAGTTGGATGTTTGAAAGTAGGGACCTGCCGTATATACTCTGCAGAAATTGGCCCCTTAGGTGTTGGCACAACACTGTAAGCACTCACAGTTACTCTTGGTGGGTGCTGGAACGCCCTGCTGTCAACTATTATATCAGGAATTGTAATTACATATAATTGTTGAACAGTGGTAGTAAAAATTGGGCCTTTGATGGTGGTAATGGTGCCACAACACTGTAAGGCCTGACAGTTACTCTTGGTGGGCGCAGCAATGGGCGCTGCTGTGAATTATTAGATCAATCATTATAATTGCATGCCCCTGTTGAACAGGGGCTGAAAAATTGGGCCTGTGGTGGTGGTGGTGTTGACACAACACTGTAAGGCCTGACAGTTACTCTTGGTGGGCGCAGCAATGGGCCCTGCTGTGAATTATTAGATCAATAATTATAATTGCATGCCCCTGTTGAACAGGGGCTGAAAAATTGGGCCTTAGGCACTGGTGGCGGCACCCATAAACAAAAATGATCTTCCAAGCTATCATCATCAATCGGATCATTGAGGAGGAGGATAGCCAGTCAACATAACAGCACAGGCACTCAGCATCAGCATCAGTCTTGAAGGGATGTGACATTTTAAAATCAATTAGTCTTATATCAGCATCAGGTGTGTGGTAGCTGGTGGTGATCCAAGACTGGTTCATCGTGATGGTCAGTCGATCAACCGAGTCGGTGGACAGGCGCACCCTGTGATCCGTGACAAATCCTCCAGCAGCACTGTGTTCTGAAAGAACGCTGGATGCAGGACAGGCCAGTAGCTCAATTGCATACTGTGCAAGCTCTGGCCAGTGATCCATCCTCAAGACCCAGTAAGCCAGAGGATTTTCGGTGGGGAAGGTGTCCAAGTCTGACCTTGCCCCTAGGTATTCCTGCACCATGTATATCAGACGCTGGCGATGGTTGCTGGAACCGATCATACTTTGGGGCTGCGGACTAAAGAATTGTCTGAACGCATCGGTCAGACGGCCACCTTCCCCACCGCTCCTTCTTTGACTGCCCGAAGCCTCAGCAACTCGTTGTCCAGGACCAGGAGTTTGTAACCTCCCAGTCTCTGGGAACGCGTTGCACAGACCTTTCTGCAAGGCCTCCCGGAGTTGTCTCATCCTCTGCTCCCTCTGCGACGGTAAGATAAGGTCCGCAACCTTACCCTTGTACCGTGGATCAAGGAGAGTGGCCAGCCAGTAATGGTCCCTCTCCTTGATCCGAAGAATACGAGGATCCTTCCGCAGACTTTGCAGGATCAGGGAGGCCATGCAGCTTAGGTTAGCTGAGGCATTCAGTCCGGAGTCCTCTGGGTCACTAAGGACGACATGATCTGCAGCCACCTCCTCCCAGCCACGTACAAGTCCACTGGTTTCTTGGGACTGTAAATCATCCCTAAAAGACTGCTGCTGATGCTGAGTGCCAGGCTCCACCTCCATGCTGACACAATCCTCCTCCTCCTCCTCCTCCTCCTCTTCCTGTGCGATGGGTGGGACAGAAGGAAAACTGTCTGGGTAAAGGGGGCCTTGAGAGGCAAGGAAGTCCTCCTCTTCCTGCCTCTGTTCTGCCTCAAGTGCCCTGTCCATTATTCCACGCAGCGTGTGCTCCAACAGGTGGACAAGAGGTACAGTGTCACTGATGCATGCACTGTCACTGCTCACCATCCTCGTGGCCTCCTCAAATGGTGCCAGGACAGTGCATGCATCCCTGATCATGCCCCACTGGCGTGGTGAAAAAAAAACAAGCTCCCCTGTCCTGGTGCCGTAGTCGCACAGGTACTCATTGATGGCCCTCTGCTGTGTGTGCAGCGGCTGCAGCATGGCCAACGTTGAGTTCCACCTGGTGGGCATGTCACATATAAGGCGGTTCTTGGGCAGGTTCAACTCCTTTTGCAGCTCAGCCAGGCGAGCACTGGCATTATAAGATCTGCGGAAATGCACACAGACTTTCCTGGCCTGCCTCAGGACATCCTGTAAGCCCGGGTACCTGCCCAAGAACCGCTGCACCACCAGGTTAAGGACGTGAGCCACACAGGGCACATGGGTCAGTTGTCCCTGTCGGAGGGCGGAGAGGAGGTTGGTGCCATTGTCGCAAACCACCATTCCTGGCTTAAGCTGGCGTGGCGTCAACCACCTGCAGAACAGACAGGACCTCTGCCCCAGTGTGGCTCCTGTCCCCCAAACACACCAACGCAAGCACGGCATGGCATCTTTTTGCCTGCGTACTTGCGTAGCCCCTTGAACGCCTACGGAGCACCGCTGGTTCCGAGGACAAAGCACAGGAAGAGGCCATGGAGGAAGAAGAGGAGGGGGTGGAGGAGAGAGGTGTGTCACAACCAGTAGTAGCATTTTGGAGGCGTGGCGGTGGAACAACCTCCAACACTACTGCACCTTGTCCTGCATCCTTCCCAGCTGCCAAAAGAGTGACCCAATGGGCCGTGAAAGAAAGGTAACGTCCCTGTCCATGCCTGCTGGACCATGAGTCAGCGTTAATATGCACCTTACCGCTGACCGCCCTGTCCAGCGAGGCCAAGACATTGCCTTCCACATGCCGGTAGAGAGCCGGAATCGCCTTCCGTGAGAAAAAGTGGCGTTTGGGAACCTGCCACTAAGGAATCGCACATCGCACATTGCACAAACTCACGGAAGGGGGCCGAGTCTACCAACTGAAAAGGCAGCAGTTGAAGCGCTAGCAATTTAGCCAAGCTAGCATTCAACCGCTGGGCATGTGGATGGCTGGGAGTGAACTTCTTTCGACGGTCCAGCAGCTGGGGCAGGGAAATTTGCCTGCTAGAATCGGACGTCGGTGTACTGCTAGCAGAGTGCCTGCAAGTACTTGGCTGTGACACACCTAATTCTACACCTTCATTCCTCTCAGTGCAGGTTTCAGAGAGGACTGAAGGTATAGTGGGGTTGGAGATCCCAGCTGATGCGGTGCAAGGAGAGGTCTGCTTTGTTCTTTGGTGTGGGTCTTTAAGGTAGGCTTGCCAACGAGCTGCATGGCAGGTCAACATATGTCTGGTCAAGCATGTGGTGCCCAAGCGGCTGATGTTTTGGCCACGCGATATACGCTTGAGACATATGTTGCAAACGGCAGCTGTGTGATCTGATGCACTCGCCTCAAAAAAGGCCCACACCAAAGAACTTTTTGAATGACGGGCAGAGGCAGCGCCCTGCACAGGCGGAGCTCTGCGGTGTGATTCCGTCGGTGTGCTGCCCTTACGCTGGCCACCCAAGGGCATCCTGCCTCGTTGATGTGCCTCCTCCTCCTCCTCCTCCTCCTCTCTCCTATTAGGCACCCACGTGGAGTCAGTGACCTCATCATCCCCTCCCTCCTCATCACTGGAGCCAATCTGGCAGTATGCTGCAGCTGCTGGAGCATGACTGCCAGATTGGTGTCCTTCTTGAGCATCCCCTCTCTCTGCTCTCACGCTACTGCCTTCCTCTAGCTGGGTATCATCATCAGATCCTTCGAAACGCTGGGCATCCTCCTGGAGCATGTACCCAACACTGTGCTCAAACAGTTCGGGGGACTCCTCAGGAGGAGGACATGGTGGGTCTAGGGAAGGAGTGACTGATGACATTGATACCAGGGAAGAGGACGCTTTGGCAGCTGCTTTGCCAGTACCCTGAGCCTGGGTGAGAGAGGGTGAGGAGGATGAGGTGGGCTTGGTCATCCACTCTACCAAGTCTTCGGCATGATGTGGCTCAACATGTCCAGCTGCCGAAAAGGACAAGCGTGTCCCATGGCCATGTGCTGATGACAATGCACCGCGTCCACGACCAGCAGACCAGCACTGTTGCCCCCAGACACAGAGCCTGCTTGCCCTCTTTTATTGCCTCCTGACTGTCTGCCTCTCCTTGTTTGCCTTCCAGACATTTTAATGGATGGCCTGCAGGGAGATGGGAAAAAACAGCAATAAGGGCTACCTTCAGGTGTATACTGTGCAGGAGGCTTAGCAACAATGACACTGTCCCCTGCCTATCCTTCTCTGTCCCTAAACACAAGGATTTGAAATATGGTTCAGCAAGATTGGTTTAGCACAGAATAGCACACTGACACTTTCCCTCACTGTCCTTCTCTGTCCCTACAAACAAGGTTTAGCACAGAATAACACACTGACACTCTCCCTACCTATCCTTCTCTGTCCCTAAACACAAGGAATCCAGGATTAGTAAAGAAAAAAAATGACACTGTCCCTGCCTATGCTTCTCTTTCCCTGCTCCGGAACACACTACACAAGGCCGCCGCGCTGGCGGCCTTTTATAGTGTGGGGCGTGTACTAAACCCCCTCAGCAATAATTGGCCACAGGCATACTGCCTGTGGCCAATCATTGCTCTCCTCGCTGCCGGTGCTGTGATTGGCCAAGCATGCGGGGTCACAGTGCATGCTTGGCCAATCACAGCGCCTGGATGACACTGCGATGGCGTAGTGCATTGTGGGCCGTTCGCGTCACTCGAATTTGGCGCGAACGGCCCAAATCGTTCGATATTCGACGAACGATCGAACAGCCGATGTTCGAGTCGAACCTATGTTCGACTCGAGCACCGAGCTCATCCCTATCGACGAGTAATATAATTGGGTGGGCCTAATTATATTACCTAAATGTACACATTCTGTGTATAGAACAACTCCAGGTGGCCATATTATTAAGCGCCATTTACACTCCCCTCTTTTTCCATTGTTTATTGTAGTGTGTGAACACTTCTTTGTTGTGGCCAGTGTTGCCAACCCCCTGAAGTGAAATTTACTGGCAAGGATGCCAAAATTTCTGTACGGCACCAATTTTTTACTGGCAAAAATAATGAAGATTACTGGCAGAGCCGCATTTTTTACTGATGCTGCAAAAAAGTACCTAAAATTACGTTTTTTAGTGCTAAACAGTGCAAATATCAATATTTCAACTATAAACACACAGCTAATGCTAATATCAATGTGTTTAAGTTAAACAAAAGTAAAAAAACATATTTCTCAATTCACATGAAGGTTAGGTTACTATAACCCAGCCAGCACAGAGTTCCCTCTTACATCAGAGTCTGCAGGATGCCCCCTTACAGTGCAAGGGAACTCTTATGTAAAGGGGAACGCTGCAGATCATGATGTAAGGAGGCACTCTGATGTGGAGGGGGGCTCTGGTGAATAGAGACCACCTTCCACAGAGTGAATACACTAAGGTAAGGGGGGGGGGGGGGTACTAATATAGTTCAGTACCCAAATAGCAATGCGATTTAAGGTAGATATTAAAAGGTAAAAAAAACATATTTCTGTTATTTTCAATATAAAATTAGTCCATCAGTTTTTGTTCACCATCTGCCCCATCACCTCCTGCCACCACCTGCTCCTCCTGCCACCACCTGCTCCTCCTGCCACAGTCACCTCTTGCCGCCACCACCAGCTCCTCCTGCCACCGTCACCTCTTGCCGCCGCCACCAGCTCCTCCTGCCGCCGCCACCACCAGCTCCTTCTTCTGCCACCACCAGCTCCTTCTTCTGCCACCACCAGCTCCTTCTTCTGCCCCCACCTGCTCCTAGTGCCACCACCAGCTCCTAGTGCCACCACCAGCTCCTTCTGCCTCTGTCACCTCCTGCCACCACCAGCTCCTGCCTGCCACCACCAGCTCCTGCCTGCCACCACCAGCTCCTTCTGCCATCATCACCTTCTTGTGCCACCACCAGCTCCTTCTGCCTCTGTCACCTCCTGCCACCATCACCAGCTCCTGCCACCACCAGCTCCTTCTGCCACCATCACCAGCTCCTGCCTCCATCACCTCCTGCCACCAGTCTGCAACTTGCAGTCTCAACTACTAGTCTGCTGACTGACTCACCAAGTCCAATTTAAGAGACACACACTGGGCACAGCGACGGCGAGCAGCAGCAGCCAGCAGGCTCCACAGTCCACACATTCATCTGGGCAGGCAGGCAGGGGTCCGTCCGTTGCTCCGGTGGGGGGTATGTGTGCTGCTGTCACTGCTGTGGTCCGTACTCCGACCCCGTCACTCAGGCTCCCGAGTCCCGCCGCTCAGCTCTCTTAGTCTCCCGTTTTTAGACTGGCGGCGGTGTTGGCGCGAAAATGCGCTGAGAGAGGTCATTGGCTGCGGCGCGTGGGCTGGGCAGAGGCTGTGAAGGAGTCAGACTCGGCGGCTCAGATTCAGATTTTCTCGGCGATTTCCGGAATTGCGCATGCGCAGTTCGGACCCGATGCGATCGGCACCATTTTTACTGGCACATTTCCCTTACTACGGACATTTACGGACAGGGAAAAAGTGCCTTTTATTTACATATTGTCCGTAATTCTACGTACGGTTGGCAACACTGGTTGTGGCAGCTGCTATTATGTTAGATTAGAATTAGTTGTTAACCCTTTGGTTTCCCATATTGCAATGCATTCTCAGAAAATTACAGTGGCTGCAGATTGAAAAGGAAAGGCAATTTTTAATAACATTCAATTACAGTATTAGTGTAGCAATTATATGTGCTATATTTTTTCTTTATTTGAAATGTTTTTCCCCCAAGAAAGTGTAGTTACCCTTTAAGTTTCACAAAACATACTGCAAAGATTATTTGCCTCCAACCTGTGCCTCTCTCCCTAGTGGTTATCAAATTTAGATCTAACTATCAGGGGATTCTTGGTCCAAGAGGCAGTGATTCTAGTTACAGCTGCAAAAAGCTTCAAAGGTTTATATCCAAAACTCTTCATGATGCCAAAAAATTATGCAGAGTGACCTGTCTTGGGTTTCAAGGCACTGAGTGTTTTTGTCAAAAATGCACAACTTGAAAATGGAGTTGCTTCATTTGGAAGTGGTACTCTTCCATAAGGGGGACTTTCTGTCCATTAATTTCAAGGATACATACCTTCATGTACCCATTTACAGGGGGCAGCCTTGTCCTTTAGCCAAGCCATGTCTCCTTTACTAAAACAATTGTGCCAGTGTTAGCTGCCCTTAAGTCAAGGGGATACCAGTTATATGGAAACTTTCTATTGCATGCAATTTTTTACTTAGAACTGAAGTTCAACCTGTCCATTATCTATCGGACTCTGGAAGAGTGGATTTTAAATTAGGTCCTTGCTGATTCTGTCACTTTGCCTAGAATACCTGGAGCTGATCTTGGACACAACAGGCCAAGCTGTCCATTGCATTGGAAAAACTGTGGACTTCAGGTTCAGCTACTGTGAGCTCACAGGTGGGTGATGCTTTCCCCACTGCATGTGAGTTTTGGGCTTTGAAGTGATTCCTTATGTGCAACACCACACCAGGAAGTTGTAGCAGGAGATCCTTTTGCAGTGGAACAAATCTCCTCTGTCTCTGCACAGGGAGAACAAAGTGAGTTGCCATGTAATTTTTAGTTTGGTGGCTCTGTTATCCCCTGCTGCTAGCCAGGAAGTTTTTTTCTCCCTGAAAAATAGTAACAACGGATGCCAGCCTTCTCAGCTGGCCCTTTGGTCTGCTCAAGGATTTTGGAGCTGGGAGGTGACCCTGCTTCCCATCAATGTGCTGGAACTTTCAGCGATCAAATGGGCTCTTCTCTGGATGCACCTCCTAACATAACACTCTGTGTGGGTGCAGCCACTGTAAGGTGGTTTTGAGTACCGTAATTGCTAAACTCTGATATATGTTTACCTGTCAGTAAAACCTGTCATGGATACTATGCCTGAACTATGTCGGATCAAGCTCATGGGAATTCCAGTGTTGCTGTTGGTTCTTAATTGGCCCCACAGTTCAGGATACAGAGATCTTGGTCATCTGGTAGTGAACACTGCTTGGCATCTACCACTTGAAGACCTATTGTCATAGGGGCCTACCTACCACCCTGTTTTACTACCAGCTATAACATCTTGGTTGTTGAAAGCCAAGTGCTAAGGCATAGAGTGTTATTGGATGTGGTCATCCACACCATGCCTAATGCAAAAGGTTTTGAGTTTAGCCTCAGATTTTAAAGCCTTCAACTAGACATAGGGAAAAGTACCATCATCCAAAAATTATACATGAAAAAGAGGGGAGAGAGGGTAGGGACAGTTGCTGAAGCTGTCTTTCTACACACTCCAAAAAGGAAAAAAATATGGACTATCTCGGTACTAATAAACAATGATAAACTTTGAATAAAAATATCATTTATTACATATAAAAATTGAACAAATCTCAATTTAAATTAAAACGGGAAAATAGATACAGTATACAAATACTTGTAGATTACCCCGGTGAATGTCTGGTATTGGAGCTTTCTCATAGATTAAACAGTCCTCTACTAGTTTGCCGGTCAAAGGGCCACTTCGTCAGGCGGAGAAATCTATAAGACAAGTCATGTATTTAGAAACAGAAGCAAGGGGTAACAGAAAATATTTAGAAAATACATTTCAACCATATATATACTATGTGCAGCAGGAACCTAAGTGGTCGCTTACCCATGGGTCCAAAGCCAGTGACAAACCTCTGTCGCTTCTGTTTCCAAATACATCACTTGTCTTATATATTTTTCCTCCTGACGAAGCGGCTCTTTGCCCACAAAACTAATAAGGGGGCGCCACTAAAAAGCGCCACTATAAAACTGTATCCTAGTGCCTGTGCTTTATAAAAAAAAAAGCAGATTTCTACCTGTTTTAACATCTCCCAGCAATCATGTGACTCCAGGCTCTCTCCTCCCCACCTCCCCTTCTGACATCAGCAAGGGAATCTTGGCCCCGCCCGCTGGAGCTATCAGACGGGGAAAGCAGAGAGCCTGGAGTCACGTGATCGCTGGGAGATGCTATTAAAACACGTAGAAATTATCTTTTTTTTATTATGAAGCACAGGCACTAGGATACTGTTTTTTATCTGACAGAGGGGATGATATAAAGATGAGATAGTGGCTTTCCAACCACTTTAAACACTAAAGGGCGTTTTTTATAGATAATAAATTGCAGCGCTATTTGTCTTGTGAAACTGCATTTACATTCGTTCTGTAAGACTGGTGTCAAATTCAAATGTTATTAGGCTATTTTCTCTCCAGGTCAAATGTTATGCATTAACACATAGGAAAAATTGAAAATGGGGGAAATGGGGGAAGGGGAAACTTGGGACTTTAAATGAGGCAGTGACCGGGTAAGGTTGGTTGCCTCCATCCCTATCTAGATTAAAGAAGAACGACTAAGGGTTGGGACTTTAAATGAAGCAGGCAGGTGTAGGTAATTAAATTTATTGGAAATCGATGAAAGGTTGCATGAAGGTAATCATGAGAACAAATAAACCAATAATTCAATCAGTGGATATACATACAGCAATAACAATTGGCCACACAATAATAACATTTCACAAATCACATGGTAAAGGTGATCATATAGTAATACATATAGTGGGCATAAAATCATGGCATATAGTAGCTCTATTCATTTTGTGGATTCATCCACTCTTCAGGAGCATGCGCTTGGAAAAGTGAAAGCTGTTGTATAATGGTAATAGAAATATCTGTAAGGTCTGACACTGTCATGGAAAAATTAAAATTAAAATGGGTAATTAGGGATAATATTGCCTAGGATAGAACCCCTAAAACCACTCTCAACAGTACTTTGTCTGTGTCTAAGCAGTAGCATGGTACCATATGAATGAGAAAACCCCCTAGGGGTGTCGCTGGTGGGAGCTGAGGTGGTGATGGCAGACAGGACTCAAAAACAGGGATGGTTTCCAAAGAAAGGTTCCAAAGGTAGGGTCAAAAATGACCACAAGTGCTAGAAACAAGTGAGATAAGAAGATAGACTAAAAAGCTCATACTATGTGGTATAATGAATCATCAGCCCTAAACCTGGTAAGGGATAGGGTAATAAGATGCTAATGAGTGTATAGGTATGGTTAACTTAGTGAGAGTAATGCCCCGTACACACGATCGTTTTTAATGTCATTTTTAAAACCGACGTTTTTCTCCTCGTTTTTTTTCATGTTTCCTCTCAAGCCTGCCTTGCGTACACACCATCATTAAAAAAAACGATCAAGCAAAGCGCAGTGACGTTCAACACGTACGACGGCACTATAAAGGGGAAGTTCCGTTCGAATGACGCCACCCTTTGGGACGCTTTTGCTAATTCCGTGTTACCGCGTGTTAGTAAAAGTTTGGTGAGAGACGATTCGCGCTTTTCAGTCTTCGTGCTTTGAAGATCGTTTTCGGGAGTTCAGTTTGCGCCTGTGGGTTCGTATCTGTTTAGCACTGCTTGTAGTCAGTTCGTATCTGTTTATTCAGTGCGGCCTGCTCTGCACGTTCGTGTTTTTCAGCTTGTTCTTCATAGGCCTTGCTGTTCTTCCGTGCGTTCTTCTAGTTCGTTCTGTTCAGCCGACCGTTATCTAGCCATGTTGCGGCTACGTACTCGTCATAGAGTTCGTGCTGTAGTTGGTGCAGGGGTTCATGCTGTATCCCGACTCCATGCCATGAGCAGGGTCAGGAGGAGTTCATGGACCAAGAATTGGTTGCTCCAGCGGCACCAATTCTGTCACATGCCTTTGTTGCGGGAGATCAGGGAGAATAATCCTGATGATTTCAGGAATTTTCTCAGGATGTCTGACCCCGTATTTCAGCAGCTGTTGGCTTTGGTGTCTCCCTATATTACCAGGCAGGACACCGTTATGCGGGAAGCCATCAGTGCTGAGCAGAGGCTCATCACCACGTTGCGATACCTGGCTACTGGGAGAAGCCTGCAGGACCTTAAGTTCTCCACAGGCATATCCCCCCAGGCTCTGGGGATCATTATACCAGAGACTTGTTCTGCCATCCTTCAAGTTTTGCAGGAGGACTATATTAAGGTAAGTGTTCTTCAAAAAATCACATTGTATGGTTTTTATTTTTGGATATTTTTAATTTGCTTTATTTGCAGTCCCTAATTCACATGATTCTTAGCTGCAGGGAATGTCCCCTTTCTCCCCATGTTTTATTATTTAAAGTTAGGGGTTTGAGGCCTACCTGTAAATTTGGCTTACCTAACCTCTCCAGCATGCTATCCTGGGGCCATACCTACCTTGCCTAGTCATTTCCATGTTTTTTATTCTATGTTCCATCGTAGTGCTTTACCCAAAACGAACCCTAAATTTTGCCTAGGAATGTTTCATTTTTGTTAACTTCAATACAGAGTGCTACAGCCTTCATGTGTGATATTCCCAACTCATCTTCAACCCCCCCCCCCATAATTTTTTGTTTTGTTTGTTTTTTCTTGCTTCCAATTTTTTATGTTTTGAACAGTTTCTACCAATGTTGGCCATGAATGTGTGTATGAAATCAGCTTTCAATGTTTCTGGCTCCAAGTATTAATTTATTTCTTTAATTCCACAGTTCCCTTCTTCGCCACATGAATGGCAGAATGTGGCTTCCGAATTTGCCCAGCGATGGAACTTTCCGAACTGTGGAGGAGCCATCGACGGCAAACATGTTCGGGTCGTCCCACCACCCCATTCGGGATCCTTTTATTATAATTATAAGGGGTTCCACAGCGTCGTGATGATGGCAGTGGTGTCGGCCACCTATGAGTTCCCCTATGTGGACGTTGGCAAGAATGGCAGGATGTCTGATGGAGGAGTTTTTGCCCAGACGGAGTTTGGAGAACGGCTCCTTTTGGATCTGCTGGCCTTGCCACCAGCGGAGCAGAATGTGGAGGGACTACCTTTTGTGTTTGTGGCGGATGAGGCGTTTGGCCTGGGACCCCATTTGATGAGGCCATTCCCGCAACGCACCCTCACCCCTGAGAGGAGGGTGTTCAATTATCGGCTGGCCAGAGCCAGAAGGGTGGTGGAAAATGCGTTAGGGATCATGGCCAGCCGATTTCGCCTCTTCCTTACCTCCATCCACCTTGCCCCATACAAATGGAACCATGTGGTTATGACGTGCTGTGTGCTGCATAATTTCCTAAGGGTGCATTCAACGAGTTATATATCTTTGAGTGGGCCTGAGGCCTCTTTAATCAATGCAGAAACTTTGGTGGCCCTGGAACCTGGCCGTCCTGGCTTGGCCCCCCCAACCGGACGTGAGGTCCGTAACCAATATGTGGACTATTTTATGGGTAGGGGGGCCATTGAAATGCCAGGCAATCTTTAATAATTTTATACCAAAAAAATAAAACTTTTTCTTGAGTAAAGATTGGTTTGGATTTTTTATTGTTTGATGTTTCTGGTAGGTTTACCTAGTGCACTTGTTTTGCCATGTGGATTAAACAATCTTTTAATTAGCCTTCATTGTCAGTGTAAACACCAAACATTGATTAGTTCACTCAGCACCACATTTACATAATGAAGCCACAATTATTTGTTATGTAAAAATACCTTTATTTCTTTTTTTAGGTGGGAAACTTCCTTAGAAATGTGGATGTTCCCTTAGCAAAAATACTTATAAAACTCTGCAAGTAAAACGTTATTTGGTGTAAAAACATTAGACACGCCCAAGCACAGCCATGATATTTTGGAGCCTTTCCTCCACCCGCTTTGTATTTGCCCTGATCTCTAGCAAGTCTCCCTTAATTTTTTCGAGGTCACGACAGCAGACCATCAGGTATTGGATCAGGATCTGGGCACTGTGATGTGTCAACTTATTGGGGTCTTCGGCCAGAACTGCACCTAAATGTAAAAAGAAATATGTAGGATAGAATATGTAGGCCTACATCTATTTAACATGCATGTGTCTGGTTTCTCTCTGACCTGTGGTGGTGCCACTTTCCACTTCCACAACATCACATTCCTCTCCATCCTGGGGTTCTGGGGCTATTGTTGTAGGTGTTGCAATTTTTGTCTCATCTGAGGTAGCTTTCCGAATCCCTAGGGAGATTGAAAAAAAGGAATAGTTTCATTAGTAGCGACTCAATTTTGCTAAAATAAGAAACATGAAAAAATACTTTAATCATTCTTTTGAAGCATGCTCCATTTTAAATTTTACCCCCTGTGCCAACCGGGACAAATGATTGGATACATAGCCCAAACCAGAGCATATACATTTTTGAACACAAATTTGGCACATTGTAACACCCCAAAGTATCTACACAGGATCACCTGTGTGACACCCTCAAGCTTTTTGGCTTTAGGCCCACACTTGTACTACTGCGTTCAGATGTTTCATCAGCTGCTGAGCATTCACTCCCTTAACATTACCATGCATATCGTTTTTTCAAACGAACAAATGTCCTTTGGATTAGCACCCAAAAAATAAGTGAGGCCCAAATTTACTCCCCCAAATAAACCAAAATACATGGGTGTTCACACTGGATGATCCTAAAACATCGTTTGAGGAACTGTACGGAGAAAGAGGTTTAATACGTCCGTTTACTGTGCGGACGAACCTGAAAGATGGTATCTTTCAGTGTACTATATGAAAGTTAAAAATACACGACAGAATACAAGAAAATAATATGTACCATGGAAACTAAAAAAAAAATTACTTACGGTACTTTTTACTATAACTTTCTTGATTCTTTTATATTGGTCGGCCTCCCGCAACTTCAGATCTGACCATCGTTTTCTGAGCTGTTCCTTCGTTCTGCACACCCCAAATTTTTTGTGAAGACTTTTGACCACTTTGCCCATAATTCTGGACTTGACCAGATTAGGCCTTTTATACGGACCATGCTTGGCATCATAATCCTCCTTCTTTAAAATGGCGACCATCTCCACCATTTCCTCGAATGACATGTTGGATGCCTTATATCTCCTGGGTCTTGATTTGGGCTCCTCTGTAATTTCATCCTCTGTAGAGGTAATCTCAGCCACCTGTGTCTCCGCCATGTTTTGTTCAGCACTACGAGCGAGAAGGGGCGGGGAAAGTACAATATCGAATGTCAGGGGCGGGGAAAGCGTGCGGAGTTTCACGCATGCGCTGTGTATATCAAGTGAAGATCCATGTCTGGGAAATACGTTCATTTGTCGGGAGAGGGAGTTAGCAACGAACGTCGTGACGAAGGTACCTAACAATTTTACTTTTTGAGGTTCATCAGACGAGGAGATTTGTGTGCTCAAAATATGTAGACAATGCACAGTTGAGGAATGTTGCCTGAAATATATATTTTTTTTGGTTTCTCGCTTTTACAGATATCATGAATACTTTTAAAAACCCAGACTTCATGGGGGAGTTCATCGACAAATGGCAAGAGCTCCCTATATTATGGCAAACAAAAAGTGGCGGTAATAAAAATAAAGACACCAGGAAAGCAGCACTGGAGAGCCTGCTTGCATTTGTGCAAACAAAGATACCCACAACAACTCTCCAAGATGGCAAAAACAAAATTGCGACCATCAGAGGGACATACAGGACCCAGAGGACTATGGGCCTGAGGTCCCAGAGGTCAGGTGCACCAGCAGATAAGGTTTATAAACCCAGTCTGTGGTACTACAGTAAGCTTGCTTTTCTGGATGACCAGCTGGAAGTGCGGGAATCTCTCTCCACCCTTCCCCCCAGAGGTCAATCCAGCCTTCCTTGTACCCAACCCTCCAGCCTTCCCTGCAGCCAGTCCTCCAGCCTTCCTGTCAACCCTGCTCTGGCTTCCTCTGAGGATCAAGATCAGGGCCTTGAGGAGGCAGATTTGGAGATATGGAGCCAGGTAAAGTATTGATATCGATATTTATATCTTACAAAATTGTAGAATTTAAATAGATGTTAGTATTGTTAAAGGTATGTACACTTCTACCAATAAAGTTTTGTGAAGAGCAAGATACAGTAGTGGCCTAATTTTATGTGCACAAGACAACAAAACCAGGATGCGGAATCAATGAAAATGACATAACTTTTGGCATTGATTTCAACAATGTCTAGAGGTGAACAATGTCTGTGAATGATGATGTGGCAAAATAAATAATGTCCCTTTCTTTTTTTACAGCCAGAGCAGAGCCAGGAAGAGGGTGATGTTGGGGATCAGGAGGAGGCTGGGCCCAGTGGCACCCAGGAGGAGGCTTGGCCCAGCACAAGAGCCCAGATGCCTCCCCTGGTAGTTAAACCATGAGGGCCAAGGAGAGGTAGGCAGGTGGAGGAGGAAACCAGGGCCTTCCTCAGAGAGGCACCCTCTGTTGATGAGGGATTTGCCGCAGTCCTCGCCCACAAACTAGGGCAAATGGAGTTGCAGCAAAAAAAATTCAGTGAGACCCTGCTATTGAAAGTCATCAATAAGGGCGTGCTGGGTGAACTCACTAGGTACACGGACATAACGGAGGTTGTCCCTACTCCTCCACCACCTCCTCCTCCTACTACTCCTCCTGCCACAACCTCTCCTCCTGATCCCCAGCCTCCAAGGAAGAAACCAACCAAGGCTGCAGAGAAGGCTGGAGAGAAGGCTACAAGGAAGAGGAGAAAATAATGCCTGCTGTAGTACCACAGACTGGGGACATATAGGACTTATCTGCTGTGGCTCCTGACCTCTGGGAGCTCAAGACAAGATTGGGCTCCTTTTTTTGGGGGATCTAATCTCTATTTTGGTTTGGACATCTTGGATGGTTGTTGTGGGGTCAAAGGGATGCACAAATGCAAGCAGGCTCTCCAGTGCTGCCTTCCACTTTAATTTGTTAATGTTCTGAAATATTATTTTTTTTTTAGTGCCCTTAAAATACTTGACTATGTGATTTGTATTTCAAAAGAGAGCTTGCTAGGGAGCAGGCAGGGACATCTCAAATTATATTATTGTTATTATCAGGGGACACAAACCTCCCTGAGGCCAAATGAGACACATTTGGAAGGTTGTTGTGGTAACTTTACACAAGAATAATTTAAGCCAAAATAATAAAAAAAAAGGCCACAAAAAAAAACACAATAGTAAAATATAATTTAAAGAAAAAAGGAGAATTACATTATTTTATTAGTAGTATTATTTAGGAGGGAGGTGCGGCTTATAAATAATATTTTACAATCATTAGAGCAATTTGGAATTACTTTAGAAACAAGTTTGGCATAACTCTCAATGTCATTATCAAAAGAGGGTAATTTTAAAGCATTATCAAAATAAGAACGGAATGCGCAGCATTAAAACTATGCTATTAATTCCACCGTGACTAATGTGCCATCTCCATTTCCAACATTAGCTTTACCAAAACGAGCGCTCCCGTCTCATAGTTGCTTCTGAGCATGCGGGTTTTTTTCACGTCGTGAAAGCATACACACTATCGTTTTTCACGTCGTTAAAAAAAACGACATGAAAAACGACGTGAAAAAAGAGAGCATGTCCGGAATTTTTAATGGCCGTTTTTCACGTCGTTAAAAATGCTCTGGAGCATACACGCGATCATTTTTCAGGGCCATTTTTTAAAACGGCAGTTTTAACGGCATGAAAAATGATTGTGTGTACGGGGTATTAGAAGTAAATTAATAGAAAGGTGAAAAGCATAGAAAATTGAAGAACCGAGTTACCCAAGAGAGTAAAATAGATCAGATGAAAGTTCAATATAAATAAGTGATAAAAAATAAAAAAAGTGATAAAAAAGGGGAAAAAAGTGCCTATTTTACCTTTTTTATCACTTATTTATATTGAACTTTCATCTGATCTATTTTACTCTCTTGGGTAACTTGGTTCTTCAATTTTCTATGCTTTTCACCTTTCTATCAATTTACTTCTTGCTCTCACTAAGTTAACCATACCTATACACTCATTAGCATCTTATTACCCTATCCCTTACTAGGTTTAGTGCTGATGACTCATTATACCACATAGTATGAGCTTTTTAGTCTATCTTCTTATCTCACTTTTGTTTCTAGCACTTGTGGTCATTTTTGACCCTACCTTTGGAACCTTTCTTTGGAAACCATCCCTGTTTTTGAGTCCTGTCTGCCATCACCACCTCAGCTCCCACCAGCGACACCCCTAGGGGGTTTTCTCATTCATATGGTACCATGCTACTGCTTAGACACAGACAATGTAAGTACTGTTGAGAGTGGTTTTGGGGGGTCTATCCTAGGCAATATTACCCCTAATTACCCATTTTAATTTTTCCGTGACAGGGTCAGACCTTACAGATATTTCTATTACCATTATACAACAGCTTTCAGTTTTCCATGCGCATGCTCCTGAAGAGTGGATGAATCCACGACATGCATAGAGCTACTATATGCCATGTTTTTATGCCCACTATATGTTTTACCTCATGATCACCTGTACCATGTGATTTGTGAAATGTTATCATTGTGTGGCCAATTGTTAGTGCTGTATGTATATCCACTGAATGAATTATTGGTTTCTTTGTTCTCATTATTACATTCATGCAACCTTTCATCGATTTCCAATAAATGTATTTACCTACACCTGCCTGCTTCATTTAAAGTCCCAACCCTTAGTCGTTCTTCTTTTAACATAGGAAAAATGAATAAACTCATATTATATTTAATATTTTCTATATTTATATACTTGCATAACAACTGATATCTTGGAATATGTTTGCCATGAGTGGGGGGGGGGGGGGGGGGGGGAAGACTTTGTGTGTGAAGAGAGTTGGCCAACAAGTAGAGAATATTTTGTAAAATGTTGTAGAGAATATTTGAAAAAAAAGGTACATTTTGCTCCAAAACATTTCAAACACCCTTTCTCAAGTAGGGTCCTCTGGAGGTTTCTAGGGGTTCCTTAAGTAAGGAGCAATCTCTGTCACTTCTCCCACAGAAAGCAGTGGTCCAACAGCCTACCCCCACTTTAAAACTGATCCAATTAACAGCAGTGAACAAAAAAGTAAAAGAGCCCCATATTTATTACTGTATATTTAGCCTTGCTGCAGGAAAGTAATCAATAATAAGGGATTAATTGGGCTTTATTTGCTGCAGATTTCTCCTACTTACATTGGTCCAGTCATGAATGGTAAATGACTCCGCTTGAGGATGTCATCACTTCCAGAGCACCCATGGAATCTCCAGGAGCTTTTATACATCAAGAGCTTCCACGTATAGGACATAGAGTCAAGAATAGCTTCCTCAAGCCCTGAAATAATGTATGAGTGGGCTTCCAATCTGTTACTAACAGGGGTGAGCAAATCTGTCTGGACTTCATTTGTGAATCTTGATATTCAGTTTGTTCCTTTTGTGGGGCTAATAAACAATCTGTTGTCAAAAGAGACATAAGTAGCCTGCGGGGATATGGTTTTCTCTTGTGGTTATGAAGAATACAATGAGGATACACAAATAATTTAAATTACAGGTTCAGGGGTTGCATTAAAGCTGTGTGTGGTGTTACCGAACAGCATGGTTATCACAGATAGCCTCAGAAGCAACATGCATTTGGAATAGATTACGGTATGTTTTTTTCAGAAGTAGTTTACATACAGTAGAATCCCAATCAGATTAATTCCAGTTAAAAAAAGAAAAGTCCCCTGCAAAGACTGTTCGCCTTCCTTCTCCTCGCCTCCAGCCCCCAAGCCCTCATTGTCCTTGGCCTAATAATGGCTTCATCTGGAGGCACTGGCCCACATGCACAAGCTGATGCTATTTCCAAAGTCAGCGCAGTCAGCACAGTAGTACCCTTGTGATCAACAGTCTCCGCCTGCAAGCAGACAAGTAGATATTTTGCTATGGGGTAAATTTTCTTTTAAGCTATGGATAGACTCGCCATTATCTTCCTCTACAGTATGTTAGAGCATGGCTTGTGTATTACTCAGATCTCTGCTGCAAGTCTGCCATGGTAGGGTCAAATTAATCTGCAGACTCTTCAGGTTACGGTGCTATGGTAGGATTAGTAAAGAAGGGAATGAAAGAGGGTACATTAGTAATGTTGGCAGACAATTGGCTGCTCTGGGCCTGGGACAATGTCGTTTTGAACAGTTTCGTCATACAGTCAATTGTCCACTGGTGTGCTGTGGCTGTATTGGTCCGCCACTTTGCACACCTGTCATACTTCAATCTGTGCGACTCTTAAGCCCCATACACACGATCGGATAACCTATGGTTTTTCGTCCGATGGATTTGTCCATCGGAAATCCGATTAAACTGTTTTTCATCAGTCTTGGCCACACACCATCAGTCAAAAAACCGACGGCAAGAAAACGACGGCACGTCCAAAACGTACGACGCGCTATAAAAGGGCCGAACAAATCTAATGGCGCCACCCCTTGGGCTGCTTTTGCTGATTTCGTGTTACCGCGTGTTAGTAAAAGTTTGGTGAGAGCCGATTCGCGCTTTTCAGTCTCCGTGCTTTGCAGATCGTTTCCTGGTGTTCAGTTTGTGCTTTTGGGTTTGTATTTGTGATTCAGTGCATGCAGTCAGGTCGTTACTGCCTTGCAGTGCCTTCTTGGCCGTTCGTTTTTTGTTTTTCAGGTCGTTCTTCTCAGGCCTTGCTGTTCCACGGTGCGTTCTGTTTGAGTGCGTTCTGACCAGCTGACCGGTTTAAAACCATGTTTGAAGTGCGTTCTCGTTCTCGAGCTTGTGCTGGCTTTGGACATGGTGTTGCAGTTAACACTGTAACCCGAGTTCAGTCTGTGAACAGGGTGAGGAGGAGTTCATGGACTAAGAATTGGTTGCTCCAGCGGGACCAATTCTCTCATATGCCTCTGCTGCGGGAAATCCATGAGAATAATCCTGATGATTTCAGGAATTATCTCAGGATGACGGACCCCGTATTTCACCGTCTGTTGGATTTGCTGTCCCCCTATATCACGAGGCAGTCAACTGTGATGCGCCAGGCCATCACTGCCGTGCAGAGGCTTATTGCCATGTTGAGATACCTGGCGACTGGGAGAAGCTTGCAGGACCTCAAGTTCTCAACAGGCATCTCCCCCCAGGCTCTCGGGATCATTATCCCTGAGACGTGTTCGGCCATTATTCAGGTCCTGCAGAAGGACTATATGAAGGTAGTTTTGCTCCTTTAACCTCACATTATATGTTTTTATTGTTTTAGAATCCCTTTTTTTTTTTTTTTTTCCTCCTAACACAAATTTGCCTGTCTGTAAGATCCTGGTAATGTCCCCATTTTCCCCATGCATGTTTTTATTTTTACCTGTAAAGGCCTTTTTGGGCCCTACATGCCTATTTCCCTTCACTAACCTCTCCAGCATGCTATCGTCGATGCAAACCCAGCTAGCCTTCTATTTTCCTTTTCATATTTTTGGGGTCAGTGCCCTCGTAGTTTGACAACCCTCCCCCCCCACCCCCTAAAGATGTAAAAATATTTTTAGTTCTCAATCAAGCTCAGCAGAGTGGTAGAGCCTTTTTTTGGATCCCCCACAATCACCTTAGCCCCCCCCCTTTAGATTATTTTAGAATGTCCACTCCGTGGGGGGTGAGGCATCTGCTAAGTGGGCCTTTGTTTATTGGTAGGAAAAACTCCCTTAAATAATAATGTTAGAATGATGTTGGTCAACAATGTCTTTGTGTGTAATCTGCTTGCACTGTAACCCTAAACCGTACTAATGTCTTCTTTTTGTTTGACTCCACAGTTCCCTAGCACACCACAGGAATGGCTGACTGTGGCCTCCCAATTTGCCCAGCGGTGGGATTTCCCCAACTGCGGAGGGGCAATTGATGGGAAGCACGTCCACATAGTGCCGCCACCCCGTTCGGGGTCATACTATTTTAACTATAAAGGTTTCAATAGTATTGTGTTAATGGCGGTGGTGTCGGCACGGTACGAGTTCCTGTATGTGGACGTGGGGAAGAACGGCCGGATGTCCGATGGTGGAGCATTCGCTGAGACGGAGTTCGCTCACCGTCTGCAGGCTGGGGGTCTTGCACTGCCTCCAGATGCAGAGAACGTGGAAGGGCTACCGTTCGTTTTCATCGCGGATGAAGCTTTTGGACTAGGACCACACCTCATGCGGCCGTTTCCCCAACGCACCCTCACCCCGGAGAGGAGGGTTTTTAATTACCGGCTGGCCAGAGCCCGGAGAGTTGTGGAGAATGCCTTCGGGATAATGACCAGCCGGTTCCGCCTGTTTCAGACAGCTATCAATTTGGCGGAATATAAACTGAACAACATTGTCTACTGCTGCTTATTGCACAACTTTTTGCGAAAATTTTCTGCTAATTATGTGTCATCAGTTGGGCCTGAGGCCGGTCCATCTGAACTGACAAATCTGACTGGCCTCAGCACTGCCCGTACTGGCTTGGCCCCCCAAAGTGCCCGTGAAGTACGTCAGAAATACGTAGAGTACTTCACGGGTAGGGGGGCCATCGCAATGCCAGACCACATCTGACCTTTTATTCTTACCTTTTTCAAATAAAAAAAAAAAGATTTACTACAAACTTGTGTTGTCATTCTTGTGTTTTGGGTTTATGTGTCTCCCAGGTTCTAGTAGTGCCAAGTGTATTTGTCCTTAGTAAATACCCTCAAATCTCAGAGGGAAAAACACTGTTTTTGCATCTTCAGAACTGCTATTGAGCATAGAAAGAACAAGGCGCACCTTTTTTAGACTTTCCCAATTTTTTTAATGATTGCACAACATTTTTGGTTGGTTTGCGAAATTCTATTTTTTTTTTTTGTTTGTGCGGCTTTTTTGGAAGAAACATGCATGGGTCAAAAGCCAATATTTTTTTTCTGAAAAAGTTAAAAAATAACACAGTGAAAAATACAAACATGAGATGGGGGGATGTTACCCCTGATCCATCCCAAATGTGAAGAACCACACTTTCTTTTTGGGGCTCAAATGGGTATCTTCAACATGATCCCATGGCTAAGGGAAACATGTGCTATCTGCCATCATGGGGGATCAATGGCCATGCTTTGGGGGTGAAAACCCTTCCTCTCACCTACTTGAGTAGGGAGGAAGAGGTTGCACACCCAAAACAGGGACATAGATATCCTGTGACGGCAGATAGCACATGTTGAGTCAGTGTGTGCATCTTCACATTTGGGCTGGTGGAAATCCCATTTGAAATTTCGGACGCATAACAAAACACAAAAACAGGGGGGGGGTCACACTATTCTCCCCAAAATATCTATCTTGTTTTTATATTTTTCCTCAATCACAATCATTCTCTTTCTCATAATGTCCATTTCGCTATTGCATTCCATGATTTCCTGAATGATTATTTTGGCGCTGGCACTCGAGAATGGAGGATTTGGACTTCCTGACACAACCCCACGTTCAGTCCCTAAAAACAAAAAAAATTGTTTAAACTATGCAGGCCTACATCTGTATTTACCTTGAAGTTATGGTGACAGACACTGACCTGTTGTGCCGATAAGCTCCACCTCTCCTTCCTCCACCTTCTCCCCCTCCGCTTCCTGAACCTGCTGATCTTGGTCTGCTTTGTGATCTTCGGGGAGTTTCTGTGGTGTTTGGTTCCTCGTCTCCTGAGCATGGTGTCCTCCCAGTCTCCTCTCCCCTATGGGAATGTCAAAAATAATGTATCCTTTAGCACACAGAGATTTTAGGCCTGAAAATGGATTCATTGTTTGGAAGTGGGGTACAATTGATATTTGGCCCTGAGTTTCAAGATGAACATATGAGATCTTGCAAACTCAACAAAGCAACATGTTATTTTGGAGGACACTCACAAATACACTTGGATAACCACCAAGGTATCCACTGGACCACCTGCGTGTGACACCAGTAAGAAATTTGGTCATGTGGCCCAGAGTATAGTATCTTGATTAAGAACAAAAAAAAGTACACAACTGCTGGAGTGTCATCTCCTTTACCCAGAATACAGTTTATCCTTTCATTCACATTCTAATTTTCCTTACAACACATCATCTTGCCACCAATGTGTAGATAAACATTGTTGATGTAAAATGAGGCATGCCCACATGTAGTTTACGTGGATATGTGCCAAACATGTTTGGGGGAAGAGCAGCAATTTTTTTTAAACACACATTTACCAAATAAGTGGACTCTCCACTTAACATAAAAGTTGACATTTTAAAATGTGAAACCAGTCAAGCCAAGCACATGTTGCAAAACATGGAAGAATACATATTACAATGTTAAAGAACACAGTAAAAAAAACTTACTTTTTTCTATGCTTTTTAGAAGCTTCCTATACTGCTCCGGCTCCCTGAGCTTCAGGTCTGACCACCTTTTACGGAGTTGTTCCTTGGATCTCCTGACCCCATATTTTTTATAGAGAGTCTTCGCCACTTTGTCCATAATTTGTGACTTCTGGAGATTAGGGGTGTTATGGGCCATGCTTGCCGTCGTAATCCTTCCTCCGCAGAATATCCACCATCTCCGCCATCTCAGAAAAAGACATATTAGTCGCCTTGTATCTTTTTTTACAGGATCGGGACGTTTCCGCCTCCGGGCTTTCCTCGTCGGTAATTTCTAATAAAGAAGCCACCTGTGTCTGCGACATGTCGCCGTCTCACACTGTGCGCCGATCGTTAAGGGGCGGGGAAATGCAGAAAAAGTCCGTCATGGGCGGGCGACGAGGGCGGAGTTACACGCATGCGCAGGGTATAAAAAGGGGAAAGAAGTTATTAGGGATGCGCGGAGTAAGGACGACCGGAAGTGAACCAACGAACTGAACTAAGGTAAGAAGGGAACTCGGGCCTGCAGTGGCCTATAATGGTTCATGAGTGTAATGGGCAATATTGTGATAAGTTGAGGAGAATCAAATCTGAATTTTTTTTTGTAACCTTGTTTTTTTACTTGCTGATTCAAAAAGATGCATAAACTACGTGAGCCGGAGGTGATGCTGACTTATTGAAAAATATAAGGAACAGCGCAACCTGTGGGAACTGAAACACCCTGCGTACCACAAGAGTGATGTACGTCGGGCAACTATTTGCAAATTAGCAGAGGATATGAAGCCATGGATCCCAGATGCAGACTACACTATGATCAATAATAAAATCAACAACCTGCGTAATTCCTTAAAAAAAAAATACAAGGAAGTGCGCCAGTCAAAGAGATCAGGAGCAGCAGCCGACGATGTAGTAAAGCCCAAGCTGTGGTACTACAGACATCTTCAATTTCTGGATGACCAGATCGAGGCCAGGGAATCTATTTCCAGCCTTCCCTCAACCCTTCCTTCCACCCTTCCCTCCAGCGTTCCTTCCACCCTTCCCTCCACCCCTGCAGAGGCGGAGGAGGAGCCTCCTGAACTTGAAGAGCCAGATCTTCGCATCTTCAGCCAGGTATAGTATTTTTGATGATAATTATTGTCCACTAAGTAATATTGTGTTGAACTGTTTGGATTACCCATAAATGATATCATCCCCCCCCCAAAAAAAAATATGCACCAGTAATGATATCCAAATTGTGGGTGATAGATTCCCCAAATAATACAATTTTTCATTTTATTTTTATTTTTCATTTTATTTTATAAACAGGATGAGGCAAGCCAGGAGGAAGAGGGTCAGGAGTGTGGCAGGCAGGAGGAGGCAGGGCCAAGTGGGACTCAGCAGGTCCCCAGGCCTAGTGGCAGCACTGTCTCCCAAGTGGCTCCCCTCCACGTCAGACCGCCAAAACAACGGCGGATGACACAAGTGGAGGAGGTGTCACTAAAGATGATTCAGAAGGCTGCTGCCATCATGAGGGCCCCTTAACCCTACGGAGGGGTTTAGCAGCTATCTGGCGGATAAGTTGCTCCAAATGGAGGCGGGACAACGGGCCCTTTGTGAGCACCTCATATATATGGCCGTACACATGGGGGCGAGGGGGCTGCTGACTGAGGCCACCCATCTGTCACATCACGCCAATCCCTCTCCTCCTTCTCCTCCTCCTGCCACATCACCACCCACAGTGGCCCAGCCTGCAAGGGTGCGTGGACGAGGCCGTGGAAGGAACACTGCAGGGAAGCGTGGAGGGAAGGCTACAGGGAAGAGCAGGAGGTGATTCCCTGGCCTCGAGCTGCTCATCCAGAAGTTGCAGGTTGATGGAGTACCACAGCTTGGGATGATGTATGTCTTTGGCTGCTGCTCCTGATTTCATGCTGTTGTTGATTTTATTATTCATCATAGTCAGGTCTGCATTTGGAATCTAAGGACTTGATATTCTCTGCTAATTTCTGAATAGTTGCCCTTCGTTTTTTGTTTGCTTTTTTTCCGAAATAAAGGGAAATTTGATTTCAGCCAACATACATGCCTGATGTGTTTTTTGTTTAAGTAGCAATAACATTTCATAAATACAATGTGTAATTAATACCAAGGGACACCAACCTCCATGAGGAAACGAAAAAAAAAAAAATGTCCTGAGAAATTGACACACCAAATAATGCACAACAAATTTAAAGCCAAAAAAAAAGGGGGAATTTGTGAGCTCGGCCTTGAAGAATTAAACAAATTATTCCTAAGATCACAAGAAAGAAGAAAGACATACGTTTGTCAGAACTCATGAGAAAGATCTGCTGCCAAAATGACATTTTAAACACCGTTCTAAAGCAACAAAACATGCGCTGCATTAAACGAAGCAATAACTTGCAGAATGACAAATGTGCTCTCTCCATTAGGAACGCTAGTTTTACCAGAACGAGCGCTCCCGTCTCCTAATTCAGTCTGAGCATGCGTGGGTTTTTTAACCGATGGACTTGCCCATAGACGATCGGAAATTACCATCGGTAAAAAGACCGATGGGTACCATACACGATCGGTTGGTCTGATGAAAACCATCCATCGGACGGTTTTCATCAGTCAAACCGATCGTGTGTACGGGGCTTAACACTACTATGTCCTGCAGGACCTGCTCGTTACTACTGCCAGGCACAGCCACTCTGCCTCTCATTTTAGACTTGTCTCTGGTTGTAGTATTTAATTGAACGTGCCTAATGTAGTGCTACCCCCGCAGGAGCCACTTGGTATGTTCTCTGCCACAGTTCTTACGTTTCTCCAACCTCAAAAACAGATGATCTGCCTCAATCCCAAGGAGGCTGCAAATCTGAACTTCACCCCTTGTTACCACATGTATATGGACTTGTGGCCACATGGACTTGCCTTATTTTCTTCCACTGTAAGGACTCATACAGTGCCTTGAAAAAGTATTCATACCCCTTGACATTTTTCAAATTTTTGTCATGTTATAACCATAAACGTATATGTTTTATTGGGATTTTATGTAAAAGACCAACACAAAGTGGCACATAATTGTCAAGTGGAAGGAAAATTTTTAACGTTTTTCAAAACTATAACAAATAAATATGTGAAAAGTGTGGCGTGCATTTGTATTCAGCCCCCCTGAGTCAATACTTTGCAATTACAGCTGCAAGTCTTTTTGGGTATGTCTCTACCAGCTTTGCACATTTTTGCCCATTCTTCTTTGCAAAATAGCTCAAGCTCTGTCAGATATGATGCAGAGCATCTGTAAACAGCAATTTTCAAGTCTTGCCACAGATTTCTAATGTGATTTAGGTCTGGACTTTGACTGGGCCATTCTAACACATTGAAGTAAATTGTAATAGTATACAATCTATTATAACCTATATAACTATTGCATATATGTATTTGTATATCCCTATAAATTGGCTAGTCTAAAGAGTCGGATTAGCACAATAATATAACAAACACATCTGCTTAGTAAACAATGTTACATTTATTTCCAAAGAACATAGGTATACACTAAACAGCAGATATCTATAACATATAACAACAATTAAACATCAAAGATACTTATCACATCCTCTAGAATAGACTCATTGGCTGGTCTCCAGATGTTAAAAAGAGAGAGCTCTGGGCCGCATGGTTTAGGCCCAAGCCAGCATTCAGAGCAAGGCCTCAAGATGGCAGAGAGAGAGCCTCATGGCAAATGCCTGCAGCGAAAGATAGAGAGAGAGACAGAGAGCTCATTTGTTGCAACAGCCCTTTTTACAAAAACCTCAGTCACACCTCATTCAAACCGAATCAGAGTGTTCACAGGGTAGTCTTCCTCAACAGATTATATTACTGACCGTCTTGCCATATTGGCCTCTAGGTGGTAGTATTGCTCATATCATCTCCAGGAGCCCTGGGACTCTTCCTTCAAAACCATGGAACTGTATCAGCCTGGCTGATCTTGGGAATAGGAAACAGATATGTAGATAACTCCAGAAATATTATATTAACTCATGTTGCCTTCCAACATATGCCGCTTTGCGCCTAAAGAGCGCATATCACCCTTCTTCAGACATGGCTCCTATTGAACAGTCCATAACTGTCTTAACGCGTGTCACTCGCCAACATGTGTTTCCGAACCAGTACCTATGGAACAGTCCTTAACTGTCTTAACGTGTTGCGTTTTTCAACATGTGCTTCGGAAACGTCTCCTATGGAACAGTCCATAATGGTCTTAGCGTGCTGTGCTTCCCAACACGTGCCCCTTTGCAACTGGGTGAAACACCAACATCATTCTTCCGTGACAGCTTCCATGTCACCGTCTTCTGTATCTTCTCCTTTCCGATATCTTCAGGACAGGGTGCAGTACAGGCAAGGGGTGTCCATTCACTCACCATTCACCAGCACACACTCAGAGCAACATATCAACCAGCTTTCAGATACAGAGTTTCGAGGAGGGCCTTACTTGCCCATATTATTAGCCTAAAATACACCTTTATCACACTATACCATAACATAAATCAACCCATTACCATAACATATACATATATACATAGTCGTCTTTCCTACCGCAACTTGGCATGTCTGTAGTACTTCAGGGCTCTGAATTGGCAGCAAAGTCTCTAACTTGTACGAGGAGACCTTACCGTCAATTCGTCCCTCAGCTTGCATAGATAAGTGGGAGACCCTTCTATATACGTTTTGAGTCTAACAACACATACAAATCTGAAACAATGACAAAACCCACAAAATTCCATCCCTGTGCCTGTATTGCAGTGACCATGCCCAGGGTATATCATGCACCTCGACCTACTGTTAGGTTCAAGAAACACCCTAGTTCCATGACTAACATTCCACGGATATCCTTTAGGACAAAGAAAAAACTCATCTATGTCCCAAATAATACCCAGGTGCTTCCTTCCCAGCAATGATCTCTCCATCCAGAACACAGAGTGGAATATCTTCCCAACATATCTCGTTCACCACCGTGCATTGACCTGGCATACAAAGGACATCATGGTCATGCCTCTGACAGAGGGAAATATCAACCTGCCTCCAGCTCCCATCCTCTCTGATCACATGTGGGTAATTTAGCCAAATGCAACAAGAGAGAATCCCCAGTCAGTAAGCCCATTGATGCCACAAAATATACAGACCGAGTCTGCACTTCTGTATATGGGATCATATAACATAACACCTTTCACAATCCAAACTAGTACAGCACATCCAGGCATTCGACCACCACTTTGGATTAGTGGAAGCGACGTGTTTTGGCAAAGTCTTACTGAGCTGTGATGCTAACTCATCAGGCCACTGCCCCTCATACAGAGATTGTACAATCAGCTTGATGCTGGTTGATAACTCCGCCTGCCCCTGCGTGCACGCCAGAGCCAATGACATGTTTCTGTCCTTTTTTATCAACAATTGTGAGATGTTGAAGCGCCATGTGGTGAAGGCATACTGTACCCTGGTAGCCAGCGTTTATTCCCTTTATTTAACGAAGCATGCTCCTGTGTGTAGTGACTGGCATTGACCTGTGCAGGGTTTCAACCTCTCAGGTGAGACATCAACCAGGTGTATCTCCCCCATGTCCAGTTCTGGTGTCCCACATGTCCAGTAACCAAGAGCTTCTCTATAGGACTGCTAAGATTGAGACACCACCCCTACGAGGAAGTTTTCATCCCATTGATGTGTCACCTGGTACCCTCTAGTCTGGCCAACAGACACCTTATTATGCATAAGTGCCAGCCTCCTAGGTACCTGCACTAGATTAATTCAGTTATGTCAATACATGTCACACCTTAAAAAAACTTTCCTTCTTTCAATTCCTCCTCCCATAAAAAAAAAACATTTTACATTTCTTGTTCTGAGGGATTGGATAGGTTATATTCCTCCCCCAACCTCCAACCCATTGCATTTGTATTCATAGTCCGTTTGCATTCATAAATGGAAGGAGAGACTTGGGCAAAATGTTTCACAAGTCTCGTTGCTGGGTAAAGTGTTTCAGATTCAGCATTAGCACTAAATTGTCCATAAGAAAAAGAAACCTTATATTTCAAGTATTTATCTGAAACTTTTCTCTCCTGAACGTTTATCAGAACGAATTTGCAGTGTGGTATGGCACAGACAAACTGCCAACCAGATGAACATCTCCTCTCCAATCTTGGTCCGCCAAGACTCTGGAAGTGAAAACAAGAGCAGGATCAAATTCTTATCCATAATATCTAATCGCTTGCTCTGTTTACTTATAGTTCCTTCCTTGGAACACAGGAATTTAGTACTCCTAACTTCTAAAAACTCTGAACCAATTATCAAAACAACCATGATTCCTTTAGGATGAACCCACTCTAAAATGAATCCCCGTGATACGAGCAGAAATGTAAAAAAGAAATGAACGCGAACGTTGCTTCTCAAAAATCTAAATTTTAAGCATTTAAAAAAACACTGCATTTATCTGTACTTTAAGACCTATGCACTAACCATCCTTTCAGGTGGACAGAGCCTAAACCTTTCAGAACTTTTTCCACCTGAATGAAAAGAAGAACAAACAAAAGAAAAAAAACAACAACAATTCCAGGAGCTAAAATGGCTTCCTACCAACTCTTGTCTTAAACAAAATGTATTCAGCTGCTAATTGTGGACATAGTCAATGACCATCTATTCAGCGGCTGCTTGAGGGCATAGCCAATGACCCCCCTTTCAGGTGGACTAAACCTAACAATTTTTCCACCTGGACAAAACAAAAATAAAATAAATGACGAAACAAATAACCAAAATAAAAATAAAAAATAAAACATTTTAAAATAAAATGAAATAAAAAAAAAAATTAAATAGAAAAATTACAAAACTAAAAGTAAAAAAAAAATAATAATAAAAAAAAAGTTAAAAATAATAATAATAATAATAATAAAATTACAAAAAAAACTTGAAAACTTTAAAAAACAAATAATAAAAAAAAAACTTACAACAAAAAATTGAAAAAGAAAGGAAAAAAAATTGAAGAAAAAATTACCCAAAATTTAACAAATTTATAGAAAAAATCAAAATAAGAGTATTTAAAAAAAAAAAAAAATAACAATCCAGAGGCTTACCCTCGAAAATATAAAAAAATAAAAAAAAATATCAAGGTCCAAACATGAAGGGCAAATCTCTGTAACTCACATCAAAATCTTATTCATAGCAAAGAAACATTAACCAGAAAATTCCTACCATCCATGCAGCTCACTAAGGGCTGCTAATATTGTTTCCCCCAGTGCTAGATTTGAATGAACATGCGGCTCCCTCCATTTTGCATAGTAATGCCTTTCCTGTCTTAATTGAGTATTATGGCCCCTATGCCTTGGATTGCTACCCCATCTCACAGAAAAAACGTCATAATGCCTTGGGGTCGTTTTAGGGTGGTGCGATCTTCTTTTGATATCATTATTCGCCGCCCAACAATATCTGGCGATGTAACCCCCCTTTTACACAAAAAAACATTTAAGGGCTGGTCTCCCTGCATAGGTCCTTCTCTGAGCATATGGCGATGGAGACTCACATTGCTGCATAACATTACTATGATTGAAATGAACAGACTTTACACTTTCATCGTCTGAGGAGTCATCAGAAGTTTCCACTGTTTCAACTCCTGAATTAGTTTCAAGCACAGTTACCGCACTTTTATTTAAATCTCCAACATTGATTCCTATCATCGCAACATCACTTACATCAACAATAGCATACGGTTTTTCTGCATGTTGTTTCACCTCTATCTTTGCTGTGCACTGAGCATGTGCGGAGGGTACCTCCACTATTGCACATTCGGCTTTATATAATTCCTTCCTAAGCAGTATTATAATACGCTCATTCTCCGGCTCTCTATGATTTAAAGAGGCAATGCAACTTTCTCTCTGTTTACAAGTTTCCTCTAACTTATTAACTTTCTGTTCCAATACACATTTCTCAGTCACTAAGTGTTCAATGTGATCACAAGCCTTTTCAGCCATAATTAATATATTCTTAGTTACACTTTGTACCTGTTCCAATCATTTTTTTCTCTCAGTATACCATTCTAATTCTTTTTGTTCCACGACGTTTTTCATTTTCAACAACATGCATACAACATTGGCCATTCTCTCCTTCTTGCCTTTTTTAAAATACTTTTTATATTTTGCAGCATCATTATGATTATTACATTGTTTCAAGAGGTCATTGAATTGGTGTGTTAAAGCATTTTTTTGTAAAGTATTGAATCGAACACAGGCATTTTTTTTTAAGAAACTCATCAATGATCTCCATTGTTATGCTAATTTTGCAACTAGCTACCCTGAAAACGTGTTTAACCTGTTTTTAGAACAGTTGCTTAGACAATGCACACAGACAAACAGATACAAAGCTGTTTAAAAACGAATTTGTTATTTGTAGTTCCACAGCCTACAAGACAGAGAGCACACTCCTAACTACTTGCTTACTGGGCACTTAAGCCCCCTTCCTGCCCAGGCCAATTTTCAGCTTTTGAAAAAAACACAATATTTTTTACTTTTTGCTATAATAAATATCCCAATTTTTTTTTTTCTATAATTTTTTCCTCGGTTTAGTCCGATACGTATTCTTCTACATATTTTTGGCAAAAAAAAATCGCAATAAGCGTTTATTGATTGGTTTGCGCAAAAGGTATAGCGTCTACAAAATAGGGGATAGTTTTATAGCATTTTTATTAATATTTTTTTTTTTTACTAGTAATGGCGGCGATCAGCGATTTTTATTGTGACTGCGACATTATGGCGGACACATCGGACACTTTTGACACCGTTTTGGGACCATTGTCATTTTTACAGCGACCAGTGCTATAAAAATGCACTGGTTACTGTAAAAATGACACTGGCAGGGAAGGGGTTAACACTAGGGGGCGAGGAAGGGGTTAAATGTGTAATCTGGGAGTGATTACCACTGTGTGGGGGAGGGGACTGACTGGGGGAGGTGACCGATCTGTGTCCCTATGTACAAGGGACACAGCATCGGTCTCCTCTCCCTGACAGGACGTGGATCTCTGTGTTTACACACAAGAGATCCACATCCTTGTCTGTGTACCGGCCGATCGCGGGTACCTGGCGGACATCGCGGCCACCAGGCATGCCCATCGGCATCTCAGTGATGCGCCGGGCGCATGCACGTGCCCCTCAGTGGCCGGAATAGCCGAGGCCGTCTTTTGATGGCCTCCTGGATTTCTAGAGCCACCTTGAGGCCGTCATTTGTACATGGCCCGGCTCTCAAGTGGTTAATCAATGCTCTCCTCTCTTAGATTGCAGGCCACATTGAACTTCTATTGGAACAGAGAGCTATTTCACTCTCACGTGGGTATAAATAAAAAATAAAATAAAATAAAATTTAAAAAATAATAAAAAAATAAAAATCTTTAAAAAAATATATATTTCTCCCACTTTTTCCTCAAACATGTATGATAATCCTGTCACTTTCTAACCAAAGGTGATCAGCCCTTTACTCGCCAGGCCACTTGACCAGCTACACAGGCCTATAACAATTTGCATTAGCAATACAATAAACGTTACATATAAACATATAGCAGCCAAAAATCTCACCAGATTTTGCACGTCCGCTCACTGATGAAATATTTCATAGAACTTTCAGGACCATCCAAGCAGGGCTTGCGACTTCACAACCAGCACAAATCTTTATCCACGGTAAAGATGGCCTTCAGTTCTAGGTTATAGGGATTTAGGACAAAAATACATTAGGTTTTGTGGATTCTGTGCAGAAATAAATTCCACACGCCTTCTGGGGTGCCAATTGAAGTAAATTGTAATAGTATACAATCTATTATAGCCTATATAACTATTGCATATATGTATTTGTATATCCCTATAAAATGGCTAGTCTAAAGAGTCGGATAAGCACAATAATATAACAAACACATCTGCTTAGTAAACAATGTTACATTTATTTCCCAAGAACATAGGAATATACTAAACAGCAGATATCTATAACATATAACAACAATTAAACATCAAAGATACTTATCACATCCTCTAGAATAGACCCATTGGCTGGTCTCCAGATGTTAAAAAGAGAGAGCTTTGGGCCGCATGGTTTAGGCCCAAGTCAGCATTCAGAGCAAGGCCTCAAGATGGCAGAGAGAGAGCCTCATGGCAAAGGCCTGCAGCGAAAGATAGAGAGAGACAGAGAGCTCATTTGTTGCAACAGCCCTTTTTACAAAAACCGCAGTCACACCTCATGCAACCCCCCCCCCCCCCCCCATTGCCAGCCCCACTCGGTTTTGGACAAATCAGAGTGTTCACAGGGCAGTCTTCCTCAACAGATTATATTACTGACCGTCTTGCCGTATTGGCCTCTAGGTGGCAGTATTGCTCATATCATCTCCAGGAGCCCTGGGCCATCTTCCTTTAAAACCATGGAACTTCATCAGCCTGGCTGATCTTGGGAATAGGAAACAGATATGTAGAAACTCCAGAAATATTATATTAACTCATGTTGCCTTCCAACACACATGAATTTGCTTTGATCGAAAACCATTCCATAGTAGCTCTGGCTGTATGTTTAGGGTAGTTGTCCTGCAGGAAGGTGAACCTCCGCCCAAGTCTCAAGTCTTTTGCAGACTCCAGCAGGTTTTCTTCTACGATTGCCCTGTATTTGGCGCCATCTATCTTCCAATCAACTCTGACCAGCTTCCCTGTCCCTGCTGAAGAAAAACATTCCCACAACATGATACTGCCATCACCATGTTTGGGGATGGTGTGTTCAGGGTTATGTGCATTGTTAGTTTTCCATCACACATAGCGTTTTGCTTTTAGGCCAAAAAAGTTCAATTTTGATCTCATCTGACCAGAGCACCTTCTTCCACATGTTTGCTGTGTCCCCCACATGGCTTTTTGCAAACTGCAAACAGGACTTCTTATGGCTTTCTTTCAACAATGGCTTTATTTTTGCCACTCTTCCATAAATGCCAGATTCTCTCACCTGAGCTGTGGATCTCTGCAGCTCCTCCAGAGTTACCATGGGGCCCTTGGCTGCTTCTCTGATTGATGCTCTCCTTGCCCAGCCTGTCTTGGTAGGTTTGCAGTTGTGCCATCCTCTTTCTATTTTCAGCTGTTGGATTGAAAAGTGCTCTGTGAGATGTTCAAAGCTTGCAATATTTTTTATAACCTAATCCTGCTTTAAACTTCTCCACAACTTTATCCTTGACCTGTCTGGTGTGTTCCTTGGCCTTCATGATGCTGTTTGTTCACTAAGGTTCTCTAACAAACCTCTGAGGGCTTCACAGAACACTGAGATTAAATTACACACAGGTTGACTCTATTTACTATTTAGGTGACTTCTGAAGGCAATTGGTTTCCACTAGATTTTAGTTAAGGGTATCAGAGTAAAGGGGACTGAATACAAATGCACACCACACTTTTCAGATATTTATTTAATATTTATTATAATACATTTTGAAAACCATTTATCATTTTTCTTCCACCTCACAATAATGTGCCACTTTGTGTTGGTTTATCATAAAAAGTCATTTACATTTTTGGTTGTAACATAACAACATGTGGTGAATTTTAAGGGGTATGAATATTTTTTCAAGGCACTGTATACACTGGGTGTTTAGCCCCTGTGCATGAGACCCCAGCATTTTGGTGCATATACAGTCATGGCACCAAAGCACTAAGGTATTGTGAGAACCAAAATGATATCTGTGACAGAATCCACTGTCACTGTGTGTTTTGGAGGGGGCTGTGGGCTGGCCTCCTACCCAAAGACTATGGCCCAGCAGAGAATGAGAGACTTGGGGCCAAAATGGCATTGAGATAATGTAATCTAATGCTACATCCCTTCTCCCCCATCCCCCCTCTTGTTGCTGTGTTTAATTGTGTTGGGTCATGGCACGTAGACAAAAAATGTGGAGATACATCCCAGCAGGGGATGTGTAAGGAGGGGCTTACTGCTTATCACAATCCCTTGGTGTGTTTCAACTGTAGTTGTTTAAATATAGAAGTGTCAAGTTTCCATTGGTTCTTCCTTGTCCCCTACCCCCATCTGGCCATCTGGATGTTTTTGGGTATCGTCCGACCCTCTCTGTTGTAAAGTCCTGTCGGTGAATGCCAAGATTTCCAGCCATCTTGTCCGATAAGCTTGTATTTAAGCTCTGTCTGTGAGTAGGACTATTGCTTTTTATCTATATTTTAATAAACCTGTACGTGGTAATGCACTAGGGCGGTGCGCCCTCCTGTTTTCTTTTCTCTTTCTCAAACTCCATGTGTGCATAAGGCCTGCAGTACAAGTTTCCATTAAAGTAGAATTTCAGGATATACCTAACAAATCTTAAACATTTTCCCTCCCCCTCCTAACAACTTCACTTACTAACCTGTGTAAGAAAGATCTTTATTACCTATTTTCAGGCCACTCCAGTCTGGACACGTGATCTCCCATGTGTTAGCTAGTGGCAGCTGCAGGGGAGAGGAGAGAGTGTTGGATAATGGCTAGTTAAGCCTGGAGCGGTGACATCATCCATAGGCTTCCAAGCTGACACATGAGAGCCGGATCATGTGGCTGGATCGCAGTAGCCTGAAATTAGATAAGTATACAGATCTTTCTTACACGGGTTAGTTAGTATAGGTCAGGGATATGCAATTAGCGGACCTCCAGCTGTTGCCAAACTACAAGTCCCATGAGGCATAGCGAGACATTTGACAGCATCAAGCATGACAACCAAAGGCAGAGGCATGATGGGACTTGTAGTTTGGCAACAGCTGGAGGTCCGCTAATTGCATATCCCTGGTATAGGTGTTAGGAGGGGGAAAGGAGCATTTTTAGTATTAGTTACAGTAGGTATATCCCAGAATTTTATTTTAATCATGCTTGGAGTATTCTCCACATTGCAAAATATAAAGTCAATAGGGTGGGGTGAGTTTGGGGTAAAGCGACACACAACAGTTGGTGGTTTGGTAGGTGGTGCTGGGAAATTAAAGCTGAAGTTTAGTAAAACATCACCAGGGACGCTACTTATCAATAAAGAAGTGTCCTATGTGCTTCTGGCTGCTCTTTTCAGTACAAATCTTCAGTCCTTTCATTCATTGGCCCATCCTCCAGTCACAGAATGCTTTGCAATGTGGGAACCCATAGTATTGGTGCTGTGAATGGAACATGGAAAGAGCGGGCATAGTTGGCACATTTACCTGTCAAAGGAACAACTGTTAATGATAAACCCCACATAATTAGAATATTACTGCTGCAGGGGTATCCAAGCACAAGGGAATGAGGATTTAGTAAACTTGAGCTTTAATTGATTAAAATTTGCTTTTGCCAAAAGTGTTTAATTTCTCTTGTTTCTATTTCATTCAACTGCTGCAAGCTAGAACACAGTAGTGGGAATTGATAGTCATAGATCTGCTAATGTTCTACCATGTTTGAACACTGGATGGCAGTCTAGCTCTACAGAATCATGAATCTGCCTATGGTTGTATAGTACAATGAAAAATACATTTATTTCAGAGCGAAGGTAATTTGTTGTTCACCCATGAACTGTGGTATAAATGAAGTAGTCACTGGGTGAGTAGTTATTGGAGTTTTAAACACTGTCTGCAATAGACAGAGCGTTTTGAAAGCAATGGAGCTGCATCCAAGGATGCATCACACCATAGATGTGCGCACAGGGTGTGCCAAGTGTGCCTGGGCACACCCTAATCACCCTGTGTGCTGCAGATTCCTCCTGTTTAGACCCCTGATATTTCACCAAAGCCTCCTAATGGGGCTCCTAAAAAAATTGTTAAAAAATAATAAAATAAAATATAATTGTAAACAATAATAAAAAATAAAATAATGAAAATGAAAACTACTGATGCCGTCCACTGCCCTACTGACACCAACCTCTGCCCTACTGACACCGTCCACTACTCTACTGACACCGGCAGTATATATACAAATGCACACGCATATGTGTTTGGACTTTAAGGTGCAAACTCTATGCATCACACGTACTTAAAGCGCTGGAAGAGTTGGTCCGCGTAGACCAGGGAGACTTAGACTAAGAGCTAAGCCCACTTAGTGAGAGTTTGCAACATGAGGGCCGTAGCCAGAGTGGCGTGATGGGCCGAACCAGCAACTGTAAACATATACTGTAGCGGGAGACCGCTTTAGCCTTCCTGTCAGTGGGGTCCTCGAAGGAAAGGAGAGCCCTCCACCGGCACATTACATATACAGTGAAACCTCGGATTGTGAGTAACACAGCGTTACGCAATACGACCATTTTTTTTAAAATCCTGACTCGGTTTGCGAGTGTTGTCTTGCAAAACGAGCAGGATTCAAGCCACAGCGGTGTGCAGTACTGCATTTGGCCAGAGTTGCGGGGGCGTCGGAGCCGATCGGAGCCAATCAGAGCCGTTGGGAAATACTCGGAAATACTCAGTTCCCGAGCCTTTCCGAGGGTTTCCGAGTTCAGCCGAGCTGTCCCCGAGTATTTCTGGGGCTCTCCGGCACCCCCCACCTCTGGCCACATGCGGTATTGCATGCCAAAGAAGTCAATGCGGATCAAATTATTTTTGTTTTCATTGACTTCTATGGGGAAACTCGCTTTGATATGCGAGTGCTTTGGATTACGAGCATTCTCCTGGAACGGATTATGCTCATAATCCAAGGTTCCACTGTAGTTACATAATTACATAGTAGACGAGGCCAAAACAAGACACAAGTCCATCAAGTCCGACCTATGTGTGTGATTATATGTCAGTACAGTATTACATTGTATATCCCTGTATGTTGTGGTCGTTTAGGTGCTTAATTGGTTGCCTTTTTCAACATTGGTTGCCACATTGGTTGCCTTCTTCAACCTGGAGATTAGAGGATCCATGAAAGAGGGAGAGGTTCACTTCTTCAGACGGGCTTCCCCAAGGGGGTAACCTATCTAAAAAAAAATTGCACTACAAAAGGACCCTTCGGACATTCCCAGTCCTTGTAAATGGACCTTGGTTTCCTCTCCCCAGTGATCATACTGTTACATTGTAACTTAGTAGCAAGTCACAGGGTGAGAGGCTGCAGCAGGGGCTGATCTGCATTAGACATTTGTGAACACTTCTGAGAACTTCACACAGGCATTTATCATGGTGCTCCTCATCCACCTCATACAACCGATCATCAAACCAGGGACCTCCTACAAGTTAAGCTGTCACAGGAAACCTTTGCAGGACACACAAGGTCCAGTGGTACCTTGCACATAAACGCCAGCACAGTATTGACTGTTGACGTATTCAGATTCTGGACACTAGCTAGTCATTATGTTGTTCAATATTGCACTCACCCTCATTGACTATTGGGCCTCATTCGCATTTTGCGACACGGGAGTGTCCCGTTTTTCTCCCACTGATTTTTTTTGTGTGTTTTGTTGCCACCAGTGGCGGCTGGTGCTCAAATTTTTTGGGGGGGCGCAAACAAACTGAAAAAAAAAAAATCATCAATTGCCTCTACTGTGCCCATTAAACGCAGCCACTGTGCCCAAACGCCACTAGTTTGTCCCCAAATGCAGCCAGTTCCCCCCCCATATGCAGCCAGTTTCTCCCCCATATACAGCCAGTTTCTCCCCCATAATACAGCCAGTTTCTCCCCTATATGCAGCCAGTTTCTCCCCCATAATGCAGCCAGTTTCTCCCCCATATGCAGCCAGTTTCTCCCCCATAATACAGCCAGTTTCTCCCCCATAATACAGCCAGTTTCTCCCCCATATGCAGCCAGTTTCTCCCCCATAATGCAGCCAGTTTCTCCCCCATATGCAGCCAGTTTCTCCCCCATAATACAACCAGTTTCTCCCCCATAATACAGCCAGTTTCTCCCCCATATGCAGCCAGTTTCTCCCCCATAATGCAGCCAGTTTCTCCCCCATATGCAGCCAGTTTCTCCCCCATAATACAGCCAGTTTCTCCCCCATATTGCAGCCAGTTTCTCCCCCATATGCAGCCAGTTAATTCCCCATAATGCAGCCAGTTAATCCCCCATAATGCAGCCAGTTTCTCCCCCATATGCAGCCAGTTTCTCCCCCATAATGCAGCCAGTTTCTCCCCCATAATGCAGCCAGTTTCTCCCCCATATGCAGCCAGTTTCTCCCCCATAATGCAGCCAGTTTCTCCCCCATATGCAGCCAGTTTCTCCCCCATAATGCAGCCAGTTTCTTCCTCATAATGCAGCCAGTTTCTCCCCCATAATGCAGCCAGTTTCTCCCCCATAATGCAGCCAGTTTCTCCCCCATAATGCAGCCAGTTTCTCCCCCAATATACAGCCAGTTTCTCCCCCATATGCAGCCAGTTTCTCCCCCATAATGCAGCCAGTTTCTCCCCCATAATGCAGCCAGTTTCTCCCCCAATATGCAGCCAGTTTCTCCCCCATATGCAGCCAGTTTCTCCCCCATATGCAGCCAGTTTGTCCTCATAATACAGTCAGTTTTTCCCCCCCAGCCCTGCACTTACCTTCCTCCAGTCAGCGCCGTCCTTCTTCCGTCCTCGATGTCTTCTCCCGCCCTCGATGTCACTTCAGCCAATCAGGTTACCGGTAACCAGACCCGGTGAACCTGATTGGCCAGGGAACGCACCCCTGTGCGTCCTCTCATTAGATATTTAGAAGCCGATTACAGCCCTCAGGCTGTAGTCAGGAAGCCTATCAGAGCCTGCTGGCTCTGATAGGCACTTCTAAAGGCCAATCAGACGCTGTGATTCAGATGGCCGGCGCTCAAGGGGCCGGCCATCTGAATAGTGGGCGGCAGCAATACATAGGTTCATGCAATGCATGAACCTATGTATTGTTGTGGTGAGTGACGGCCGGGCGCAGGAGCAAGCGGTAGCGGCGCTTCTGCGCCCACTATGGTCGCGCCGCCATGTGTAAAAAAAAGACATAAAAAAAAAAAACTCTTAAAGGGCCCGTTTTTTTTTTTTTTTTTGATGACCACAGGAGGGAGGGCGGCGCCCGGGCGCCCCCTATGGACGGGCCGCCACTGGTTGCCACAGTTTTGGAGCAACACCAATGGGATGCCCTCCGCCTTAAAAAGGCACCAAAGTAGCTCCTGTACCTTTTTTTTGTGGTTGACTTTGGCGCATTTTCCAACGTTTTGAAGTGCGACAAAATACCCGCTTTCTTAGAGCATTTGGGGTACCATTAAGAATTATTGTCACCCAAATGTGAGTTGCGCTTTTGCTGAAATTTTTGCAGAATTTTGCAGCATTTTTTTAACTCATGGTACATGCGCTCTACTGCACTGCAGCATGGGCCTCTTGGCACCTACTGTACTTGTGCGTTAGGGTGCTATTCTAAATATACACAAAGTGATGTGTTATATTATAAGTTGCCGTAACATGCGTAAAAAATATATTTTACTGCGTATTACTGCAATGCATAGGTCTGATATGTACTGTATATCCTCAGTATGTTTATCCAATAGGATTCTAGTATTCAAATACTTAAAGCGGAGTTCCACCCAAAAGTGGAACTTCCGCTTTAAGCACTTCTCCCCCCCCTACATGCCACATTTGGCATGTAATTTTTTTTTGGGGGGGGGGGAGTGGGGGCTTCGGTAGGAGTGGGACTTCCTGTCCTACTTCCTCCTTCCACCCAGGGACCGCCTCGGCAACTCCTCCTGTCGCCTTAGGCGGCCCCTCCCTCTAGACGATCTCCTGGGACACGTGAAAGGTCCCAGGAGCTCACCTGTCCACTCAGGAAGCACAGCGCCGCTCGCGCATGCGCAGTGCATGCACGGTCGTGAAGCCGAAAGCTGTCACGGCCGGGTGCCCACAGTGTGAATGAAGGCGCCGGAGGAGAGGGGGGGAGAGGAGCGACGCTTCGGGCGGCCACATCGCTGGACCGTGGAGCAGGTAAGTGTCTGTTTATTAAAAGTCAGCAGCTACACTTTTTGTAAAAAAAGGCTGGAACTCCCCTTTAAAATTTTTACTAATGACTGTCTTCAGCTGGATATGCACAGGTTAATGCTCAGCAAAAATTCAGCAAAAAAAATAAATTCTGTTAAAGAGCTTGTGCAATTTTAAAATGACCAATTGCTTGTGCTTTGAACAATAGAAGTCAAGCCTATCTTTTAGGTTGTAATTATTCTCTGTGCTATACAATTGTTTGTGCTGATAGCATATCACAGAAATGATCATTTGCAGGGAATGAGTTTCAAACAAAATGGAAAATTATTTCTACCGATGTTTCCAAACTGTACTGGTCATCAGTGTTTGTTTTTGTGCCTAGGATGTTATGCTTAGTGTTTGGTTCACTGAATCTTACCTAACATTTGCTGTGTATGGACATCTGGTATACAGTCATTATGCATTATCCGGTATAGAAAAATTAAGGCTTGAATATTTTGCTGCAGGTTTTTCTTTGCAAATAAATTGTTACCAATCATTTCTTCATCCAGAATTTTCAGTTTTCAAGCTTCATTACAATTGAGTACTATCCGTGATACTTTTTTTTTTTTTTGCACTAACATCCACATTTTTAGGACAAGCTTTCGGGGTGTGCCCCCTTCCTCAAGGTCCAAGCAGAACTAATACAAGGTACAGTATCATAAAGAAAATTGTAGTGCCCCCCCCCCCATAAGAAAAAAGACAAGGGACTTTAGGGGAATTATAATGATTGAAAAGATAGATATATGTAGAAAAATACAGAATATGTTTATTAACGAATTCTTAAAAATATAGGTGCATACATCACCATATATGGCATAGGTAAAAACATGAGTACAGTTGATACAATTAGAGTTGTTGATCTCCTGTAATCTCGTCCAACGCATTTCAGGATTTCAATGTCAATGCCTTCATCAGGGACATTTGTTTCAGAAGACATCAAGACAAATGACAATTTATAATAGATCATGAAAGTTGAGCATATGAACATCAAAATGGACAAAGATGAGGATCATTGGAGACGGGACAGTATTCACTCACCGATCAACTGGATAGTGTATTTTGAAACTGTTTGGGGGGCACTACAATTTTCTTTATAGTTATCCATTATGGGATGTTGGCAATAACTAGGTCTTCTTGGATGAATCTACTTTAAATACAAGGTATCACGGACAATACTCAATTGATCTAATTACGTTGCACTAATACGGTTACAATCACCTCTAGATTCATTGCAATATTCACACTTATTTTATTGTGTTAGACAGTGTTAAACTTTAGAGGCGACTTCCATTGAAATCAATGGGTACAGGTCGCCTAGCAGTCGCCTAGAAGTCGCCTTGAAGTAGTACAGGAACCTTTTCTGAAGTCGGAGCGACTTCAGTAGTGTGCATTAAGACGGCTCTCATTCACTTTAATGTAATTTGTCATGTCGAGACTTGGGGCGACACAAGTCGGATCCCAAGTCGTGGTAGTGTGAACCGACACTTAGTCTTTGATCCTCTCAGGAGGGATACATTCTGAAGGTAATGAGCTGGCTCATCAGGTTGATAGGTAGTTCTCGGGTGGTTTAGGTCCAGCAGATATTCTTTCATTTGATGGGGCCATCATAAAAAAAAATTTGAACAAATTCATACTTTTAAAGTCATAA
The DNA here is from genome assembly GCA_029206835.1 of Rana muscosa. Taxonomy (NCBI): domain Eukaryota; kingdom Metazoa; phylum Chordata; class Amphibia; order Anura; family Ranidae; genus Rana; species Rana muscosa. The sequence goes on from CM055120.1 coordinate 350,177,868, forward strand.
TTATGTGTTACAAAGTCAGAATTCTGAGATTAAAAAGCAAAGTTCTGGGTTTCAAAGTGAGAATTGTGAGTATCAAAGTCAAAGTTTTAATTTCAGAATTCCAACTTTAATCTCAGGATTCTGACTTTAAAATTCAGAATTATAACTTTTTAATACTTTTTTAACTTTTTATCTAAGAATTATGAATTTAAATCTCAGAATTTAGAATTTTGGGTCATAATTATAACCATAGTTATAATTTTTAATCTTTAAATGTGGAGATCCCTCAGTCGATCATAAACATAAAGTAAAAAATAGTATAGAATACACGGGGTGGAACCCAGAGTTGGGTCTTTAACCCCTACCTGTACGTCATTTTGAAGTGGTTGTACCGGGGTGAAGCCTGCAGCTGAAGGTAAGTGTCCTTATAATAAAAGTCAGCAGCTACAGTATTTTATTTTTTTCTGAAGGAGCCTTGAGCTCCTCTTTAAGCTTTCTAATCTAATACTAGAGAAATAAAAGTAAAGAAAAGAGGGCACACCGGCCTTGTGCATAAGTCAATTTATTGCTAAAAAACTAAGTAAAACTACTCACAAACATGTGGAGAAATATCGCTTGTAAAAGCCTCCTATTCATGGCAATCAGTCCTGAAACCGACAGTCTCCAGATGGCAAAGGGGAGGACATCAGGACCGCTGCTGTCTGACATGTTTCAAAGGAGTACCTTCTTCCTCAGAGCCTATCTAACATTACCCTCTTCATGGGTGGACAGTACTGTTGCTATCCATAGATACAGAGGAGGAGTGAGTGTAGCCACCCTAGGACAGGAAGTGCATTTCTGGCTGGATTAACAGGTGAAAATAAAGGGCTAAAAGCCTAAAAAAAATAAAAAAATTAAATGCAGCCACCACATCTAAGGACTGATAAGCTGCAATATATTACAGTTTTGGTTTGAGGTTTAGATATCAACCACCGCCTACCAACTCCATCAGATTCACTTAAGTGGTTGTAATAACTTTCATCAAACTATTTATTAATTTATCATTCTCCAGCCACCGTACGATTTCCTGTAATATCTCTAGTCGGAGGGTCCCCCTCCTCCGCGCTTTTATTGTGTCAAATTAATTTTGCGGTGTGGCTGATAATGCGCGTCTTCTGTGTATATTTGTAAACACTTTATGATTTTTTTGAACAATGGGACTTAGTCTGTGAACGATTCAATATCAGCCAGTAATTTAAGGAGTAAGTCAGGCGTGTAATTGAGTTTGTCAAAGTAATTGTATTTAGAAGAAGATAGTATATTTTTTTAGGGCTCTGAGTGATCATGCTATTCCAGACTCTGATTAATTCCATTACAGGAGTTAATTAGATGGACTGAAAGGGGAGGATTATTTTGTCCTGACACAATCCGTTTAAACTATTAAATTCTTGTCTGAAAGTGATACACATTGAAGATTCAGATGAACAAAAAAAATACAAAGTACAAAGAAGTGAGCCTAGTGTACAAACCGCTGTTTAACTGGAGGAAGTTAAAGGGTGTCTCTAGACCAAACTTTTTTATATATTTTTTCTGATTTCATTTCTGTCAATTTTCTTGTTGGTTTTCTATGTTCACTTTAAAATGACACTAAACTCTAAATTCTATTCAATTATGTATTCTTAATTTTAAAAAGTCCCCTTTATTGCTCTCTGACCCCTTCACATCTGCAAATTCCTTTTTTTTGGCTGCTGAGATCTGACTTACTGTTAGAGGGTGGCTACATTCATTCTCTATTGTTCCACTGTATGCAGAAATGTAGCCACCCTCTCTTCCTCACTCCTGAGATGGACTGTGAAATTTGTAGTGTATGTAGAGCAGTGCACATAACCGCAACTAAAGTGCACTGCTTGTTCTAAACACAAGGAGGCAGAAAACACATTAAAGCGGAGCTCCACCCTAAAGTGGAACTTCCGCTCATCGGGAACCCCCCCCCCCCTCCGGTGTCACAATTGACACCTTTCAGGGGGGAGGAGGGTGCAGATACCTGTCTAAGACAGGTATTTGCACCCACTTCCGGGAGTCCTCTCTGTGGGAAATCTGCGGGAAGTACGCCACTTCCTGCAGAATACCCGTTGTGTTCTGGGAGACACTCGGCTCCCAGAACACAACAGGGACCAGCCAGAACGGCGCAGCGCGACTCGCACATGCGCCGTAGGGAACGGGGCAGTGAAGCCGCAAGGCTTCACTTCCTGGTTCCCTCACCGAGGATGGCGGTGGGGGCAGCAGAGTGACGAGCGATTGCTCGTCCTCTGCTGCGGACGTCGCTGGACTCCAGGACAGGTAAGTGTCCTAATATTAAAAGTCAGCAGCTGCTGTAGCTGTAGCTGCTGGCTTTTAATATTTTTTTTTCGGCGGAGCTCAGCTTTAAGAAACAATTACAGGGCCATTAAAGCAGAACTTCACCTTAAAAGGAAAGTTCCGCTTTTCCTTCTCCTCCCTCCCCCTACTACGTTTGCAAACTTTTTTTTTTTAGGGAGCAGGTACCTAGTTTTGACAGGTGCCACCCCCACTTCTGTTCAGATTGCCTAGGCCAGTGATGGTGAACCTTGGCACCCCAGATGTTTTGGAACTACATTTCCCATGATGCGCAACTACACTGCAGAGCATCATGGGAAATGTAGTTCCAAAACATCTGGGGTGCCAAGGTTCGCCATCACTGGCCTAGGCAATCTAAGAATAAGTTCACCAACCCCCCCCCCCACTGCCTGCAATTTCTTGGGACACATCACAGATCACAGGTCCCAGGAGGCTGCAGGTCCAAAGCAGCCTTGTCTTGCATTGGGACTGAGCTGAAAAAGCTGCCAAGCACAGTCCCACCACACCTAGTGTGGATGGGCCCTAACACAACCCTCTCAACAGACAGCAAAATAATTGATTCTAACATGAGTACGTGAATGATTATTAGATAAGGTCACCATGTTTTAATTTACAGCCTCTCTATCTCTCTATATAACTAGATGGCCACAGTCTAAATAAATGTAAATCAAACTACTGCTTATCAACCCCACTTGCAACAAGCTTCATATTTCTGAGGCTGATCAACCCAAAAACTAGAGGTGCTAGTAGTTGTGACTCCTAACATCCCTAGGGGCTGTACATAATTTTTATTATACATAGCTCTAGAGAGGATTGTCAGAGGCCCCTTTCACACGGGCGCCTCTGTGAAGCGGAATCTGCTTGCTCAGAGGGGGATCTCTCTACTGATCCCCGCTATGCAGGTGGATGACAGGTCCATGTCCCTCCAGCTATGCAGAGCGGACATGGACATAGTCCCGGTCCCCTCTATGGGGAAATTGGATGGAAATGAACCACCTGTCCATTTTCATCCGATGCCATCCTATCCGATCTGCCAGACAGATGGGGAATAGGAGCACCATCCATCTGTTTTTGGTAGACAGGATTGGATCGGATGGCGGCGGGTGTCAGACGACGTGTGTCTGCTGACATCTGCCGCTCTAAAGAAGAGACTGGAGGGTCTCACCTGACGTTCACCTGATTTGGATGTAAATACCTTCAAATTAAAGCTGAAAGTCTGCAGTTAGAGCACATCTTGTTCGTTTTATTTCAAATCCATTGTGGTGGTGTATAGAGCGAAAAAGATTAGAATTGTGTCGATATCCCAATATTTATGAACCTGACTGTATCTGCCAGGCTTGGGAGTAAAATATTGGCTTAACATACTGACACAAGCCATTCGTTTTCAACACACGACCCCATGACAGGTGCACTTAAAAAATGAACATTTACAGAAACGTAACCATTATTTTCCCTGGCAAGCCTCTGTCCTATGTTTGTTCTCATTTAAAAATATTTACAGTGAAGCCTTTGGCTTATTAATATTTAACAAATGTAATGCATAATTGATTTTCTATGCCGTAATGAAGCTTTAGCAGGTGTTCTTCCGATAGGTGCTCAGTGGGGCTATATAATATTTGGCTTCCTGTATCTCCATCTGCTTCCCAGTGAAATTTGCAGCGATGAGCATTTCAAACTATTTTTTCTGGGAAAGACAAATAGTTCTTTACAGGGAAAGCTGTGTAAACAGCAGGAAAAAAAATCGCAATCATTGTTGAGGCAGAAATTGCTGATTAATTAAGAATTACAAGCTATGATGACTTTGTAGACAATTGGATGGTAGTTACAATGTTTAGACCCATCAACTATAATTATAGCGTAACACAACGGACATATGCCATGGTATAATGCCAATAGATACTGCTAACGATATACAGTACCTTGAAAAAGTATTCATACCCCTTAAAATTTTCCACATTTTGTCATGTTACAACCAAAAACGTAAATGTATTTTATTGGGATTTTATGTGATAGACCAACACAAAGTGACACATAATTGTGAAGTGGAAGGAAAATGATAAATGGTTTTCAAAATTTTTTCAAATCAATATGTGAAAAGTGTGGCGTGCATTTGTATTCAGCCCCCTTTACTCTGATACCCCTAACTAAAATCTAGTGAAACCAATTGACTTTAGAAATCACCTAATTAGTAAATAGAGTCCACCTGTGTGTAATTTAATCTCAGTATAAATACAGCTGTTCTCTGAAGCCCTCAGAGGATTGTTAGAGAACCTTCGTGAATCTTCGTGAACCTTCGTGAACAAACCGCATCATGAAGGCCAACGAACACACCAGACATGTCAGGGATAAAGTTGTGGAGAAAGTTGTGGGGCGCAAGTTATGCTCAGTAAGGAGAGCTCTGAGAGCTGATTGGAGGGAAGAAACACACCGCCCTCCACACAGCACACAGGAATAGAGCTGAGGCTGTCAATCAGCTGGAGGTCCCTCCCTATCACCATAGGTGTGTGCAGCCTATTGCATTAGGCCCCTTTCACACTGACACGTTTTTCAGGCGGTTTAGCGCTAAAAATAGCGCTGCTATACCACCTGAAAAAATCGTGCCCTGCAGTCTTCAGTGTGAAAGCCCAAAGGCTTTCACACTGAAGCGGTGCGCTTGCAGGACCGCTCCAAAAGTCCTGCTAGCCGTATCTTTACAGCGGAGAAGGAGCGGTGTGTTCACTGCTCCTTTACCGCTGCTGCCCATTGAAAGCAATGGGAAACCGCGGTAATACCGCCCGCAATGCGCCTCTGCAGAGGCGCATTGCGGGTGGTATTAACCATTTTTCGGCCACTAGCGGGGGTTAAATTCACCCCGCTAGCGGCCGAATACCGCGGTAAAAACTAAGGTATAGCGGCGCTAAAAATAGCGTCGCTATACCCACAGCGCACCTTCCCGCCCCAGTGTGAAAGGGGCCTTAGGGTGTGCACCCCAAAGCTCAAACACACGTGTGTGTTTGTAATAAATAAATAAATATGTGTATATGTAAGCTTTAAGAAAGGCCTGGATTCTTTCCTAAATGTACATAATATAACTGGGTACTGACATTTATAGGTAAAGTTGATCCTGGGAAAATCCGATTGCCTCTCGGGGGATCAGGAAGGAATTTTTTCCCCTGATGTAGCAAATTGGATCATGCTCTGCTGGGGTTTTTTGCCTTCCTCTGGATCAACTGTGGGTGTAGGATTGTGTTTATGTTTTTTTTTTTTTGGTTGAACTGAGTGGACTTGTGTCTTTTTTCAACCTGACTAACTATGTAACTATGCATGTAGAAAGGCAGCAGCACTGAGCGGAAAAAATGCTATTCCTCAACTCACTAAGATGACCTGAAGTCTACGCAGCCTGACTATCTATAAGCAGTGTGGGTGTTTTATGTCTGTGAAGGTTTTCATTTAGGCCCCTTTCACACTGGGGCGGGCAGGAGCGGTGGCGGTATAGCAGCGCGATTTTCAGCGCTGCTATACCGTCGTTCTTACCGCGGTATGCGGTCGCTAGGGGGGTTAATTTAACCCCCGCTAGCGGCCGAAAAAGGGTTAATACCGCCCGCAAACCACGGCTATTGCCGCGGTTTGCGGGCGGTATTACCGCGCTGTCCCATTGATTTCAATGGGAGACCGCGGTAAAGGAGCGGTGAACACACCGCTCCTTCACCGCTGTAAAGAAGCGGCTAGCAGGACTTTTGGAGCGGTCCTGCTAGCGCACCGCTTCAGTGTGAAAGCCTTCGGGCTTTCACATTGAAGGCACAGGGCAGGATTTTTTCATGCGGTATAACAGCGCTATTATTAGCGCTAAACCGCATGAAAAACGCCCCAGTGTGAAAGGGGCCTTAAGCCAGGTACAGCTAGTAGTAATTAGTCACATTCTACTAGACTTGTTCTGTAATGGTAAAAACATTAAAGACACTTCTTTGGTTCCAACGAGTGTCAGGAACATATGCCAATATTTATAGTCAAAAAAGGTCACATTATTGCAAACACAAGGCAATGTGTCAAGGCAGATGTCGATTGTCCAAGAACAACACGGTAAGTGTGAACGTTCTAATTGTAATAATCCAAAGGTGTCAGGAAGTCTACAACAGGTGTTAATTCTTCAGTCACATAAATTATTATTTATTACAGGTACTTATATAGCACCGTCAATTTACACAGTGCTTTACATAATTATTATACATTCACAAAAGTCCCTGGCCTCAAGGAGCATACAATCTGAGGTCCCTAAAGCCTGGTACACACTGAGTTTTTTTTTCCGTTCTGCCCATCAGGCTGTTGACTCCAGCCAGAGCCGCTGTACTAACTATGCAAAGTTAGTACGGCGATCTCCCCTGTTGAGCTGTTATGTTCTGACAGGGGGACAGCCCCCCCACCTGAACACTCCGATCAGTGCTCTCCACCATTGGCTGAGAGGGCTGATCGGGAGTCAGTCGGCTGCTGGTTTTCCAGCATGCTCGTCTGACAAAAGCCGGCATACGCACGAGCCAAATGCCGGCCTATTTTTTTTTTTAACTGGCCGATATCTCCCAACATTCGGCCCTTGTGTACGGGGCTTAACTCATACACACACATACTAGGGCCAATTTAGATAGGAGCCAATTAACCTACCAGCATGTCTTTGGAGTGTGGGAGAAAACCAGAGTAGCCGGAAGAAACCCACGCAGGCAAAGAGAGAACATGCAAACCCCAGGCCGGTAGTGTTATGGTTGGGAATCGAAGTGACATCCCTAGTGCTGCTAGGCAGAAGTGCTAAACACTTAGCAAAATTAAGCACGGAAGTTTAGTTATGTTGGCCACTTTAGTTTCCTTCAATACAGATACAGCCTGGATATCGGCATAACTGCAGCCTTTTTATGAGACAATGAAAGTGCAACAGCACATTGATGGGGACTTCTCTCTGCTCTTTCACCCTATCAGGGAATTCCAAGAGTTAAAAAGACCGTTCGTTTTTTGTTGCATGCTAGTCTCATGTCGAAAGTGAAGAAGTTACTTGCCATATGAAAATTCTCGTACAACAGAATACAATTTCAGAAGTGACATATTGTGTTGAATTGTTTTGGATGTATTCTTTAGCTTCTGAGCATACGTAGTCTTGCCTCTTACGATTTTTGCGGACAAAAAGCGTACTAATTAAACGAAAATCAGATGTTGAGTTCACATCTGCCAAAAAATTTTATAGTCTGCACATCCAGCTTTTGTCAGACAAAAAAACGGAATCGTCTGTCGAAAATACCATACTAACGATCCGAAAATCGGCAGATCGTTCGTCAAACAAAATTTGACTTCCGGCTTTCATATAGTGTGTACGGGCCTTTATAGGCTGCCCATTGTTTTCCTGGTCTTATCCCTTCTGTGCGGATTCCAGGAAGCTAATATAAGGACAGATTCAGGTATTTATCCACTTGTCCCCCGCCCACTGTCAATTGACGGCGGGCGGAGGACACTCTCGTTCTGGGAGTACGTCATATGACGTCCTCCCTTTAAAACGAGCTAGGAGGCGCGCGCGCCCGCCGCGTTCACAAGGCCCCGGTGCGTGTGCCCGGCGGCCGCGATTGCCGCCGGGCACCCACGATTGCCCGGTAAACGAGCAGGAAAGTGGATCTCTGTGTGTAAACACAGAGATCCACGTCCTGTGAGGGAGAGGGGACCGATGGTGTGTCCCTTGTACATAGGGACAACCATCGGTCACCTCCCCCAGTCAGTCACCTCCCCCCACAGTAAGAACACATTGAGGGAACATATTTAACCCCTTCCCGCCCCCTAGTGGTTAACCCCTTCCCTGCCAATCACATTTATACAGTAATCAATGCATTTTTATAGCAGGGATCGCTGTATGAATGTGAATGGTCCCAAAAATGTGTCAAAAGTGTCCGATGTGTCCGCCGCAATATCGCAGTCACAATAAAAATCGCAGATCGCCGCCATTACTAATAAAAAAAAATGCTATAAATCTATCCCCTATTTTGTAGACGCTATAACTTTTGCGCAAACCAATCAATACGCGCTTATTGCGATTTTTTTTTTTTACCAAAAATATGTAGAAGAATACGTATCGGCCTAAACTGAGGAAAATTTATTTAAAAAAAAAAATGGGTATTTATTATAGCAAAAAGTAAAAAATTGTGTTTTTTTTCCAAACTGGACGCTCTTCTTTTGTTTATAGCGCAAAAAATAAAAACCGCAGAGGTGATCAAATACCACCAAAAGACAGCTCTATTTGTGGGAAAAAAAGGACGCAAATTTCGTTTGGGAGCCACGTCGCACGACCGCGCAATTGTCATTCAAAATGTGACAGCGCTGAAAGCTGAAAAATGGCTTGGGCAGGAAGGGGGTTTTCGTGCACAGTAGGGAAGTGGTTAAACTAGCTATATTTAAATACATTAAAATTAATCTCCAGCTTTTTTTTTTGCTTGAGAAGAGCATTAAATAATTTTCTAAGGGAAACTGGTTTAAAGTGTCTTCTTTTATCAATACAAAGCTCATCTTCGGGTCTGGAGAAACAAAATTAGGGTGGTGCTAGGGGATCAAAGTCTGCTGCTTGTTTTTTGTCTAGTTACGTCTTAATCTTATGTAACACTTAAGGCTGAAACAAGAAATTATTACTTCATTATCTTGAGATTACAATGATTTCTTTTCTTTCAGGTCCATGGATCTGTGTGACCATGAAGATTTGTAGTCATGGGATTGGCGCAGTAACTGGCCTCTTGGGAAATAACTCGGAGATTGTTTCTTGTCCTGCAAAGCCCGGAGGAGTACACCTTTATTCTGATCATGATTGTACGGTGTATGATATTTCGGAAAATTATACGAAGCAGTTTTCATTTTTTAATCTACTGGTCTTGCTACAACACACACCCATGTACATCTGTTTCCTGAGATATTAAATGCTTCTTTCGAACTGGCTGAAATATTGGCACTTTTTGCTATGGTTTGTGCAGTTTAAACACATAAATTTTCACCTGACATTGTAAATGATGCATCATTGGAGGTCAAAGATATTAGCGAGAATGAAGGGACTAATTACAGTTATAAATAAGGTCTGTAGCAGGTGTGCTGGATGCAGCCCTAGGGCTTAATATAATGTGCTAGGAAGCTAATTACAGCAGCTGCGCAATAGTCAAATAAATAAAAAAAAACACGCTGTGACAGCAGGAAGGTAAAGTCACCTGGTTGCATCCAGGGGGGTAGATATATTTCTCCCAGATTCAGGCTTTATGCCGACTTATACAACTAGGGAGAGGGCTGGGCGTCGTGCAGGCAGGGAGTTGATGAGACCAGCTGAAGCCTGTCAGTTCGTTTAAGGCCTCTATATAAACTCCCAGATTCATTAGGTGTTTGCTCATGCCTGGAACCAGACCTGTGTGGACTGTCTAGGGAGAGTGAACCCCTGTGCGGTGAGAAAAAGCCTGTGTGGCTATTTGTTTGGACATTGACTAAACCAGGGACTTAGGGACTAGGACAGCACCAGGCTGATCCCAGTTGTTAGTTAGGAAACCTGCATGTTTAGTCAGAGGTCAAGCTGACCAGGATTTATTTTGTTTATGTTTCTTTTTGGCTTTGCTGTGTTTTTGTCACTGTACATAGAGAAATAAACCGCACCTTTTGATTTTGAAAACCACAACCTCCGTCTGCTGGCCCTGTTTTTGTGTGGGGAGCCCAACCAGGGGGTCACACACACCCGCTACCGAGTTAACCCCCTCACAGTTGGTGAAGAACCAGTGGCAGTTTTTTTTAAGCCAGCATGGAGGAGATACTGAAACAGCTGGCTCTAGCAAATGCCAATCAACAGCAGACAAATGCAGGTTTGCAAAGGAGCCTTGCAGCCCAGCAGCAAGCTCACCAACAGAGTCTGGAAGCTCAGCAACAAGCCCAGCAGCAATCTGAGGCCCGCTTCATAGACCTGTTACAGAAGCAAGAGCAGAGACTACAACAAATGGAAGCAGTAATGCAGCAACGTCCGCAGACCAGTGAGGAAAGCCGTCCCACTAATACCGCGTCCTTTGGGGTGAGTCGTTTATTGACAAAAATGACTGGAGAGGATGATCCAGAGGTATTTTTGACCACATTTGAAAGGACTGCTGAAAGAGAAAAGTGGCCTGAGGAGCAGTGGGCTGGACTGGTGGCTCCTCTGTTAACTGGTGAATCGCAGAAGGCTTACTATGACCTAGAGCCTGACCAAGCAAAAGACTATGTGATGCTAAAAGCTGAAATATTGGCAAGGCTGGGTGTCACCCTGGCTGTCCGGGCTCAGCGTGTGCATAACTGGACTTTCCAGCTTGGAAAAACCCCCAGGTCTCAAATGTATGATCTCATTCACCTGAGCAGGAAGTGGCTACAGCCAGAGACTTTGTCCGCACCAGAGATTGTGGAACGTGTTGTAATGGATCGGTTTTTGAGAGCTCTTCCTACTGCCATCCAAAAGTGGGTAAGCCATGGAGACCCAGAGACGGCCGGTGGTCTTGTGGATCGTGTAGAGAAATACTTGGCTACAGAGAACCTGACGGCCTCTTCCAGAGACTCTCGGACTTTCCACCCTAAGACCAGATCATCCCCAGGGGCGGATAAGAGGATTCCAAGGGGTGAGGGTGGAGAGAGTGAGAGGGTGGGAGCTCTACCCAAAGGTTGGCGAGAACAGCCTGGGAAGTCAGGGGCTCAAGAGGCAGCCAAATGGATTGTTTGCTACCGCTGCCGGCAAGCGGGACATATTGCAGCAAATTGCCCGGTTGTGGAGGAACCCATGCAATGTGACTTTCTGACGGACCGACGTCAGTCGCTGTGTGCGACAGTCGCATGCACTGCCATTCGGGGAACTGAGAAACATTTATGCAAAATGTGTATTAATGGTAGAAATGTTGTGGTATTACTGGATTCAGGTAGCCTTTTGACCCTGATAAAGGCTGAATTAGTTAAAACAGAGGTCTCTGGGAATAGCAAGGTAGCTGTTATTTGTGTGCATGGGGACACCCGAGAGTATCCAGTGACTACAGTGTGTTTCGAGACCCCCAAAGGTACCCTCTCTCATCCAGTGGGGTTAGTATCTCAATTACCGCATGATGCCATTGTGGGAAGGGATTTTCCGAAGTTCTGGGAACTGTGGGATGATCCTGAGCCCCCCACTGGTGCCCCTATGTACCAGGAATGTGATAGCCAGAACTCCTCTGAGAGTGGTGAGGACTCTCCAGAATTTCCCTTGTCAGTATTGGCAGGGGAGACTCAAGAAACTGGAGAGGAGCCCACCTCCTCAGACGAAAACCTACCGTCTGTGGAGTTTTCTGATCTGGAGGTTCACAGGGAAAATTTTGCCACAGAACAGTTAAAAGACCCCGCCCTAATAAAGGCACGGGAAAACGTAGTGGAAATAGATGGCGAGTTAGTGAACCCAGATAATACCTGCACTTACCCATACTTCAGCGTAGAGAAGGACCTACTGTATCGGGTGGCAAAAAGGGCAGAAGAAACCGTTGAGCAGCTTGTGGTGCCCAAACCTTACAGGAAGTTGGTGTTGGAGTTGGCCCATGGGCACATTCTTGGAGGTCATCTGGGGACAGAGAAAACCCGAGAGAGGGTATTACAGAGATTCTATTGGCCTGGGGTGATGAAGGACATAGAAAATTATTGTTCCTCCTGCCCTGTGTGTCAGAGGTCGGCCCCGATGCCACATTTCCGTAGCCCGCTGGTCCCTCTACCCATCATTGAGGTCCCGTTTGAGAGAATCGCAATGGATTTGGTAGGTCCTATAATCAAGTCCGCTAGGGGGCACCAGTACATATTGGTTATAATGGACTATGCCACCCGTTATCCAGAAGCGATCCCTCTCAGAAATACCTCGGCCAAAACCATAGCCAAAGAGCTATCTCTTGTTTTTAGCCGGGTGGGTATTTGTAAAGAACTGCTTACGGACCAAGGTACACCCTTTATGTCCCGGGTTATGAAAGAGCTGTGTAAATTGTTCAAAGTGACGCAATTGCGTACATCTGTGTATCACCCCCAAACCGATGGGCTGGTTGAAAGATTCAACAAAACCCTAAAACAAATGTTGAAGAAAGTGGTGGATAGAGATGGAAGGGATTGGGACTGTCTACTTCCTTATTTGATGTTTGCTATTAGGGAGGTGCCCCAATCCTCTACGGGATTCTCCCCCTTTGAGTTACTGTATGGGAGACACCCAAGAGGGCTGTTGGATATTGCCAAGGAAACTTGGGAAAGTGAAAGTTCTCCCCACAGGAGTGTGATTGAGCATGTCGCCCTGATGCAAGATCGAATTGCACAGGTAATGCCCATCGTGAAGGAACATTTGGCCCAAGCGCAGTTGGCACAGCAGAGAGTGTACAACCGTGGAGCCAAGACCCGTACCTTTTCCCCGGGGGATAGGATATTGGTACTTGTCCCTACGGTTGAAAGTAAATTCCTTGCCAAATGGCAAGGCCCCTACGAGATAATGGAAAAAGTGAGCGAAGTGAATTACAAGGTCAGACAACCAGGAAGGCGAAAGCCCGAACAGATATATCACGTTAATCTGTTGAAAGCCTGGAGGGATAGAGAGTCCCTAGTCGCAGAAACTTGGTCACCAGCTCAAACTGGTTGCGTGATTCCGGAGGTTGGAATAGCAGCCACCTTGTCACAACCCCAACAACAGGAGGTTAAGGAGTTTGTGCTTCGCAACAAGGAGGTGTTCTCTGAGCTGCCGGGACAAACATCTGGGGTAGAGCATGATATTATTACCCCGCCCGGTGAAAGGGTGAAGTTAAAACCCTATCGGATCCCAGAGGCCCGACGGGAGGCAATACGGGAGGAAGTACAGAAAATGCTGAACTTAGGGGTGATAGAGGAGTCCCAAAGTGATTGGTCTAGTCCCATTGTGTTGGTGCCTAAACCGGATGGGAGCTGGCGATTTTGTAACGATTTTCGTCAGTTGAACAAAGTTACAAAATTTGACACCTACCCCATGCCACGTATAGATGAGTTGATCGACCGGCTGGGAACAGCCCGATACATGACGACTCTTGACCTCACAAAAGGGTATTGGCAAATTCCCCTGGCCAAGTCGGCCAAAGAGAAAACCGCATTTGTAACCCCAGACGGGGCGTTCCAATATAAGAGAATGCCGTTCGGGTTACAGAATGCGCCGGCCACATTCCAGCGGAAAATGGACCAGATACTGAGGCCCCATCGGAAGTATGCTGCGGCTTACCTGGATGACGTAATTGTCCATAGCACAGATTGGGCCTCACATCTGCCAAAAGTGCAAGCAGTCCTAGACTCTATCCGGGAAGCAGGGTTTACGGCTAACCCCAAGAAGTGTACCATTGGGCAGGAGGAGGCCAAATATCTTGGGTACACCATTGGCAGGGGAGTGATAAAACCCCAACTCAACAAAGTCGAGGCCATCCAGAGTTGGCCACGTCCCAACAGCAAGAAGCAGGTACGGGCCTTTCTGGGAATCGCGGGTTATTATCGGCGCTTCATTCCCCACTTTGCTTCTAAGGCTGTGCCCCTAACCAACCTGACGAAAGGGAAAGGGTCGGTCATGATTAAATGGACCCCCGAGGCTGAGGCAGCATTCCAATTCTTGAAACAAGCCTTATGTAGCCAGCCAGTGTTGTACTCACCCGACTTCTCTAAAGACTTTGTCGTACAAAGTGATGCGTCAGATGTGGGGTTAGGAGCAGTATTGTCCCAGGTCTGGAACGGGGAAGAGCACCCAGTCATTTACCTCAGCAGGAAGTTGAAGTCCCATGAGGTAAATTACGCCACGGTTGAAAAGGAGTGTTTAGCGGTGAAGTGGGCTCTAGATTCCCTTCGGTACTATCTGCTAGGTAGGCACTTTGACATGGTTACGGATCACGCTCCGTTAAAGTGGATGGCTCAAAACAAGGAGACAAATAGAAGAGTGAATAGGTGGTTCCTGGCCCTACAGGAATTCAACTTCACAGTAAAGCATCGCCCTGGCGTTCAAATGGGGAATGTGGATGCTTTGTCTCGAGTACATGAATGCCTGATTGCTGGTGTTCCAACCCCAAGGTTAAAACAAGGGGGGGGGGGTATGTGACAGCAGGAAGGTAAAGTCACCTGGTTGCATCCAGGGGGGTAGATATATTTCTCCCAGATTCAGGCTTTATGCCGACTTATACAACTAGGGAGAGGGCTGGGCGTCGTGCAGGCAGGGAGTTGATGAGACCAGCTGAAGCCTGTCAGTTCGTTTAAGGCCTCTATATAAACTCCCAGATTCATTAGGTGTTTGCTCATGCCTGGAACCAGACCTGTGTGGACTGTCTAGGGAGAGTGAACCCCTGTGCGGTGAGAAAAAGCCTGTGTGGCTATTTGTTTGGACATTGACTAAACCAGGGACTTAGGGACTAGGACAGCACCAGGCTGATCCCAGTTGTTAGTTAGGAAACCTGCATGTTTAGTCAGAGGTCAAGCTGACCAGGATTTATTTTGTTTATGTTTCTTTTTGGCTTTGCTGTGTTTTTGTCACTGTACATAGAGAAATAAACCGCACCTTTTGATTTTGAAAACCACAACCTCCGTCTGCTGGCCCTGTTTTTGTGTGGGGAGCCCAACCAGGGGGTCACACACACCCGCTACCGAGTTAACCCCCTCACAACGCGAAGAGAGGAAGTTGCATGTAGGGCCGCTAGAGTAACTCCAACCTAAAACCTCATACACACGATCGGATTATCCGATGGGAATTGTGTGATGACAGGCTGTTGGTGGAAAATTTGACCGTTTGTATGCTCCATCCTCCATCAGACAATTGTTGTCGAATTTTCCACGTACAAATGTGGGATAGCATGCTTTAAAATTGAAGTCCAACTAAAGCCCAATGGTAGGAGTCAGTTCATATAAAGGTAAATTTCATAGGGATAACTTGATAAAAGAAAAAACAGATAAAACATCAATCCAAACATCGACTGGTAAATTTATGAATTGGCCGCTCACCTCCAACAATAACCCAAGGGTCAAACAAGGCTCATCAGATAGTCAGATAAGGAATCCTGCTGATGGATCTATAAAAGCATCCAGGTCCCAGGCAAAGACGAAGAACTACGTCCAAAACTTGGCATCAAAACATCTTGGGTAATTCCATAAATAGAGAAAACAGCTCGCTCCAAGGACTGACACTTCTTGTATAAGCTCAAAAGAAACAAAGAACAGCCATAGTGCAATATTGCCCAATGAAATGTAAATTTATTTAGTAAAAGTAACTGCTTACATCAAGTAAGGGTAAAAACCGCAGTAAAAAACAATGGGAGTAGTGACACACTCGCCTCCTCACCGTACTTCCGTAAAACACCACCGGAACTGACGTCACAAGGCTCCACCCAACGCGTTGTGTCACTGGTCACGTGACTTCCTCAGGGATCCCTGAGTGCCGACCATCCCTTTGCTTACAAAGTCAGCAATAGCCATTATGACAATAAAAAGTCATTGGCTGTAAATCAGGGTATAAATCTTTGCGACAGTTAAGCTTACATACCATCATCAAACATACAACATCGCCAATTACTTTCTGAACAGATAATACGTGATTCAGAAAGAACAATATTAAGAAGAAAATCGTCAATAAACGATATATATATACATAATGACTCTTGTCGCCTCCCACCCTTCTGAGGAAAATCAGGACGTGGGAGTAGATCATCTAACATTGCTATATTAGATCTAAGAAACTCGCCTCTTGCTCGAAAATGAGTAGGTGTGGAATAGCATATAAAAAGAAAAGTATTACACTAAATTATGAAGAACTCACGACACTTGTTTGAAGTACCGGCCAGTCTTAACTCTGAGGCAGTCGCGGATACCCCAGTAGACCTGAGCACCCACGAAGGGCAAATTTGGTAGGGGAAGTGGAGAGGATATTGGATAGAAAAGAATCTTGGACTGCCGCACTCCATAAAACGACGTCTTTAATAGGTTGGTAAAATCCAAAAACAACCAAAACGATGCAGCTATGAGTAAGTATCACACAATGCGAAACATGTCAGCTATTTTTTTCCTGTTCGCTTTATTTTGACTGCATCATTTTGGTTGTTTTTGGATTTTACCTACCCAATAAAGACGTCGTTTTATGGATTGCGGCAGTCCAGGATTCTTTTCTATCCAATGCACCTGTGCATAGCCAGCACCTTGTGGTTTAGTGGGACGGAAGCCAAGCCAAGCGATTTGTAGTTTTTGGAGCGGTATCATCTCTCAAGTGGAGAGGATAAAGTTAATCGGAGGAGAGAAGGGAAACAAAGCATTAGCCCACGTTCACACTGGGGCTGCGGGAGTGAAGCCTGCGAGTTCAGCTGAACTCGCACGATTTCACTCCCGCTGGCAGTCCCGATTTCAGCCACGATTTTAAAGACATCTGAAACAGATGTCAATGTAAATCGCGGCTGAAATTGCAAAAAGTAGTACAGAAACTACTTTTTGAAATCGGTGCAGCGCCGCAGATGCGGCGTCGCACCGATTAGGACGGTGCCATTGCCCGCAATTTGCGGCAAATTTCGCCGATTTGACATGCGATTTGACATGTCAAATCGCATGTCAAATCGCACCAGTGTGAACCGGGGCTTAGAGAGAGAAAGGTCCACCCTATCCCAGAGGAGAAAGAATATAAAAAAAAAAAGGGTGGGGGGAGACATTCCATGGCATAGGGAAAAGGTGCAATTGGGATTTTTTTTTAACAATTCCCACATTAGTTGTATATTTCAATGTTATGTGGTACATCAAAAAAGCAAGTTTTTATGTGCCCAAATAGTTCTCGCTCCAACAATTTATTTTCTGGCTTACCATGTCAGTGATCTCCTAACTCCAGCTTAGCTTTACCTAGCTCTTGGGGCACCATCTTTGCTGCTGACACCAATAATAGGGCACTGTTACTCCCACTGACACCAATGATGGGGCACTATTCCTCCCACTGACACCAATGATGGGGCACTATTCCTCCCACTGACACCAATGATGGGGCACTATTCCTCCCACTGAAACCAATGATGGGGCACTATTCCTCTCACTGACACCAATGATGGGGATCTATTCCTCCCAATGACACAATTGATGGGGCACAATTACATAGTTGGTAAGGTTGAATAAAAAATCCAGACCATCTAGTTCAACCTTCCTTCCACTGACACAAACAATAGGGAAGTATTCCTCCCAATGACACAAATGATGGGGCATAATTCCTCCCACTGATGGGTTGCTGCACTTTACGGAATACCTTTTGTGAAAAAAAAACATGGAGGTTGCCATTGCTGAACGATCCTTCTGAAAATTCCAGTTGCATTTCTGTCCTGGAAAAAAAATGTGCAAATAAGTATTCTGACTTTTCTCTGACATTCCTGCATAGTTCCTCTGGGCCAGTGACCCAGAAAGCACTGAAGCCAGAGGATCTAAATAATAGCCATGCAACTATCATTTTTAAAAGGAGTTTGGCAATGGTAGCTAAGTATGCCTGCTACAGATTATACATGGATGGCAGCAGGATGCGACAGCTTGCATTATGTTCTTGTCCTCTACATGGGAGGGTTTTTTTTAAGGTTAGGGAGATTCACTGAGGAGTTCATCAAGAAGATTAATAATACTAGAACAAACATTATGCCAGGGTTATTCATTAAAGGTACGACGGTGCTACAGAAGAACAAAAGGTTTTGACTTTTTAATAGACATGGGCTGCTCATATGACATGACTTGATAAATAAAATCAACACGCCGCAGTTGTGCGCACTGGTGAAAACAAACATTGGAAGGAGCGATGGATACTTTGAAAGGTGACTTGTAATGAATGTACCCAGCGTGACGCTAAGACTGGTCTTAAACATTCCTTATAGGACGTAGCTCAGTGAAACAGACCACTGAGATTCTGCAGGCATATAAAGGATATCTAGTCTATTCCATGTTGTTTTCAAAGAATAAAAAAGTGGGAAGACTATGAGGTCTGTTTAATATTTTCACCCAAAATTCACCTCTTTTTATAATTACATTTTGTGTGAAAGAATGGTGACTCCTGGGTGAAGGCTGTACCTTAATAAATAGACCCCTAAATGTGCATCTCATAAAATTAGAATATCATCAAAAAGTTAATTTCTTTCAGTAATTCAATTAAAAAAGTAAAACTCATATATTATATAGATCCTTTACACACAGAGTGATATATTTCAAGCATTTTTTTCTTTCTTTCTTTAATTTTGATGATTATGGCTTACAGCTAGTGAAAACCCAAGATTCAGTATCTCAGAAAATTATAATATTACATAAGACCAATAAAAAAAAGGATTTTGAATACAGAAATGTTGGCTTACTGAAAAGTATGTCCATGTACAGTATAGTATGCACTCAATACTTGGTCAGGGCTCCTTTTGCATGAATCATTGCATCAATGCGGCGTGGCATGGAGGCGATCAGCCTGTGGCACTGCTGAGGTGTTATGGAAGCCCAGGCTGCTTTGATAGCGGCTTTCAGCTCATCTGCATTGTTGGGTCTGGTGTCTCTCATCTTCCTCTTGACGATACCCCACAGATTCTCTAAGTGGTTTAGGTCAGGCGAGTTTGATTGCCAATCAAGCACAGTGATACCGTGATCATTAAACCAGGTATTGGTACTTTTGGCATTGTGGGCAGTTGCCAAGTCCTGCTGGAAAATTAAATCCAATCCACATAAAGCTGGTCAGCAGAGGGAAGCATGAAGTGCTCTAGAATTTTCTGGTAGACGGCTGCGCTGACTTTGGACTTGATAAAACACAGTGGACCAACACCAGCAGATGATATGGCTCCCCAAATCATCACTGAGGTTCTACTGTATTTATTTGTAAACAATTTGGAAAACCATTTATCATTTTCCTTAAACTTCACAATTATGTGCCACTTTGTGTTAGTCTATCACATAAATCCCAATAAAATACATTTACGTTTTTGGTTGTAACATGACAAAATGTGGAAAATGTCAAGGGGTGTGAATACTTTTTCAAGGCACTGTACCTTATCCAAAGCCAGATTTAAAAAAAAATCACAATCCTACACCAAAATAACACGGTGAAGAGATGCTGAAAATTCATGACCCTTTTCATGTCAACAGCTTCTTACATCGTCAGCCGGTCAACTTTAAATCCAGCAATAATCTGTGATAGATATGAAAGCCTTTCAGGCAGCAAAAAAGTCATTTGAAATCCTGCAGCCCCGTATGAAATATGAAATAAACATGTGACTTCATAAAGAACAGTCACCCTAGTAAAGGCAATATTGGTTTCCATGTTGTCAGCTGTCACTCCATCTATCAGCACAGCAGGTAGGTCAGAATTTATCACCGGAGGTGTCAGGCGGAGCACCAAATGAAAAATATACTGAGATGAAAATTATTCGGTTGACCTAATACAAATTAAAGTGGACCTGTCATCCCTGGGTTAGGGTAAAAATGATGGCTATGAAACGCAACGAATAAATAATACTAAAACCCAATCAATGAAATTTCATATAAGCTTTAACATTAAAGAAATTTCAAAATGTATTTTCAATAATTGCACTTCCTGTTATAGGGTGACAACGTTAAAAATTCCCAACTGCGCTCCACTGTTGCCCATACAATAGATAAAGGAGAGAGGGCGTCTCCAACTAAATGTAGCTGTTTTGTAATTGAATAAAATGTGTTAAAATCATACACTCACTGCATTAATAAGGTGATAGGCATGTTTATTTCCCTGGTGAACTATGCTACTTCTGAACCCTTCCTTGTACTAAATTACATGCTTATTACCATATTAAGGCAGTCAGTGCATATATAAACAGCTGCATTTAGATGGAGGCGCCCTCTCTATTTTATCTATTGTATGGCCATTAGAGTTTCCTCGAGACTCGTGTTAAGAAGAGCATCATTCATTACAATGTGGCCAAAAACAATTTGGTCAGCGCTTTTATATACTGTATATTCACATTAGCCTCTGCCATTAGGGCAAGGCTCAACAAATCCCAAGGCTCAACAAATCCCAGGCACCAGGTCACCATGTCAACTAGAAATTACGTCCTGGCACCTGGGCTTTTGTCAGCGCACATAAGAGAAAGGGGTTTTGTCATTGAAAATAAAGCTTTGTTAGTTGAAAAAAAAACTGTATCCTACCCTTTTTATATGGCTCCTAGATTAAAATAAAATTTGTTAAGCCCTGCATTAGGGAGTTTACAATCTAAGGTATCTCTCTCACATGAATACATATTAGGGCTGATTTAGACTCAAGCCAATTAATCTACCAGCATGTGTGTAGGTGGGGTGCAGCATGGTGCGGGGGCAATAAATCACACAGTCAGGTGCAATGGGATATAAAAAAGTGTGAAAATACTGCGCTGTCTGAAAAAATGTAAAATATATGTGATAACTTAATATCTATGCAGCAACCAAAAAATGTGGGACACACACAAATAACAGATATATAAAGAACTAAGGCTGCGCAACTGAATACAAAAGGTGAAAACCAAAAATTATGTTATAAAAACACAATATGATATCATTTGTATATAACGTGAATAAACAATATAACCTATGGAGTAAAGGATATTGTTCTATATACGTCTCTGGGTGATGGATGGTACTTAAACTGTATTTCTTGATATTGACATGCAAAAGAATTCAAAGATAGTCCATAAGTAACAAAAAGTCCCCAGAAGGAAGAAATAAAGGATTCCAAAACTCTTCAAAACTGCATAAGTGACTTCAAAAATGAAACACCATAGAAGGAGTGATGATATGACAGAAGAGAAATCCACCACCTTGTCCCTTTCAGGCTGCTTACCAGAAATTTTGATCCCTGAAAGAGATCAATCTGAATAGGTGGCTGTTATCCCCGCCAAGGGCTCTAATTGGCTCTCTCTGTGCTCTCTATTCGTCTAGGTTCCAGTCTGTTAGTCCACCAGGCAGCTCCGTGAGTCACATTTAGGGTAAAAGAGAAAGCCCCATAGCGTAATCCAGTATATAAAAGCGTTTATTATAATAAAAATGCACTTACAGCATGTTGAAGTAAAAAACAGCAGTGGTTTAGTGTGCGGCCGGCCGGCTCTCACTACCCGTTGCTTCTGGGATTCGTATCGTGGTGACGTCAGCACGCCGCTCCTCCCTACGTCGTTTCGACAAACCTGTCGTCATCCAGGGGCACGGGCGGCGTGCTGATCCACCACCATTATGTATGCTGTGAACGATAGCTGGGGACCGCCCAGAACCTAGTTCCCAGCGTTCCAGCTACGGGCGTCGCCATTTTGAAAATGGGCAAACTGCCCTTAAGTTGCTAACCGTTTGCCTTTGATCTCCCTGTCGGATCCCACTCCGACATAGAGATATATATGGTCACGGCCGGAATCTCCTTTCACCGTGATTGAACCCATTCAGTGAAATTACTTATTGCTGTAACCGTGACACCAACGAAATCCGCCAGGGTCTGAGCTCTCGGCATCTACATTACACAAATCGCCATATTTAAAATGTGAAAAAATGCCCTTACTACCAATTCTCTGACTGGCGTCAATAATCTAGAGCATCAATCAGAAATATACACACGAAAGGGATCAATCTGTGACCAGCTGAATCCCTGAAGGTGAAACTTGCATTCAAATAGCGCGCACGTTCCACTTTTATGTATCGTGTAGGTACAGACACATGTTGATTAAGATTACCAAAGTGCTGTACACTGTTTGGACATGCAAGGATTCACTCCCTTATTCACCCTTTAGAAAACATATGTCCTGACATATACATATATTAATGACTTATAAAAATTACTTCATTCTTATTAAAAACTGTTGGGTCATATATAGGATGGATATAATGTGACCGCCATCTTGTGGACAAATTCATGATTACATGCACTAATTTATAGTGCGTGACAAACCATGACCATCCACATATGGAATGTCTTTTTGTTTGGGAGAAGGAACTACAAAAATATATGGAACTAAGGGATTTCTTAAAAAAAGATATTAAGAATCAGATATTTGGACGAATTTAATCTATCTATTGGATTCTATAAATGGATGTATCTACCCCAAAAAAATACATATGAGTGCCACCAGAGCACACCCAAACGTATTGATGGAATAAACACAAGTTTGATGTATACTTAAATGACCCCATGGACGTCCCAGGACGAGCATGGGTAAATGGACCCCATCATTGAAACTGTGTACAACTAGAGTATTTAATCTCTGTGTTATGGGTCCCCTGAAGATGACAACAATGATGGAATAGAGATGTACCAAGAGCTCAGATCCAGTTCACATTGCTATACAAAAAATGTTAATGACACCTAGCTGTTATCGATGAATGCATTAACATCAATGTCGATATTAAGCCCGTACGGGGTGTAGCAGCGGACCCTATGAATCCAGCTCATTTCCATACGGGAAATTTCCCTGATTAGAGAACCGCCCCTCCAATGAGGACTATACCTATCAATTCCTATAAAGGAAGTGCCCTCTGGGTTGCGCTGATGGTATAAGTCATAATGCTTGGATACAGAGTGATATTGGAAGCCACTCCTAATGTTGGCTAAATGTTCTCCAAGTCTTACTTGCATGGTCCTTTTAGTCCTACCTATATATTGCTTCCCACAGGGACATTGTAGAAGATATACAACGCCTGTGGAACTGCATGTGACGAAAGTGTCGATCTTATGCGTTTTTGAGGTACTGCTAGATATAAATACTTCCGTCTTTTTGGACCTGATTTTATTTATGGAGCACACCTGGCACCGACGACATTGGTGGTACCCCGATAGTTGTTGAAAAAAAGAGACTTTCTTAGGTGGAGGGTCAACCACATTGGGTGCCACTCTATCCCTTAGGGAGGGGGCACCCCTGAAAATCACTTGTGGGATTGTTGGGAGGAAAGTGTTAATGATACGATCATTCCCTAAAAGGTGCCAGTGTTTCCGAATGATTCTTTTTATCATATAATGTTGTGTAGAGTATGTCGTGATAAATGGTATACACAATTGTTGTGGTTTCTTTTTTGGGCCATTTGTTAGCAAAGATGATCTTTCTATGTCCCCCACTTCCTTTAGAATGTCTTCCAAGGTTTTCTGATCATAGCCCTTTTCTAATAATCTATCTTTCAAGATGTTAGCCTGGAGAAAATAATCAGACTTTTCAGAACAATTTCTCCGCATGCGGACAAATTGGCTTTTTGGCACTGACTTCAGCCAAGAGTCCTTGTGACAACTGTCACTCGGTATATAGGCATTGCGGTCAGTTTGTTTAAAATACGACATCGTTTTGAAACCCACTTCATTCTTGATGATTGTGAGGTCCAAAAAATGTATCCGCATTTGGCTAGCTTCATACATGAAACGTATGCCTCTATCGTTCTGATTAATCTCTAGAAAAAAAGCTTCCAGCTGTGGAACAGTGCCATCCCAAAGGAGGAGGACGTCATCTATATACCTAGCCCAAAACTTGAGATGTGGCTTCGGTCTTTAAAGATGACGTCCTCCTCCCATTTGGCCATGAAGAGATTGGCCAAACTGGGGGCGTATTTAGCCCCCATGGCCACCCCCCGTTCCTGCTTGTAAAAGTTGTGGCTGAACCAAAAAAGTTATGTTTTGCCGCATAATCTAGAAGCTCCATAATAAATTCTTGTTGTTCCTCCGTTGTTGTTGAATGGAGGTTAAGGTAATATTTGACAGCTGATAACCCCAAAGAGTGGGGAATTATAGTGTACAGTGATGTCACATCAGCTGTGACCATCCACGTGTGTTCACTGGGATGTTGATCTGCTAGTAAATTGATTACGTGTTTCGTATCTTTCAGATACGACGGCATTTTCAACACTATTGGTTGAAGGAAAAAGTCAATGTACTTGCCCACCCGGGATGTGATGGAATCAATTCCGCTAACTATCGGACGTCCCGGGGGGCAAGTCAGACTTTTATGTATTTTAGGCAAGCAGTACAGGATAGGTACCCTTGGTGCCTTAGGAACTAGAAAAAGCTGTTCTTTTTCACTCAGAATCCCCAATTGTGCACCCTTTATTACCAAATCCTCCAAGGTCTTTTTATATTTGAGGATTGGATTTCCAACCAAAAGGGTATAGGTCTCCTGATCGCCAACTATCCTGGATAATTCCTGAAGGTAGTCGTCCCTATTAAGGATCACTATCCCACCCCCTTTATCTGCTGGGCGTATAACCAGTTGTTTGTTGTTACACAAGGTATCTAAGCCCTGCTCCAAATTCTTTTCCATTTTTTTGTTGGTTGTTTTAACAGATTCCAGATCACGCAAAACCACATCACGAAATACTCTCAGTGATGGTGCTAGGGTACCTGAAGGGTTAAAGATGGAAGCATTGGACAATCCTGTGTATTGATAATTGTTCAACGTTAGTCCCCCCTGGCGTGTTGGAATACTAGCAAAATGTCTTTTAATATTAATTCTCCTCACGTACTTGTGTACGTCCATGTATGTTTCGAATTTATTAAGTTTTCGAGGAGGAGCAAATTTTAAACCCTTATTCAAAAGGGCTGTTTCAGATTCCGTCAGGGTTTGGGAACTAAGATTGAAAATACCTTCACCAGTTAAGCTCTTGGTTTTTTTAGATTGTGCTCTCCTCCCCCCTCTTGTTCCTCTTTGTTTTCTATGGGCCTCTTTATGCCCTGATTGGCCTTGGGAAGACCCCAATGATGTTGTTCTAGCGCTTTCCCACTCTGTCTCCTTGACCGATCCCTAGTGGACCATGTGAGCTCCTGCTCCTCTAGATCATACTCATTTTGTTTCTGATATGCAGGTCCATCTCTATCTCTAAGAGGGAAAAAATGGTTGGAAGGTTCTCCCCTATTGTTATACTCCCAATCTTCTCTATGTCTCTCATAGTAGGTCCTTTCATCGCGTCTGGGACTCTGATAGGGTGGTCTATCATAACCATAATTATTATATGGACCTCTATCTGTCTCTCTCCAAGATCCTGGAGGATCTCTATAAGCTTGATGTTGGTTATTATTATATTGTTGTTGACCATACTCGCGGTCATCTCTCCTCCCTCCACCATATTGTTGGTTCCAACTGGTATTTCTTGGAGGTTGTCCTCCCTTAGGGGGTACCTGTGTTCGTTTAGGTGATTGGTAAGACACCCACCTTCCTTTCTTCCCCACTTTACTATTGGTTGGTTTTTTAGGAGTTTTGTGTGAGACTTCCCTAATGGGCAAATGTTGTATTGCCCCTGTAGAGGCATCTGGAGCATTATCTCCCTGTAAAATAGCCTCCATTCTTGTTTCTTGTTTGTCCAGCTCCTCATTAGCCAATTTCTTTTGCCATTCAAAGACGAGATTGGCTTGGTAATCCCCATAGTCCCTATTATATTTCTTTCTTTTTTTACTTTTTTGTTCCTTCTCCTCCTTGTCCAATAATTTAAAAAAATTAATGGTTCGCTCCTTGTATTCTTCCCCTTCTTTATGGGGAAGGAGACTGTCTTTAAGTGTTTTTATCTCCCCGTCTAGTCTGGTAAGTTTGCTGTTTTTTCTCCCGACTAGAAAACGTAGAAAATTGACCCCCGCATCGTTAAAATACCGGAACCAACTTTCCAACTCTACCTCACCCTTCTGGGGACATACCTCCCATCGTAAGCTTCTTGGAACCATACTTAATTTAATGTACGTCTCCAAAAAAGCTATATCCCATTGGGTATGTACCTCAGAAATGGTCAGATTTTTAAGTATGACAAATAGCCCCCCCAAGTCTCCATCCTTGGTGTCAAAGGTCTCAAAAACACCTTGGGTGTTGACCACCTTCGAGGCCCGATATTCAAAGATATCCATTAATACTCCAATGAATGATAAGGATATTGAAATTAAATCTTACTTAGTGTAAACATAAACAAAAAATTTACACGTGAATGTAGTGACAAATACCCTAAAGGTATATGAGTGTTTTAAATCTATAAAACAATATATCACCCTGAAGGTGACAGACTGCTGCAATATGTATGTATCTCAAAAGTGGAATATAAAAAAGTGTGAAAATACTGCGCTGTCTGAAAAAATGTAAAATATATGTGATAACTTAATATCTATGCAGCAACCAAAAAATGTGGGACACACACAAATAACAGATATATAAAGAACTAAGGCTGCGCAACTGAATACAAAAGGTGAAAACCAAAAATTATGTTATAAAAACACAATATGATATCATTTGTATATAACGTGAATAAACAATATAACCTATGGAGTAAAGGATATTGTTCTATATACGTCTCTGGGTGATGGATGGTACTTAAACTGTATTTCTTGATATTGACATGCAAAAGAATTCAACGATAGTCCATAAGTAACAAAAAGTCCCCAGAAGGAAGAAATAAAGGATTCCAAAACTCTTCAAAACTGCATAAGTGACTTCAAAAATGAAACACCATAGAAGGAGTGATGATATGACAGAAGAGAAATCCACCACCTTGTCCCTTTCAGGCTGCTTACCAGAAATTTTGATCCCTGAAAGAGATCAATCTGAATAGGTGGCTGTTATCCCCGCCAAGGGCTCTAATTGGCTCTCTCTGTGCTCTCTATTCGTCTAGGTTCCAGTCTGTTAGTCCACCAGGCAGCTCCGTGAGTCACATTTAGGGTAAAAGAGAAAGCCCCATAGCGTAATCCAGTATATAAAAGCGTTTATTATAATAAAAATGCACTTACAGCATGTTGAAGTAAAAAACAGCAGTGGTTTAGTGTGCGGCCGGCCGGCTCTCACTACCCGTTGCTTCCGGGATTCGTATCGTGGTGACGTCAGCACGCCGCTCCTCCCTACGTCGTTTCGACAAACCTGTCGTCATCCAGGGGCACGGGCGGCGTGCTGATCCACCACCATTATGTATGCTGTGAACGATAGCTGGGGACCGCCCAGAACCTAGTTCCCAGCGTTCCAGCTACGGGCGTCGCCATTTTGAAAATGGGCAAACTGCCCTTAAGTTGCTAACCGTTTGCCTTTGATCTCCCTGTCGGATCCCACTCCGACATAGAGATATATATGGTCACGGCCGGAATCTCCTTTCACCGTGATTGAACCCATTCAGTGAAATTACTTATTGCTGTAACCGTGACACCAACGAAATCCGCCAGGGTCTGAGCTCTCGGCATCTACATTACACAAATCGCCATATTTAAAATGTGAAAAAATGCCCTTACTACCAATTCTCTGACTGGCGTCAATAATCTAGAGCATCAATCAGAAATATACACACGAAAGGGATCAATCTGTGACCAGCTGAATCCCTGAAGGTGAAACTTGCATTCAAATAGCGCGCACGTTCCACTTTTATGTATCGTGTAGGTACAGACACATGTTGATTAAGATTACCAAAGTGCTGTACACTGTTTGGACATGCAAGGATTCACTCCCTTATTCACCCTTTAGAAAACATATGTCCTGACATATACATATATTAATGACTTATAAAAATTACTTCATTCTTATTAAAAACTGTTGGGTCATATATAGGATGGATATAATGTGACCGCCATCTTGTGGACAAATTCATGATTACACGCACTAATTTATAGTGCGTGACAAACCATGACCATCCACATATGGAATGTCTTTTTGTTTGGGAGAAGGAACTACAAAAATATATGGAACTAAGGGATTTCTTAAAAAAAGATATTAAGAATCAGATATTTGGACGAATTTAATCTATCTATTGGATTCTATAAATGGATGTATCTACCCCAAAAAAATACATATGAGTGCCACCAGAGCACACCCAAACGTATTGATGGAATAAACACAAGTTTGATGTATACTTAAATGACCCCATGGACGTCCCAGGACGAGCATGGGTAAATGGACCCCATCATTGAAACTGTGTACAACTAGAGTATTTAATCTCTGTGTTATGGGTCCCCTGAAGATGACAACAATGATGGAATAGAGATGTACCGAGAGCTCAGATCCAGTTCACATTGCTATACAAAAAATGTTAATGACACCTAGCTGTTATCGATGAATGCATTAACATCAATGTCGATATTAAGCCCGTACGGGGTGTAGCAGCGGACCCTATGAATCCAGCTCATTTCCATACGGGAAATTTCCCTGATTA
Organism: Rana muscosa; assembly: GCA_029206835.1. NCBI lineage: Eukaryota > Metazoa > Chordata > Amphibia > Anura > Ranidae > Rana > Rana muscosa. Next base: position 350,206,269 of record CM055120.1, read on the forward strand.
GAGAACCGCCCCTCCAATGAGGACTATACCTATCAATTCCTATAAAGGAAGTGCCCTCTGGGTTGTGCTGATGGTATAAGTCATAATGCTTGGATACAGAGTGATATTGGAAGCCACTCCTAACGTTGGCTAAATGTTCTCCAAGTCTTACTTGCATGGTCCTTTTAGTCCTACCTATATATTGCTTCCCACAGGGACATTGTAGAAGATATACAACGCCTGTGGAACTGCATGTGACGAAAGTGTCGATCTTATGCGTTTTTGAGGTACTGCTAGATATAAATACTTCCGTCTTTTTGGACCTGATTTTATTTATGGAGCATACCTGGCACCGACGACATTGGTAGTACCCCGATAGTTGTTGAAAAAAAGAGACTTTCTTAGGTGGAGGGTCAACCACATTGGGTGCCACTCTATCCCTTAGGGAGGGGGCACCCCTGAAAATCACTTGTGGGATTGTTGGGAGGAAAGTGTTAATGATACGATCATTCCCTAAAAGGTGCCAGTGTTTCCGAATGATTCTTTTTATCATATAATGTTGTGTAGAGTATGTCGTGATAAATGGTATACACAATTGTTGTGGTTTCTTTTTTGGGCCATTTGTTAACAAAGATGATCTTTCTATGTCCCCCACTTCCTTTAGAATGTCTTCCAAGGTTTTCTGATCATAGCCCTTTTCTAATAATCTATCTTTCAAGATGTTAGCCTGGAGAAAATAATCAGACTTTTCAGAACAATTTCTCCGCATGCGGACAAATTGGCTTTTTGGCACTGACTTCAGCCAAGAGTCCTTGTGACAACTGTCACTCGGTATATAGGCATTGCGGTCAGTTTGTTTAAAATACGACATCGTTTTGAAACCCACTTCATTCTTGATGATTGTGAGGTCCAAAAAATGTATCCGCATTTGGCTAGCTTCATACATGAAACGTATGCCTCTATCGTTCTGATTAATCTCTAGAAAGAAAGCTTCCAGCTGTGGAACAGTGCCATCCCAAAGGAGGAGGACGTCATCTATATACCTAGCCCAAAACTTGAGATGTGGGTTTCGGTCTTTAAAGATGACGTCCTCCTCCCATTTGGCCATGAAGAGATTGGCCAAACTGGGGGCGTATTTAGCCCCCATGGCCACCCCCCGTTCCTGCTTGTAAAAGTTGTGGCTGAACCAAAAATAGTTATGTTTTGCCGCATAATCTAGAAGCTCCATAATAAATTCTTGTTGTTCCTCCGTTGTTGTTGAATGGAGGTTAAGGTAATATTTGACAGCTGATAACCCCAAAGAGTGGGGAATTATAGTGTACAGTGATGTCACATCAGCTGTGACCATCCACGTGTGTTCACTGGGATGTTGATCTGCTAGTAAATTGATTACGTGTTTCGTATCTTTCAGATACGACGGCATTTTCAACACTATTGGTTGAAGGAAAAAGTCAATGTACTTGCCCACCCGGGATGTGATGGAATCAATTCCGCTAACTATCGGACGTCCCGGGGGGCAAGTCAGACTTTTATGTATTTTAGGCAAGCAGTACAGGATAGGTACCCTTGGTGCCTTAGGAACTAGAAAAAGCTGTTCTTTTTCACTCAGAATCCCCAATTGTGCACCCTTTATTACCAAATCCTCCAAGGTCTTTTTATATTTGAGGATTGGATTTCCAACCAAAAGGGTATAGGTCTCCTGATCGCCAACTATCCTGGATAATTCCTGAAGGTAGTCGTCCCTATTAAGGATCACTATCCCACCCCTTTTATCTGCTGGGCGTATAACCAGTTGTTTGTTGTTACACAAGGTATCTAAGCCCTGCTCCAAATTCTTTTCCATTTTTTTGTTGGTTGTTTTAACAGATTCCAGATCACGCAAAACCACATCACGAAATACTCTCAGTGATGGTGCTAGGGTACCTGAAGGGTTAAAGATGGAAGCATTGGACAATCCTGTGTATTGATAATTGTTCAACGTTAGTCCCCCCTGGCGTGTTGGAATACTAGCAAAATGTCTTTTAATATTAATTCTCCTCACGTACTTGTGTACGTCCATGTATGTTTCGAATTTATTGAGTTTTCGAGGAGGAGCAAATTTTAAACCCTTATTCAAAAGGGCTGTTTCAGATTCCGTCAGGGTTTGGGAACTAAGATTGAAAATACCTTCACCAGTTAAGCTCTTGGTTTTTTTAGATTGTGCTCTCCTCCCCCCTCTTGTTCCTCTTTGTTTTCTATGGGCCTCTTTATGCCCTGATTGGCCTTGGGAAAACCCCAATGATGTTGTTCTAGCGCTTTCCCACTCTGTCTCCTTGACCGATCCCTAGTGGACCATGTGAGCTCCTGCTCCTCCAGATCATACTCATTTTGTTTCTGATATGCAGGTCCATCTCTATCTCTAAGAGGGAAAAAACGGTTGGAAGGTTCTCCCCTATTGTTATACTCCCAATCTTCTCTATGTCTCTCATAGTAGGTCCTTTCATCGCGTCTGAGACTCTGATAGGGTGGTCTATCATAACCATAATTATTATATGGACCTCTATCTGTCTCTCTCCAAGATCCTGGAGGATCTCTATAAGCTTGATGTTGGTTATTATTATATTGTTGTTGACCATACTCGCGGTCATCTCTCCTCCCTCCACCATATTGTTGGTTCCAACTGGTATTTCTTGGAGGTTGTCCTCCCTTAGGGGGTACCTGTGTTCGTTTAGGTGATTGGTAAGACACCCACCTTCCTTTCTTCCCCACTTTACTATTGGTTGGTTTTTTAGGAGTTTTGTGTGAGACTTCCCTAATGGGCAAATGTTGTATTGCCCCTGTAGAGGCATCTGGAGCATTATCTCCCTGTAAAATAGCCTCCATTCTTGTTTCTTGTTTGTCCAGCTCCTCATTAGCCAATTTCTTTTGCCATTCAAAGACGAGATTGGCTTGGTAATCCCCATAGTCCCTATTATATTTCTTTCTTTTTTTACTTTTTTGTTCCTTCTCCTCCTTGTCCAATAATTTTAAAAGATTAATGGTTCGCTCCTTGTATTCTTCCCCTTCTTTATGGGGAAGGAGACTGTCTTTAAGGGTTTTTATCTCCCCGTCTAGTCTGGTAAGTTTGCTGTTTTTTCTCCCGACTAGAAAATGTAGAAAATTGACCCCCGCATCGTTAAAATACCGGAACCAACTTTCCAACTCTACCTCACCCTTCTGGGGACATACCTCCCATCGTAAGCTTCTTGGAACCATACTTAATTTAATGTACGTCTCCAAAAAAGCTATATCCCATTGGGTATGTACCTCAGAAATGGTCAGATTTTTAAGTATGACAAATAGCCCCCCCAAGTCTCCATCCTTGGTGTCAAAGGTCTCAAAAACACCTTGGGTGTTGACCACCTTCGAGGCCCGATATTCAAAGATATCCATTAATACTCCAATGAATGATAAGGATATTGAAATTAAATCTTACTTAGTGTAAACATAAACAAAAAATTTACACGTGAATGTAGTGACAAATACCCTAAAGGTATATGAGTGTTTTAAATCTATAAAACAATATATCACCCTGAAGGTGACAGACTGCTGCAATATGTATGTATCTCAAAAGTGGAATATAAAAAAGTGTGAAAATACTGCGCTGTCTGAAAAAATGTAAAATATATGTGATAACTTAATATCTATGCAGCAACCAAAAAATGTGGGACACACACAAATAACAGATATATAAAGAACTAAGGCTGCGCAACTGAATACAAAAGGTGAAAACCAAAAATTATGTTATAAAAACACAATATGATATCATTTGTATATAACGTGAATAAACAATATAACCTATGGAGTAAAGGATATTGTTCTATATACGTCTCTGGGTGATGGATGGTACTTAAACTGTATTTCTTGATATTGACATGCAAAAGAATTCAAAGATAGTCCATAAGTAACAAAAAGTCCCCAGAAGGAAGAAATAAAGGATTCCAAAACTCTTCAAAACTGCATAAGTGACTTCAAAAATTAAACACCATAGAAGGAGTGATGATATGACAGAAGAGAAATCCACCACCTTGTCCCTTTCAGGCTGCTTACCAGAAATTTTGATCCCTGAAAGAGATCAATCTGAATAGGTGGCTGTTATCCCCGCCAAGGGCTCTAATTTGCTCTCTCTGTGCTCTCTATTCGTCTAGGTTCCAGTCTGTTAGTCCACCAGGCAGCTCCGTGAGTCACATTTAGGGTAAAAGAGAAAGCCCCATAGCGTAATCCAGTATATAAAAGCGTTTATTATAATAAAAATGCACTTACAGCATGTTGAAGTAAAAAACAGCAGTGGTTTAGTGTGCGGCCGGCCGGCTCTCACTACCCGTTGCTTCCGGGATTCGTATCGTGGTGACGTCAGCATGCCGCTCCTCCCTACGTCGTTTCGACAAACCTGTCGTCATCCAGGGGCACGGGCGGCGTGCTGATCCACCACCATTATGTATGCTGTGAACGATAGCTGGGGACCGCCCAGAACCTAGTTCCCAGCGTTCCAGCTACGGGCGTCGCCATTTTGAAAGTGCAATGGGAGCCTTTTATTGAAATAGTACAGCAACAGTTCACAACAACTGGGTGAGAAGGCTGCCCAACTAGGTGCATTTATGGTTTCCAGTAATGTGAAGAAAGTAAGGATCAGCTAGACTGACAAGGTCTGTAAAGAAAGCAGAATGCAGCCTTGTGGTCTCGTGGGCCAAGTAGGGTGTTGACCAAAGGTGTTGCAACCCTACGCTTTCCATCTTCATCAAGTACATTTCCCTACCGCTAGTACTGGCCTGAACAGATGGGATACCTGTCCCTACTCTACTAACTCGCAAAATGTGTGCTAAAACCCGAGACCCATGACCCAAGAGGGCTGCCAGAGTCACATGGGGCCAACCATCCAATTGAAATACTTCCCCAGTGACCCAGGAAACCATAGAGGAATTGTGTTCCTCTTGACTTCCTCTTCAGCTATGGGGCTGCTGCAGATGAGCACCACCTGCAGTGGAGAAAGTAGACTGCACATGCCTACATGTCTTTGGGAGGAAACCCATGTACGGAAAGGGTGAACATGCAAACTCCATGCACACAGTGTCCTGGCCAGGATTTGAAAAGGAAGCCTAGTGCTGAAGCACTAACCACTAAGCTACTGTGCGGCTATTCACAACATAGCAGTAAATCAGCTTAAATCACCTGTTTCCTAGACCTCACCACCAACAGGTCAATGGGAAATATTTTTTATGCTATCTTTTATATTAACCCTAATGAAAAAAGCACATATTTTTGTATAAATAAAATAAAATAAAACAGTATATTTTTCCTTTAATGTTCTGATTGAAGTATATATACTTTTTGTTACAGCTTAATACAAAATGCGTCCTTTCTAAAGAACCCGCAGCAGTATTTATTTCATCATCTGCAAGTCCATCGCCTCCTTGTTATGTAACAAAATGACAGCCACAAGCAATAACATTTCCCATTGCAATGCAGCCCAGGTCAGTCCTGAAACAACTATATTTCCCCTGGGGGGCTGTCTACTTACATCTGAAGAACGCTGTACAGACAAGCGCCCTTTTGTTCTGCGTTTGCAGCTTTATTTTTATTTCTTTTCCAGGCCTTGACAGATATCACCGAGATACATCTTCCATCTGATAAATTAGACCTGTGCTCAAGGTCACACTGAGGAAAACACAGACCTCTTCAGCTGGTTGGCAATGAGTAAAACACAGACAAGACATTCAATTTTTCCCATTACCAAGAAAAAATATATATATACAAGCGCAGCTTTCATAAACTGCATATTTGTTGTTTAGTAATTCCGACATAAGAGGAACGCAGATTGCATTTTTAGTGAGTTACTACTGCAGTGTTTACCCAAAAGTACATATAAAACCCTAACAAAAAAATGGTTGGAGTCTCAGGGAGCCTATGCATGGCCGTACAGCCGATTGTAGGTCTGGTAGTGTTTGTGGATCACCAGCTTGGCAATCAACTTTTTGATTGTTTGTTGTTTGGGCATGTGTATGAGCAAGTGTCTGGCCTGCCATCCAGTGGACGTTTAGGCTCCCTACACTAGAATCTGATTTAGGATAAATTATTTGAGGTTCCTTACTTATCACTCTCTGTGGAAGATCCAGTCTGTGGGGAGACTCCCCTGGCGTTTGGTACATACGGCCCATGTGGACAGACTCCTATCACTTTTTTTTTTTAACAAGAAAACTCCTATCACTTTTTTGATCTTATTTTAGCCCTACCACAAGACACAACATTTGGAATGAACCCATCATGCTTTCCTCTGAAGAAGTCAAACAGGGCGAAACATGTCGGAAGTATAAGCACGGTGTCAATCAAATGTTATATATACTTGAGCAATGATACCAAATGGTTGTACAAATGGTTTTAACTCAATTATGTTCCAATAAATATTATTGTTTTTAGAAATATAAAAAAATTCTCTTGTACTATTTGACTGTTCCCCTAAAAAGTACCGTATTCCCATTCTATTTTTGAATTTTCCAAAAAAGTTGCCATGACTATTGCAGGGGGTAACTTTTGGTAGAGTTTACTACCACTTTACTACCACTTTAAGCAAAAGAAGTAAGAGTTGTAAAGTCTCAAGGTTTTTCACCTTAATGCATTCTATGCATTAAGATGAAAAACCTTCTATGCTGCAGCAGGCCCCAGAGCCCCCCTTTTTCTTACCTGAACCCCATCGTTCCAGCATCAAGGACGAGCACAGCAGCTACAGCCGCTGTCTCCGGTCTTCATTGGACGGACATACAGGGTTTTTTTTTTTTTACACACTTGGGACAAATCTCACTATCTGAAATGAGATACATAAAGGTTTAGACAATATATACAACTAAAATACAGTAAAATTATTGGTTAAAAAATGCGTTGTGAGTCCTTCGTGCCCATCATAATTAACAAACAAAAAATGTACCTCAGAAACAGATCCAGACAGCGAAAATTTGCTCAGAAGTGACAAAATCCCATGTACTTTGTATGTTATGGTAAAGACGCTGTCTGGATCTGTTTCTGAGGTACATTTTTTGTTTGTTGATTATGATGGGCACGAAGGACTCACAACACATTTTTTAACCAATAATTTTACTGTATTTTAGTTGTATATATTGTTTAAACCTTTATGTATCTCATTTCAGATAGTGAGATTTGTCCCAAGTGTGTAAAAAAAAAACCCCTGTCTGTCCGTCCTGACGAAGCCTCACGGCGAAACGCATCGACGTTTGACGTACAAGGGACTTTAACCACTTTGTCTTATATACTGTATGTTTTTTAATTCTTGTCAACATTGTATTTTTTGATAATAAAGCATTTTTTCATTCCATTTGTGTGTTGCCTGTAAAGGCCGACCTCTGTTTTGCTCCTCCTGAGCAATTCAATTTTTTTTTGTTTCTTACACTATTACGGATGTGGCAATGTGAGTGCTCCCTTCCCCCCTTTCTCTATAGTGTAGCTGTGCATGGTAGCCAACCAAGAGCTTCTAACTTCAGCTTGTTCAATTAAGCTTTGACAATAAAACCTGCAAGCTAATTGGTTTCTATGCAGAGCTGCAAAGATTTTTCACTCTCCAGTTTTAGTAAATCTTCCTCTTTGTATTATTGTTGGACTATGTCCCAAGTGTGTGACCATAATTTAAAAATCATGAGAAAACCTATGTTTAATAAAAAGTGTCAAACTGTATGTTTTCAGCATTACCCATTCAGAAAATATTAACATATCTTTCTTATTGCAGGAATGGATCGAACAACAAGATCTTCTGAATCGTTGGCGGACGTTATTGACATCCATTAAAAAAATAAAATTAAAAAATAAAAAGTTTATGTTTCTATGTTTAATGTTTAATCTAAAAAAAAAAAAAAAAAAAAAAAGTAAACAAAAAAAGGTTCTGTTTCTATGTTTAATGTATAATTTTTATTGCAGGAATAGATTGGCCAACAAGATCCAGAGCCTTCCTGATCACCTGCTTCACCTCTACATTGGTGGATGTGGATCTCCATTGCTGGACAGGGTGAGTGACAATAGTGATATAACAGGGGACATTTTTGGGGATTTTTATTTTTTTAACCACTTGATGTCCAGGGCAATTCTTTTTCACAGACACACATGAAAAAAAATCATAATTTTAGCTAGAAATTAGTTAGAACCCCCAAACATTATATATATTTCAAAAGCAGAAGCCCTGGAGGATAACATGGTGGTTGTCGCAGTTTTTTAAGTCACTCAATATTTGCAAGAATAGATTGGGCAAAAAGATCTAGAGATTCCCTGATGCTCTGCTTCACCCCTGTGTTGATAGATGTGGATCTTTGCTGGAAAATGTGATTGACAATGACGTTACAGCGAGGGACATTTTTGGGGATTTTTATTTTTTGTAACCACTTGCTGTCCAGGGCAATTCTTTTTTTTCACACACAATTTTTTGCTAAAAATTAGTTAGAACTCCCAAACATTATATATTTTCCAAAAGCAGAGGCCCTGGAGGATAACAGCGGTTGTTGCAATTTTTTTTTATCACACAATATTTGAACATATGTTTATAAAACACAAATATTTAGGAAAAAGTACACTAAAGTGATTTTTAGTGTAGAGTGGAGTAGCATAGGGTAGTGTAGATTAATGTAGTTAGTATAGTGTAGTTAGGGCCTGGCCAGAGAGGGATTACTTTGACGCAGTTTGCCAGTAGGGATGAGCTTCGTGTTCGAGTCGAACATACGTTCGACTCGAACATTGGCTGTTCGATCGTTCGACGAAGATCGAACGATTTGGGCCGTTCGCGCCAAATTCGAGTGACGCGAACGGCCCACAATGCACTACGCCATCGCAGTGTCATCCAGGCGCTGTGATTGGCCAAGCATGCACTGTGACCCCGCATGCTTGGCCAATCACAGCGCCGGCAGCGAGGAGAGCAATGATTGGCCACAGGCAGGATGCCTGTGGCCAATTATTGCTGAGGGTGTTTAGTACACGCCCCACACTATAAAAGGCCGCCAGCACGGCGGCCTAGTGTAGTGTGTTCCGGAGCAGGGATAGAGTAGCATAGGCAGGGACAGTGACTGTTATTTCTTTCTTGCTTAACCTGGATTCCTTTAGTTTAGGGAAAGAGAAGGATAGGTAGGGAGAGTGTCAGTGTGTTTTGTGCTTCTGCTATAGTGTGCTTAAAAAAAAACATTTATTCTAGGGACAGAAAACTCTAGGTAGGGACAGTGTCAGTTTCTTTCACTCTGCAAGTCCTTGTTTCCAGGGACCTGGAAGGACAGTGAGTGAATTGTCCTTTTGCTATATTGTGATTAAAAAAAACATTTATTCTAGGGACAGAAAACTCTAGGTAGGGACAGTGTCAGTTTCTTTCACTCTGCAAGTCCTTGTTTCCAGGGACCTGGAAGGACAGTGAGTGAATTGTCCTTTTGCTATATTGTGATTAAAAAAAACATTTATTCTAGGGACAGAAAACTCTAGGTAGGGACAGTGTCAGTTTCTTTCACTCTGCAAGTCCTTGTTTCCAGGGACCTGGAAGGACAGTGAGTGAATTGTCCTTTTGCTATATTGTGATTAAAAAAAACATTTATTCTAGGGACAGAAAACTCTAGGTAGGGACAGTGTCAGTTTCTTTCACTCTGCAAGTCCTTGTTTCCAGGGACCTGGAAGGACAGTGAGTGAATTGTCCTTTTGCTATATTGTGATTAAAAAAAACATTTATTCTAGGGACAGAAAACTCTAGGTAGGGACAGTGTCAGTTTCTTTCACTCTGCAAGTCCTTGTTTCCAGGGACCTGGAAGGACAGTGAGTGAATTGTCCTTTTGCTATATTGTGATTAAAAAAAACATTTATTCTAGGGACAGAAAACTCTAGGTAGGGACAGTGTCAGTTTCTTTCACTCTGCAAGTCCTTGTTTCCAGGGACCTGGAAGGACAGTGAGTGAATTGTCCTTTTGCTATATTGTGATTAAAAAAAACATTTATTCTAGGGACAGAAAACTCTAGGTAGGGACAGTGTCAGTTTCTTTCACTCTGCAAGTCCTTGTTTCCAGGGACCTGGAAGGACAGTGAGTGAATTGTCCTTTTGCTATATTGTGATTAAAAAAAACATTTATTCTAGGGACAGAAAACTCTAGGTAGGGACAGTGTCAGTTTCTTTCACTCTGCAAGTCCTTGTTTCCAGGGACCTGGAAGGACAGTGAGTGAATTGTCCTTTTGCTATATTGTGATTAAAAAAAACATTTATTCTAGGGACAGAAAACTCTAGGTAGGGACAGTGTCAGTTTCTTTCACTCTGCAAGTCCTTGTTTCCAGGGACCTGGAAGGACAGTGAGTGAATTGTCCTTTTGCTATATTGTGATTAAAAAAAACATTTATTCTAGGGACAGAAAACTCTAGGTAGGGACAGTGTCAGTTTCTTTCACTCTGCAAGTCCTTGTTTCCAGGGACCTGGAAGGACAGTGAGTGAATTGTCCTTTTGCTATATTGTGATTAAAAAAAACATTTATTCTAGGGACAGAAAACTCTAGGTAGGGACAGTGTCAGTTTCTTTCACTCTGCAAGTCCTTGTTTCCAGGGACCTGGAAGGACAGTGAGTGAATTGTCCTTTTGCTATATTGTGATTAAAAAAAACATTTATTCTAGGGACAGAAAACTCTAGGTAGGGACAGTGTCAGTTTCTTTCACTCTGCAAGTCCTTGTTTCCAGGGACCTGGAAGGACAGTGAGTGAATTGTCCTTTTGCTATATTGTGATTAAAAAAAACATTTATTCTAGGGACAGAAAACTCTAGGTAGGGACAGTGTCAGTTTCTTTCACTCTGCAAGTCCTTGTTTCCAGGGACCTGGAAGGACAGTGAGTGAATTGTCCTTTTGCTATATTGTGATTAAAAAAAACATTTATTCTAGGGACAGAAAACTCTAGGTAGGGACAGTGTCAGTTTCTTTCACTCTGCAAGTCCTTGTTTCCAGGGACCTGGAAGGACAGTGAGTGAATTGTCCTTTTGCTATATTGTGATTAAAAAAAACATTTATTCTAGGGACAGAAAACTCTAGGTAGGGACAGTGTCAGTTTCTTTCACTCTGCAAGTCCTTGTTTCCAGGGACCTGGAAGGACAGTGAGTGAATTGTCCTTTTGCTATATTGTGATTAAAAAAAACATTTATTCTAGGGACAGAAAACTCTAGGTAGGGACAGTGTCAGTTTCTTTCACTCTGCAAGTCCTTGTTTCCAGGGACCTGGAAGGACAGTGAGTGAATTGTCCTTTTGCTATATTGTGATTAAAAAAAACATTTATTCTAGGGACAGAAAACTCTAGGTAGGGACAGTGTCAGTTTCTTTCACTCTGCAAGTCCTTGTTTCCAGGGACCTGGAAGGACAGTGAGTGAATTGTCCTTTTGCTATATTGTGATTAAAAAAAACATTTATTCTAGGGACAGAAAACTCTAGGTAGGGACAGTGTCAGTTTCTTTCACTCTGCAAGTCCTTGTTTCCAGGGACCTGGAAGGACAGTGAGTGAATTGTCCTTTTGCTATATTGTGATTAAAAAAAACATTTATTCTAGGGACAGAAAACTCTAGGTAGGGACAGTGTCAGTTTCTTTCACTCTGCAAGTCCTTGTTTCCAGGGACCTGGAAGGACAGTGAGTGAATTGTCCTTTTGCTATATTGTGATTAAAAAAAACATTTATTCTAGGGACAGAAAACTCTAGGTAGGGACAGTGTCAGTTTCTTTCACTCTGCAAGTCCTTGTTTCCAGGGACCTGGAAGGACAGTGAGTGAATTGTCCTTTTGCTATATTGTGATTAAAAAAAACATTTATTCTAGGGACAGAAAACTCTAGGTAGGGACAGTGTCAGTTTCTTTCACTCTGCAAGTCCTTGTTTCCAGGGACCTGGAAGGACAGTGAGTGAATTGTCCTTTTGCTATATTGTGATTAAAAAAAACATTTATTCTAGGGACAGAAAACTCTAGGTAGGGACAGTGTCAGTTTCTTTCACTCTGCAAGTCCTTGTTTCCAGGGACCTGGAAGGACAGTGAGTGAATTGTCCTTTTGCTATATTGTGATTAAAAAAAACATTTATTCTAGGGACAGAAAACTCTAGGTAGGGACAGTGTCAGTTTCTTTCACTCTGCAAGTCCTTGTTTCCAGGGACCTGGAAGGACAGTGAGTGAATTGTCCTTTTGCTATATTGTGATTAAAAAAAACATTTATTCTAGGGACAGAAAACTCTAGGTAGGGACAGTGTCAGTTTCTTTCACTCTGCAAGTCCTTGTTTCCAGGGACCTGGAAGGACAGTGAGTGAATTGTCCTTTTGCTATATTGTGATTAAAAAAAACATTTATTCTAGGGACAGAAAACTCTAGGTAGGGACAGTGTCAGTTTCTTTCACTCTGCAAGTCCTTGTTTCCAGGGACCTGGAAGGACAGTGAGTGAATTGTCCTTTTGCTATATTGTGATTAAAAAAAACATTTATTCTAGGGACAGAAAACTCTAGGTAGGGACAGTGTCAGTTTCTTTCACTCTGCAAGTCCTTGTTTCCAGGGACCTGGAAGGACAGTGAGTGAATTGTCCTTTTGCTATATTGTGATTAAAAAAAACATTTATTCTAGGGACAGAAAACTCTAGGTAGGGACAGTGTCAGTTTCTTTCACTCTGCAAGTCCTTGTTTCCAGGGACCTGGAAGGACAGTGAGTGAATTGTCCTTTTGCTATATTGTGATTAAAAAAAACATTTATTCTAGGGACAGAAAACTCTAGGTAGGGACAGTGTCAGTTTCTTTCACTCTGCAAGTCCTTGTTTCCAGGGACCTGGAAGGACAGTGAGTGAATTGTCCTTTTGCTATATTGTGATTAAAAAAAACATTTATTCTAGGGACAGAAAACTCTAGGTAGGGACAGTGTCAGTTTCTTTCACTCTGCAAGTCCTTGTTTCCAGGGACCTGGAAGGACAGTGAGTGAATTGTCCTTTTGCTATATTGTGATTAAAAAAAACATTTATTCTAGGGACAGAAAACTCTAGGTAGGGACAGTGTCAGTTTCTTTCACTCTGCAAGTCCTTGTTTCCAGGGACCTGGAAGGACAGTGAGTGAATTGTCCTTTTGCTATATTGTGATTAAAAAAAACATTTATTCTAGGGACAGAAAACTCTAGGTAGGGACAGTGTCAGTTTCTTTCACTCTGCAAGTCCTTGTTTCCAGGGACCTGTAAGGACAGTGAGTTAATTTTCCTTGTGCTATATTGTGATTAAAAAAAACATTTTTTCTAGGGACAGAAAACTGTAGGTAGGGAGAGTGTTTTTTTTCTTTCACTCTGCAAGTCCTTGTTTCCAGGGACAGAGAAGGACACCTGAAGGTAGCCCTTATTGCTTTTTTCCCATCTCCCTGCAGGCCATCTATTAGAATGTCTGGAAGGCAAACAAGGAGAGGCAGACAGTCAGGAGGCAATAAAAGAGGGCAAGCAGGCTCTGTGTCTGGGGGCAACAGTGCTGGTCGTGGACGCGGTGCATTGTCATCAGCACATGGCCATGGGACACGCTTGTCCTTCTTTTCGGCAGCTGGACATGTTGAGCCACATCATGCCGAAGACTTGGTAGAGTGGATGACCAAGCCCTCCTCCTCCTCCTCATCCTCTCTCACCCAGGCTCAGGGTACTGGAAAAGCAGCTGCCAAAGCGTCGTCTTCCCTGGTATCAATGTCAGACAAATCATCAGTCACTCCTTCCCTAGACCCACCATGTCCTCCTCCTGAGGAGTCCCCCGAACTGTTTCAGCACAGTGTTGGGTACATGCTCCAGGAGGATGCCCAGCGTTTCGAAGGGTCTGATGATGAAACCCAGCTAGAGGAAGGCAGTAGCGTGAGAGCAGACAGAGGGGATGCTCAAGAAGGACACCAATCTGGCAGTCATGTTCCAGCAGCTGCAGCATACTGCCAGATTGGCTCCAGTGATGAGGAGGGAGGGGATGATGAGGTCAATGACTCCACGTGGGTGCCTAATAGGAGAGAGGAGGAGGAGGAGGATGAGGAGGAGGCACATCTCCAACGAGGCAGGATGCCCTTTGGTGGCCAGCGTAAGGGCAGTACACCGACGGAATCACACCGCAGAGCTCCGCCTGTGCAGGGCGCTGCCTCTGCCCGTCATTCAAAAAGTTCTTTGGTGTGGGCCTTTTTTGAGGCTAGTGCATCAGATCGCACAGCTGCTGTTTGCAACATATGTCTCAAGCGTATATCGCGTGGCCAAAACATCAGCCGCTTGGGTACCACATGCCTGACCAGACATATGTTGACCTGCCATGCAGCTCGTTGGCAAGCCTACCTCAAAGACCCACACCAAAGAACAAAGCGGACCTCTCCTTGCACCGCATCAGCTGGGATCTCCAACCCCACTATAACTTCAGTCCTCTCTGAAACATGCACTGAGAGGAATGAAGGTGTAGAATTAGGTGTGTCACAGCCAAGTACTTGCGCCCACTCTGCTAGCAGTACACCGACGTCCGATTCTAGCAGGCAAATTTCCCTGCCCCAGCTGCTGGACCGTCGAAAGAAGTTCACTCCCAGCCATCCACATGCCCAGCGGTTGAATGCTAGCTTGGCTAAATTGCTAGCGCTTCAACTGCTGCCTTTTCAGTTGGTAGACTCGGCCCCCTTCCGTGAGTTTGTGCAATGTGCGGTTCCTCAGTGGCAGGTTCCCAAACGCCACTTTTTCTCACGGAAGGCTATTCCGGCTCTCTACCGGCATGTGGAAGGCAATGTCTTGGCCTCGCTGGACAGGGCGGTCAGCGGTAAGGTGCATATTACCGCTGACTCATGGTCCAGCAGGCATGGACAGGGACGTTACCTTTCTTTCACGGCCCATTGGGTCACTCTTTTGGCAGCTGGGAAGGATTCAGGACAAGGTGCAGTAGTGTTGGAGGTTGTCCCACCGCCACGCCTCCAAAATGCTACTACTGGTTGTGACACACCTCTCTCCTCCACCCCCTCCTCTTCTTCTTCCTCCATGGCCTCTTCCTGTGGTTTGTCCTATGAACCAGCGGTGCTCCGTAGCCGTTCACGGGGCTACGCAAGTACGCAGGCAAAAAGATGCCATGCCGTGCTTGCGCTGGTGTGTTTGGGGGACAGAAGCCACACTGGGGCAGAGGTCCTGTCTGCTCTGCAGGGCCAGGCCGAGAGGTGGTTGACGCCACGCCAGCTTAAGCCAGGAATGGTGGTTTGCGACAATGGCACCAACCTCCTCTCCGCCCTCCGACAGGGACAACTGACCCATGTGCCCTGTGTGGCTCACGTCCTTAACCTGGTGGTGCAGCGGTTCTTGGGCAGGTACCCGGGCTTACAGGATGTCCTGAGGCAGGCCAGGAAAGTCTGTGTGCATTTCCGCAGATCTTATAATGCCAGTGCTCGCCTGGCTGAGCTGCAAAAGGAGTTGAACCTGCCCAAGAACCGCCTTATATGTGACATGCCCACCAGGTGGAACTCAACGTTGGCCATGCTGCAGCGGCTGCACACGCAGCAGAGGGCCATCAATGAGTACCTGTGCGACTACGGCACCAGGACAGGGTCAGGGGAGCTTGGTTTTTTTTCTCCACGCCAGTGGGGCATGATCAGGGATGCATGCACTGTCCTGGCACCATTTGAGGAGGCCACGAGGATGGTGAGCAGTGACAGTGCATGCATCAGTGACACTGTACCTCTTGTCCACCTGTTGGAGCACACGCTGCGTGGAATAATGGACAGGGCACTTGAGGCAGAACAGAGGCAGGAAGAGGAGGACTTCCTTGCCTCTCAAGGCCCCCTTTACCCAGACAGTGTTCCTTCTGTCCCACCCATCGCACAGGAAGAGGAGGAGGAGGAGGAGGAGGAGGAGGAGGATTGTGTCAGCATGGAGGTGGAGGCTGGCACTCAGCATCATCAGCAGCAGTCTTTTAGGGATGATTTACAGTCCCAAGAAACCAGTGGACTTGTACGTGGCTGGGAGGAGGTGGCTGCGGATCATGTCGTCCTTAGTGACCCAGAGGACTCCGGAGCGAATGCCTCAGCAAACCTACGCTGCATGGCCTCCCTGATCCTGCAAAGTCTGCGGAAGGATCCTCGTATTCTTCGGATCAAGGAGAGGGACCATTACTGGCTGGCCACTCTCCTTGATCCACGGTACAAGGGTAAGGTTGCGGACCTTATGTTACCGTCGCAGAGGGAGCAGAGGATGAGACAACTCCGGGAGGCCTTGCAGAAAGGTCTGTGCAACGCGTTCCCAGAGACTGGGAGGTTGCAAACTCCTGGTCCTGGACAACGAGTTGCTGAGGCTTCGGCCAGTCAAAGAAGGAGCGGTGGGGAAGGTGGCCGTCTGACCGATGCGTTCAGACAATTCTTTAGTCCGCAGCCCCAAAGTATGATTGGTTCCAGCAACCATCGCCAGCGTCTGATAAACATGGTGCAGGAATATCTAGGGGCAAGGTCAGACTTGGACACCTTCCCCACCGAAAATCCTCTGGCTTACTGGGTCTTGAGGATGGATCACTGGCCAGAGCTTGCACAGTATGCAATTGAGCTACTGGCCTGTCCTGCATCCAGCGTTCTTTCGGAACGCACATTCAGTGCTGCTGGAGGATTTGTCACGGATCACAGGGTGCGCCTGTCCACCGACTCGGTTGATCGACTGACTTTCATCAAGATGAACCAGTCTTGGATCACCACCAGCTACCACACACCTGATGCTGATATAACAGACTAATTGATTTTAAAATGTCACATCCCTTCAAGACTGATGCTGATGCTGAGTGCCTGTGCTGTTATGTTGACTGGCTATCCTCCTCCTCCGAGTCCTCAATGATACGATTGATGATGATAGCTTGGAAGATCATTTTTGTTTATGGGTGCCGCCACCAGTGCCTAACGCCCAATTTTTCAGCCCCTGTTTAACAGGGGCGTGTAATTACAATTTTTGAAGCAATACTTTGCAACAGGGCTCATTGCTGTGCTCCAAGTACAGTATCTGTGAGGAGTTGCAGTGTTGTGCCACCAGTGCCTAAGGCCCAATTTTTCAGCCCCTGTTTAACAGGGGCGTGTCATTACAATTTTTGAAGCAATACTTTGCAACAGGGCTCATTGCTGTGCTCCAAGTACAGTATCTGTGAGGGGTTGCAGTGTTGTGCCACCAGTGCCTAAGGCCCAATTTTTCAGCCCCTGTTCAACAGGGGCATGTAATTACAATTCTTGATCTAATAATTCACAGCAGGGCCCATTGCTGCACCCACCAAGAGTAACTGTCAGGGCTTACAGTGTTGTGGCACCAGCACCACCATCAAAGGCCCAATTTTTACTACCACTGTTCAACAATTATATGTAATTAAAATTCCTGATATAATAGTTGACAGCAGGGCGTTCCAGCACCAACCAAGAGTAACTGTGAGTGCTTACAGTGTTGTGCCAACACCAACAACTAAGGGGCCTATTTCTGCAGAGTATATACGGCAGGTCCCTACTTTCAAACATCCAACTTACAAACGACTCCTACTTGCAAACGCAAGAAGACAACAGGAAGTGAGAGGAAATCTACCACTAGGAAGGAAAATTCTCTCCTGTAAGAATAAATATGGGAGAAAGGTGTCTCCTCTGTACTGATGCTTTATCAGCAATCCTTGTTTCAAGAAAAACACCACATTTCAAAAACAGTTGTCATTGGGACGGAAAGTGAGGTGAAATGTTCTGAACAGGGGCACAGACAGCAAAACAAATGTTACAGGGGTGATAACCCTTACCTATGTTTTCCAAAAAGTTTAAAAATAGATTTTTGGGCTGGAGCTACACTTCAACAATGTACCTGTTCAAAATTACAAACAGATTCTACATAAGAACAAACCTACAGTCCCTGTCTTGTATGCACCGCCTGTATACGGCTGTTCAGAGTATATAGGGCCTTTTTTATTTTATGTGCGGGGTTCCCCTTAATATCCATACAAGACCCAAAGGGGCTGGTAATGGGCTGGGGTAGGGGGGGGGGTCATGGGGTAGCTATGCCATTTTTCTTAAAGAATTTCATCCATATTACCGGGACCAGACATTACATTAAAGCCGCAAGCAGTTTTAAATGGCTTTTTTTTCCTTTAGAAGTGTCATTTTGTGCAGGGACAGTTCTAAACACGGGAAACACGTGGCACTTCACAGGCATACTTTAGACACCCCCCAGGTACGATATTTAAAGGAATATTTGACTTTTTTTTTTTCACTTTATGCATCATTAAAATGACTGCTCCCGAAAAACGACCGTTTTTAAAACTTCTTTTTGCATTGATACATGTCCCCTGGTGCAGAACCCGGGTTCCCAAACCCTTTTTAGGACAATAACATGCATAATAGTTGTTATAATTAGCACTTTAGAATTCGAACGTTCGCATCCATTGTATTTAATAGGGTTCTAATGTTCGTTCGAACTTCCGGTCCGTTCGCGGGTTCTGGTGCGAACCGAACCCGGGGGTGTTCGGCTCATCACTATTTGCCAGTTTAAGCATGCATTGCAATGCATGTGAACTAAAAATCCCTTTTTTTTTTTTTTTTATGCAAAGTTTTCTAGAAATGTGTAAAGTGGGTATAGCATTGTGCAGAGGGTTGATTCAGATTTTTTTCTGTATTCATGTGGTCCTGGTAACAGCCAGGGAGTGACAGCTCTGACATAATTGTCACTTCTGGCTTCATCTGTGACAGAGGAGATCTGGGAATGGATGTTCCTCCATCTAACCCTGTGGGAAACTGTCCTGACCGCATACCACAGTCCGTGGCTCCTGAGGAGAACAAATGGGTTACATGTTGTTCCCCAGGGCAGTGCCCCCTACCCCAATGTTTTTACACCCCTTTGCCTCTTAACCCAAAAAATAAGAATTTTCAACACGTTTCTTAACCCGGACTGTCTGGGTGAATCCCGGTCAGGTAGTAACCCAAACTTATACATACCACTAAGCACAATTTATGTATCACACTCAGGCGCTTTGCAGGCGCTATTGCACTAAGAATAGCGCCTGCAATGCTCCCTGAAAAAGCCGCTCCTTTGTATCCAGTGTGAAAGCCCGAGGGCTTTCACACTGGAGCGGTGCGCTGGCAGGAGTGTAAAAACACTCCTGCAAGCCGCATCTTTGAGGTAAAAATGCCGCTCCTATAGTGCCCCTGCCCGCCGCAAAGAGGCGTTTTTGCAGGCTTTTTAACCCTTTTTGGCTGCTAGCGGGGGTTAAAATCACCCCTCTAGCACCCTCAAATTGCGGCAAAAACAACGGTATAGCGGCGCTAAAAATAGCACCGCTATACCGCCAGTGCATCCAGCGCTTCAGTGTTAAAGTAGCCTTAAGGTTTTTCACCTTAATGCATTCAAACCTTCTGTGCTGCAGTTATCCCCCAGACCCCCCCTTTTCCTTACCTGAGCCTGATCCGATCAAGCAATATGCACGAGCGTACGAGTCCCTGTCCTCGATTGGCTGTCAATTGAATCCGGTCACACGGGGGCGGGGCAGAGTCCCGCTGTCTGTGTCAATGGACGCAGTAGCGGGACTCGGGAGGGAGCCCGCACGGGTGTCCCCAGGGAAAACGGCTTTCCCTGGGGGCACCAGATGAAGAGGAGGAGCACCACCAGGCTACCCCAAAAGAAGAGAATCGGGCGGTTCTGTGCAAAACAATTGCACAGGGCAGGTAAGTTTAGACATGTTTGTTATTTTTATAAAAAATTAAATAAAAACAAAAACAAAGCTTTATAACCACGTTAAAAGTGTGTTCTCGATTATAGAGGTTTATTACATGAATTAATGATTATTAATTAGTAATAATTGCTCTTCTTTGATATTAATCATGATAAATAAATCATTTCAAACATGATTACTAGAGGTAGCGGTGGCTAGAAGATCTGATGCTGCCCCTGATATCTTTGGCTTGTTGACCTTGAAATAATAGGTGCTCTTTTTGTAAACCTGTCTGGAGTGCAAGCACTATCCTGTCTGGGTAAAACAAGTCCATAGACTGTCAATTCAGATATACAGTGCACGCTCTTTGCAGTCTGAAACCGGTTTTGAGTCAGCGGCTTCAACAAAATGGCGCCTGGAGCGCGGACAGGTCTGGTATGCAACAGTTTTCCCTATTTCTATGCCAAATGCCTGGTTTCACTGACAGCAGGGGGACAACCAGGAAGTAACCCTGGGTTAAACCAAGCAGATTGGCCCTTTGGTGCGGTGTAAACACGTATCCCCGGGAGGGGACTGTTGTCCGCAGTGTTCAGGTCACCCTGTGTTGTTGGTAGTCAGTATATGGCACATGTGAGTGAGATGTGGGTGCAGAAGAGGTAACCTCGGGCAGTTACAATGGAGAGGAGGGAGTTCTTCACCTCCTTATTGGTGAGTATTCCCTGTGTGTGACTGTAGGGGCTCCTCTCATCTATCACTGTGTATTGGGAGGACTTGTAGTCACAGAACTCTGGGGAGACACAGTTTGACTGCTGTAAAAAAAGCAAAAATCTAGTTAAAGTGTCCTTATGTTAAAGTGTGGGGGGGTGTTTTTAGCTGGGGAGGGGGAGTTTTTGCCATAATCTGCATTACAGATGAGCTTGCGCGTTCTCAGAACCTACCCCTATCCAAATATCAACATTGTGCTAACTTATACTCCAATCAGCAACAGGCCAGGTCACCCCCCCCCCCCCACTACGGCACATGTAACAAAGAGGTGCCAATACACCGATTAGCCATAACATTATGACCACCCACCATAACCCATTGCGACATGGACTACACTAGACCTCTGAAGGTATGCTGTGGTATCTGGCACCAAGCTGCCCATAGTAGACTCTTTAACCACTTGCCTCCCGCTCACCGTGAAATGACGGAGGGGCGGTGCGGCTCTCGTTCCGGGACGCCGTCGCATGACGGCGTCTCAGAACAACCACTCTCGTGCGCCCACGGGGGGGCGCAGCGGGGCGATTGCGGTCACGCCGTGTTGCTAGGACACGGCGCAACCACAATCAGTGCCCTGATTACATAATAGCCCCACCAGTGTCAGCAAGTGCCCCCAGTCAGTGCCTATTAGTAATGCCTGTCAGTGCTGGCTATCAGTGCCGCCCATCACTGCTGTCCATCAATGCCCAAGAGTGTTGTCAATCAGTGCCGCCTATCAGTGCCCAGTGCCCACCAGTTCAGCCTAACAGTGCCACCTCATCAGCGCACATCAGTGAAGGAGAAAAATTACTTATTTACAAAAATTACTGACAGAAACTAAGTAAAAAAATTTTTCAACATTTTTGGTCTTTTTTTTTTTTGTAAAAGATTAAAAACCCAGCAGTGATTAAATATCACCAAAAGAAAGTTCTATTTGTGCGAAGAAAATTATAAAAATGTAATTTGGGTACAGTGTTGCATTTCCAAGCAATTGTCATTCAAAGTGCGACAGCGCTGAAAAATGGCCTGGGCAGGAAGGGGGTGTAAATGCCCTGTAAGCAAGTGCTTAAAGGATAAGTTCACCTTTTCAGAAAAAATGTGCATTCATTATTTTTTTTGTTGCAGGAGCCTGTAAAGCATTGCACAAGCGATCAGCAGATCACTAATGCCATGCAGGTCTCCTGCAGATCTGTCAGTGTATTTGTTTGCTCGTTCCTCATACGGAGAAGCCGATACATGCTGACAGGAAGAATGAATGAACTACCACATCGCTCACAGCACCGTGGTAGTTCATTGAAAACTACAAGACGACAGCCGCAAAGGCTGCTGGACCTTGTAGTTTTCCATTCACAGAATACTGTGAAAGAGCGACAAGGCCAAGTGGGCGGAGCCCTGCACAGCCACGTTTAAAAAAAAAAGTTGACTAAGGATGGGCTCGGGCGTGTTCGCAACCGCACGTGCAAAGCCCGCCAGGAAGTCAGCACTGCACAGCGCTAATCACAGGCAGTGAGACGTTTCCCGGTCTGTGCAGCCGCGGATTGGGAAATGTCTCACTGCCTGTGATTAGTGCTGTGCGGTGCCGACTTCCTGGCGGGCTCTGCACATGCGGTTGCCAACACGCCTGAGCCCATCCTTAATGTTGACAGCTAGCGGGTAGAGAAAACCCCTGCTAGATGGCACAGTGGGGATCGGGGAGGTGCGGGAGCCGATGCCTTAATAATATGTTACATGTTATACCCCAAATATTGGTGTAACATGTTATGAAAGGTGAACTTATCCTTTAAGCCCTGTAAGTTGTGAGGTGGGGCCTCTATGGCTTGGACTTGTTTTTCCAGCACATCCCACAGATGGTTAATTGGATTAAGATCTGTTGAAATTGGAGGCCAAGTCAACACCTCGAACTTACTGTTGTGCTCAACAAACCATTCTTGAACCATTTTTGCAGTGTGACAAGGTACATTATCCTGCTGAAAGAGGCCACTACCGTCAGTGAATACTGTTTCCATGAAGGGATGTACTTGTCACTCAAATCCTTACGCTTGCCCATTTTATCTGTTTTCAACACATCAACTTCAGGAACAACATGTTCACTTTCTGCCTAATATATCCCAAACCTTTTAAGGTGCCATTGTAACAAAATGCACGTTCCAGTGTAATATTTACCTGCCAGTGGTTGTATTGTTATGGCTGATCGGTGTATCCCCCACATTCTGTCAATGTCATTGGTTTAATATGGGCATGTGTCCATAAAAGGGCACTGACATCACTGGCATCCCACCCCTTTGTTTAGATTGGCTGCGTGATGGGGAATCGCCTGCAGCTGATTGGAGTTAAAAAATAAATAAAGGGATTTTGATGTTTGCTGCTGGCACCCGCAAGCGTCCTCCATCAACGCCATCTACACTGCCAGTTATTCCTTGTCCTGCGTGCCGTGATTCTGTTCAGGTATTGGGCGTTCGCTGGTGATGTAAATCCTGCACATGCGCTGAGACAGAAGCTACAGTGTTCCTAGAACCCATCCAATCTTGAGCCCAGAGTGTACATTGCTCAGTGCATGCGCATTACAATGTGCAAAAAAAAAAAAAAATGCCTGCACACCATTGCCCTTTACACATGTCTGGTGTATCTAGATTTAGGAGGTGTTTACTCTGTATATATTCCTTAATTCCCATCTCTTTTTATTGGGCACACAATGTATAGGGATATGCAATTAGCGGACCTCCAGCTGTTGCCAAACTACAAGTCCCATGAGGCATAGCGAGACTCTGACAGCAGCAAGCATGACACCCAGAGGCAGAGGCATGATGGGACTTGTAGTTTTGCAACAGCTGGAGGTCCGCTAATTGCATATCCATGAACATGGTTGTATTTCCCCACCCAGGGCAAATACAACTGGGTGCAATGCTCTGCAGGCTCCATAGAAAAAAATAAAAAAATAAATGCACATTATTATTATTATTATTATTATTATTATTATTATAATTATTATTATATATACATACAGTTGCAAAAAAAAAAGTATGTGAACCCTTTTGGAATGATATGGATTTCTGCACAAATTGGTCATAAAATGTGATCTGGTCTTCATCTAAGTCACTACAATAGACAATCACAGTCTGCTTAAACGAATAACACACAAAGAATTAAATGTTACCATGTTTTTATTGAACACACCATGTAAACATTCACAGTGTAGGTGGAAAAAGTATGTGAACCCCTAGACTAATGAGATCTCCAAGAGCTAATTGGAGTGAGGTGTCAGCCAACTGGAGTTCAATCAATGAGATGAGATTGGAGGTGTTGGTTACAGTTGCCCTGCCCTATAAAAAACACACACCAGTTCTGGGTTTGCTTTTCACAAGAAGCATTGCCTGATGTGAATGATGCCTCGCACAAAAGAGCTCTCAGAAGACCTATGATTAAGAATTGTTGACTTGCATAAAGCTGGAAAGGGTTATAAAAGTATCTCCAAAAGCCTTGCTGTTTATCAGTCCACAGTAAGACAAATTGTCTATAAATGGAGAAAGTTCAGCACTGCTGCTACTCTCCCTAGGAGTGGGTGTCCTGTAAAGATGACTGCAAGAGCACAGCGCAGACTGCTTAATGAGGTGAAGAAGAACCCTGGAGTGTCAACTAAAGACTTACAAAAGTCTCTGGCATATGCTAACATCCCTGTTAGCGAATCTACGATACGTAAAACACTAAACAAGAATGGATTTCATGGGAGGATACCACAGAGGAAGCCACTGCTGTCCAAAAAAAAAACATTGCTGCACGTTTACAGTTTGCACAAGAGCACTTGGATGTTCCACAGCAGTACTGGCAAAATATTCTGTGGACAGATGTAACCAAAGTTCAGTTGTTTGGAAGAAACACACAACTCTATGTGTGGAGAAAAAGGGGCACAACACACCAACATCAAAACCTCATCCCAACTGTGAAGTATGGTGGTGGGGGCATCATGGTTTTGGGCTGCTTAGCTGCGTCAGGGCCTGGACGGATTGCTATCATCGAAGGAAAAATGAATTCCCAAGTTTATCAAGACATTTTGCAGGAGAACTTAAGGCCATCTGTCCACCAGCTAAAGCTCAACAGAAGATGGGTGTTGCAAGAGGAAAACGACCCAAAGTATAGAAGTAAATCAACAACAGAATGGCTTAAACAGAAGAAAATACGCCTTCTGGAGTGGCCCAGTCAGAGTCCTGACCTCAACTCCATTGAGATGCTGTGACATGACCAAGAAAGCGATTCACACCAGACATCCCAAGAATATTGCTGAACTGAAACAGTTCTGTAAAGAGGAATGGTCAAGAATTACTCCTGACCGTTGTGCACGTCTGATCTGCAACTACAGGAAACGTTTGGTTGAAGTTATTGCTACCAGTGGAGGTTCAACCAGTTATTAAATTCAAGGGTTCACATACTTTTTCCACCTGCACTGTGAATGTTTACATGGTGTGTTCAATAAAAACATGGTAACATTTAATTCTTTGTGTGTTTATTAGTTTAGGCAGAAGACTGTGATTGTCTATTGTTGTGACTTAGATGAAGATCAGATCACATTTTATGACCAATTTGTGCAGAAATCCATATCATTCCAAAAGGGTTCACATACTTTTTTTTACAACTGTATTAATGTGTATGTTGTATTTTCCAAAGACTGTGATGCTAAGCAAAGACTTCATCAAATGAAGGGAACACAGTGAGAATACTAACTGGCAATCAATCTGCATGATATCTTAGTCTGAGATTAGAAGTGTAATTACCTTTTATTGATTTATATTTTCAGCTATAGGTGTCACATCTTCAGCACTTGGCAGAAAGCACTTGAAAGTGAGATGTACTATTATACGACGTCTGTTATGTTCTTCGCTTGACAAGATAATTGCTAAAAGGGTCCCCAGAGTATAATACATCTCAGCTGGGTACTGAAACTTTGTGAAAGGTCTCCAAAGAGCATCGTTCATGTCCAAAATGGTCATATATCCCCTCACCAGGGTACATTTGGAGACCAATAAAATAAAAGTGATTTACGTTATCTTACAGTAAAGCAGGCCATACATGGATTGAAATTCATCTGGTTCAGCAGGGACCGGACGAATTTCGACCCTTGTACGAGCAGGCTGGATGTAGACAAGTGGATCGACCGATTGACTTCTGTACAACCAGCTTGTTGGAAAAGTTCTGTATGATCCGTGCCACTTATCAGTTTATTCTGATGGCGGGGAAGTCTGCCCACTGTCAAAATGCAATATCTCAGCGGGAGTGATTGAGATGTTTTTCATTTAACGAAAGAGAAAAATGAAACGTGTGGGCTGCCTAAGACTTTAAGGCCCCTTTCACACGGGCAGACTGATTGGGTCCCCCTGTCAGTTTTTTTGGTGGACCTAATCGGACCATCCATTGCCCTCTATGGAGCAGCGGGTGCCAATGGACATGTGTCCGTTGACATCTGCCAACATTCAATCAGATCCCATCCGCTAAAAACAGACGGATGGGGATGTTCCCCATCAGTCTAGCGGATCAAGTGGCAGTCAGGTGTAAACGGACAGGTGGTCTGTTAACATCTGACCACCCATAGAGGAGAGCAGGCTGTGTCTGTGTCCGCTCTGCATAAGTGAAGCGAACACCGACAAGCCATCTGCCTGTTCAGCGGGGATTAGCAGACAGATTCCATGCTGAGCAGGCAGACTCTCCTGGCGAAGTCCTCCTCAATGTGAAAAGGACCTAAGGTTGTATTTACACTGTTCCATGTGCTTGGTAATGCACATATGTAGGTATTAGGGGACGACCGATGCAGATTTTTCAGCTGCCTTTCAGGCCGATAGCCGATATCAGGTGCAGATATTCTGTAGATTAAACTTTATTTTTACACTGTCCTTTTAAATTATTATTTTTTATCACTGTTAATGCTGTCACAAGGAACAGTAATAGGCAGTGGCAGTCTCTTTTTGGAGGTATCTGGGGTCTATAAGACCCCAAAACCATCCTCTGCACTTGAAAGTATTCAAAACGTCAAGATCAGCGTTTTTGAATACTTTCTATTTTTTAAAACTGGCGCCTTTAGGATGCCAGTAATCCGGAAGTGATGTCATGATATCGCTTTCGGGTTACTAGATCCGAGACCCGAACAAAGCTGATCCGGCTTTGTTCGGATCTTCGGCTAGCCAGTGGACGTGCCGGCTGGTCGCTCAGGCCTCCTGGTGGGATGGGAGACCGTAATACAGTAATAGGCCGCACTGCTAATCGGTCAACCTCCTAGTAGGTATGAATGGGCCTCTATATTTTATTTTTCACACTATACTGCAGAGCATAGATGTGAACTAGCCCCATAGAATGGGTTTGTAGTTAGACTAGTTTGTTTGTGCACACCTGTAATGTGTACTGTATCACTGATATTGTAATGTATAATAACAGGAGACAACAGCAGTTGGTTTTCTCATTGTATTGGTTCATTGTTGTACACAGATAGCAAAGAAGAAATACAGTAATATCCTGGATTGTGAGCTTAATTTGTTCCAGAAACATGCTTGTAATCCAAAGCACTTGTATATCAAAGCGAATTTTCCCATAAGAAATAATGGAAACTCAGATGATTCATTCCACAACCATTTATTCATAAGTCCTTCAGTTTATAGTCCACATAAAAAGATTATAGCAATGTGATAGGTTGTGTAACCATAAAATGTCCATCTACAAATGGAAGCCTCCACAAGAGTATTGGAAGCAAAATCCAGCAGGAGTTACAGAGTATAAAAGAAAAGAGGCGCCTCTAAGTGTACCAATATATTGTCTTACCTTCATTAAGTTAGTGAGTTCATCAGGTTTCAAATTAAGCAACGCCACCTTCGGCAGCATCGGCATAGTAACCTAAAGTATGTTAAGCAAATCATAGATCTTTTCCGTAAGTCAGACATGTCCACCATTTGTGAAAGTAAATTCCCAGTTCCAGGCATCCCTGGAAGCAGGTCCCAGCAATACAAAGCATCTTTATCCACTTGACTTCTTAAAATTGCATCCTTGAACTCAAGTGGTTGAAATAAGCTCACCGCAAGCAGCCGTAAGCTTAAAGCCCAACTCTGGTCAAAATGTATTTTTTTGCATGCAGTGGGGCTGTGTCTGCATTGCATTACCTGCTTGTTTTTGTCCAGGGTTGAACACAGAGACTATACTCACGATCCTAAGGAAACCGGTGCTCCCCCACGGCCAGCGGTGGACTGTTCCTGACGTTTTCATGTCCCAGAGCTGGTCTACGGGCGTGATGACGTCAGGAACATTCCACTGCACAAGACTGCTAGACCACGGGGGGCCAGGAGCTTAAGGAACCGATCTTTGGCTAAGCAGTTAACCCATGCAGTGCGGGCACAGCCCCACGGCATGGAACAAATAAGAAATAAATGCCCAGAGTTCCATTTTAAATCCACACCGAGATTTCAAAAACGAAAATTCATGCAGTTTTAAAAATCAACTTCACTCACATGTCCATAAAACCATTATACAAAGATAAATAACTTAAACAATCCCCTAAAATAGCAGAAACACTAACCCTGACCAATTGTTACCTACCGTAACTTGAATGAACTTTTCCATTTATTGCCTTAACAGCCTGCAGAAAGAAGCTCTCTCTGTACTTGTTTGTTCTAACTTTAATATTCCTATAATGTCTGCCAGAGGGTAGCAATTCAAATACCGTATATACTCGAGTATAAGCCGAGTTTTTAAGCACAATTTGTTGTGCTGAAAATGCTCCCCTCGGCTTATACTCGAGTCACCTTTTTGTGCCTGATCTCCCGGACTTTGAGGAGCCGGTACCGGCCGGCCATAGGTTCCCTGGACCCCAAACTTGGCACACATATAGCCCCACTCTTCCTCTACAAGTGTGCAAAGTTTCTTGTCCGGGGGACCTACGGCCGGGGAGCACTGATTTTTCAAAACCGGGCACCCCTTCCATAGACTCCCATGTTAAATGGTGATTTTTCTGGTGAATTTGGGGACCCAGTACCGGCCGGTCATAGGTCCTCTGGACCCCAAACTTGGCACACATGTAGCCCAACCCTTCCTCTACAAGTTTGCAAAGTTTCTTGTCCGGGGGACTTACGGCCGGGGAGCACCATTTTTTCAAAGCCGGGCACCCCTTCCATAGACTCCCATGTTAAACGTCAGTCTAGTCATGGACACAGTGAGGCATGGACAAAGTGAGGCACACCCTAGGCTTATACTCGAGTCAATAAGTTTTCCCAGTTTTTGTGGTAAAATTAGGTGCCTCGGCTTATATTCGAGTCGGCTTATACTCGAGTATATACGGTAAGTGATAACCAGGATGGGATGAATCGCTTATTATTTTCTGTGCTCAACCTAGAAAGCGAGAGTCATACATTTCTACTTGGGGTGGAAGTTTACAACCCACTATTTTCTGTACAGTGAGAATTATTTTCTGAAGAGCGTTTCTGTTAGCTGTTGTTTTATTTTTTTGACATCAGCATGTACAATTGGATTCTCAGAAATGTATACCTGGAGAAACTTAAAGTGGTTCTAAAGGCTCAAGGTTTTTTACCTTCATGCATGGAATAAAGGTAAAAAAACCTCTGTGCAGCCCCCCCCCCCCCCCCAATACTTGAACCCCATCGCAATCAGGCGATGTGCACGAGAGTCTCTGAGGCCTCCACATTGGCTCCCACTGCTGTCAATCACAGTCAGTGTGCCAATGAGGAGAGAGAGGGGGCAGGGCCTAGACGTGGCTCTGTGTGTGAATGGACACTCAGAGCAGCGGCTCCGGGGCGAGCCTGCTTGGGTGCCCCCACAGCAAGCTGCTTGTCCGGGGGGCACTCAGCAGGAGGGATGGGCCAAGAGTGCTGGCGGGGGGACCTGGGAAGTGAAGGATCTGGCTCTGTGCAAAACCTCTGTACAGAGCAAGTGAGTATGAAAGGTTTGTTACAGAAAACAAAAAAAAAAAAAACCTTTTAATATCACTTTAAAGACAGAGACCCTCTCCACGCATTCACCATTAATAAAGAGTGGGGCTATTTCAGTCTTATTCTTCCTAAAGTCCATAACTAGCTCTTTCGTTTTACCCACGACCAGGGCTAAATTATTTACTACACACCACTCCACTATCTTTCCTACCTTCACTCTATAATATTCTTCAACCCCTCCACTAATACAACCTACTACCATAGTATTGTCAGCAAACTTTATTCTGTTTGTACGATAGCACAGTGTGCAGTCGTAAGTATAGAGCGCATAAAGAGGAGGACTCAGCACTTTCTTTTGGACCCTACATGAGTTCATGGCATCATTACACCATACATGTCTGTGTCTAGCCCATCTGCTGCTTCAGGCATATCTGTTTTATACTACCGTATTTATCGGCGTATAACACGAACCCTAAATTTAAGAGGGAAGTTTCAGGGAAAAAAAATTACACAGCCCCCTTCGTATAACACGCAGTTTACCCTCTATTTTCAGGGTAAAAAAGTGAGTGTTATACGCCAATAAATACAGTATATATTGTATATACAACCTGTGTTTTTTACAATAAAATAATGAATACAGGACACAGGATCCACAGAGCCCTGGGTTTGGAACAGCACAAACTGACTCATTTTAAGATGCTCTCTCTCTGATTGGAACTCCAAAAGAAGCAAAGAGGACTCACTGCTGTATAAATTACAGCTTGAGCCGCTGAACTCTGAAACAGGCATTAATGAGAAACTGAAGAACATGTTTAACCACTTAAGCCCCGGACCATTTCGGGCCATTAGGACCAGGCCTGTTTTTGGGATTCGGCACTGCGCTGCTTTAACTGTAAATTGTGCGGACATGCAATGTTGTACCCAAATAAAATTTGCGTCCTTTTCTTCCCACAAATAGAGCTTTCTTTTAATGGTATTTGATTGCCTCTGCGATTTTTATTTTTTGCGATATAAACAGAAAAAGACCGAAAATTTTGAAAAAAAAATGATATTTTCTACTTTTTGTTATAAGAAAAATCGAATAAACTCAATTTTAGTCATACATTTAGGCCAAAATGTATTCAGCCACATGTCTTTAGTAAAAAAAATGTCAATAAGCATATATTTATTGGTTTGCGCAAAAGTTATAGCGTTTACAAACTAGGGTACATTTTCTGAAATTTACACAGCTTTAAATTTATGACTGCCTATCTCATTTCTTGAGGTGCTAAAATGGCAGGGCAGTACAAAACCCCCCCAAATGACCCCATTTTGGAAAGTAGACACCCCAAGCTATTTACTGAGAGGCATGTTCAGTCCATGGAATATTTTATATTTTGCCACAAGTTGCGGGAATATGACAAACTTTTTTTTTTTTTTGCACAAAGTTGTCACTAAATGATATATTGCTCACACATGCCATGGGCATATGTGAAATTACACCCCAAAATACATTCTGCTGCTTCTCCTGAGTACGGGGATACCACATGTGTGGGACTTTTTGGGAGCCTAGCCGCGTACGGGACCCCAAAAACCAAGCACCGCCTTCAAGGTTTCTAAGGGCATAAATTTTTGATTTCACTCCTCACTACCTATCACAGTTTTGAAGGCCATAAAATGCCAAGATGGCACAAAACCCCCCCAAATGACCCCATTTTGGAAAGTAGACACCCCAAGCTATTTGCTGAGAGGCATGTTGACCCCATTGAATATTTTTTTTTTTTGTCCCAAATGATTGAATAATGACAAAAAGAAAAAAAAAATGTACAAAAAGTTGTCACTAAATGATATATTGCTCACACATGCCATGGTTATATGTGGAATTGCACCCCAAAATACATTCTGCTGCTTTTCCTGAGTACGGGGATACCACATGTGTGGGACTTTTTGGGAGCCTAGCCGCGTACAGGGCCCCAAAAACCAAGCACTGCGAACGCTGCAGTTATGTGTGTTGTGTTTGGTAAGTGACAGTGATCGATCGATACTGCACTTGGGTGGGCTGGGCTGGGCTGGGCGGAGGGGCTAAACGCAGGCGCTAGCAGGTATCTGGGCTGATCCCGCTAACACTGCGTTTTTGGGAACCCTAAACCGCTGGGGATGCTAGTATAGATCTGATCAGATACTATACCACTAAGGGGGGTGTATGCTTTGCGCGTGGGTGTTAGCGTTACTGTCACTAACCTAACACTGCCTGGGGCGACGCAGACCCTCTCTGGCGCTAAAACCTAATTGATCTCACCCGCCGGGCGATCAGGGGGGTTAAACCTTTATTGGGTTATATACGGCGGGTGCCCTGATGCTATAAAAAGCAAACTAATCAACCAGTGTCACCCGTAACCTTTATATGGTGATCACTGGTGAAAGGGTTAACTAGGGGCAATCAGGGGGTTAAAACCTTTATTAGGTTAAATATGGGGGTACCTGACACTATATAAAAACCTGACGGGTAACCTAAATAACTAAATAACTTACTGGCTAACCAGTGACACCAGTGACGCTTATACGGCGATCACTGGTGAAAGGGTTAACTCTAGGGGCAATCAGGGGGTTAAAATAATATATGGGGGTACCTGACACTAATAAAAACCTGCGGCGAACCTAAAAAAAAATAACTGCCCATCTAAAACACCAGCGACACGAATACAGCGATCGGAAAAACAATCGCTTAGTGACGCTGAAGTTAGGGGGTGAAAGGGTTACCTGGGGGGTGATCAAGGGGTTAAACCTTTATTAGGGGGGGGGGTTAGGGGGCTACCCTGGACCTAAAGGGGCCTAATCCTAACTGCCCTGCAACTTTTTACAATCACAGATGACACTAAATGCAGTGATCAGTAAAATAAATGATCACTGCAATCAGTGACACTGTGATTGGGGGCTTTGGGGTGACCTGGGGGGTGATCTGGGGGTGACTGGGGGGTGATTTGTGTGCCTATGTGTACCTACGTGTCAGTGGACTGTTGGTGCACTAACCTGCTTCTTCTCTGCTCGGCGCCGGGAACGAAAAGACCGCGGCGAGGGAGATGACATCACTTCCTCCAGCCTTGTTTACATCACATGGCGGAGGAAGCATTTTCATTGGCCGGGAGCGATCGCGAGGGGGGGGCGGAATCGAGCGGCCCCCCCCCTCATGCCTGATCGCTCCCGAACACTTAACGGCCGCTCACTGCAGTGAAGGGGGGTCCGGATGGACCCCCCAACTGCACAAAGGCGATCACGTAGATCTACGTGATTCTGCCTGTCCGTGCCATTCTGCCGACGTAAATCGGCGGTGGGCGGTCGTTAAGTGGTTAAAGGAGCTTAAAAGCTCCCCCTGCAGGCTGAAATTATGATTTTAGTTCTGACCATAACAAATAAAGAATAGAATACAAAACCAGTATATTATCTTAAAGGGCCTATGCACACTTGGACAGTCTAATGTGGTGGGTTAACAGATGCTTGTTGGGTGGGTCTACGACTGCTTGGGCTCAAAGAAAGTTGATTGAATGATGCTGACCATTATTCAACCCTAAAGAGTGGTGACATCTAGTGGCAGAAGGTAAGTACTGTGGGGACAGCCTTAGATTAAAGGTAAGCCTTTCAGGAAAAGCTGTTTTCTTTATCGTACACCACGGGACACAGAGCTAGTCATTACATAATGGGTTAAGGGTCACCAGCGGTGATTGGACACTGGCACAACCAATGGAAGACAGTTCCCCTCCACATAACCCCTCCCATCAGGGAAGCACCTCAGTTTTTTCGCCAGTGTCGAAAGGTGTTGGATGCGTTAGGAGGTGCTAAAGGAAAGCTCTACCAAAGAGACCCTCTGGGGGTAAAAGAGCTATGCTTTCGGATTCATCCAAGACGCCTACAAGTTAAGCCAAAACTGGATGGGATCCGGGCCTCATCCATGAGGCAGCGCCTGTAATGTCTCTCTTCGGAGGACTGGGCTCTAAGATCCAGCACTTTCGCTATTTCGCTAAAAGTCCTGGTAAGAGTCTTGTACAAGGCCCAGGGGAGAGGTATCCTTTAAATAGGAACCCATATCCCTGAAGCTTGGCACACATAGCCCACCGTGAAGGGTGAAGTTTGGTATCTGTCTGAAAATTTTCAGCAGAAAAAACCTGCGGCGTGGATAGGGTAAGATTAGAAGGTCCATAACTAGGTTTGGGACCTTTTTTCAAAAAGTGGATGTCTTCTCTTTTTCCGCCACTGGGGGGAGTAAAGAGCTGAATATACTCACCTCACTCTGTTCAGTGTCGGCTTCGGCGAAGTACACTGCTCGTCACCTCCGCTGCTGAGCTTGCTTGGGCACCCCGCTCCTCCTTTCGGTGGCCGACACAGACACCTGCAGGTGCAAGTAAGTGGGAACAGGGGCTGATGAGAGTCCTCTCTCACTAGGGCCACGCCATAGCGCTAGGAGCCGCGCGCGCGCGTGGGAGCGCGCTTTATCGGAGGGGGGGGGCTGAAGGCGTGCGCGGGCACGTGGGCGCGCGCAGGCACAGAAACGGCGCCAAATTTAAAGACTGTCAGTGTGAGGCACTGCAGCAGCAAGCAAGCTCGTTTGTTCTCTTATTCCTGGCAGAGAAACACAGCAGCTATACAGGG
Source organism: Rana muscosa (assembly GCA_029206835.1). Lineage (NCBI taxonomy): Eukaryota > Metazoa > Chordata > Amphibia > Anura > Ranidae > Rana > Rana muscosa. The sequence goes on from CM055120.1 coordinate 350,240,165, forward strand.
ACGTAAGACTCCATGTGGTTGGACTGGGTACTTCCTAGAAGACATCCATGTTATGCATAGCTATGTGTTAAAAGTTGCATACTTAATGTAAATTGCTAAACTAAGCACGGTAGTATATGCATTTAGGTACCTTGTATTTTGTCTAAACAGTAAGTCTTCCAGGGGAAGTAATGCGGACAAAAAGAGATAAAAGAGCACCGCCGCCTGAGACAGGAGGCTCTAGCTGTGCTGACTCGGTACCTTCCTCTCCTGTGTTGCCAAATGCACCTATACAGGATAAGCCATTACCTCTGTCAGGTATGGCGGCTTCCCCAGTGAAGCCTGGGCCTGCATATGTCACTGAGGACACTTTATCAGCTGCCCTAAATAATCTGGAGGAAAAGATTGCTACCTTAATCGCTAAATCCTCTAAAAAGGACAATAGGCGAAGCAGATCTCCTCCAGTATTGGACCTCCCTTCAGAAGTACCTGAAGAGGAGGAGGATGAGGAGGAGGCTACATCAGCAGAGGATGAGGAGTCAGACGGATCAGGGATATCGGATGAGCCTTTTTCGGTATCCCAGATTTTAAAGTCACAGGTACAATGCTATGCAGGAGCTGTGCGATCTGCATTTAAGTTACCCTCTTCGGAGGTAACGGAATCACCTGTCTCCTCCCTAGGGTCATTAAGATCCCTGCAAGGTGCATGCTCCTTCCCGGTTCATCCGTTACTAGAGGATCTAATGTACGCAGACTGGCAACATCCAGATAAGCGTTTCTCACCTCCAAAAAATTTTAACATTCTTTATCCTATGGAGGAATTTTTTTTAAAGAAATGGAGCCTGCCTGCGGTAGATGCGGCTATTTCTTGTGTAAATAAAAACCTGACATGTCCAGTGGATAATGTACAAGTGTTTAAAGATCCTTCTGAGAAGAAGTTGGAATCCCTACTGAAATCCTCCTTCCTTTTGGCCGGCTCAATTATCCAACCTGCAGTAGCAGCAGTCGGTATGTGTCAGGTCATCAGCCAACAGGTAAAGCAGGGGCTGAAGGAGCTGCCTTCAGAGCAGGCTAAAAATTGGGAGAATTTGCCTAAAGCCTTATGCTTCACAGTGGATGCCATGAGAGATTATATCATACAGGCATCACGCCTTACACTCCAGCTGGTACAGATGCGCAGAGTACTTTGGCTTAAGCATTGGTCAGCGGAAGCCCCATGCAAAAAGTTGTTGGCAAGTTTCCCATTCCATGGCGAACGCCTTTTTGGGGAAGATTTAGAAAGATATATCCAAAAGATATCAAGTGGTAAAACGACACTTTTACCTGAGAGAAAGAAAAACAAGAGACCTTGTTTTAAACGCACTCTCTCCCCAGCTCCCGGGAAATCAGACTCCAGCCAGTGGCGACGGCCTTTTCAGCCGCCCACAAAAGCCAAAGAACAGGCTCAGAAGAACAAGAAGCCGTGGGGTTCAAGAGCTAATAAGCAAGCCCCCAAAACCTCTCATTGAAGGGGCGCCCCCGCTCGGCCGAGTGGGGGGAAGGCTTCGTCAGTTCTCAGCGACCTGGCGGACAGAAACCCAGGACAAATGGGTGGCATCCACAATATCCTCAGGGTACAAATTGGAATTTCGAGAGATCCCATCTTCTCAATTCCGAGGTTCAAGACTCTCCAAGGATCCACAAAAAAGAGGATCCTTCTTCAAAGGTTTGAATCACTTAATAGCTCAAGGTGTGGTTACAGAGGTACCCCAAAAGGAGCAAGGTTCAGGTTTTTACTCAAACCTCTTTGTGATTCCAAAGCCAAACGGAGAAGTCAGACCCATCCTGGATCTAAAATCTCTAAACCGGTTTCTGAACGTTCGCCATTTTCGAATGGAAACGATTCGATCCGTGGTCGCTACTTTAAAAGGCGGAGAATTCATGGCGTCCATAGATATCAAAGACGCATATCTACACATACCAATCCTCCCCGCTCACCAAAGATTCCTAAGGTTTGCGGTAGAAGATCGCCACTTTCAATTTGTGGCCCTGCCATTTGGTGTAGCCACCGCGCCCAGAGTATTCACAAAGGTGCTAGCTCCTCTGTTAGCAAACCTGAGAACACGGGGCATTGCAGTAACAGCCTATCTAGACGATCTACTAATAATAGATCAGTCAAAGGAGGGATTGGATCACGCTGTAGACACTACAGTAGGATACCTGGAGCATTTAGGATGGATTATAAACTTACAAAAATCCTCTCTCCAGGCCCAAAGAAGGATAGTGTACCTGGGCATGATCATAGATACAGCCCAAAACAGGGTATACCTGCCAGAGCCAAAGATACAGTCTCTGAAAGACCTGATCCACAAGGTCAAAGAAAACAAAAGGCCGTCTATTCGCCTTTGCATGAGACTATTGGGAAAGATGGTAGCCTCCTTCGAGGCGGTCCCTTACGCCCAGTTTCATTCGAAACTACTTCAAGGCAATATTTTAGCCTCCTGGAACAGGAAGAGCCAAGCTCTGGATATACCCATGCGCCTGTCCTCACAAGTACGCCACAGCTTCAATTGGTGGCTAGAAGCCAAGAATTTACGGAAGGGAAAGTGCTTCCTCCCAGCAGCCTGGAAGGTAGTGTCTACGGATGCCAGCCTATCGGGCTGGGGTGCAGTATTCGAGGAGGCTTCTACCCAGGGAACCTGGGCCAAGACTCAGGGGATCCTGCCCATAAACGTGCTAGAGATCCGGGCAGTATATCTAGCCCTCAAAACCTGGACATACAGGTTACAGGGCTACCCAGTTCGGGTTCAATCCGACAATGCTACTGCAGTAGCTTACATCAATCACCAAGGAGGCACCCGCAGTCGGGCAGCCCAAAGAGAGGTGAACCGAATCTTGGCATGGGCAGAAGAGCATGTACCTTGCATCTCTGCAATCTTCATTCCAGGGATAGAAAACTGGCAAGCAGACTACCTGAGTCGTCAGCAGCTGCTACCAGGAGAGTGGTCTCTTCACCCAGAGATCTTTCAGGCCATATGTCTGAGATGGGGAAACCCAGATGTAGACCTGTTAGCTTCCAGGTTCAACAAGAAATTGGACAACTTTGTGTCCAGAACGAGAGATCCTCTAGCGTACGGGACAGACGCTCTAATAACTCCATGGAATCAGTTCTCACTGATCTATGCATTCCCTCCGATCCCTCTTCTACAAAGACTGCTTCGCAGGATCAAGGAGGAGGGAATACCAGTAATCCTAGTGGCCCCAAACTGGCCCAGGAGGCCTTGGTACGCCGAGATCATAAAGATGGCGATAGGAAGGCCCTGGAAGCTTCCACTTCGACACGACCTGTTGTCACAGGGTCCAGTATTCCACCCTTCCTTACAAAGGCTAAATTTGACGGCCTGGCTGCCGAGACCCACATTTTGAAAAAGAGAGGGGTCTCTGGTCCGGCTCTTTCTACGCTCATTAATGCTAGAAAGCCAGCCTCCAGACTCATCTATCATAGAGTCTGGAAAGCATACGTTTCCTGGTGTGAATCCAGAAGTTGGAATCCTCTGAAATATGAAATAAGCAGGATTCTTGCTTTTTGCCAGTTAGGAGTGGATATGAAATTAGCCCTTAGCACCATTAAAGGGCAAATATCGGCTCTATCAGTCTTCTTTCAGAGACCATTGGCATCTCACTCCCTAGTTCGGACATTCATTCAGGGGGTACTGAGGATAAATCCTCCAGTTAGGTCTCCCTTGTGTCCATGGGATTTGAATTTGGTATTGTCAGTGTTGCAAAAGCAACCTTTTGAACCTATTCGCCATATTCCTTTAATTATATTGAGTAGGAAGTTGGCCTTTCTGATTGCTATAGCTTCTGCTAGGAGAGTATCAGAACTAGCAGCTCTTTCTTGTAAAGAGCCTTATCTAATTTGTCACAAGGACAAAATCGTACTACGACCCCATCCGGCTTTTCTGCCTAAGGTGGTGTCGGCTTTTCACTTGAATCAAGACATTGTTCTGCCTTCCTTTTTTCCAAACCCGCGGACGGCGGGGGAAAAATTATTACACTCTCTAGATCTAGTGAGAGCGGTAAGGGTGTATCTGCAAGCAACCGCTCAGATACGTAAAACAGATGTTTTGTTTATTTTACCAGATGGTCCCAAGAAGGGCCAAGCGGTATCAAAATCCACCATTTCCAGGTGGATTAGACAAGTAATTGTTCAAGCTTATGGTTTAAAGAACAGGACTCCTCCTCCTTTTCCTGTTAAGGCGCACTCTACCAGGGCGATAAGTGCTTCATGGGCAGTGCACCACCAGGCTTCGATGGCTCAGATCTGTAAAGCTGCAACTTGGTCTTCAGTCCATACATTTTCCAAATTCTATCTAATAGATGTGAAAGGACATGAGGATTCCGCCTTTGGGCGAAGTGTGCTGCAGGCAGCAGTATAGGGCTTCTGGTCCGCAAGCGGCCTGTTTTGATCTGTGTCTCCCCCCCTTCATATGAGCATTGCTCTGGGACGTCCCATTATGTAATGACTGGCTCTGTGTCCCGTGGTGTACGATAAAGAAAGTAGGATTTTTATAACAGCTTACCTGTAAAATCCTTTTCTTGGAGTACACCACGGGACACAGAGGTCCCCCCCTTCTTATGGGAACCTTACTGCTTTGCTACAAAACTGAGGTGCTTCCCTGATGGGAGGGGTTATGTGGAGGAGAACTGTCTTCCATTGGTTGTGCCAGTGTCCAATCACCGCTGGTGACCCTTAACCCATTATGTAATGACTAGCTCTGTGTCCCGTGGTGTACTCCAAGAAAAGGATTTTACAGGTAAGCTGTTATAAAAATCCTACTTTTGTTTTTTGTTTTTTTGTTTTTTCACTTTGTCTGGGCTATTTATTTTTAATTTTTTACCTAAAGTTTTGTTTTAACAATTATCATTCCATTCAGACAGTCAAATAACTTAATCAGCTTAATATTGTATGTATTTCATTGTCAGATAAGGTTTTCCTTCTTACGCACTAATAATGTTTTGTTCCTTAGGCTGGTGGGACAGCTGGGATGTGTGTTGACCTCATTTTGTTTCCTCTGGACACTATGAAAACCAGACTACAGAGCCCTCAAGGCTTTTCCAGGGCTGGTGGCTTCCGTGGCATCTATGCTGGTGTCCCATCCACTGCTATTGGCTCCTTTCCTAATGGTAAGATCTTTTTCAGATGTAGGATGTGAAGTATAATGCCTCTGCCACCAAATTAGCAAAAAAACTATAGTAACTTAAAGCTGAACTCCATCCTTATCTTCATTCTTGCACAGCTGTGCAGGCTCCTCTTTATTGAAATTGCTTCTCTGATTTCATTGCACACTGTGAGTTTCTCATAGTGTGTATTAGAAGCTGCAGCAAATCAGAAAGAGCCTGCCTTATTCCTGGCTGGAGGATGACCAGCATCATCTAGCCATTTTCTCCCAAGCCTTGCAGTCCCTGGCCCATGCCTTTCATTCATTGGATTTCAATTCTTCCCACTCTGAAGGATCGCAATCCTGTGTGTGTGTTACTTAAAGCGGAAGTAAACCCATTGATTTAACAGTTTCAAAAAGCAGTTACATTTCCGGCATGCCGGGAATGGCAACTGTCGCATTGGTTGTGCTCTCAACCAAACTGTCAAACCATCCAATGGCTGATGTCATAACTGATCACATGTGCAGCATCATGGCAGTTGAAGATTAAACAGAGGCCAAGATGGCAGCTTCCTTGCCTGAAAATGATAGGAGGGTTTACTTCCACTTTAACAAGACATTTTAATATTTACATAACCTCTCTCAAAAGTCAACCCTCTGCTTAAATCAAAGCTGAGGACTCGAGAGGAGCACTGAGGCACGGTGCTGTGATGTTTTCATAAGCTATGTACAGCGACCGCACTTTCAAGTGCACTTTGCACTTGTAGTGCAAAGTAGATTTGCCTTTAGTAAATAACCCCCATTGTGTGTTATAGTCCAAAACATTTATTAAAAGGTTAAAAAGAAAAGAACACAGAACAGAATAACATAAGATACAAGAAGTGCATACAAGACAACTGAAGGAACACTGTAGAGCTTATATGTAGTGTTCTTGCCATAGAAGTATAGATTACATTTTGGAACTTGAGTTGCAAGTATGTACAAATGTGGGTGCCGCTCCGGCTCCAGAGATTCCCAATCCATCGCCAATTGCTGGGAGTGTTGGCCGGGAACGGAGCTTGTCTCAGCTCCAAACATCAGCATGTAATAAGGAAAAGATCCCTGAAGCTGCACATCGCTGCAAATTTGCTATAGAGGAGTATGTGGCAGTTTCAGCCTGGGCTCAGGCCAGGCCATGTGCCCAATGCGTTTCGCTCTGCCCCCAGGGCTGGATCATGGGAAATCCCCATGATTAGGCTCCGGGAGCCAGAGTGAAAAGCATTGGGAGCGTGGCCTGGCCAAAGCCCAGGCTGAAACTGCCACATACTCCTCTATAGCAAATTTGCAGCGATGTGCAGCTTCAGGGATCTTTTCTTAATTTCAAGTAAATTTGCATGTACCTACAGAACTCCTGTCACACTGGATTCATATTCTGCTAACATTTACATAGATAGTGATACAATGTAGCACAGCCACAGAAGGGAAAAGCTGCTGAAAGAAATTGTAATCTTTGGTTAGAAGTGAGTCATACAGAGGATAGCTATGCAGTCTGTTCATTCTGTAGTGGTTCATTCTGAACTCCGGTCAGATTTTTAGTCCACAAAGACTGTACTGAAATGAAATGAGTGCAAAAGAAAAGGCCCAGAAGGCCACAGCCAACATTACAAATAATGAAAAGGAATGAGAGGGGAAGGGAAGTTTTCCAAAAACGATTAGTGTACTTTCACACTGAGGCGTCGCGGGCGATGGCGGTAAAGTGCCGCTAAAAAGCGGCGCTTTACCGTTGTTTTTGCCGCGATTTTCGTCCGCTAGCGGGGCGCTTTTAACCCCCGCTAGCGGCCGAAAAAGGTTTAAAACCGCCCGCAAAACGCTGCTGCAGCGGCACTTTGCAGGCGGTGCCCATTGATTTCAATGGGCAGGGGCGCTTTAGGAGCAGTGTATTCACCGCTCCTACAGCGCCTCAAAGATGCGACTGGCAGGACTTAATTTTACAATCCTGCCAGCGCAACGCTCCAGTGTGAAAGCCCTCAGGCTTTCACGCTGGGGAGAGAAAGGAGCGGCTCACGTAGGTGGCAAATGGGTGCAGGGGCAACTGAACAATTGAACACCGTTTTAGCTAAGCAGTCAGTCGAGGGTGGTTACCCATAAGCTTGCTGTATTCTGGCATAGTTTGGAAATGAAGCCAACTAGACCATATGTCCCTGACCGGTCATATTTCTTTATTGTACACCACGGGACACAGAGCTAGTCATTACATAATGGGTTAAGGGTCACCAGCGGTGATTGGACACTGGCACAACCAATGGAAGACAGTTCCCCTCCATATAACCCCTCCCATCAGGGAAGTACCTCAGTTTTTTCGCCAGTGTCGAAAGGTGTTGGACGCGTTAGGAGGTGCTAAAGGAAAGCTCTACCAAAGAGACCCTCTGGGGGTAAAAGAGCTATGCTTTCGGATCCATCCAAGACGCCTACAAGTGAGCTGAATCTGGATGGGATCCGGGCCTCATCCATGAGGCGTCGCCTGTAATGTCTCTCTTCGGAGGACTGGGCTCTAAGATCCAGCACTTTCGCTATTTCGCGATAAAGTCCTGGTAAGAGTCTTGTACAAGGCCCAGGGGAGAGGTATCCTTTAAATAGGAACCCATATCCCTGAAGGTTGGCACACATAGCCCACCGTGAAGGGTGAAGTTTGGTATCTGTCTGAAAATTTTCAGCAGAAAAAAGCCTGCGGCGTGGATAAGGTAAGATTAGAAGGCCCATAACTAGGTTGGGACCTTTTTTTTCAAGAAGTGGATGTCTTCTTTTTTTCCACCACTGGGGGGAGTAAAGAGCTGAATATACTCACCTCACTCTGTTCAGTGTCGGCTTCGGCGAAGTACACTGCTCGTCACCTCCGCTGCTGAGCTTGCTTGGGCACCCCGCTCCTCCTTTCGGTGGCCGACACAGACACCTGCAGATGCAGGTAAGTGGGAACAGGGGCTGATGAGAGTCCTCTCTCACTATGGCCACCACTATAGCGCTAAAGGCCGCGCGCGCGGGGGAGCGCGCTTTATCGGAGGGGGGGGGGGGCGAAGGCGTGCGCGGGCACGTGGCGCGCGCAGGCACAGAAACGGCGCCAAATTTAAAAGACTGTCAGTGTGAGAAGCACTGCAGCAGCAAGCAAGCTCGTTAGTTCTCTTGTTCCTGGCAGAGAAACACAGCAGCTATACAGGGACGTAAGACTCCATGTGGTTGGATTGGGTACTTCCTAGAAGACATCCATGTTATGCATAGTTATGTGTTAAAAGTTGCATACTTAATGTATTTGCTAAACTAAACACAGTAGTATATGCATTTAGGTACCTTGTATTTTGTCTAAACAGTAAGCCTTCCAGGGGAAGTAATGCGGACAAAAAGAGATAAAAGAGCACCGCTGCCTGAGACAGGAGGCTCTAGCTGTGCTGACTCGGTACCTTCCTCTCCTGTGTTGCCAAATGCACCTGTACAGGATGAGCCATTACCTCTGTCAGGTATGGCGGCTTCCCCAGTGAAGCCTGGGCCTGCATATGTCACTGAGGACACTTTATCAGCTGCCCTGAATAATCTGGAGGAGAAAATTGCTACCTTAATCGCTAAATCCTCTAAAAAGGACAATAAGCGAAGCAGATCTCCTCCAGTATTGGACCTCCCTTCAGAAGTACCTGAGGAGGAGGCTACATCAGCAGAGGATGAGGAGTCAGACGGATCAGGGATATCGGATGAGCCTTTTTCGGTATCCCAGATTTTAAAGTCACAGGTACAATGCTATGCAGGATCTGTGCGATCTGCATTTAAGTTACCCTCTTCGGAGGTAACGGAATCGCCTGTCTCCTCCCTAGGGTCATTAAGATCCCTGCAAGGTGCATGCTCCTTCCTGGTTCATCCGTTACTAGAGGATCTATTGTACGCAGACTGGCAACATCCAGATAAGCGTTTTTTACCTCCAAAAAAGTTTAACATTCTTTATCCTATGGAGGAAATTTTTTTAAAGAAATGGAGCCTGCCTGCGGTAGATGCGGCTATTTCTTGTGTAAATAAAAACCTGACATGTCCAGTGGATAATGTACAAGTGTTTAAAGATCCTTCTGAGAAGAAGTTGGAATCCCTACTGAAATCCTCCTTCCTTTTGGCCGGCTCAATTATCCAACCTGCAGTAGCAGCAGTCGGTATGTGTCAGGTCATCAGCCAACAGGTAAAGCAGGGGCTGAAGGAGCTGCCTTCAGAGCAGGCTAAAAATTGGGAGAATTTGCCTAAAGCCTTATGCTTCACAGTGGATGCCATGAGAGATTCTATCATACAGGCATCACGCCTTACACTCCAGCTGGTACAGATGCGCAGAGTACTTTGGCTTGAGCATTGGTCAGCGGAAGCCCCATGCAAAAAGTTGTTGGCAAGTTTCCCATTCCATGGCGAACGCCTTTTTGGGGAAGATTTAGAAAGATATATCCAAAAGATATCAAGTGGTAAAACGACACTTTTACCTGAGAGAAAGAAAAACAAGAGACCTTGTTTTAAACGCACTCTCTCCCCAGCTCCCGGGAAATCAGACTCCAGCCAGTGGCGACGGCCTTTTCAGCCGCCCACAAAAGCCAAAGAACAGGCTCAGAAGAACAAGAAGCCGTGGGGGTCAAGAGCTAATAAGCAAGCCCCCAAAACCTCTCATTGAAGGGGCGCCCCCGCTCGGCCGAGTGGGGGGAAGGCTTCGTCAGTTCTCAGCGACTTGGCGGACAGAAACCCAGGACAAATGGGTGGTATCCACAATATCCTCAGGGTACAAACTGGAATTTCGAGAGATCCCATCTTCTCAATTCCGAAGTTCAAGACTCTCCAAGGATCCACAAAAAAGAGGATCCTTCTTCAAAGGTTTGAATCACTTAATAGCTCAAGGTGTGGTTACAGAGGTACCCCAAAAGGAGCGAGGTTCAGGTTTTTACTCAAACCTCTTTGTGATTCCAAAACCGAACGGAGAAGTCAGACCCATCCTGGATCTAAAATCTCTAAACTGGTTTCTGAACGTTCGCCATTTTCGAATGGAAACGATTCGATCCGTGGTCGCTACTTTAAAAGGCGGAGAATTCATGGCGTCCATAGATATCAAGGACGCATATCTACACGTACCAATCCTCCCCGCTCACCAAAGATTCCTAAGGTTTGCGGTAGAAGATCGCCACTTTCAATTTGTGGCCCTGCCATTTGGTGTAGCCACCGCGCCCAGAGTATTCACAAAGGTGCTAGCTCCTCTGTTAGCAAACCTGAGAACACGGGGCATTGCGGTAACAGCCTATCTAGACAATCTACTAATAATAGATCAGTCAAAGGAGGGATTGGATCACGCTGTAGACACTACAGTAGGATACCTGGAGCATTTAGGATGGATTATAAACGTACAAAACTCCTCTCTCCAGGCCCAAAGAAGGATAGTGTACCTGGGCATGATCATAGATACAGCCCAAAACAGGGTATACCTGCCAGAGCCAAAGATACAGTCTCTGAAAGACCTGATCCACAAGGTCAAAGCAAACAAAAGACCGTCTATTCGCCTTTGCATGAGACTATTGGGAAAGATGGTAGCCTCCTTCGAGGCGGTCCCTTACGCCCAGTTTCATTCAAGACTACTTCAAGGCAATATTTTAGCCTCCTGGAACAGGAAGAGCCAAGCTCTGGATATACCCATGCGCCTGTCCTTACAAGCACGCCACAGCTTCAATTGGTGGCTAGAAGCCAAGAATTTACTGAAGGGAAAGTGCTTCCTCCCAGCAGCCTGGAAGATGGTGTCTACGGATGCCAGCCTATCGGGCTGGGGTGCAGTATTCGAGGAGGCTTCTACCCAGGGAACCTGGGCCAAGACTCAGGGGATCCTGCCCATCAACGGGCTAGAGATCCGGGCAGTATATCTAGCCCTCAAAACCTGGACATACAGGTTGCAGGGCTACCCAGTTCGGGTTCAATCCGACAATGCTACTGCAGTAGCTTACATCAATCACCAAGGAGGCACCCGCAGTCCGGCAGCCCAAAGAGAGGTGAACCGGATCTTGGCATGGGCAGAAGAGCATGTACCTTGCATCTCTGCAATCTTCATTCCAGGGATAGAAAACTGGCAAGCAGACTACCTGAGTCGTCAGCAGCTGCTACCAGGAGAGTGGTCTCTTCACCCAGAGATCTTTCAGGCCATATGTCTGAGATGGGGAAACCCAGATGTAGACCTGTTAGCTTCCAGGTTCAACAAGAAATTGGACAACTTTGTGTCCAGAACAAGAGATCCTCTAGCCTACGGGACAGATGCTCTAATAACTCCATGGAATCAGTTCTCACTGATCTATGCATTCCCTCTGATCCCTCTTCTACAAAGACTGCTTCGCAGGATCAAGGAGGAGGGAATACCAGTAATCCTAGTAGCCCCAAACTGGCCCAGGAGGCCTTGGTACGCCGAGATCGTAAAGATGGCGATAGGAAGGCCCTGGAAGCTTCCACTTCGACACGACCTGCTGTCACAGGGTCCAGTATTCCACCCTTCCTTACAAAGGCTAAATTTGACGGCCTGGCTGCTGAGACCCACATTTTGAAAAAGAGAGGGGTCTCTGGTCCGGCTCTTTCTACGCTCATTAATTCTAGAAAGCCAGCCTCCAGACTCATCTATCATAGAGTCTGGAAAACATACGTTTCCTGGTGTAAATCCAGAAGTTGGAATCCTCAGAAATATGAAATAAGCAGGATTCTTGCTTTTTGCCAGCTAGGAGTGGATATGAAATTAGCCCTTAGCACCATCAAAGGGCAAATATCGGCTCTATCAGTCTTCTTTCAGAGACCATTGGCATCTCACTCCCTAGTTCGGACATTCATTCAGGGGGTACTGAGGATAAATCCTCCAGTTAGGTCTCCCTTGTGTCCATGGGATTTGAATTTGGTATTGTCAGTGTTGCAAAAGCAACCTTTTGAACCTATTCGCCATATTCCGTTAATTATATTAAGTAGGAAATTGGCCTTTCTGATTGCTATAGCTTCTGCTAGGAGAGTATCAGAACTAGCAGCTCTTTCTTGTAAAGAGCCTTATCTAATTTGTCACAAGGACAAAATCGTACTACGACCCCATCCGGCTTTTCTGCCTAAGGTGGTGTCGGCTTTTCACTTGAATCAAGACATTGTTCTGCCTTCCTTTTTTCCAAACCCGCGGACGGCGGGGGAAAAATTATTACACTCTCTAGATCTAGTGAGAGCGGTAAGGGTGTATCTGCAAGCAACCGCTCAGATACGTAAAACAGATGTTTTGTTTATTTTACCAGATGGTCCCAAGAAGGGCCAAGCGGTATCAAAATCCACCATTTCCAGGTGGATTAGACAAGTAATTGTTTAAGCTTATGGTTTAAAGAACAGGACTCCTCCTTTTCCTGTTAAGGCGCACTCTACCAGGGCGATAAGTGCTTCATGGGCAGTGCACCACCAGGCTTCGATGGCTCAGATCTGTAAAGCTGCAACTTGGTCTTCAGTCCATACATTTTCCAAATTCTATCTAATAGATGTGAAAGGACATGAGGATTCCGCCTTTGGGCGAAGTGTGCTGCAGGCAGCAGTATAGGGCTTCTGGTCCGCAAGCGGCCTGTTTGATCTGTGTCTCCCCCCCTTCATATGAGCATTGCTCTGGGACGTCCCATTATGTAATGACTAGCTCTGTGTCCCGTGGTGTACGATAAAGAAAGTAGGATTTTTATAACAGCTTACCTGTAAAATCCTTTTCTTGGAGTACACCACGGGACACAGAGGTCCCCCCCTTCTTATGGGAACCTTACTGCTTTGCTACAAAACTGAGGTACTTCCCTGATGGGAGGGGTTATATGGAGGGGAACTGTCTTCCATTGGTTGTGCCAGTGTCCAATCACCGCTGGTGACCCTTAACCCATTATGTAATGACTATGTCGCTCTGTGTCCCGTGGTGTACTCCAAGAAAAGGATTTTACAGGTAAGCTGTTATAAAAATCCTACTTTTTATTTTATGTCTGTCCCTGTTGGAGGTTTTCCTCACTTCCTGTCTGGTTAAGTCATTATCAGGACAGGAAGTGCAGGAAAACCTCTCTAAGAGCAGCAAAAACCCATCAGGATTGTAAATCTTTTCCAGTCTATCCAAAATAAAAATTAAAAAAAGCTTTCTGTCTTGACATAAACTGTACTTTAAATACAACTAGCATAAGTCCCCTTTCACACTGGGGCGTTTTTCATGCGGTTTAGCGCTAATATTAGGGCTATTATACCGCATGAAAAATTTGTGCCTGTAGCCTTCAATGTGAAAGCCCGAAAGCTTTCACACTGAAGCGGTGCGCTAACAGGACAGCTCCAAAAGTCCTGCTAGCCGCTTCTTTACAGCAGTGAAGGAGCGGTGTGTTCACCGCTCCTTTACCGCGGCTGCCCATTGAAATCAATGGGACACCGCGGTATTAACCCTTTTTCGGCCGCTAGCGGGGGTTAAATTCACCCCCCTAGCAGCCGCATACCGCGGTAAGAACGACTGTATAGCAGCTCTGAAAATCGCGCTGCTATACCGCCACCGCACCTGCCCGCCCCAGTGTGAAAGGGGCCTAAATGCCTGAATTTTACTTGATTACAACCTCTTGTAATACCCTAAAAATGCAGCAGGCTGGAGAAGGAGGGGCATCACTAGATGCCAATCGGGTGCCCTGCATTCACATGAGCTATAGAGGAGAGAGTGAAGAGATGATCTTTTCAGTCTATTGCTGCTCGTTTTCTGTCCAGTCACATGCTGGAGGCAGGGAGGTGACCTAGTAGCGTTGCTTAAGGGCTGTAGAAAAATGGAAAAATGGCAGGTCACTAGGCTGTCAGGTCTGTGTAAATCTCAGAACTGGCTGTACAGAAATATAAACCCTTTGGCATGTAAAACAGCTCCTGTATACTGTATGTATTCCAATGATGTATTTACGGTGCCTTGAAAAAGTATTCATACCCCTTGAAATTTTCCACATTTTGATATGTTAAAAACGTAAATGTATTTTATTGGGATAGTGGCACACAATTGTGAAGTGGAAGGAAAATGATAAATGGTTAATTATTTTTTTTTACAAATATGTGGAGTGTATTTGTATTCAGCCCCCTTTACTCTGATACCCCTATTCAGAAGTCACCTAAATAGAGTCCACCTGTGTGTAATTTAATCTCAGTATAAATAAAGCTGTTCTGTGAAGCCCACAAACAGCATCATGAAGGCCAAGGAACACACCAGACAGGTCAGGGATAAAGCTATGAAGAAGTTTAAAGGGTTAGGTTATAAAAAAAAAACATCCCAAGCTTTGGACATCTCACAGAGCACTGTGCAATCCATCATCCGAAAATTAAAAGAGTATGGTACAATTGCAAACCTACCAAGACATGGCTGTCCACCTAAACCGACAGGCCGGGCAAGGAGAGTATTAATCAGAGAAGCAGCCAGGAGGCCCATGGTAACTCTGGAGGAGCTGCAGAGATCCACAACTCAGGTGGCAGAATCTGTCCACAGGACAACTATTAGTTGTGCACTCCACAAATCTGGTCCTTATGGAAGAGTGGCAAGGAGAAAGACAATGTTGAGAGAAAGCCATAAGAAGTCCCGTTTTGCAGTTTGCGAGAAGCCATGTGGGGGACACAGCAAACATGTGGAAGAACGTGCTCTGGTCAGAGGAGACAAAAATTTAACTTTTTGGCCTAAAAGCAGAATGCTATGTGTGGCAGAAAACTAACACTGCACATCACCCTGAACACACCATCCTCACTGTGAAACATGGTGGTGGCAGCATCATGTTGTGAGGATGCTTTTCTTCAGCAGGGACAGGGAAGCTGGTCAGAGGTGATGGGAAGATGGATGGAGCCAAATACAGGGCAATCTTAGAAGTAAACCTGTTGGAATCTGCAAAAGACTTGAGACTGGGGCGGGGGTTCAACTTCCATCAGGACAACGACCCTAAACATACAGCCAGAGCTACAATGGAATGGTTTAAATCAAAGCATATTAATGTGTTAGAATGGTCCTGTCAAAGTCCAGACCTAAATCCAATTGAGATTCTGTGGCAAGACTTGAAAATTGCTCTTCACAGACGCTCTCCATCCAATCTGACAGAGCTTTAAGTATTTTGCAAAGAATGGGCAAAAACTTCACTCTCTAGATGTGCAAAGCTGGTAGAGACATCCCCAAAAAGACTTGCAACTGTAATTGCAGTGAAAGGCGGTTCTACAAAGTTTTGACTCAGGGGGGGCTGAATAGAAATGTACGCCACACTTTTCACATATTTATTTGTAAAAAAGTTTGAAAATTATTTATCATTTTCCTTCCACTTCACAATTATGTGTCACTTTGCGTTGGTCTATTACATAAAATCCCAATTAAATATGTTTACGGTTTTGGTTGTAACATGACAAAATGTGGAACATTTCAAGGGGTATGAATACTTTTTAAAGGCACTGTATTTGTTTTTCTCGAGTTCAGCTTTAATTAAAGCAGACATCCAGCCAAAAGTAACAAGATACAATGATTAAAGCCCAACTCTGGGCAAAAAAAAAAGTTTTCCCGTGCAGTAGGGCTGTGCTCATTTTTGTCTAGCTGATTGGAGAAAGCTTATACTCACCGATCCTCCGTTCCACCTGCAAACAATGCAACCTCATGATCCAGTGGTGAACTATTCCTGATGTCCCCACGTCCCGAGCAGGTCTATGGACGTGATGACGTCAGGAACAGTTCACCATACAAGACCGCTAGACCACAGAGGGGGGAGTAGGAGCCGCAGGGACCAGTCTTGTGCTGGGAGGATTGGAGGATTAGGTAAGTATATACCTTCTCTACTGTATCTATTCTCTAATCCCCTAGACAAAAACGAGCAGTTGACCCGTGCCCTGCAGGCACACAGTGTTAGATGTACTAGCAGATTTAGATACACCAAGAAATTACAGCCAAGCTCCAGCTCACACTGCAGTTACAGCATACAGTTTTTTTTTTTTCTTTTAGGATAAAGGCTTTAAATAAATGCTGACCGTTGTAAGCACCCCTGTCACCCCACCCTCCCAGGTAAATGGTTTGCCTCAGCACTCTAACTGATTTGCTGGAGAGCTTGTTCTGTGAAAAAACATCAGACTTACTAGCTGGATCACCAGGTAAACATAAAAGAGAAAAGGCCTAAAAAAAAGAAAATGAATGCAGCCATCATATCTAAGAATTGTATGCTACAATATAATAAATGTTTTTGCTTTTTGGTTTAATACCACTTTCAGCTTCGTTAGCTGGCATACATTTGTGTTTTCTCACCTGTCTTTGCTTTATTTTACCTTTTTAGCATCTGCTTTCTTTGTGACATATGAAACTGTGAAACATTGGCTTCACTCCGAATCCTCTCCATACCTCTCTCCAGTAGTGCACATGGTAGCCGCCTCTATGGGGGAAGTGGTATGTACAATAACAGCATTAAAAATAGTAGGATATATTTCTTGCATTAGTATTTTTTGGAAATCACTTATTATCACCAACATTTTTTACCTTCTTTTATATTTGCAGTAGTGCAGGGAGGGGGCTTGCTTGACGTCAAGTCTTCTCCTTCCCCATGCTGATTGTTGGTGCTGTTTATTTAGGAGATGTGCTTTATTTACTGTCTTGGACTTGCTCAGATATTACATGTTGAGGAGAAGTATCCACAAACGTAAACTGAAATTCCTATTGATTGTTTTTTTGTTTTTTTTCCAAGCAAGAAGAATCTTTGTTACTCTTAGTCACCAATAACTTTCCTCAATTTAATTTATCTTTGGTATTGTTGGGAGCAATAGTGCCCAATCATTGGTATTAGTTGAAGACATATTGCCCCATAATTGGTATTAGTGGAAGGAATAGTGCCCAATCATTGGTATTAGTGGAAGGAATAGTGCCCCATCATTGGTATTAGTTGGAGGAATAGCACCCCATCATTAGTATTAGTGCGAGGAATAGAGCCCCATCATTGGTATTAGTGCGAGGAATAGAGCCCCATCATTGGTATTAGTTGGAGGAATAGTGCCCCATCATTGGTATTAGTGCAAGGAATAGAGCCCCATCATTGGTATTAGTGGGAGAAATAGAGCCCCATCTTTGGTATTAGTGCGAGGAATAGAGCCCCATCTTTGGTATTAGTTGAAGGAATAGTACCCCATCCTTGGTATTAGTGGGAGGAAAAGTGCCCCATCCTTGGTATTAGTGGGAGGAGTAGTACCCCATCATTGGTATTAGTGCGAGGAATAGTACCCCATCCTTGGTATTAGTGGGAGGAATAGCGCCCCATCATTGGTATTGGTTGGAGGAATAGTGCCCCATCCTTGGTATTAGGCCGGGTTCACATATGTGTGAATTGGATGTGGTTTTCACTACATCCAATTTGCATGACATGCGAATGTGAACGTCTCTCAATGGAGCCGGTTCACACATGTCCAGGGTGGCCGCGGTGCGGTTTCCAAAAGGATCCTGTGCGTTTTTGGGTCTGGTTCAGGTGCAAATTCAGGCAAACTTTCGGACCTGAATCGCACCTGACTTGGTGAACAGGAACGCACCAGACCCCAGGCTGGAAACTGCGGCCGCACATATGTGAACCCGGCCTTAGTTGGAGAAATGGTGCCCAATTGTTTATATCAGTGTGAGGAATTGTGCCCATTTTCTGGTGTCCTTGGGAGGAATGGTGTCCCATCATTGCTGTCAGTGAAAGAAAAAATGCCCCATCATTGGTCTTGGCAAGAGGAATGGTTCCCTGATATTGCTGTCAGTGGAGGTAATGGTGCCTTCTTGGTGGTGTCAGTGGGAGGCAATAGCGCCCCAAGGGCCAGAGAAAGACAAGCAAAGGGCTGCATTCGGCCCACGAGCCACAGTTTGGTGACCACTGGTCTTGATCATTGTTCTTTCACAATGCTTTTATTGAGGAAATAAAAAGTTGTTTACAATGTACAAAACTGGTGCAGATACAGAGTTGCAAGGCATACGGTTGTGTATTTCAAAGTCAAATAATCATACAGAGAGAATCAAACTATAATGAACAAAAACATTGGTGGAAAAACACTGATAGCAGAGCCCTCCTATACAAAAAGGGTTGGGGAGACAAATTGCATCATTAGAGGCAGTCAAAAACCTTGCCAAGGTTCGGCCTGTCAAAGTAAAAAGCCATATGAAAAACAAAAGCAGCAGTTACTGTTGAGTTGGCAGACATCTGTATTGTGGGGTCCAGTGTTAGTGTTAAAGAGGGAACATTAAACAATCCGTTGTCACCAGCAGCAAACATAGACTCAGTCACAAATCAGGACAGATTGGTGAGCGTAAAAAAAAGTCCATTGAAAGACAGAGGAGGTGATGTACCTGCCTGAAAAGAGGGTGAGGACAGGGCTCAAAGTGAAAAGAAGAGATATAAAGGGGAGAAAAGAAGAGGATGAAAAGAGGGGTTGACAGTAACGGGGTTCCGTGGGCCCTGGAAGGGGGGGGGGGGGGTGAAAGGATCATCATTATTCTATAAAGTGGATTTTAGTGAATCAAAATCACTGTTTCAGAACACTCCAATGGAAACTGCACTTCATTAACCACTTCAGCCCCGGACCATTTCGCTGGCCAAAGACCAGAGCATTTTTTGCGATTCGGCACTGCGCCGTTATAACTGACAATTGCGCGGCCGTGCGATGTTGCTCCCAGACAAAATTGACGTCCTTTTTTTCCCCACAAATAGAGCTTTCTTTTGGTGGTATTTGATCACCTCTGCGGTTTTTATTTTTTGCACTATAAACAAAAATAGAGTGACAATTTTTTGAAAAAAATCAATATTTTTTACTTTTTTCAAAATAACAAAAAATCTATAAAAAAAACAACATTTTTCCCCAGTTTAGGCCGATACGTATTCTTCTACATATTTTTGGTAATAAGCGTACATTGATTGGTTTGCGCAAAAGTTATAGCGTCTACAAAATAGGGGATAGTTTTATGGCATTTTTTATTTATTTTTACTAGTAATGGCGGCGATCAGCAATTCTTCTTCTTTTTTTTTTTTTTTTATATTTTTTATCGTGACTACAACTTTATGGCGGACAAATCGGACACTTTTGACACATTTTTGGGACCATTGTCATTTTTACAGCGATCAGTGCTATAAAAATGCACTGATTACTGTGAAAATGACACTGTCAGTGAAGGGGGTTAACCACTAGGTGGCGCTGAAGGGGTTAAGTGTGTCCTAGGGAGTGATTCTTACTGTTAGGGGGCGTGGCTACAAGTGACACGTCACTGATTGCTGTTCCCGATGAGAGGGAACAGACGATCAGTGACATGTCACTAGGCAGAATGGGGAGATGCTTGTTTACACTTGGCTCTCCCCGTTCTGCAGCTCTGTGACCCGATCGCGGGACACCGGTAGACATCGAGTCCGCGGGCACGGTCACGGAGCTCGCAGCAGGGGTGCTCGCACAGCGGGAATTTCAAAGTAACGTATATATACGTTACTTTGCCCAGCCGTGACAGTCTGCCGACGTAAATGTACAGAAGCTGGTCGGGAACCGGTTAAAGCGGAGTTCCACCGACATATTAAATTTATTTTTTCTAAAGCCATCTGTTAAGATGATCCTAATGCAATGCTGCAATCACTATTCTCACTAATAGCACCGCTATATTTGTTATCATTTTTTAAAAACGAACCTTATATTTCCCTGTCTTGCGCGGTTCCATCTCGCTTGTGGGCATGTGAAGCCCACAAGGATACTCTTCTGGGAAACAGTGCTGCTGAATAATCGACATGCACTAACCGATCTCACGCATGCGCAGTATAGACACCTCGCAGCGCTGCTGAGCGGCGGTGTCCTATCGATATGTACCCTTCGTCGAAAAGTGCGGCTCCGTCCTGGGTAGGCACTTTGACGGATGCCCACTGACTCCTGGGAATTATTACAAACATCTCCCAGGATCCAGTGTGCATCCGGATATTGCGCACATAGCCGTGGATGGAAGAGACAGGAAGTCGTAAGTAATGCCTTATAAACAAGGTAAGTAATGTGTGTAAAAAAAAAAAAAAAAAAAAATGGCCATTGCAGTGCGTATGACAAAGTCTGAAGCGAATGATGTGGACATTGAAAAGTGGGTGGAATTCCGCTTTAATTCTGAGCCCATCTTGATCCAGCGATGTTGCAGGAGACTCTAAGCTGTCTGGGACTCTCCCGCCTCATTGGCTGAGACAGTAGTGTGGCGCCATTAGCTCCTGCAACTGTCAATCAAAGTCAGTGAGCCAATTAAGAGAGAGGGGGCGGGGCCGAACTACAGCTCGGTGTCAGAATAGACCCACAGAGCAGCGGCTTGGCTCGGGTACCCCCATTGCAAGCTGCTTGCTGTGGGGACAATAGGTAAGGGCCAGGAGTGTGTCGGCGAGGAACCCAAGAAAAGGAGGATCGGGGCTGCTCTGTGCAAAACCACTACACAGAGCAGGTAAATGAAAAAAAATTGAGACTTTAGTATCACTTTAAAGTGGTTGTAAAGGCAGAAGGTTTTTTATCTTAATGCATTCTATGCATTAGGATAAATAGCCTTCTGTGTGCAGCAGCCCCCCTCAGCCCCCATAATACTTACCTGAGGTCCCTCTCTGTCCAGTGACGTCCACGAGTGTTTCAGCCGTCTGAGATTCTCCTTCCTGATTGGCTGAGACACAGCAGCAGTGCCATTGGCTCCCGCTGCTGTCAATCAAAGTCAGCTAGCCGATCAGGGAAGAGAGAGGGTGGGGCCAGGTTGGGGCTCCGTTTCTGAATGGACATAGGGAGCTGTGACTCGGCTTGGGTGCCCCCATAGCGAACTGCTTGCTGTGGGGGCACTGAACAGGAGGGAGGGGCCAGGAACACAGAAGAGGGACCCAAGAAGAGGAGGATCCGGGCTGCTCTGTGCAAATCCACTGCAACAGAGCAGGTAACTATAACATGTTTCGTTTTTTTCTTTCCTATAAAAATAACAGACTTAAGCCCCATACACACGGTCGGACTTCCATCTGACTTTTCCCTAGATTTTTGTCCGAACGGAGTTGGCCGGGAACACCCATAGCATACACACCACAGGACTTTTCTGCAAACTTTCCCAAAACTTTTTGCAACATCACGTGGTTTTTCTGCTCTTTACCGCCACCCTTTGGTCAACTTCTGCTATTGTTGGTTGATTTTAACATTAGTTGTTTTGTCCATCGGACAAAAGTCCTATGGTTTTCTGTACACACGGTCGGACTTTGCTCCATCTAACTTTTGTTGGGCAAAAGTTTGTCCGTTTGCAGACCCAACTTTTGTCCGATGAAAACACACAAAAAAAACAAAAAAAGTTTGTCCGATGGAGCATACACACGGTCGGATTGTTGGTCCAACTTGCTCAAAATGAAGTTTGTTGGCCAAAAGTCCGACCGTGTGTATGGGACTTTAGCCTTCTGACCTACCAGACAGGTCTGTTCTGTGTGACAAGGTCATGTAAATCTCAAGCCTCGTACACACGATCGGACTTCCATCGGACAAATCCGTGGATTTTAGTCCGAAGGGCGTTGTCCGTGAACTTATTCTGCATACAGACGGCAGAACTTATTCAGCCAACATTCACAAAACAATGTTTTTTTTTCTGCTCTTTAGCGCCACCTTTTGGGCAACTTCTGCTAATGTTGTCTGATGGTTAGCATTGGTTCGGAGCATGTGTGTTTGTACTTTGGATTTTAGTCCGACAGACTTCTGTACACACGATCGGATAATCTGACGGAACACATTTGTTGTCGGACAATTTGAGAGCATGACCAGCCAACATTTGTTGTCGGAAATTCCGACAACAATTGTCCGATGGACCATACAGACGGTCGGATTATCCGACAAAACACATCCATCAGACAATTGTTGTCGGAATATCCGATCGTGTGTAGGGCCTTTAGACAGAGTTCCTATGGCAGGTAAAACAGCACTCGTGTATTTTATTAGTCCATTCACTATTTAGAGTTCAGCTTTAAATTCGATGGGGTATCTGGCTTTTTTTTTTTTTTTGTGCTTGTTGAACTATTATATGAGAATAATTGTTGTGTATTTCATACTTCTGTCTGCATCAACTCTTTCACAATGGAATTGCACAAGAAGCCATTTTAATTTGAAATCACGTCCAATCTGTATTACCAATGTGAATTCCATCAGAATAAAAATTGAAGTTATTTGTGATGTCATTTCTTGTACATGGGAGAATCTGCGCTGAAAATCCAGATGATTACCTGGGAGCAGCTCTCCGGTCCTGTAAATAAACATGTCATCGATGTAATGCCTAGAATTGGATGGGGAAATTACAATAGCATTGTGACTCCTGGTGGTGGACAGATCCATGACACCATGTACATTCCTTCTGTATCGCTAATATGACACTGCGATGTGACTGCCCCATCTCGGCTAGATAACAATGCCCTTGTGTTACAGGAAAATAAGATTGCGTGCTGGATAAATCATCCCGTTCTCTAGTCACTCTCTGACAGAAAGATTAAATCGTTTTTGCAGTGGTATGCCAAAATTGTTCTGTGTACAAGATAACTGTCCATTTTTTTTTTTAAAGCTGAACTCCAGGCAGATAAATACACAGATGACATACAAATGAGAGCTGTTTTACCTGCCTAAGAATTTGTGTTTCTACCTATCCAGCGATGGTGTGCGATTTTATGCCCCGTAGACTTTAAGTCATACTGCAGTTGGACTACATTTTCACATTGGAAATTGGATAAAATCGCGTTTGCACGAGCCCTAAACATATTTTCTCTACAAATGTTCTGCATGATCTAATGCAGGGGTCTCCACACTTTTTAAGCAAAGGGCCAGTTTACTGTCTTTCAGACTTCAGGGGGGCCGGATTCTGACCAATGGGGGTAGAAAATGCCCCAGGGCCGAGCATCAGTGAGAATAAACATGGGCCCAGTGTTGGTGGGCAGTAGGAGGAGGAATAGTGCTCCATCATTGCTATTAGTGGAAGAAATAGTGCCCCATTGTTGGTGTCATTGGGAGGAATAGTGCCTCATATGGTTGGGAGAAACACTGCCCCAAGGGCCGGATAAAGGCTAGCAAAGGGCCACATATGGCCCTCGGGATGCAGTTTGGAGACTCCTGATCTAATGAATACTTTCTTCCACTAGGACAACTGACCAGGGTGCATATAAATCAATGATTTAAAAAAAAAAAATAGAAAAAATCGTTATTTCTTTTTTGATTTAACCACTTCAGCCCCGGAAGAATTTACGCCCTCACTTTTTGCGATTCGGCACTGCGTCGCTTTAACTGACAATTGCGCGGTCGTTCGACGTTGCACCCAAACAAAATTGACTGGCTTTTTTCCCCCACAAATAGAGATTTCTTTTGGTGGTATTTGATCACCTCTGCAGTTTTTATTTTTTGCGTTATAAACAAAATTAGAGCGACAATTTTGAAAAAAATTCTATATTTTTTACTTTTTGCTATAATAAATATCCCCCAAAAATCTATAAAAAAACTAAATTTTTCCACAGTTTAGGCCGATACGTATTCTTCTACATATTTTTGGTAAATAAGTGTATATTGATTGGTTTGTGCAAAAGTTATAGCGTTTACAAAATAGGGGGTAGATTTATGGCATTTTTATAAATTTTTTACTAGTAATGACGGCGATTTGCGATTTTTATTGTGACCGTGACATTGCGGCGGACATTTCGGACACTTTTGACACATTTTTGGGACCATTCACATTTATACAGCGATTAGTGCTATAAAACTGCACTGATTACTGTATAAATGTGACTGGCAGGGAAGGGGTTAACACTAGGGGCGCTGAAGGGGTTAAATATGTTCCCTAGGGAGTGATTCTAACTGTAGGGGGAGGGGACTCACAAGGGAAGGGACCGATGTGCGTTCCTCTGTACTGGGAACACACATCGGTCTCCTCACCTCTGACAGGATGTGGATCTGTGTGTTTACACACACAGATCCACGGTCCTGCTGTGATTGCGGGCAATCGCGGGTGCCCGGCGGTCATCGCGGCCGCCGGGCACCGGGTCCCGAGCGCCCCCTAGACGGCCGGGAAGCCCAGGACGTGATATGATGTCCACCCAGGATAGGAGATTCCGTCTGTGGACGTCATATTACTATGGGCGGGACCTGAAGTGGTTAAATAGATTTATTTTTTGGGTTTTTTTTATCAAATTTATCTTAATAAAATGCTTTTGGTGTAAAAAAAATTCTAAAGATGGTTTTCTATTTAGGTTACATTAATAATTTAGTTTATTTAGCATGAAATGGAGCTTAGTTATGTAGCATGAGGCTGTATATTCTGCAATATTTACATTTTTGGTAAACTCATTCAATGAATGCAAGTTGAGATAACATGCATTGCATTGATGCATTCACACAATGTCACAGTAACCATGAGATAAAACAAAGTTCAGGAATATTCCTTTTATCCCATTGTTTTGCAAATCTATGTACACTACAAACTGTATGATTGAATCGATTTTGATATCGCTGTTTTACTAACCCGACAGCTTATTATTCTAAATAGGAAACCTTTATTTTGTTTTCAAATAATAAAGATTCTAACTACCAGCAAGAATGAGTCCTTATATTTAAAGAGCACCTGTCATTTCAGATTCATCATGGCAGCGTGTGTTAGCGGCATCCACTCACCTGCTGTTGCCACGTCCCTCAGCTTGTTGTGTCACAGCTGCATCACCAGTCGTCCCATTAAAGTGAATGGGACTGTCGGTGAGTCAACAGCGGGTCAGAGGTGGAACCACTGCAGGACAGAGATGACAGCTGCTCTTTAAAAATGATGATATACTATAAATCAAGCCTTTTTACTACTGATTTGAGCCCTGAGCACACTGGTGCTATTTGACATGTCAAATCGGCAGGATTTTCCGGCAATGGCACCGTCCTAATCGGTGCTACGCCGCATCTGTGGCGCTGCACCGATTTCAGAAAGTCGTTTCTGTACTATTTTTTGCGATTTCGGCTCGCGATTTACATTGACATCTGTGCAATTGTGGCCGAAATCGGGACTGACAAGCGGGAGTGAAATCGTGCGAGTTCAGCTGAACTCGCACGGCTTCATTCCCGCAGCCCAGTGTGAGCCTGGGTTAAATCGTGATTTAAATCAAATCCACCCTGCAACTGACAGTGACCTTTTTCTGATTTTGGGAAAATCCCAAAGATAAAAAGCTTCTAATTGAATGCATTTATTGCATTGTATGTCCTCCATCAGCGCCTTATACCGTCATGTTGTGAAGTGAGATGAATCGCCTTCACTACTTACATGTCTGCTTGTTTGCTGTCAGTGAATTTCATAGACTCTCAGTTATCTAGCAGCTGCATTTCCTCTCCACCAGCCGGAAAAAAAAAAAACAATTATCCCAAGTTGAAGTCATCATGCTATTTTCTAAAAGACTACAGAGCATATCCGATCTAACGCAGGAAACTGAGCTCCATGAAATTGCACTTTTATAAGAAAAGCCCCTTGAGAACACAGAGACGGTTGTTGGTTTGTATGAGTATTGAGTTTCTATATGGCTCTATGATTGTATAAGGGCCCCCGGACCTGTATATTTTTACCTCTTTAAAACCGTTGACTTGGGGATTGGCTCTATTTTGGTAAGAGAGTTGGACCTTCCATAAGTATGTAGGCAGTAAAGAAACGTATTGATTTTTTTCCGTAGATCTGACTTAAAGGCAACACCTACAATGTAAAGCTGACCATACATGGATCAAAATCTCGGCTGAACTGGCTGAATTTCAATCCATGTATGGGCTAGCTGGTGCAACCAGCCTGATCAATTGACTTGTGTAAAACCAGCCTGTTGGGTTTCCCCCCCAGAACAATCGGTGCCGCTGGCAATATCCGGCAACCCTGATTATTGTATTTTGCTGGTGGGGAAGGCTCCCTGCTGCAGAATTCAATAGCTTGGCGGGAGTGATTTCCCCATCCATATCGAATGTGTGGATCTGGGCATTTTTTTTTTTTCCCTTTTGGTTGAATGAACAAAATTAATCATGTATTGCCTGCCTAACTCTACTCAAACCTGCGGTTACTGCTGCTATGTTAGTATAAATTTCTGTCTTACTATAGTGCAGGCTTTTTTTAATCAGAGTTCCTGCATAGGTCGCTAGGGGTTCCTTAAATAGACAAATTGTTCTCCCACCTACAATAACTACTAATGTAGGGGGGAAATTTCCAACCAACGTTTATTGTAAGGGGTCACTTCTCCATTGACCACCAGTGCAAGGTTTTTTTTCCCCACTGACCACCAACGTAAAAGGGCATTTCTCCTCTGACCACCAATGTAAGAAGGTATTTCTCCTCTGACCACCGACGTAAGAAGGTATTTCTCCTCTGACCACCGACGTAAGAAGGTATTTCTCCTCTGACCACCAATGTAAGAAGGTATTTCTCCTCTGACCACCCACATAAGGAGGCATTTCTCCTCTGACCACTGACGTAAGAAGGTATTTCTCCTCTGACCACTGACATAAGAAGGCATTTCTCTTCTGACCACCAATGTAAGAAGGTATTTCTCCTCTGACCACTGATGTAAGAAGGTATTTATCCTCTGACCACCGATGTAAGAAGGAATTTCTCCTCTGACCACTGACGTAAGAAGGTATTTATCCTCTAACCACCAATGTAAGAAGGTATTTCTCCTCTGACCACCGACGTAAGAAGGTATTTCTCCTGTGACCACCGACGTAAGAAGGTATTTCTCCTGTGACCACCGACGTAAGAAGGTATTTCTCCTCTGACCACCGACGTAAGAAGGTATTTCTTCTCTGACCACCGACTTAAGAAGGTATTTCTCCTCTGACCACCGACGTAAGAAGGTATTTCTCCTCTGACCACCGACGTAAGAAGGTATTTCTCCTCTGACCACCGACGTAAGAAGGTATTTCTCCTCTGACCACCGACGTAAGAAGGTATTTCTCCTCTGACCACCCACGTAAGGAGGCATTTCTCCTCTGACCACTGACGTAAGAAGGTATTTCTCTTCTGATCACCAATGTAAGAAGGTATTTCTCCTCTGACCACCGACGTAAGAAGGTATTTCTCCTCTGACCACCGACGTAAGAAGGTATTTCTCCTCTGACCACCCACATATGGAGGCATTTCTCCTCTGACCACTGACGTAAGAAGGCATTTCTCTTCTGACCACCAATGTAAGAAGGTATTTCTCCTCTGACCACTGATGTAAGAAGGTATTTCTCCTCTGACCACTGACATAAGAAGGCATTTCTCTTCTGACCACCAATGTAAGAAGGTATTTCTCCTCTGACCACTGATGTAAGAAGGTATTTCTCCTCTGACCACTGATGTAAGAAGGTATTTATCCTCTGACCACCGATGTAAGAAGGAATTTCTCCTCTGACCACTGACGTAAGAAGGTATTTGTCCTCTGACCACCAATGTAAGAAGGTATTTCTCCTCTGACCACCGACGTAAGAAGGTATTTCTCCTCTGACCACCGACGTAAGAAGGTATTTCTCCTGTGACCACTGACGTAAGAAGGTATTTCTTCTCTGACCACCGACGTAAGAAGGTATTTCTCCTCTGACCACCGACGTAAGAAGGTATTTCTTCTCTGACCACCGACGTAAGAAGGTATTTCTCCTCTGACCACCGACGTAAGAAGGTATTTCTCCTCTGACCACCGACGTAAGAAGGTATTTCTCCTCTGACGACCGACGTAAGAAGGTATTTCTCCTCTGACCACCGACGTAAGAAGGTATTTCTCCTCTGACCACCGACGTAAGAAGGTATTTCTCCTCTGACCACCGACGTAAGAAGGTATTTCTCCTCTGACCACCGACGTAAGAAGGTATTTCTCCTCTGACCACCGACGTAAGAAGGTATTTCTCCTCTGACCACCGACGTAAGAAGGTATTTCTCCTCTGACCACCCACGTAAGGAGGCATTTCTCCTCTGACCACTGACGTAAGAAGGTATTTCTCTTCTGATCACCAATGTAAGAAGGTATTTCTCCTCTGACCACCGACGTAAGAAGGTATTTCTCCTCTGACCACCGACGTAAGAAGGTATTTCTCCTCTGACCACCCACATATGGAGGCATTTCTCCTCTGACCACTGACGTAAGAAGGCATTTCTCTTCTGACCACCAATGTAAGAAGGTATTTCTCCTCTGACCACTGATGTAAGAAGGAATTTCTCCTCTGACCACCAATGTAAGAAGGAATTTCTCCTCTGACCACCGATGTAAGAAGGTATTTCTCCTCTGACCACCGATGTAAGAAGGAATTTCTCCTCTGACCACCAATGTAAGAAGGAATTTCTCCTCTGACCACCGACGTAAGAAGGTATTTCTCCTCTGATTTAATCACTAACTGACTAAAGACTAATCGGCTTGGAAGCCTTATTCAATCTCCCAGCTGCATCACCCTGTTGCAGACATGTGAAGGTGTTTGTCTCTGCTGGAATGTCCATTTAAGTTACAGTTCCAGAGAGTGCAGCAAGAGTTGTGACACTCCACAATGAAGAGGATGGGACCAGAAACTGTGATGGTTATAGAGGTTGTTTCTCAAGTGCCTGAGTGATACAATAAACCAATGGGTGAGTCAGCCCCCAATTCTCCACCCATAGTTGAAATATTTATTTTAGGTGGACTAACCCTTTAAGCCCACACATTGGCCTTAGATTGTTGGGGGACAACATGGAAAATTTTGTTAAGCTTCCCATCAGGATTTACCATGCAGTACAGCACAGAAAAAAAAGATGTAAGGGAAGAGGAGCAGGAAAGTGGAATTAGAGGTGCATCTGGAAATGGCTTGTAAATAAAGATGAATGGAGACAGATATCCACTGAACCTGCCAACAAATTCATCATATGATTAAGGCTTGAAATGTGCAAATTACGAGCTGCCAGCCGTCAGCCACCCACACAACAGTAAGCGCGGTCATCGCAGGAACCAGATAGCTTTCTCTCTTCTAGAACTGAGTGGCATTGTCTGCCTGTAAAGTTTAAATGCTAAGTTCACCTTTTGTTCACTTTTTTTTTCCTAAATTCCATCTCCCCTATGTACCAATAAAGCATTCATGTACTTTTTTTGCAAAAATAGCAAAGCTTTCCATTAAATCTACAGACCCTTACTTCACTTGTCCTCATCCATGTTTCCAAACATATCCATTGCTTCTGCCTTACTTCCTGGTCAGACTAGAGGTCATGACACAGGAAGGAGTTGACCAGCTGACCTCATCAGCGCACACCCTGCATCCTCCACACTTCTACCTACCCACCCATTCCCAGCTGCACGTTTTTCAAATGAAATGAAATGAAAATCAATCAATGATCACCCTTCTCACTAAATACACAATATACAATCAGATTGCATAGTGTATGGCCATCTTTATACAAGTACATAGGAGGGAGTGGACAGAAACACTCAGCTGTCAAGCCCCGTTCACAACTCTGCATAGTGGGAGCTCTCATTTTAACCACTTTTTTTTTATTTTTATATTTAGCGAGGTGGGGAGGCGTTTTGGATAATTTTCATGCATCACACATAGGGCAGCCCATCCACCTGAATGCGCTGCCCTGCACACAGCAATCGCCCCAGAGAAGCTTTCAGAACTTTTTTTTAGAGTGGAGCTTGGTGCGTTTTTTACTGTGATTTTGTTTGTTTTTTGGTGCAGCGCATTTCTGAAATCCAAGGAAACGCACAGATGTGAATGGAGCCTCATTGTTCTTGTGTTTTCACTTTCAGGCCCCATTCACATCTAGCATAGTGGGAGCGCACATTTTGTGGCTCGTTTTTCCTGTGACACGCATAGGGCAGCCTGTTGATTTCAATGGGCTGCGCTACACGGGGCTCATGGGACATGTTCGCGTTTTGTGGGTTGCATGTTTTTTACTGTGCATTTTGCAGCATTTGCCACTCATTTTTTCACATGGCAAAATTTGTGTTTGGTGTGCTGTTAACAATTGTTCGCAAATCCCCTGTAGAATGTACACTGAGCTGTGCATGCCTGTGTGCCGGGATGACTGCACGGCTGCTCATGCACAGGAATTGATGACATCCAGTGCTGGACAATTAGGACCGAAGACTGGCACCCAGAAGAAACTAGGGAGGACCTCGTGGGATGTTGACCTCAGACCATTGGAGCATAGGAAATTATATGTGTATTTAGCTTCCGTTTAATGTAACGTGTATGGATGTGCGCGTTTCCACATTGCAGAAGTATAATTGAGCCCTAAGCCCAACTCTGCCTGTGCCAGGATGACTGCACATGTGCGGGACTGACATCTTCCTGTGCTGGCCAATCGGGACAGAATACCGTTACCCTAAGGAAGCTGGGGAGCAGAACGAGAGACATTAGTGCAATCTTTCACAGCTTTAGAGGTTCTAAAAGCAATTCAATCCTTCCCCTCCGGAAGGCACCTGGCCCAGACGGGTTGCCGATAGATTTCTATAAAACCCATGGGGAGGTACTGGCACCGCAGTTGGCATCGCTATTCACGAAATGCCTCTCGAAGAGGAAACTACCGGAGTCTATGTACCATGCTTGTCTGACCTTGATATATAAACCGCAGAAAGACCCTACTTCCCGTGATTCCTATAGGCCCATTGCGCTACTAAACAATGACTTTTAACAAAACTCCTTGCCATTAGATTATACCCCATGCTACCCTCAGTAATACTCTCTGTTCAAACGGGTTTCATGCCCCGTTGAACCACGGACATCAACCTCCGTAGACTCTTCACAAATATCCATGCCCAGCACATTAATGATGGATCTCAAACTGTTGCCTCTTTAGACATTGAGAAGGCGTTTGACACTGTTGAGTGGCCCTTCTTATGGGAGACATTGCGTAGAATGGGGTTCCCTTTGCTCTTCATTAAATGGCTTCATGTGATCTACAGATGCCCTACCTCCTTGGTGCGCCTGGGAGGTCTGATCCCTTCAGGCTCTCCAGGGGCACAAGACAGGGATGCCCTCTCTCCCCGGCATTATTTGCCTTTGCCATAGAACCGGTAGTGGAGGCGCTGCGCACTTCCCCACATATTAAGGGTCTGCGCATTGGTCTGCTGGAGGAGATAGTAGCCCTGTACGTCGATGACATGCTACTTTTTCTCGGCGATGCAGGTCTATCATTACAGGGTGCACTGACAGTGCTGAATACCTCTGCCAGGGTCACGGGGCTAAAGGTAAACTGGTCCAAATCTTTACTATTCCCAATTGACCAGGCAGCAAAGACGAACTCCCCTCCGGACATTCCCCTTCAGTGGGTAGACACTTTTAAATACCTAGGTGTCGTTGTCTCCTCTCGAGCTACAGAGTTCATCCCTCTCAACTTAGACCCAGTTATACTAGATATAAAGATCAAACTTAAGTCATGGGGAAATTTGCCACTATCCTTATGGGGCCGAGTTAACCTTCTCAAAATGAAAATCATTCCCAAACTTGCCTACCTTTTTAGACATTCCCCGCAATGGATTCCCAAATCTCTCTTTAAAAGGCTTAACCAAATTTTCTCTTCCTTTCTATGGGGCCCCTCCCCCCTGAGATATAAACTGAGCACCTTGATGAGACCGAGAACACAGGGGGATATGGCATTCCCAGATTGCTATAAATACTATCTTGCCGCACAGCTGGTGACCGCTGCATGGTGGCTAGATCCAGATAAATTGAATTCAGCTATAGTCCTGGTGGTATCATTAGAGGCCCTTAAATTGCTGGTCTATAGGGGACCTCGGGCCACATACCCCCTCCATGTATACCACCATACGTGCATGGAAGGCAGGGCTGGCGGTGGAAAAATATAGACCTAATGAAATATCGCCTAACGCTCAGATTTGGCTGAATCCTAATATCCCTCACATTTACAAAATGCTGAATCCATACGCATGGACCAAATATGCCATCAAACTTATGTCACAGATAACATTGAACAACACTTTAGTCCCATTGTCTCAACTCTCACAGACTTATAATCTACCAAATCATTATGTATTTTGCTACCTGCAGCTATCTCATGCCTTCAATACACAATTCCCACATTCCTCCTGCATGGTGGTCCAGTCAGGGTTGGAGAAGACACTCCGCTCCAGATGTGCCGAAAAACCAACCTCCCATCTCTATGAACATCTGATATTTGTGTCTCTCCCACCCGTGGATAAACTCTCTGGTCTTGTTGGCAGATATCCCTACACTGGACAACGATGACTGGGACGATGTTTGGGATTTCCCCTTTAGCTCCCTGGTTTCATTACGAGACAGACTTGTGCAGTTTAAAATAGTACATAGAGCATACTATACACGTATAGACTTCCTAAAATGAAACCCGAACACTCCATAGAATGCTGGAGGTGTAACACCTCCCCGGGAGACTTTACACATATTTTCTGGGTTTGCCCTAAGATTCAGCAATATTGGACCGAGGTGCTAGATCTGATCAGTCTGGTCGCCTCGGTCACAATACCAACGAAGATGGAGCTGTGTCTCTTGGGTCTGATAGAAACAATAGTGCCGACTGCTGAGAACATTGATTGGGTTGTTACTCTTTTATGCCCGGAAAAACATTGCTATGCATTGGAAAAAACCCACGGTGCCTTCTCTGGCTCAATGGAAGTGTCTCGGAAACGAGAGCCTTCCCCCTATATAAAGATACATATGAAAATAGAGGTTGCCCCCTGAAATATGACAACATTTGGCGTGCATGGCTAGCAGAACCTACTACGGCTTAATAGACGAGTGAAAGAGATACTGAGTAAATTTCTACATGTCCACTTGTACAAATATATGCCAAATTTGGTAAATGGAGGAATATGTGCCTGATCACGAAATAGCTGGTTCCGAATTCTGAGGAGACATCAGTCATACTAGATATCACGCTATATCTCGAGTACGCATATATAAAGTCATGAACTGTTTAATCACATGCTCATCATACGGATGTTTAAGCACTTACTGATTTGTTGTTTGTGTCTGTGTTTTGTTCAAAAAATGCAATAAAAAAGATGTTTAAAAAAAAAAAAAGCTGGGAAGAAGATGCTGGTGAGGGACCACCGGACCATTGGAGCATTTGTACCTTTATTTCCACTTTAATGTAACGTGCACTTCAACATGCATTTTACTGCAATGCAGAAGTATAATTGGGCCCTAAAGCCCAACTCTGTCCTCCCCCTTTATATTTTTATAAATATATTTTTTTAAATCGAGCTCCAGCCAGTGTTTAAAATAAATTAAATGCAGGTTGCAATACTCCACCTCCTCTCTGGCACTGTCCCCTGCAGTACCTCCGCTCTGCCACAAGAGTGTTTTGGTTTGAACGATGCCCAGCAACATTCAGCTCAGAAGATTGAGTAAAGGTCATCATTGGCCCATCTTTTGAGGGATGTTACAGGTAAAGTGAAATGATACAGAAAGTCGTACTGACTTCATTACATCAGTGCTGCTCTCTGCGTCATTCAGGACCGCCCCCCCGGAGAAAGTCTGGAGAGGACCTTTGGAAAACGATAAGTATTATGTAAAAGAAAAAAAAAAAAAATACAGCAGAGGCATCTGCTTGAAGTTGGACTTTAGAATTACCTTTAAAAACGATAAAGATTGAGACAGGTAGTATGACAATAGATTAGATTAAAAGAGGAGCTTCGCTCCCCCAATCCCCCCCCCCCATTGTTTCCCCTTATTTGTTACCTAGGGTTGTCCTCAGTTCACATACTCGCCTCAGAGAATCAGTTATTGACCTGTTATGATCTGCCACGCTGCTGCCATAGGGCCTGGTCCCGTACAGCCATCTTTGTTCCTGACGTCATCAGGTGCCACCTCATGGTTTAGGCCCCCCCCCCCCCCCCCGATGATATACACCTGGCCCACTTTCCTCTGAACCAAAAAAGCTAAAAAGAAACAAAAAAAAGGTATAAATAATAATAATAAAAAAAAAAATCTGTTTTGGGAAAGCAATTATACCCAGTGCATCCAGGGGGAGAAGGTCTGCTTTAACTTCAATCAGTAGTTCACATAAATATCTATCTATAAAACATTCACTGAACCAATGTGATGCACATTAGCACAGCTCCAACAAAACTTGTTATAGTCTGTAATATAATTACTATAATATAATTACTGTATCTATGATCATAGGTGCCATCTAACAAGTACCACATTATGGCAGCTAGATGGCGCTTATATTCAAAGGAGATAATTATGTTACACAGAATACAGCAAGTTTTGTTGGAACTGTGGATGTTTGCCTCATTCTTTCAGCAAACGTTTCTACACAAACCCCAAAGCGTGAGAGGTATAGTACTGGTGTTGCACCACCTTACTTTAGTCGCTGTGCAACTAAAGTGGTTAAATTTTTACGATTTAAAGATTCTATTGAATCTTGGTGTCCTTCGGGTATTTCTTCCAGATCTGTGCAGTAATCCAGCATTAAAAGCTAAGTTCAAGTGATACTAAAGGTTCGCTTTTTTTTTTTTTATATAAATAACAAACATGTCATACTTGCCTCCACTGTGCAGTTCATTTTGCACAACGCTGTCCCCAACGCCGTCCTCAACGCCGTCCTCTGGGGTTCCACGGCGGCTCTTGCGGCTCCTCCCGCATAAGATAACCCCCTCTGGGAAGCTCTCTCCCGAGGGGGTTACCTTGCACGTGCACGCTCCTGAGTCATATACTCAGCGTCCATAGACTAGGCCCCGCCCCCGGGCGCTCGCGTCATTGGATTTGATTGACAGCAGTGGGAGCCAATGGCTGCGCTGCTATCAATCTATCCAATCAAAGCCGGGACTCAGTGAAGAGGAGGTAGGCGGGGACGCGCCCACGGAAATTCGGGGCTCAGGTAAGTAAAACGGGGGGGGGCTGGGGGGCCGGACACTGCAATGTGTTTTTTCACCTTAATGCATAGGATGAAAAAACATGTAGGTTTACAACCCCTTTAACCTTTCATAACATGTTACACCCATATCCCATTAACAAGCAGACCTCACACCCCTCCAGCCCATTGTGACTGTGGGCCTGGGAGCTTCTCCACAATAATAAAAACAAAAAACGCAGCGCCGCCCACCTGGCCACGGCATTCATTCACAGAACACAGAATTCTGTGAATGGGAGTACTGCAACTACCATCGTTCATTGCGGCTGACGGCTTGTAGTTCTCAATGAACTACTAAGGAGCTCATAAATACTCTAGGTAGTTCATTGATTCTTCCTGTCATTCAGTAACTGCCTTTCGTACGATAAGCGGTACGGGCAGACGGCTACATTGACAGCCTTCTGGTGCCTTGCCACTCATGATCTTTACAGACTCCTATTAAAAAATAATAAATAAATAAAACTGGTAAAAAAAGTGCAAATTTTTTTTTACCTGCAAAAAGATGTGTGTGTGTGTGTGTGTGTGTGTGTGTGTGTGTGTGTGTGTGTGTGTGTGTGTATATATATATATATATATATATATATATATATGTATTTTTAAAGGTAAACTTGGCCTTTAAACTACTCCTGCATTTCACCTCTGTGCAGGAGCTTACTGTAATAAAGACCAGTCACTGCTGTTCTCTCTCTTTGTGCAGAGAGAACTGGTCTTGTCTCCGCCCCCTTCCTGTAGTTCCCTGCAGGCAGCCTGTAGTGAGTGGGGCCTGCTGTGTCCCTTTCATGTGTCCCAAGCATCCCCAGCCTCAGGTAACAGCCCCATAGACGTCTATGGGTCTGTAATGTGCAGGCATGGCCAGGACAGTGAAGGCATTGTAAGGAACATTGGAGGCTGTGGCCACAGGATTGAGGCTTTGTGTGCATCTGGGGAGAGGGAGGTGGGTCAAGGAAGGGAAGTCAATATGTACCTACCCTTTACCCCCGGTTTATATCCATGCAATTTTCAGCAGCTGCTTTGCTCGGGCACAGCAGCCAATTCAATTTAATTTGCTGCTGTACCTCCTGAAAAGCAGGGAAAAGGTCCCTGAACCTTTTCCAAAAAACGCAGCCACAGGGAAACTGCATAGTGCAGTATTCCTAATGGCACCCCCACATATCTCCTAAGCAGCAGCATGTTTTTCTCTGCGGGAGTGGTAAGGTGTGTGATTACAGCCTTCTCACACCGGCTCAGATGTGATCCAAGCCTTTTAGGTGGCGTTATATCATAGGGAA
Organism: Rana muscosa; assembly: GCA_029206835.1. NCBI lineage: Eukaryota > Metazoa > Chordata > Amphibia > Anura > Ranidae > Rana > Rana muscosa. The sequence continues at coordinate 350,276,383 of CM055120.1, forward strand.
GTACAAAAAGCAGTAATAGTGTAGAGATTTCAGTATCCAATACAAATCACTCTGATTCCAAATTTGCTGTCTGATCAATGAAAGATGCATTTTGTTTGCATCTTTCCTCCTTTTTTTTTTCTTGTTTTTTTTTTTAGACTAGTTTTATACTGATAATTTACTTTCTAAAAGAGTTTAATCAATATCTGTCAATTTCTGTAATATCCACTAGATGGCAGGCTAAACTCACTTATTTCTCTAGTTCTCTCCAAATCGGTTAAGCCGGTATATAAACACAAATATTTCATTCAACCAGGGGTTAAATGGCAAAAAACTGTCAGACCCCCAAATCAACACAAGTGATGTTGATGCAGGGATCTCCCCGCTGTGCTATTGTTTTCTAATGGGGGTTTCCCCCTACTAAACCAGCCAGCTTTAGAGCTTGTCTTGAAAATTTGAATGTTGGTGCATATAAAAAAATTATCAGTACGTTAGTACAGTGGAACCTCGGTTTACGAGTAACGCGGTTAACGAGCATTTTGAAAGACAAGCAACTTCTTCTTCTTTTTTTTTTTTTTTTATTCTGACTCGGTTTGCGAGTGTTGTCTCGCAAGACGAGCAGAATTCAAGCTAATAGGGCCTGCAGTACCGCATTTGGCCTAAAGTGCGGGGGCGCCAGAGCAAAGAAGAGCCAAACGGCTTTGATATGCGAGTACTTTGGATTACGAGCATTCTCTTGGAACGAGTTATGATTGTAATCCAAGGTTCCACTGTAGTTGTTTTGTTGGAGGAAATAAAAACAATAACGGCTTCCACTGAATCGGTTTGAATTTTGGTAAATTTTATTTTTATTCATTGTAAACTTTTTGTAGTGTTTTTCCAAACACATTTACTTTAAATATAAACATTTAGTAAAGAAGAGTTCCATAAATTAGCAAATCAGTCTGAGCTTTTATTGGGCTTTGGACTTAGAAGCAACTCAGATGCAGAAAAATGGCTTGGCTTGTACAGGGGAAAAAACGTACAGTGACAGGATGTAAAACCAACAAATAATACAAGTCAGTGTCACTTTCCGTATTATTCAGTTCAGATGTTATTCAGTTTAAACTGGTGCTTCATTGTGGCCTAGGCCAGAAAGGTGGAAGTGCTGGCTGAAATCGGCTTAAAAAAATGATTCCCACCATAAATTTAGTTTTTTAGTGTTTTTAATTTGCTGAAATGGAAGATGAGGAGACAGCAAAATGGTCAGTTTTGCTCGCTTTCTATACCCACTACAAACGGTCCCATTGCTGCTACAGCACAGGGACATACAATCCTTGAACAAAGCCATCTCAAAATTAAATTAGTAGTCCTGTCAATTTATGAAAGTGCTTCTAACGACAACTTGTTATGTGTATAAAAGACACCTGTCCACAGAAACTCTTTCTTCCATTCAAACCTCACTATCATGGGTAACACCAAAGAGCTGTCAGGGGACTTCAGGGACATAATTGTAGACCAGCACAAGGCTGGAATGGACTACAAGACCATCAGTAAGAAGCTTGGTGAGAAGGAGACAACTGTTGGAGCGATTATTCGCAAATGGAAGAAATACAAAACAACCATCAATTACCCTCTGGAGCTGCATGGAAGATTTTGCCCCATGGGGTGAGGATGATCATGAGAAAAGTGAGGGATCAGCCCAGAACTACACAGGAGGAGCTTGTGAATGATCTCAAGGCAGTTGGAACCACAGTCCCCAAACAAACCATTGGTAACACAATATGCCGCTATGGGTTTAAATCCTGCAGCGCCCTCAAGGTCCCCCTTCTCAAGAAGGCAATAAACCTCTAAATGATTAAGAGAAGGATTGGGAGAAAGTGCCGTGGTGAGATGAGACCAAAATTAACTTGAGTCGCCGTGTTTGGAGGAAGTAAAATGCTGACTATGAACCTAAGAACACCATCACTACAGTCAGGCATGGAGGTGGAAACATGATGCTTTGGGGCTCTTTCTCTGATAAAGGTACAGGCTGACATTGTCACATTGAGGGGCCAATGGACAGGACCACGTCATGTAAAATCTTGGGTGAGAACCTTCTTCCCTCAGCCAGAACACTGAAGATGGGTCTTCCAGCATGACAATGACCTAAAACATACCGCCAAAGCAACAAAGGAGTGGCTCAAGAAGAAGCACATTAAGGTCATGGAGTGGCCTAGTCAGTCTCCAGACCTTAATCCTATAGAAAATTTATAGAGGAAGCTGAAACTTCGAGTTGCCAAGAAACCTTATGAGTAAAGTTCTGCTTAAAGTATCCTTATCCTGGTGTGTTAGCTGGTGTGTAACTCATTTGCAGTATGTTATATTTACTTTAAAAAAAATTAAAACATTAAACATTACACTACCCCAGGGAAGACTTATTCCTTCATTACCTAGAAAATAATAGATTCCTCTTATGTTAGTGGGGAGTATTTTCTCTTTAAAAACTTTAGTGAAAAAGCAGATGGGAGCATTTTTATCTTGGTAGATAGAGTGTGTGTGTGTGTGTGTGTGTTTATGTATGTATGTATGTATGTGTAATATATATATATATATATGTGTGTGTGTGTGTGTGTGTGTATGTATGTATGTATGTGTGTGTAATATATATATATATATATGTGTGTATGTGTGTGTGTATGTATATATATATATATATATATATATGTGTGTGTGTGTGTGTGTGTGTGTGTGTGTGTGTGTGTGATATGTATGTGTGTGTGTATATGTGTGTGATATACTGTATATGTGTGTATGTATGTATGTATGTATGTATATATATATATATATTGTGACAGCAGGAAGGTAAAGTCACCTGGTTGCATCCAGGGGGGTAGATATATTTCTCCCAGATTCAGGCTTTATGCCGACTTATACAACTAGGGAGTTGATGAAGCCCAGCTGAGGCTAGTGGGCTCATGGATGACTCATACCTCTAGGGAGAGGGCTGGGCGTCGTGCAGGCAGGGAGTTGATGAGACCAGCTGAAGCTTGTCAGCTCATTTAAAGGCCTCTATAAAAACTCCCAGATTCATTAGGTGTTAGCTCATGCCTGGAACCAGACCTGTGTGGACTGTCTAGGGAGAGTGAACCCCTGTGCGGTGAGGCAAAGCCTGTGTGGCTATTTGTTTGGACTTTTACTAAACCAGGGACTTAGGGACTAGGACAGCACCAGGCTGATCCCAGTTGTTAGTTTAGGAAACCTGCATGTTTAGTCAGAGGTCAAACTGACCAGGATTTATTTTGTTTATGTTTCTTTTTGGCTTTGCTGTGTTTTTGTCACTGTACATAGAGAAATAAACCGCACCTTTTGATTTTGAAAACCACAACCTCCGTCTGCTGGCCCTGTTTTTGTGTGGGGAGCCCAACCAGGGGGTCACACACACCCGCTACCGAGTTAACCCCCTCACAATATATATGTGTGTGTGTGGTATTGTATATACTGTATGAAAGGCAAAACTCTCAAACTCTCATATTTCCATTTATAAGTAACTGAAAGTTTTAATTCCTGTGTGAGTTCAGTCAGGACTGGTTCTCTTTAAATCAGAACTTCAGTAATTTTTCATCTTTCCATCTATTAAATCTTCTGCCCTTGTTGTTGTTTTAACTTTGGATAGTAAAACATTTTTTTTCTGCCAGATACCTTATACAGCCCACTTCCTGTTTCTTGTCTGGTCATTAGCCTAGGCTTATGACATCATGCCCAGCTCTCTCTCTCTCTCTCACTCTTGTGAGAGTTTGCTAGGAAGGGGGGGGGGGTGAGTCATAAGAGGGCCAATGAGAGCTACAGGTGTGCCTCTGTGTAAATTCGGGAAGTGAACAGGCAGCAGCTTCAGCTGCCCACAGTTAAAATGGATGCAGCCAGACTTAGTGGAGGGAGATTTCTGCAGCATATTTGGCAAGTACAGAATTACAGTACAGTAAAACCTTGGTTTAAGAGCGTTTTGCAAGACGAGCATAATTTTTAAATACCTTTTGACTTGATATACAAGCGATGTCTTGATATAAGTAGTGTCATGTCACAGCTGAGTATAAAGTAAGAGAGGCGCCTCTAAAGCCTCGTACACACGGTCGGACTTCAAACAAACCTTTCCGTAGATTTTTGTCCGAAGGGAGTTGGCCGGGCACACCCATAGCACAGACATGGGAGTAAATCACACATGTGCAAGTCACAAGCAAGTCTCAAGTCTTAACCTTCAAGTCTCAAGCAAGTCCCAAGTTACTGTGACGAAAAGCAAGCAAGTTAAGTCGAGTCCCTGCTAGAAGTCAAGCAAGTCAAGTCAAGTCATTTATTTTGGTCAAGTCACAAATCAAGTCAAAATACTGATCTACCCCATACTGTATAAAAATAATAGGAGGGATAACAATAAATAATATTGGTTATGTGCCCATGCCTCACTGTGCCCGTGTCTCACTGTGCCCAATGCCTCACTGTGCCCGTCAGCCGTGTACCTGATGGGCGGCATCCCGGCGGCTAATCCAGTATTCAAAAGCCGCGCCGCCTCCTCGTCTGTAATAGGCGGAACACTCAATTTCCCAGCATTCAGTGTTCCACCTATCACGGACATCCGCTCATCCTCATAACACAGACGAGGATAAGAGGATGTCCGTGATAGGCTGAACACTGCCTGCTGTGAAATTGAGTGTTCCGCCTATCACAGACCAGGAGGCGCGGCTTTTGGACACTGCAATGGCCGCCGTCTGTCTGCATGACACGCTGATCAGGTAGGCAGACGGCGGCTTGCGGTTAGTGTTAGTGGTGCCAAGTCATTGCAAGTCATATAGCCCAAGTCAAAGTCAAGTCGCAAGTCATTAGTGACAAGTCAAAGTCAAGTCGAGTCATTTATTGAATTCTGTCAAGCAAGTCGCAAGTCCTCAAACAGGTGACTCAAGTCCCCCACCTCTGCCATAGCATACACACGGCAAGATTTTTCTGAAAACTTTCCCCAAACTTTCCCAACATCACGTGGTTTTTCTGCTCTTTACCGCCACCCTTTGGTCAACTTCTGCTATTGTTGGTTGATTTTAACATTGGTTCTGGGCATGCGTATTTGTACTTCGGAAAAAAGTCCGATGGATTACTGTACACACGATAGGACTTTGCACCATCGGACTTTTGTTGCCGAAAAGTTTGTCCGTTTGCAGAGCAAAGTTTTGTCCCATGAAAACCCAAAAAGTTTGTCCGATGGAGCGTACACACGGTTGGATTTTTTTTAAAACTTGCTCATTTTGAGGTTTGTTGGCAAAAAGTCTGACCGTGTGTACGGGGCTTAAGTGTAGCAATATGGTTACATTTAATGAAGGTACAACATTTAGCAACTCACATGGTTGATGATTAAAAGAGGCACATCCAAGTATGCAGGCATCCGGGGTAAAGCTGTCCACATAGACCATTCTCCTCACCGCCATTGATGTCCCTTCCACAAGTGGATCAAGCCTCGCTTTCAGATCGCTCTACTGCAGGGTAGTCTTCCCGGTCACAATTGCAGACTGATAGCGGTGAGAGCCGGCGGTGAGGAGGACGGTGCGGTCTATGTGCATCACTTTGCTTCAGATGCCTGCATACCGTATATACTCGACTATAAGCCGAGTTTTTCAGCACATTTCTTTGTGCTGTAAATGCCCCCCTCGGCTTATACTCAAGTCACCTTTTTGCGCCTGATCTTCCGGAAGTTGAGGACCCGGCACTAGCCGGCCGTAGGTTCCCTGGACCCCAAACTTTGCACACATGTAGCCTCACTCTTCCTCTATAAGTGTGCAAAGTTTGTTGTCTGGAAGACCTACGGCCCGGGAGCACTGATTTTTCAAAGCTGGGCACCCCTTCTATAGATTCCCATGTTAAACTGTAATTTCTCCTGTGACTTTGGGGACCCGATACCGGCCGGTTGTAGGTCCTCTGGACCCGGAACTAAGCACACATGTAGCCCCATTTCTCCTCTACAAGTGTGCAAAGTTTGTTGTCTGGAGGACCTTCGGCCGGGGAGCACCGATTTTTCAAACCTGGGCACCCCTTCCATAGACTCCCATGTTAAACGTCAGTCTAGGCATGGGCACAGTGAGGCATGGGCACAGTGAGGCACAGTGAGGCATGCACATGGACACCCTAGGCTTATACTCGAGTCAATAAGATTTCCCAGTTTTTTGTGGTAAAATTAGGTGCCTCGGCTTATATTCGGGTCGGCTTATACTCGAGTATGTACGGTAGTTATTATTTTAAGAATAGTTATTCTTACCAAACATTTTTCTAATAACCTGATTATGATCACGGTCATGATATAGAGTGACTATGGAATTTATTATGCCTGAGGCGTATTTCAGGCGTTTTAGCGCTAAAAATAGCGCATAAATAACGCCTGAAATACTCCTGCCCCAGCATTCTCAATGTGAAAGCCTGAGGGCTTTCACACTGAGGCGATGCGCTGGCAGGAGAAAAAAAAAATCTCCTGCAAGCAGCATCTTTGGAGCGGTGAAGGAGCGGTGTGTATACTGCTCCTTTACCGCTCCTTCGCATTGAAATCAATGGGACAGCGCGGTATTAACCCTTTTTCGGGCCGCTAGTGGGGGGTTAAAACCGCACCGCCAGCGGCAGAATATCGCTGTAAATACGATGGTATAGCGGCGCTAAAAATCGCGCCGCTATACCGCCACTGCACATGCCCGCCTCAGTGGGAAAGGGGCCTTAGGGCTAGTTTACACTTGCTTCAAAACAAGGCTTATATATATATATAATCTCTCTCTATAATTTTTTTTTTTTATTGTGTTTTTCATATTTTCCAGTAGTAATTTTTTTAATATCTATTGTTACTTTATGTATGAACAATGTGAAATCACAAACTTTATCAATTTAGTTTTCTTAACCGTGGTGAAGAGTGGTTGACAAGTGGTTGACGAGTGGTTGACCACTGACACACAGATGAGACTTTGTATTTCCTGTTTCCTACTCTGCATCTTCTACATCTGTGCAGCCCATGGACCCGGGACGAGGACTACAGGATCTTTACAGATGAGCCTTCCTTTGCTTCCTTTCCTGTAAGTGTGATTTGATATTTGTGTCATTAAAAGAATCTTTTAATACTGCACTTAGGTGGCGCGTCCTTTTTTCTCTACCCTTTTTTTTCCTCTTCCCTGACAGCACAGGGATTAGTGTGTTTACAGACACACTAATCCCCGTGCTGGCGCTTGTGCACGCGATCGTGCGGGGCCGGCAGCGATTGTGCCTGCTGCCCTCTGGTGGCCGCTAAAGGAATAGACGTACTCAATACAGGATTTTGCCCAGGGGAGCCATTCTGCCGCAGTATATCTGCGTGAGCTGGTCGGGAATCGGTTATTCTTAGATCCATTGATCAGCTGTAAAAATCTTGATGAGTTCTAATCTCTCCCTACTCTTTCTAAAACTGAAAAAAAAATACTTTTTTAGGCTTGGATTTTCAGAGATTTTAGTAGATGAAAGGTGTCCTTTGTTGTCACTGAGCCATCTTCTTTTTATTTAAATGTAATGTATGGAGTTTTCATTAATATTTTATATACAATGTAGAGATTTTTTATTTAGTCAGGTAAACCTTTAAAGTAAACCATTAACTTTTCTGGTGGCCAATTTATTGATATAGTGAATAATTTGGAACAACCAGAGATCACACAGCTGAATGATTCAAAGGAGGGTTACTGTACCCCCTTCCCTCCCCACTATAAAGTTGGCCATACACAACTAGAATTTCAATCAAACATTTGTACGGAAATTCTGAAAAATCCTTCCTTAGAGCATTTAATCATGGCATCGTTGATTCAACTCATTTTGTTTCAAAGCCCTTAAAATTTGTCCATACCTGCTACTTGAATGCAATTCCATATGTACAAGACAAGTATGTTTTTGTGCCTGAAACATGCACTTTGCAATATGTATAAATGAAAATCCACATTCACAGTTAGAATTTTGTTCATTCATGAAACATTTTTCATTCTCCCTTTTCAAATTTTCTTGTCATTTACAGTTATTATTACTATACAGGATTTATATAGCGCCAACAGTTTACGCAGCGCTTTACACAATGAGGGTAGACAGTACAAATACAATACGCTTTAATACAGTAGGAATTAGAGTTGAAAATGATCATCGATTTGACCCCACTAACCACTAGAACACCAAGTGAATGTTAAAAAAAAATGTAAGTTTCAGAACAAAGTTCTTCTGCTGTGTATGGTCAGCTTTAACATATAGCCCCTGTGAGGTTTTAATTAGGGAAAGCCAATAAATAAAGAGCTAGTTCTGGGCTTTCTTATTAGAAAATCTATCTTATTCTGCAAGGTAATGTCATGGAAGTACCGGCTTTGAATGTTTACTTAACCACTTAAGCCCCGGACCATTTGGTAGCTAAAGGACCAGAGGTGAATTCAGAATTTTGCACTGCGCTGCTTTAACTGTAAATTGTGCGGACATGCAATGTTGTACCCAAACGAAATTTGCGTCCTTTTCTTCCCACAAATAGAGCTTTCTTTTAATGGTATTTGATTGCCTCTGCGATTTTTATTTTTTGCGATATAAACGGAAAAAGACCGAAAATTTTGAAAAAAAATGATATTTTCTACTTTTTGTTATAAGAAAAATCGAATAAACTCAATTGTAGTCATACATTTAGGCCAAAATGTATTCAGCCACATGTTTTTAGTAAAAAAAAGTCAATAAGCGTATATTTATTGGTTTGCGCAAAAGTTATAGAGTTTACAAACTAGGGCACATTTTCTGAAATTTACACAGCTTTAAATTTATGACTGCCTATCTCATTTCTTGAGGTGCTAAAATGACAGGGCAGTACAAAACCCCCCCAAATGACCCCATTTTGGAAAGTAGACACCCCAAGGAAATTGCTGAGAGGCATGTTGAGCCCATTGAATTTTTTATTTTTTTGTCCCAAGTGATTGAATAATGACTAAAAAAAATAAAAAAATAAAAAATTACAAAAAGTTGTCACTAAATGATATATTGCTCACACATGCCATGGTTATATGTGGAATTTCACCCCAAAATACATTTTGCTGCTTCTCCTGAGTACGGGGATACCACATGTGTGGGACTTTTTGGGAGCCTAGCCGCGTACGGGACCCCGGAAACCAAGCACCGCCTTCAGGATTTCTAAGGGCGCAAATTTTTGATTTCACTCCTCACTACCTATCACAGTTTCGAAGGCCATAAAATGCCAAAATAGCACAAAACCCCCCCAAATGACCCCATTTTAGAAAGTAGACACCCCAAGGAAATTGCTGAGAGGCCTGTTGAGCCCATTGAATATATTTTTTTTGTCCCAAGTGATTGAATAATGACAAAAAAAAATTTTTTGGAATATAGACACCCCAAGCTATTTGCTGAGAGGAATGGCGAGTATTTTACAGCTCTCATTTGTTTTTGAAAATGAAGAAAGAAAATATATATATATATATATATATATATATATATATATATTTTTTTCAATTTTCAAAACTTTGTGACAAAAAGCGAGATCTGCAAAATACTCACAATACCTCTCAGCAAATAGCTTGGGGTGTCTACTTTCCAAAATGGGGTCATTTGGGGGGGTTTTGTGCTATCTGGGCATTCCATGGCCTCCGAAACTGTGATAGGCAGTGAGAAGTGAAATCAAAAATTTACACCCTTAGAAAGCCTGAAGGCGGTGCTTGGTTTTTGGGGTCCCGTACGTGGCTAGGCTCCCAAAAAGTCTCACACATGTGGTATCCCCGTACTCAGGAGAAGCAACAGAATGTATTTTGGGGTGTAATTCCACATATGCCCATGGCATGTTTGAGCAATATATCATTTAGTGACAACTTTGTGCAAAAAAAAAAAAAAAAATTGTCGTTTTTCCGCAACTTGTGTCAACATATAAAATATTCCATGGACTCGACATGCCTCTCAGTATATAGCTTGGGGTGTCTACTTTCCAAAATGGGGTCATTTGGGGGGGTTTTGAACTGTTCTGGCATTTTATACACAACATTAGGAAGCTTACATCCACTCTTCTAAGCACTTGAAGACAAAGCCCTTTTTGACACTTTTTGTTTACATGAAAACATTTTTTTTTTTTGCAAGAAAATTATGTTGAACCCCCAAGCATTATATATATTTTTAAAGCAAAGGCCCTACAGATTAAAATGGTGGGTGTTGCATTTTTTTTTTCTACACAGTATTTGCGCAGCGATTTTTCAAACGCATTTTTTGGGTTAAAAAATACACTTTTTTTTAATTTTAATGCACTAAAACACACTATATTGCCCAAATGTTTGATGAAATAAAAAAGATGATCTTAGGCCGAGTACATAGATACCAAACACGACATGCTTTAAAATTTCGCACAAACGCGCATTGGCGACAAACTACATACATTTTTAAAAGCCTTTAAAAGCCTTTACAGGTTACCCCAGTAGATTTACAGAGGAGGTCTACTGCTAAAATGATTGCCCTCGATCTGACCTTCGCGGTGATACCTCACATGCATGGTGCAATTGCTGTTTACATATGACGCCAGACCGACGCTTGCGTTCGCCATTGGGCAAGAGCAGGGCAGGACAGGGGTGCTTTTTTTTTTTTTCTTTTTTTTTTATTGTTAATTTTGCTTTTTTATTTTATTTTTAAATTGTTCCTTCCAAGTATTTTTTTTTTTAATTATTTTTATTGTTATCTCAGGGAATGTTAATATCCCCTATGATAGCAATAGGTAGTGACAGGTACTCTTTTTTTGAAAAAACTGGGGTCTTCTAGACCCTAGATTTTTCCTCTGCCCTCAAAGCATCTGACCACACCAAGATCGGTGTGATAAAATGCTTTCCCAATTTCCCAATGGCGCTTTTTATATCCGGGGGGGGGGGCATTCCCTCCCACTGCTTGTAAAAGCAGTCCAGAGGCTAATTAGCCACTAGGATTGCTTTTACATGAAAGCCGGCCGCTGGCTGAAAAGAATGATACCAAGATGATACCTAAACCCGCAGGCATCATTCTGGTATAAACATTCAAAGTCCAGCAACATACCAGTACGTTGCTGGTCCTTGTTGGACATGTATTGTAATCTTTTTATTTCATGCAGCCAGTTGGCTGAACGAAAAAAGAGATTGATCGGTGGGTATGCCCACCATTAGAATACCGCCCTTCATCCACCCACTTCCAATGATGGGCATACACTCACCATTTATATATGCCGAAGCATGGGGGCATCCTCCCGCAAAAAAGTTATGCCGCACACACATGGTCGGACTTTTCCACGGGCAAGCCTCCGTCGGAATTTCGACCGTATGTACGCGGCATTAGGAGCAAAATCGCTCCTCCGCCCCTGCTGCCCCAATGCTTCGGCATATTTGCTTTTTTTTTTTAACTGTGGTGGTGAAATCACCTCCTACAGCACTGGAGTCGCAGGGATCAGGCCTGTCTCTGCGAACGCTGCAGTTATGTGTGTTTTTGTTTTGTAAGTGACAGTGATCGATCGATACTGCACTTGGGTGGCCTGGGCTGGACGGAGGGGCAAAACGCAGGTGCCAGCAGGTATCTGGGCTGATCCAGCTAACACTGCGTTTTTGGGAACCCTAAACTGCTGGGGACGCTAGTATAGATCAGATCAGATATTGATCTGTTCAGATACTATACCACTAAGGGGGGTGTATGCTTCACGCGTGGGTGTTAGCGTTACTGGCACTAACCTGACGCTGCCTAGGGTGTGACGCAGACCCTCTCTGACGCTAAAACCTAATTGATATCACCCGCCGGGCGATCAGGGGGTTAAACCTTTATTGGGTTATATACACGGCGGGTGCCCTGACACTATAAAAAGCAAACTAACTAACCAGCGTCACCCGTAACACTTATATGGTGATCACTGGTGAAAGGGTTAACTAGGGGCAATCAGGGGGTTAAAACCTTTATTAGATAATATATGGGGGTACCTGACGCTATAAAAACCTGCGGCGAACCTAAAAAAAATTACCAGCTACCGATCTGCATCACCGACACTAAGACAGCGTTTAGAAAAACGATTGCTTAGCGACAGTGGTGATGGGGGTGAAAGGGTTACCTGGGGGGGCGATCAAGGGGGTTAAACCTTTATTAGATAATATATTGGGGTACCTGACGCTATAAAAACATGCGGCGAACCTAAAAAAAATTACTGGCTACGATCTGCATCACCGACACTAAGACAGCGTTTAGAAAAACAATTGCTTAGCGACAGTGGTGATAGGGGGTGAAAGGGTTACCTGGGGGGCGATCAAGGGGGTTAAACCTTTATTAGATAATATATTGGGGTACCTGACGCTATAAAAACCTGCGGCGAACCTAAAAAAAATTACTGGCTGCCGATCGGCATCACTGACGCTAAGACAGCGATCAGAAAAATGATCGCTAAGCGACAGTGGTGATAGGCGGTGAAAGGGTTATCTGGGGGGTGATCAGGGGGTTAAACCTTTATTAGGGGGGGTTAGGGGGCTACACTGGACCTAAGACTAAACTTTGGTGACACTTTTACAGTCACAAATGTCACTGATTGCAGTGATCACTAAATAAATGGTCACTGCAATCAGTGACACTGTGACTGGGGGCTGGGGGGGTGATCTGGGGGGGCCTGGGGGGGCGATTTATGTCCCTATGTGTCCTGGTGTCAGTGTAGTGTTGTGTGCACTGACCTGATATCTTCTCTTGTACGGCGCTCGGTATATGTGAGCGCCACACCAGAGATGACATCACTTCCTCCTGCTCCCTCTGTCTGACACAGACAGAGGGGGCATTTCCATTCGCCGGGAGCGATCGCGAGGGGGTGGCCAGAAACGAATGGCTGCCCCCTCATCCCGGAACGCTCCCGGACACTTAGCCACCGTTCACTGTACAGAAGGGGGGTCCGATCGGACCCCCCAACTATACAAAGGCAATCACGTATGCTCTACGTGATTGTGCCTGTCGGTGCCATTCTGCCGACGTATATATACAGTGAGCGGTCGTTAAGTGGTTAAAGGAGGGTTACTATTGTAATAGATTTCTTCCGGCCCAAAACTAGAATGTATGTTCTATTCTGCCTCTGACCCAAATTCAAAGTGACGTGAATGCATGTATGCAAAAAGGATCACACTGGGACACACTGGTCATTATGAGCTCTCTCTCATCAACATGGGTTTATTCAAGGTCACAGCCCCTTTATATAAACAAAGTGACATAAGCAAAGGTCATCACATATGTGTGTATATGATTAGTTCATCTGTATATGGTCCTTTTCCTGTCGACATCTGTCTTGGCACGAGGTAGCACATTCCAGAGCTCAGCAGCCATCGTTCAATAGACGATGGGAGGGACAGAAAGGAGGGGGTAAAGGAGTGAGGTGTAAGAAAACATCTGTTTCTCGTTTTTGTGTAAGGAAATTACTGCTGTCTTGTTACATGAATACCAAAACACACACACATATATATATATATATATACATATATATGTATATATATATATAATATATATACACACACAATAAAAATAATAAAGAAGAAAAGAAAATAACAATATTTGAGTGGTTAAAAGAGAGGGATAACATAGACATAATATAGTCATTTTATCAACTCCATCACACTATACAGCCTTCCCTCCCTACTATAAGGTTGGCCATACACAACTAGAATTTCAATCAAATATTTATATGAAAATTCAGAAAAATCATTCCTTCAATCATTTGATCTTGGCATCATTGAGCCGGTAATTTTGTTTCAAAGCCCTTAAAATTTTGTCCATACCTGCTACTTGAATGCAATTCAAGATGTACTAAACAAGTGTCTTTTGTGCCCGACTGTATGTGCATTGTCATATGTTTAACTGATAATTCACGTTCGCAGTTATAATTTTGTTCATTCATTCTGCACCTTCAAATATGCTTGTCCCTACAGTTGAACATGATCATCAATTTAAGCCTACTAACCTCTAAGAATGGGCTTGGGTGTTTTTCGGATTGAACCCGCCAGGAAGCCGGCACGGCACACCGCCAATCAAAGGCAGCGTGTGTATGTGCAGCTGCAGGTCAGGAAATGCCTCACTGCCTATGATTGGCGGTGTGCAGTGCCGGCTTCCTGGCGGGTTTGATCCGAACATGCCTGAGCCCATCACTACTAACCACTAGAAATCCAAGCGAACGTTCCAAATATTGAAGTTTTGGAACAAAATTCTACTGCTGTATAGTCAGCTCAACATATGGCCCCTGTAGGGTTTCAATTAGACAGAGCAAGCCAACAAGCAAGGAGCTAATGCTGGGCTTTCTTATTAGAAAACGTATCTTATTCTGCAAGGTCATGTCATGGAAGCATGGAAGCACCCTGTAATGAAAGTTTACTGTAAAATAGTTTATAGACTTGTAGAAGTAAAAAAAGAAAAAAGAAAATTGACCAAAAGCTACTTTAATTTTAACGAGAACTTTGTGAACTCAACAAGTCTACAAGGAAGGAGATGCAACCCAGTAATGCGGATCGTTGTTACCACTTCAGTAAACATTAATATTTTGTTTCACTTGATTGTTCTCTAACCGCAGGAATGAGGCAACCTTGTCTTCACAAATAACACTCTTTGAATATATGTAAGACAGATAAGAAGAAACAATTTCAAGCAGTTCATTGTTTAACATTTCATCCATTTTGATGTCTAAATGTCACCGTCTTTGCGAAAAGGGCTGCGGTGTTTCCCAGGAAATGGATGTGACAAGCGGCCCAAAGATGACATTATCTCAGTTTAGTCTTTGGAAGAGGGCACGGTGGATTTTGTTCTTGCTCCGAGATGCTCGAAGCTCAGATTCAAATGGGAAGAAAGGAAAGATCAAAGATAATCTAAGATAAAATAGACTGAGCTTTGGAATATAGAGGAAGTCATTACTCTGTAAGTCCCCTTCACCGGCCAATATCCTGGCACCGCAGAAGTCAGGAAGCCATGCTGTGATCACCCCCTCTGACAGGTAGATTGTTTTGTTTTTTTTTTGCTTTTTTTTATTCTGAAATCCTTTCCCTTTTTGCCTCCGTGTGTTTAAGGAAACAAAAAGCTAATGTAAAGGCATGGAGTGTTATGAAGCATGAAGTTCTATGAATATTTATGCTGAACTTCACAAGTCGGCAATCTCTGTTATTTTCTAGACATATTGAGGTCAGCTTGCAGTTTTGACCTCGGACTTAGGAGTGCAGTGCACGGGCCTGCCTTTTCCAAATGGCTCTAAATCAGACGCTGTGTCGATCTGGCTTGCCGTTTTCAGTGTCGTTTTAAAAATGTGGTTTCCAGCTCCTTACTACATTTTAGTTCTTGTCGCACCAGTGGAAAACGATCACCGATTTGATCCCACTAGCCCATTATAAAATAGGAAAAACTTTCCAAAAATGAAAGTTTCAGAACACAATTCTACTGCTGTATGGGCATCTTAAAGCGGAGTTCCACCCAAAAGTGGAACTTTCGCTTAAACCACTCCTCGCCCCCTTACATGCCACATTTGGCATGTCATTTTTTTGGGGGGGGGAGTGGGGGCTTCAGTAGGAGTGGTACTTCCTGTCCCACTAACTCCTTCTGCCCAGGGACCGCTTAGGCGACCCGTCATATCGCCTTTTGGCGGCCCCTCCCTGTAGGCGATCACCTGGGACACGTGACAGGTCCCAGGCGACCGCCTGTCCACTCAGATTGCGCAGCACCGCTCGCACATGCGCAGTGAGTGTCTGACCGTGAAGCCTAAAGCTGTCACGGTTGGGTGCCCACAGTTAGAATGGAGGCACCGGCGGAGAGTGGGGGGAGAGGAGCGAAGCTCCATTCGGCCGCGTCGCTGGACAGTGGAACAGGTAAGTGTCTGTTTATTAAAAGCCAGCAGCTACACTTTTTGTAGCTGTTGACTTTTAATAAACCTAAAAAAGACTGGAACTCCCCTTTAAGATATGGCCCCTGTGGGTTATTAAAGCGGAGTTCCACCCAAAAATGGAACTTCCGCTTTAAGTGATGGTGGAAGTTCACCTCTCCCCCCTCCCTCCCTACAATCTTCTGGGACACGTCACAGGTCCCAAAAGATTGCCCGACCATTCACAGCGCGCAGCACAGCTCGCGCATATGCGGTGCGCGCCGGGCTGTAAAGCTACAGCCGGGTGCCCTCAGTTAGAATATCGGCGCCTCAGAGAGGAGGGTGAAAGGAGCAGGGCTTCATAAACCCGCATTGCTGGACCGTGGGACAGGTGAGTCTGATTATTAAGTCAGCAGCTACACTTTTTTTTTTAAAGGGGTGGAACTCCGCTTTAATTAGGCAGAACAAGCCAACAAGTGCAGAGCTAGTGCTGGGCTTTCTTATTAGAAAACATATCTTATTCGCCAAAGTCATGTCATGGAAACACCCTTATAAAAAAAAAAGTTAAATATTAGTTTATAGACTTGTAAAAGTTTAAAACAAAAATAAAGTTCTTTACATTTAGGCCCTGTACCTACTGCCTGCACACTACCGTACGTCACAGCAGTTTAAAGCATTTGTTAACCCAAAAAATTTAAATAAAGATCCTGTTCCTTTAAAGCATGTTATATAGCACAGTGCTTGTGCTGTGTCATTTGGCCTCCTGAAATACCTGGCTGATTCTGCCAGTTCCTCCCCTCCCCTCTGAACACTGGATACGGTATATCAGGGCTGCTGAGCCTTGACATTGTTGTCAGAGGATATGCCTTTGTCATCCACTGCTATCTGCAGCTCTCCTGTCTCCTTCTGTCCTCCTCCTCCCCCTCCCCTCCCTGCCTGTCATCTCTCACTATCCCTGATCTGCTCCTCTCCCACTGCTTCAAAACTAACAGATCTGTATATCATCCCCTCTATCAGATAAAAGCTGTGTCCTAGTGCCTGTGCTTTATAAAAAAATAAATAAAAATAAAAACAGTGTCTTCCAGCGATCACTAGGGATGAGCTTCGAGTTCGAGTCGAACTCATGTTCGACTCGAACATTGCCTGTTCACCCGTTCGCCGAACAACGAACAATTTGGGGTGTTCGCGGCAAATTTGAAAAGTCTATGGGAGAAATCTAAAGTGCTAATTATAAAGGCTTATATGCAAGTTATTGTCCTAAAAAGTGTTTGGGGACCTGGGTCCTGCCCCAGGGGACATGTATCAATGCAAAAAAAAGTTTTAAAAACGGCCGTTTTTTTAGGAGCAGTGATTTTAATAATGCTTAAAGTGAAACAATAAAAGTGAAATATTCCTTTAAATTTCGTACCTGGGGGGTGTGTATGATATGCATGTAAAGTCGCGCATGTTTCCCGTGCTTAGAACTGTCCCTGCACAAAGTGTCATTTTTGAAGGAAAAAAAGTCATTTAAAACTCACTCGCGGCTATAATGAATTGTCGGCTTTTATCAATACATAGAAAAGTCATTGATAAAAAAATAAAAAAAAAGCGTGGGGGTTCCCCCAAATTCAATTTAGGTCTGGAATGGATATTAAGGGGAACCCCGACGCAAATTTAAAAAAAAAATGGCGTGAGGTTCCCCCTAAATATCCATACCAGGCCCTTGAGATCTGGCATGGATTTTAAGGGGAACTCCACCCCAAATAAAATGGCGTGGAGTCCCCCCAAAAATCCATACCAGACCCTTATCCGAGCACGCAACCTGGCCCGCCGCAGGGGAAGAGGGGGGGGACGAGAGAGTGGCCCCCCTCCCTCCTGAACCGTACCAGGCCACATGCCCTCAACATGGGGAGGATGTCCCCATGTTGATGGGGACAAGGGCCTCATCCCCACAACCCTTGCCCGGTGGTTGTGGGGGTCTGCGGGCGGGGGGCTTATCGGAATCTGGAAGACCCCTTTAACAAAGGGGACCCCCAGATCCCTACCCTCCCCCTGTGTGAAATGGTAATGGGGTACATTGTACCCCTACCATTTCACGAAGAAAGTGTCCAAAAATTTAAATAAAAACACACACACCTTGGAAAAGTCCTTTATTAAAAAATAAAAAAATAATAAAAAATAAAAACATTCCAGCGATGAAATCCAGTGTCCCGCGGCGATCCCGATGTCCAGCGCTGTCCGTCATTGGTTGTGCCTGTGCGGACCTGATGGGGAACTTCCTCCGCTGTGTTTTAAACGTATAGAACCGCCCCTTCTGAAGTTCCCCATCAGGTCCGCTCAGCGGACCAGATGCGGAACATGAGAAGGGGCGGGTCTATACATGTATTACACAGCGAATGAAGTTCCCCATCAGGTCCGCCCCCTCGGTATGTCTGACCCCGCCTACGTCATTGGCCTGAGCGGGGAACTTCCTTCACTGTGTAATTTAAATTTACACAGTGAAGGAAGTTTCCCGCTCAGGCCAATGACGTAGGCGGGGTCAGAAATACCGAGGGGGCGGACCTGATGGGGAACTTCATTCGCTGTGTAATACATGTATAGACCCGCCCCTTCTCATGTTCCGCATCTGGTCCGCTGAGCGGACCTGATGGGGAACTTTAGAAGGGGCGGGTCTATACATTTAAAACACAGCGGAGGAAGTTCCCCATCAGGTCCGCACAGGCACAACCAATGAAGGACTGCGCTGGACATCGGGATCGCCGCGGGACACTGGATTTCATCGCTGGAATGTTTTTATTTTTTATTATTTTTTTATTTTTTAATAAAGGACTTTTCCAAGGTGTTTGTGTGTTTTTATTTAAATTTTTTGACACTTTCTTCGTGAAATGGTAGGGGTACAATGTACCCCTTACCAATTCACATAGGGGGGAGGGCCGGGATCTGGGGGTCCCCTTTGTTAAAGGGGTCTTCCAGATTCCGATAAGCCCCCCGCCCGCAGACCCCCACAACCACCGGGCAAGGGTTGTGGGGATGAGGCCCTTGTCCCCATCAACATGGGGACATCCTCCCCATGTTGAGGGCATGTGGCCTGGTGCGGTTCAGGAGGGAGGGGGGGCGCTCTCTCGTCCCCCCCTCTTCCCCTGCGGCCGGCCAGGTTGCGTGCTCGGATAAGGGTCTGGTATGGATTTTTGGGGGGACTCCACACCATTTTTTTTTTACATTTGGGGTGGAGTTCCCCTTAAAATCCGTGCCAGATCTCAAGGGCCTGGTATGGATATTTAGGGGGAACCCCACGCCATTTTTTTTTTAATTTGCGGCGGGGTTCCCCTTAATTATCCATTCCAGACCTAAAGGGTCTGGTAATTGAATTTGGGGGAACCCCCACGCTTTTTTTTTTTTTTTTTTTTATCAATGACTTTTCTATGTATTGATAAAAGCCGACAATTCATTAATAGCCGCCTTCAAAAATGACACTTTGTGCAGGGACAGTTCTAAGCACGGGAAACATGCGCCACTTTACATGCATATCATACACACCCCCCAGGTATGAAATTTAAAGGAATATTTCACTTTTATTTTTTAATTTTAAGCATTATTAAAATCACCGCTCCCGTAAAAACGTCTATTTTTTAAACCTTTTTTTGCATTGATACATGTCCCCTGGGGCAGGACCCAGGTCCCCAAACACTTTTTAGGACAATAAATTGCATATTAGCCTTTATAATTAGCACTTTAGATTTCAAACTTTCGAGTCCATTGTATTTAATAGGGTTCTAAAGTTCACACGAACATTCTGTCTGTTCGCAGGTTCTGGTGCGAACCGAACAGGGGGGGTGTTCGGCTCATCCCTGGCGATTACATGACTCCAGGGTGTCTGCTTCTCTCCTCCCTGGCTGATGTCAGAAGTGGAATCTCGGCCCTGCCCACTGGAGATATCAGACGGGGAGAGCTGAGAGCCTGAAGTCCTCTTATCGCTGGGAGATGCTGTTAAAACAGGTAGAAATAGTTTATAAAAAAAAGCACAGGCACTAGGATGCAGCTTTTTATCTGACAGATAGGATGATATAAAGATGAGATAGTGGCTTAACAACCACTTTAATGTGCAGGCAGCTCTCCCTTCAGGCTGCAGTGAGC
This sequence comes from Rana muscosa, assembly GCA_029206835.1. NCBI lineage: Eukaryota > Metazoa > Chordata > Amphibia > Anura > Ranidae > Rana > Rana muscosa. Next base: position 350,296,289 of record CM055120.1, read on the forward strand.
CGGTGATAGGGGGTGGTATAATATGTGTTTCAGCGCATCACACATTCCCCCTTTTTTTTTTTCTTTTTTGCATGAAGTTTATTTGAAGTGCACAAAGTGACACTTCATTAATGTCACTGCACAGCAGCGCGTTGTCGTGCTGCAACATGTCATGCTTCCTGTACCCTGCGTTAAATACAGCAGGTCTGCATTTTATCGCAGCTCACTGCACTGCACATCCGGGTTGTGTTGCAGCGTGAACAGGACACATAGAAAACAATTGATTTCTGCATATCCTAGTGGTGTCCTGTAGTGGTGCACCGAAATTTAAATTCTGGTGCCGAAACTGAAGCCAAAAATTCAGGATGAACTTGGCCAAAAACCGAAACCAAAACAGACAGTTTAAAAAAATAAAAATACATTTAATTTAAATAAAGTGGAGTTCCACACAGAAATTGAACTTCCGTTCATCCGTTTCCTCCCCCCCTCTGATGCCACATTTTGCACCTTTCAAGGGGGAGCAGATACCTGTCTAATCCAGGTATTTGCTCCCACTTCTGGCAAAAGATCGGCAAAGTATCCGCGGCGATCTACGCCATGTCCAGCGCCTCCTCCGTTCCCCCCGCTGTCTTCTGGGAGACACACAGGTCCCAGAAGACAGCAGGGACCAGTCAGAACGCACAGCACGACTCACGCATGCGCAGTAGGGAAACAGGCTGTGAAGCCGCAAGGCAACGCCACTGCCTAAAACTGCTGATAACAGCCTATCTGTGCATGAACACATAGGATAACATGATGGAGAGTTTGACTGTAGAAAAAAATGTCTACTGCCAAAAACAGCAGCTGTAAAAACGTCCAAAAACGTCCAGTGTGCATGAAGCTCAACTCCAGGCAAATACTTGTAATAGATAAAAGTGAGCTACTGGAGACTACTACAGTGATTTTTTTTTGCCTCCATAGTGCTCCCACAGGTTTGGAATATGTATACTTTTTTTTTTTTTTTTATAATTTCTTTATTTTTCAACTTTTTTTCTTTTATACGGGGAAAGGAATAAAGAAAACGGACACAAAAAATAAATCATCTTTACATATTTTAACATATCCTCCTTCGATATATACAACAAAAAGTAAATTGGTACATTTTATTCCCCCTAGTCCTACCAACTCTTCCTTTCTAGGGTAATATCCACTAGGGGTGGGGAGGACAAAGTGAGGCATTTACCGTATATACTCGAGTATAAGCCGAGTTTTTCAGCACATTTTTTTCGTGCTGAAAATGCCCCCCTCGGCTTATACTCGAGTCACCTTTTTGCGCCTGATCTCCCAGTCGTAGGTCCCCTGGACCCCAAACTTGGCACACATGTAGCCTCTTCCTCTGCAAGTGTGTTGTCCAGGGGACCTACAGCCGATTTTTCAAAGCCGGGCTTCCATAGACTCCCATGTTAAACGGTAATTTATCTGGTGACTTTGGGGACCCGGTACCGGCCGGTCGTAGGTCCCCTGGACCCGAAACTTGGCACACATATAGCCCCATTTCTCCTCCTACAAGTGTGCAAAGTTTGTTGTCTGGGGGACCTAAGACCGGCGAGCACCGATCTTTCAAAGCCGGGGCATGGACACCGTGAGGCACAGTGAGGCATGCAGATGAACACCCTAGGCTTATACTCGAGACAATAAGTTTTCCCAGTTTTTTGTGGTAAAATTAGGTGGGTCGGCTTATACTCGAGTATATACGGTAGTCTAAACCATAGTAAGGAGCGAAGTGAAAAAAGAAACAACAATAAAGTAATGAAAGAAAAAGGAGGGGAGTTCTTCCCCTCTAAATTCCACCTCTCATATTATTTTCCTATGTCTGATCATGGGACGACGATATCCCATGGCCCTACCTGTTTGGCTACTATCTCACATAGTCCATTTCTATTCCCTTCCCAATCCCCCACCCCAAAAAAAAAGCCAAATGTTCCCCTCCACTCTATGTACACTTACCTTGGTCCACACTGAATTAATGTAACTTTGCAAAAAAAACACACCTGGAGTTCACTGATAAGATCAACTTTGATGCCGTTGCACACGCCAGATGCTCTCCTTTTCGCAGAATTTTACCGGAGCCTTCTAAATCTGAATATTCATTTAAAAATGCAATGTAGGATGAGATTGGTTACTACAGGCAATACAGAAGGTTCTTCTCTTTTTTGACACTTTTTCATACACAGGGCCAAATCCGTGTTGACAGAACGTAATGGACAGTAATATTTTGTTTATCTTCCTCTCCGCTAAGCACAAGCTCTCTCCTCAAACTGCGAGTCTGCCGAGCTAGAAGCTATTCAGCGGGATACTGCACGGTTCACATTTAATCAGCGCTTCTTTTTAACACACAACCAGTCATGCACACCGCGCCACTTAATTCAACATAAATGTTCTGCCAGAGGCCTAATTGTAGTAACACGTCTGGGACTCCAGGCTGGATGGTTTTATGTTGTGTTAGGGACATATCTCTTGTCATTTCTCGTCAGTTACAAAACTTGTGGTCAGTTTGTGATGCCTTGCCCCGAAGAATGCGTTGGTGTGGCATCAAAATACAGATAATTAGTTAAACCGCAAGTACACATGCTTTGCAGCAGCCATTTTTGAAGCCTGTTGATATATGGTTAACCAGCAAAGAGGCTCGTATAAAATAACACACAGTCACGTATCTACTAAAAAATAAAATAAAAAATATACAGTAAAATCTTGGATTGCAAGCATAATTCGTTCTGGGTACATGCTTGTAATCCAAAGCGCTTGTATATCAAAGCCGATTTCCCCATAATAAATAATGGAATCTCAGATGATTCATTCCACAACCCTTTATTCATAAGTCCATCAGTTTATAGTCCATATAAAAAGATTATAGCAATGTGATAAGTTGTGTAACCATAAAATGTCCAGAAGAGAGGCGCCTCTAAGTGTAGCAATATGGTTACATTTATTGAAGGTACAACATTTAGCAACTCACATGGATGATGATTAAAAGAAGCACATCTAAGTATGCAGGCACCCAAGCTAAAGCTGTCCACATAGACCATCCTCCGCACCGCCAACTCTCACCGCTGTCAGTCTGCAATCGTGTCCAGGAAGACTACCCTGCAGTAGAGTGATTTGAAAGCGAGGCTTGAAGCGCTCGTGGAAGGGATGACGTAGATGTGTGTGGAGAATGGTCTATGTGGACAGATTTACCCCAGATGTCTGCATACTTAGATGTGCCTCTTTTAATCATCAACCATGTGCCTTGCTAAATGTTGTACCTTTATTAAATGTAACCATATTGGTACGCTTAGAGACTGTTCTCTTTTATACGGGGTGGATTCCGACAATATTGTCGGGATGCTTTCTGAGCTCTAAATGGCTTGGGTCCATCAGCTGAAAAGCCCTCTAAAAAGCAGATGGCTGAGTGCCAGAACCAGTGAGCACTGAAGGGGCAGAATAGAGAGCAGTGACTGACGATCACTGCTCTTCGCTCTGAGCAGACTGAAATGAACAATCAGCGATCATGTGATCCCTTAGTTCGGTCTTAGAGCTGACATTGGACAGCTGCAGCATCACACAGATACTATAGCATGGAGGGGGAGTACAGATATTATTTTTTTTCCATAGTTCTCCTTTAATCAGGTTGTTCCGTATTAAACTGACTGGGAGAGAAAAGGACAGCACTAGGAGCCAATCAAGTGAGCTGCTGGTCTGCTTCGCTGTTCAATCAAAGATGATTAGAAGAAGGGTGACCCAACTATATTGATGTAAGTGCAGTGTAGCAAAGTAATAGCCTAGCTTGCTGGACTACAGCAATTTTTAGGACTGTCTGGACAGAAATAATAATCCATTGGCAAGTAAAACCGCGTCTTATATACCAACAGTGTATTTAGCTGTTTGCTTGGAGTTCAGCTTTATTCAGAGAAGTTGGCATGTTCTGAGATGCTTACTTGTTAAAGAGAAACAGTGTAGCGGGAATAAAACTGCTACGGAAATCCATACTCAAATGGTGAGGTTAAGACACACAGATACAGTGCCTTGAAAAAGTATTCATACCCCCTTAATTTTCTACACTTTGTCATGTTACAACCAAAAAAAAAAACTTTTTTTTTTTTGAATGGCCCAGTCAAAGTCCAGACCTAAATCCAATTGAGAATCTGTGGCAAGACTAGAAAATTGCTGTTCAGACGCTCTCCATCCAATCTGACAGAGCTTGAGCTATTTTGCAAAGAAGAATGGGCAAAAATATCGCTCTCTAGATGTGCAAAGCTGGTAGAGACATCCCCAAAAAGACTTGCAGCTGTAATTGCAGTGAAAGGTGGTTCTACAAAGTATTGACTCAGGGGGGCTGAATTCAAATGTACCCCACACTTTTTCATATATTTATTTGTAAACAATTTTGAAAGCCATTTGTAATTTTCCTTCCACTTCACAATTATGTGGCACTTTGTGTTGGTCTATCACATAAAATCCCAATAAAATACGTTTAAGTTTTTGGTTGTAACCCGACAAAATGTGTAAAATTTCAAGGGTTATGAATGCTTTTTCAAGGGACTGTAGGTTTAGAAGGCATACGAAGGTTCAGCAACACAGTATAAAATCCAGTCTTCTTTATTAAAATTCCATCAAGACATTTGAGTTCAATCCACAAACAGGTTGAAGTGTTTCACTCCTCACAGGGCCTAAAGCCTAGTACACACGGCCGAGATTCTCGTCGGGAAAAAACCCGTCGGTTTTCCTGACGAGATTCCTGGCAAGTTTTCTTGCCGGCCGAGTGTACACACTCAATGCCGTCGCCGCCACCTTGCTTCACCCTACCTATGCCTTGGAAGCTACCGCGCATGCGTCAAAGTCATTTCGAGCATGCGCGGGTTTCCATGGAGGCAGGTAAGTGTACACACTCTCGGGTTTCTCGTCGGGAAAAAGGCCGACAAGAATCCCAACAAGAAAATAGAGAGCAGGATCTCTATTTTTCTCGTCGAAATTCTGGGCAGATTTCCCAACGAGAAACCTCAAAGCCTCGTACACACGGCCGGTTTTCTCGGCAAGAAAGCTCTCCCAGCAGTTTTCTTGTCGTTTCTTGCCGAGGAAACCGGCCGTGTGTACGAGGCTTTAGTCGTAAAACTGTAGGGGTTTAACCTTCTCACACCGTGGAAAAAGTGAACAAAGCAGCAAGACACAAGGTGGTCATTCTGCCTCAGAAAGATCTCTCTCAATCAGAACTTTTATCTGGATATGTGGTGGAGAGCACTTAGGAAAAATGGTCCACCCCTCAATTTTCCCGTGTGCCTAAAGCTTTTGCATAGAACTGTATATCATTCTCGATTTCAAATAGCCCATCAAATACAATATGTGACTTTCTCCTCTTCTCCTCTCTAGTCACATCCACACACTTCCACCTCTACGGCTCTCTTTGAACCTCTTCTCCACTCTAGAACTCCATATCTTATGTTTGACACTTTCCAACTCTTGAAATGTCTGAGCACACTCTTATCCCCACCACTTCACACAAGAATGCAATTAGTTGAAGTAAATCTCTTTAGTCACTAATTGCTCATTGCTTCCTGATCTGCCAAGGCATACATCACCGCATAAGCATCTTACTCCCTTACCTCACCTGTTATTTCTAGCCCTTGATTTGGGGTTGATTTACTAAAACTGTAGCGTGCAATATCTGGTGCTGCTGTGCATTGTAGGCAGTCGGCTTCTTACTTCAACTAGTTCTGTAATAATTAAAATGATTGTAAAGTCTCGCGTTTTTTATTTTTTACTTTTTAAAAAAAATAAAAATAACAAACAAACATGTTATACTCTACCTGCCCTGTGCAGTGGATTTGCACAGAGCAGCCTGGATCCTCCTCTTCTCGTGTCCCTCTTCTGTACTCCTGGCCCCTCTCTCCTGTTCAGTGTCTCCACAGCAAGCAATGAGGAAAAAATGAAGAAGTCTGGATAGCCGCACTCCAATCCAACGTGGCTTTTATTGGAAAAATAAAATAAAATAAAACAGGCACTACATGTCACAGCAACGGGGTAACAGGGACAGCTAACTCGTTTCACACTTAGGAGTGCTTACTCATAGCTAGTGTTCATAAAAAATACAATCCAACATATATAGATGCTAGTTCAAACATGTGATCAAAACGCAGGTGTTAATTAGCGTGATTGGGGGCTGGAGAAGCACCGCAATCAAAGCCAATTGTGTTCTGCTGTGATCAAAATGAAACACCTTAACATAAATGTGTCATGTGTTTTAAAATAAATACATATATACATATATGATTAATTGTAAAAGTGTTGCTCTTATAGATAAACAATCCATAGTGGTAATATAAAATAAAATAAAATAAAATAACACATGCCAATAATGGTACAATACAATATTGAAAAAGACACCCATCCACTAGATTTAAAATGTGAGCACATATAGTGCAGGGAAAGTCAATAATAAAATAATAAATCTCAAAGTGGATAAATAGTCCCATTGTGAGCAATGACTGTGTTGCATAATGTGCATTTATACCAAAATCATAAACGAGTATAGTGAAACAAGTGTGTATGACCAAAGTCTATAACATTTGGAGCAGCAATTTTTGTTTTGTATATACTTTGGATTTCCCACAGCAAGCAAATTGCTATGGGGGCACCCGAGCCAAGCTTCAGCTCCGTGTGTCCATTCAGACACAGAGCTGCGGTTCGGGCCCCCCTCTCTCCTGATTGGCTAACTGACTTTGACAGCAGCGGGAGCCAATAGCTATACTCTTTATCATACAAAATAATTGCCTGTGTATTCGATCATTACTGTTTTTTAGTAATAACAAGACTTAACCACTTGCCGACCGCCGCACGACAATGTACGTTGACAGAATGGCAGGGGCAGGCAAATGGGCGTACCTGTACGTTCCTTTAAATTTGCCGCCCAGTGGGCGCGCGCCCGCCGCGTGCCTCGTGAGTGCGGCCGTGGGTTCTGGGAACTCGATGTTCCCGGGCAACCCGCGATTGCGGTCGGCAAGGGCAGAACAGGGGAATGCCTTTGTAAACAAGGCATGTCCCTATTCTGCCTAGTGACACTGTCACTGATGACCATTCCCCGTGATCGGGAACAGTCATCAGTGACGTGTCACGTGTAGCCACGCCCCCTAACAGTAAGAATCACTCCCTAATACTGACTTAACCCCTGCAGCGCCACCTAGTGGTTAATCCCTTCACTGCCAGTGTAATTTTTACAGTAATAAGTGCATTTTTATAGCATTGATCGGTGTAAAAATTACAAGGGTCCCAAAATGGTGTCAAAAGTGTCCGATGTGTCCGCCATAATGTCGCAGTCACGATAAAAATCGCTGATCGCCGCCATAACTAGTAAAAAAATAAATATTAATAAAAAAGTGCCCTATTTTGTAGAAGCTATAAATTTTGCGCAAACCAATCAAACGCTTATTGCGATTTTTTTATTTTTTTTTGCCAAAATTATGTAGAAGAATACGTATCGGCCTAAACTGTGGGAAAAAAAATGTATATATTGTTTGGGGATATTTATTCTAGCAAAAAGTAAAAAATATTGCTTTTTTTTTCAAAATTGCCGCTATTTTTTTTGATTATAGCGCAAAAAATAAAAACCGCAGAGGTGATCAAATACCACCAAAAGAAAGCTCTATTTGTGGGAAAAAAATACGTAAATTTTTTGGGAGCCACGTCGCACGACCGCGCAATTGTCAGTTAAAGCGACGCAGTGTCGAATCGCAAAAAGTGGCCTGGTTGTTGACCACCAAAATGGTCCGGGGCTGAAGCGGTTAAGCTGTGAAGGGCAGGTGTAGAGCGTCACTGAGCCCAATTACTCTCCTGTAATAGATGATGCAAATCTGAAAAGGAGGGTCACGTCGCTGGTATCATCCACACAAATCTTTATTGGAGACTGCTCAGACACAACATGGTTCTGCCATGGTGTTCTGTCTTAGCAGTCTCCAATAAAGTTTATTGTGTATGATACCAGCGGTGTGCGACCCTCCTTTTTTAACTGGCATAGAATTGTATTATTCTCATAATTATAAGCAGATACCCAGGGCACCCCACCTCCCCTTACATCAAATATAAAAAGCCGCCCCATCAGAAGTCAAGAGTCCTCCACCCTCCCTTACATCGCAGTGCAGCCCCATTGTGCTGCTGCTTCTGGGGGTGGAGCTGAGAAGCAGAAAGTGGAGGGTTTGGAGGAGGGCTGGAGTCCGCTGAATGCTGAGACTAGGAGAGACGGAGCCGCCAGGGGTGCTGCGGTTGCACAGAGAGGCACAGGATCTGTAGGAGGAGTTATTTTGTCCCCTATGCTGCCAACTGCTGAGACAGGTTGGGGGGACAAGGATGAGCCTCTCCTTGGTTGCACGTAGAAGCATAGGATCTGCTGAAGGAGTTCTGCCCTCCATTCTGCTGCTGACAAGGTGGGTGAGGACATGAGGGGGGTGCCCTAGTTGCAGGTGAGGTGCAAGGGCCACGTGAAATGACATGGAGGACCAGATTTGCCCCGTGGGCCCTGTGTTTGACACATATGGGTTAAAAATTCCATATCATAGACATTCTCAGGTATATTTCAGCAAACATAAGCAGAGTCCAGGGCGATATACACCAGCACTTAATTACACAGAGGTTGAGGTACATAGTTGCTCCAGCAAGCTGTGTTCAGAAAAAGTTTTGATAAAGCCTCAAAAAGCTTACATTCCATGTCAAATGAAACCTATGTATTGTCTTTTGCTTTTTGTGTCTAGGTTGCTTGCCTTATTCGTGTCCCTTCTGAACTGGTTAAGCAGAGAGCACAAGTGTCTCCATCCTCCACCACCTACCAGATGTTTGCCGCTACGCTGCGCCAAGAGGTGAGTTTTGACAATCCTTTGGAGGATTTCTGATAAGGCTGATGTACAAAGACATATTTCTGATGCCAAAATTTGGGCACATCCTGTGAAAATTTGGGTTTCAAAGTAAATAAATAAAACTATACATTAGGGTGCATCTGATTCCAAACTTAAGATACGCTGTCGCCAACCTAAAAAAAACGCCAAAAAAATTAGTTACTGCAGCACAGAAGTCACAGTCTGCAATAACAGCAGGAACAGACTAGCAGAGGAGGGAGTGTACAGAATTAAGGGCCTAACCCTGACCTCATATAAGGCAATAATATAGTCCAATGAAATGTAATAAAGCCAGGTTGGCAGTCTAAGTGTACCATGTTGATTAAAATTAAGGATCCTAATTGCTTTCCTGCAATGTTTTCATTTCTGTAATTCTTTGTTCTTTTTATACACTTGCAGTGTGCATTTGCTAAAAAAAAATTCCCTAGCACAGCCATCCCCTTCCTTGGATGTCCTAGCCCTTTCCTCTTCTGGGAGTGTCTATTGTTTGCTGGTCCAGCCCATCCACCTCTTGCTTCACCTCTCTACATAACTATTTATGTAGTGTAGCAGCTGAGGGAAGGAGCGAAGGGGAATATTATAGAATGTCAATTGAGTGTCAGCTCAAGTCCCCTGGGACTGCTGACATTATATTCAAGATGGCAGCACCCAGAAGCAGCCTCTGGGCTTTTGGATGTGTCTACCCAAGAGAAGCTTGTACAGGTAAAAAACAGGCATAAAATATGTTAAATGCAACTAAAATTTTATTGGAAGATTTTTATTGAAGTTATTGGTCTGATGGCAGGTTCTGATTTAAGTGATATTGTGTTTGGCCCATGCAGAAAAGAACAGGTTCATGCCCCCTTCCCCCTTTCAGCATTATGTATTTTCGTTTCTATTATCTTTAGGTACATGATTTGTGATCAGATATTATGCAGCCTTCTGTCCAAATCTATCAACTTCTTATTAATAAAACATTTTGGCAAAAGAAAGTTGTCACTTTGCCCTTTGAGGCGGACAGGTTGTCTTGACAGTCCATCCTCCAACTTCTCCCTGCTCCACCTACTCCAGACTTTTGCTGCGATACCCCACTGCGTCCATTTATGGAGGAGCATATGACTATACCCATCCTCTCAGGATGCAGTGCTCAGGCCAGAGGGGCCAACTTCATGCTTCCTAAAAGAGAGAATACAACACCATTGCATATTTAGTAGCAATCTTTTGTAGATGCAAACCTAATTCCATGGTATATCCATGTATCCAACTAACAACCACACCTTGTAAAATTTAGGGAGAGGAATATTCACTGCAGGGCAGAGTATTTTAGGAGATGAGTACCGTATATACTCGAGTATAAGCCGAGTTTTTAAGCACAATTTTTTTGTGCTGAAAATGCCCCCCTCGGCTTATACTCGAGTCACCTTTTTGCGCCTGATCTCCCGGACTTTGGGGAGCTGGTACTGGCCAGCCGTAGGTCCCCTGGACCCCAATCTTGGCACACATATAGCCCCACTTTTCCTCTACAAGTGTGCAAAGTTTCTTGTCCGGGGGACCTACGGCCGGGGAGCACCGATTTTTCAAAACCCGGCACCCCTTCCATAGACTCCCATGTTAAACGGTCATTTCTCTGGTGATTTTGGGGACCCGGTACTGGCCGGTCGTAGGTCCTCTGGACCCCAAACCTGGCACACATATAGCCCCACTCTTCCTCTACAAGTTTGCAAAGTTTCTTGTCCGGGGGACTTACGGCCGGGGAGCACCGATTTTTCAAAGCCAGGCACCCCCTCCATAGACTCCCATGTTAAACGTCAGACTAGTCATGGACACAGTGAGGCATGGACACAGTGAGGCATGGACACAATGGGGCAAAGTGAGGCACACCCTAGGCTTATACTCGAGTCAATAAGTTTTCCCAGTTTTTGTGGTAAAATTAGGTGCCTCTGCTTATATTCGGGTCGGCTTATACTCGAGTATATACAGTATATTGATTCTGTAGAAGTGTACCTTTTATACAGCAGAGACATGCTGTAGACCAGGGGTGTCAAACTCCATTTCCTTGCGGGCCACATCAGCATTATGGTTGCCCTCAAAGGGCCGGTTGTATCAACACCCCACCCCCCTTACATCTGCTGTCAAGAGCCCCCCCACCATCAGAAAATGAGCACCCCCCCCCACTATCCCTTACATCCGTGCACCCCCTTGCCTTGTGCTGCTGCCAGGAGGGCTGGACAGAGAAGTGCAGGATCTGGTGGAGTCCTGTCTTCTCTGCTGCTGACTGCTGGGACCAGGTGGGGGCGGAGACGAGGGGGGGGGATGAGGGCCACATGAAATGGGCCGGATTCGGCCCGTGGGCCTTGTGTTTGACACCTGTGCTGTAGACATATGGGGGATCTGGTGCAGCTGTGCATGGTAGCCAGTCAGCTTCTAACTTAAACTTGTTCAAATAAGCTTTGACACACAAACCTGGAAGCTGATTAGTTTCTATGCAGAGCTGCATTAGATCTTTCACTCCCCAGTTTTAGTAAATTAACCCCATGGTGTCTTATTCTTATGGTCTCATCTACTGCCTTTATATTTCAGGGTATAAGGGGCCTATATCGAGGATATAAAAGCACAGTACTGAGAGAGGTAAGTCATTTTTTTTGCATGTTGTGATATCGTTTATTAAGGCTGTTAAAGTAAACTGCTCATTACCCACACTATTCAAACTGACCATATGATAATAAAACATACATAAGCAGTATATATCTACATTAAAATCTGTATAGCAAAACAACCAGTAGATCAAGAGATACAGGCAGTGGAAGTTAGATTTATATCTCAAGCTTCACCTTGCTCCCTCCATCTCTATTTGTAAGGGAGACCTTCCACCCATTAAAAAAGTTGATATCTGCATACAGTATATTCTCAACCTCCACCTAAAGCCTGGTACACACTGCAGTTGTTTTTTTTTTTTTTTTGGGTTGCACGGAAAAAACTGTCCGCTCCGGTCGGAGCCGCTGTACTGATGATCCGACATTAGTGCAGCGATCTCCCCTGCTGAGCTGTTGACAGGAGGACGGCCCCCCACCAGAACATTCCGATCAGCGCTCTCTTCTGTTGGCTGAGAGCGCTGATCAGGAGTCGGTTGGCTGCTGGTTTTCCAGCATGCACATCCGACAGAAGCCGGCTGAACGGCTGGCTTCCCTTGGACAGACCAACATACACATGGGCTAAATGTAGGCTGTGTTCAGCAGGGGGAGCTGAGTAGCAGAATCATTGCTGGGGGTGGAAGCAGGGGTAGCTGAGCTGCTGAATTACTGATGGGGAGGGGGAAGCAGGGCGAGCTGAGCTGCCAAGTCATTGCTGGGAGGGTAAACAAAGTTAGCGAGCTAATGAATACTTCTTGGAGGGGGGAGCTGAGACGAGTGCTTTTGCTGTGAACTTGGAGGATGAATTGTGCCTGCAGCTACAGAGGTCAGTGGAGTCTTGTTTTGAAGCTCATTTACTGCTTGTTAAAACATATACAAAAACTTAAATGTCTATATAGCCTAGTACATTTTAAAAAGCCAGCTCATGGTTAAGCTTGCTAGCAACCAAATAATACAGATCTATACATTTTTGGTCAAGCTTTTTTTATTTTTATTTTTTTAAATAAACCAGATGAGAATTATCCTGTCATGATTTTATAGCCTAGCAAACACATGTTTTTCTATCAAATTTCATCAACATTCGGATATAATACAAAAGCGTACAAGTCACTCTGACTTACCCTAGACCTCAGAAATTAATGAATACATTTTCATGCCAATGAAAGGCGGTTTTGCATACCAACAAATGGGTGAAATGACTAACTCCATCCCAGCTCCGCTCTCTTATAAAAATCACCCTGACATATGTCAGCGGAGTAATTAATTTCCAAGCGGCGATAAAAAGATCAGAATGCGACCTTTCCGAGGTGTGTTTGCCGCACAAAATGGCAGCACTTTGTATGGTATTTAATTGGGGTCTTTTCTATTCTGTGTACTCATAAAAGAACCTTCAAAACTGATTCCGTATGAAATATTTGCTAATTTCCAGATAGCAGTCAGCGGAATGAAAACAATTATTGATGTGGGAGATGAGGATTTTCTCATCTTGAGATAAACATGCACTTTGCTTATTAGGTAGGGAGTTGGATGCTATTTCTTGTTGATTAGGCTTGTGTATACAGTATTTTCTATTATTGAACAATATTTTCATGCAAAGCAGGTAGGAAGCCATTGTGTCTTAAAAAAAAATAAAAAATTCTGCCAGGCTAGAAATTTAAAGGGACTCTGTCGCTAAAATGGAACCATGAATAAAGTCCCCCCCACAAATAAAAAGGTAATGCCTTTCTAGCTGTGTGCACTGCTGATCTCTTTCTGTACTGAAAATAAATTGATGTTTGAAGAATTAACAGGATCCAACACTTCTGAGGAGTTTTTGGTGCCCAGTCACGCTCAGCACTCAGTTGTTCCTTTCACTGACCCCTAAGTTGCTACAGGGTGAAGTATTGATGTAGGGGCTAGCAGGAGAAGCCTCTAAGCACAGTTTGGGACCAGGCACCCAACAGTCCTTGCCATGTCAAATTCTGAAGATTCTTTTGGTGGGAACTTTTTACAGTGGAAATCAGAGGCACATGCACCAGGAGAGGTATTGACTTTCTTCTTTGCAGGCGGCAATAAAGCTGAGCTGCTGATAGAACAGCTTCATGGAATTCACTGTTTTTGCTGTGAAATTTAAGGATGAATTGCTCATTAGCAAACGCAGCTACAGAGGTGAGGGAGGGCTTGTTTTAAAGCACATCTGCTGCTTTTTAAGGGCCACTGTACATCATTAAGTTTTGTCCCGCAGGCTGAACTGGAGAGTAAATTTCTTCATCCATACTATAAGGTAATTTTCACTGCTGGCTATTATATTGTGACACTGCCTGAGTGCAGTGGCTCTGCACAAGAGTGACTGAAAAATTTGGTGTTTGCAGGACTACCCATGCCTTGAATTTTGGCCAATTCAACAAGAGTCGGTCAAATTCAAGCCATCTATGGGGTCTTAAGAATATTTTAATACTTCAATGTCCATAGCCTGACCATAGGGTCGCTTTAAGGTATTTTCAAAAACTAGAATACTGTCAGCCGCGTATGAATTGCTCAGGGTGCTAAACAATTATTGCTTGTGTAGCGCACCAACCCCAGACTTTACCTGCTTTTCTTCTGCTTGGCTCCTCCGCAGGAAAAGAATGAGGCACACCGCACCACAAGCCCGTACCCTCCTGAATAGGGAGGTTGAGCGGTGTTAGTTTCTCGGGCCTGCTTACGACTGGTGTAAAAAAGGACTCCAGTGCTGACTTTGTTTCTGCAGTAATCAGAACAAGTCTTTAACTTTCCCCAGTAAGCAACTGTCCACACCAACTGAAAGGTCCAACACTTGTTTATTCCTTCTTGCACAATAAACAGTCTCTTTTAGAGCAGACGGGTTGAGACAAACACAGGTCAGATAAGGTGTGAGGAGGTCCAGGCACAAACTTTAAATTTGGGTTTCTCCTGTTCTGAATAGCACTAACAGGCTTGGCGCACGGTCGCTGCCACCGCCCACGAGGGGTCTCTGCCACAGACCAGATGAATAGGGCCTCTGCCACAGGCCCGGTTGTTGGGTCTCTGCCACCGATTGAATTCACGATGGGTCTCTGCCACAGACCATGAGAACGTGGATTACCTTCTAAAAGTATTGACCCCTGTCAGGGAAATGACATCCATCCGGAGGGTTACCAGAGGCCCCACCGTCACCAGCAATGCCGTGCCGGGTCTTCGGGAAGTGTCACCTCCCTAGCCTCCTCGTCCTAGATTCGGGCACCCACTTCCAGGGGGCACCCTAGGAGCCCTCGATCCCTTGTGGGACCCAGTCGAAGGTACTGGGCCCCGGGCCTCTCTCGTAGTACCTCACCCCAGACTGAAGGTGTCTGAGATGGAGCAGCAGCTCCGTCTCTGGGCCTAGAGTACCCAGAGACCTCCCGACAGGCCTCCGGGCCTAGGGCACCCAGAGGCGACACACCCGCGCCCAGGCCTAAGGTGCCTGAGCGCGGAATGACGACCCCTCTGGAAGATGGCCGCCCCCTTTTATATCCTCTCCCGACCGGCACAGCAGGTTCCCCGTTCCGCCGTACCGCTGCCGAGAGGGGACAAAAAGGACACAACCTTGTACTGCAGTTCAACCCGGGACCCACGGCAACAGTACCACCTATAGGCCCCAGTGAACTTAACCACCAGTATTATCTCCCAGGGATAGAAATGGTCAATGAGACCTAACAATTGGTACATCTGAGCCTAGCTACCACTCAGATGCTTCCCCCTAAATGTAACCACCCGCTACACTTGTATGAGTGAACTTGCAAGTGTGTGCCCTTGGCGATGGGAGGGATGCACCAACCTGTCCTGGGATACAACAATATTGGCCCAGAACATTAATCATGGACAATCCATCTCCCCAATGCAGATTTAGCCATTCAGTATTTTTGGAGACTGATGCAGAAATGTAAAAAATTCTTTGGGGTTCACAATTTTTTTTTACAATCCTCTTTCCTGCCCAATTGTCTTTCCTTTAGCAGTGTGTGTGTGTTCCTTATTTAAACCTTTGGAACAGTGTACTAATGCAGCTGAGTACTTGGGAACTTTCGCTGTAATGTAGCAGGGTGATATCTGAATTTTAGTTGGCATCATGCAAAACAGACTTATGCCGCGTACACACGACCGTTTTTAATGTCATTGAAAAAAACAAAGTTTTTCTCGACGTGATTCTTCTCAAGCCTGCCTTGCCTACACACGATCATGAAAAATAATGCTAGAGCAAAGCGCTGTGACGTACAAAATGTACGAAATGTACAGCATTATAAAGGGGAAGTTCCGTTCGGATGGCGCCACCCTTTGGGCTGCTTTTGCTGATCCTTGTGTTAGTAAAGTTTGGTGAAAGACGATTCGCGCTTTTCAGCCTCGTGCTCTTCAGTCCGTGACGAATGTGCTATCTCCATTACGAACGCTAGTTTTACTAGAACGAGCGCTCCCGTCTCATCACTTGCTTCTGAGCATGCGCATTTTTTTCACGTCGTTAAAGCGTACACACGGCCGTTTTTCATGACGAGAAAAACGACGACGAGAAAAAAGACGAGAAAAATTAGAGCATGTTCCAAATTTTTAATGCCCATTTTTCACGTCGTGAAAAATGCTCTAGAGCCCACACACGATCATTTTTAATGACCAAATTAAAAAATGGCATTTTTCTCGTCATGAAAAACGGTCGTGTGTACGGGGCATTAGAACCGTTTAGCAGTATAATTGCAACTTTAAAGAATGACTTCAAACTCCAGAAACAAGTGTTACACATCCCATATAATGGATGATTATGCCAGGGCTGAGACTAAATTATTTAGTTTTCATTTTACGCTTCTCTTAATTAGGTCTTATAATGTTTCCAGTAACAAAAAGGTTCACACAGATTAGCTGGAGTTGAATTAAAGTGTCAGTAACACATTGCTGATAATTGCATGGAAACACTTTGACAAATACAGTTGTGCAATTACTGAAGACAGAGCCTGGAATGATCTGAATCAAAGCAGTATTGGGTTGAACTTTTAAGCAAATTGAGATTTTAGAAATAAAGTGAGGTGGCCGGGATTTGTTAAATAAACGACAGCAATGGCCAACCAGTGAAATACACAGCATGCAAAGCAGGTAAAGCTTTTTTTTTTTTTTATTAATCTGCCATAACATTTGTACGTTGATGCATATACTCTTTTTTTCTATCTATATCTATATGGCTGCATGGCTACAGACTCTGTGCCACTGCTCCGCCTACTGTCTCTGTTGGATTACCGATAAACATCAACGTTTTGGTGACATCAATGCTGAACCCTTCCTACTGTAAGCTTGCCTAAGGCCCTCCACCTTCCACCCCTCAGCTCACCTTTAAAAGTCTGGCTGCTATAGCTGTATACAAAGGTGGATTTAAAGGAATTTTACTAGGTGAACTCAAAAAAAATTATTAATGGTTTTAAATGTATACATGAATTTAAAGACGATGTTAGTCCGGGTTCATCCATGCAATGCACTGAAGATGGCTAGTTGGTCAGTTAAAATACTGAGATCCTGTATGTGTTTCTCATAAAGAATTTTCAGTTCTGCTCAACTTTGATGGCAATTAAAAAATGCCAACTGATGGTGTCACACGTCAACCAAGCAATCTTGCAAGCAGAAAGACATCATCCATGTCTTTGGAAGTGGTGCATTACATCTGCAGGGAACACTAGCATTTAAAGTCTACAACACAATTGAGTATTGCCACAATTGAATACTTTTTTTATTTGCACTAGCAGTTATAAAAAATTTTTAAGACAAGCTTTGGGAGGCTTACCTACTTCTTCCAAGGCCCAAGCAATACTGTAATTGCAATTGTGCACTAATACACCTACAATCACCTTAAACCACATGCGTCCAACACAAGGACCACTGGCTATTTCATGTGGTCCTCGCACCTCTCCTGCAGCTGTGGTACCACCCTTGTGTCCACCCCAACCTTGTCTCAGTCAGCAGTCAGCAGCAGAGAGGAGGACAGAGCTTCCTTTACAGATTCTGTGCTTCTCTGTGCAGCCACAGCACCCCCTCTTCCCCACCTCCCCTGGTCTAAGCATTTGTCAGACTCTGTCAGCTGACTCCAGCCCTCCTCTGGTCCTCCTCCAGACCTTGCATATTCTGCTTTCCAGCTCCTCCCTCAGCTGCTTCCTGGCAGCAGCACAAGGCAAGGGAGGTGCACTGTGATGTATAAAGAGGGTGGTCGACTCTTGACTTCTGAAGTAGGGGGTGGTCGGGTGCTCTGCACATCTGCTTATAATTTATTATGAGAATAATACAATTCTATGTCAGTTAAATCAAATGCAGAGGCAATTATTTAATATGATAAAGTGTAGATACATTTACCGTATATACTCGAGTATAAGCCAAGTTTTTCAGCACATTTTTTCGTGCTGAAAATGCCCCCTCGGCTTATACTCGAGTCACCTTTTTGCGCCTGATCTCCCAGACTTTGGGGACCTGGTACTCGCCGGACTTTGGGGCCAGACTTTGGGGTCCTCTGGACCCCAAACTTGGCACACATGTAGCCCCCCTCTTCCTCTACAAGTGTGCAAAGTTTGTTGTCCGGGGGACCTACGGCCGGGGAGCACCGATTTTTCAAAGCCGGGCATCCCTTCCATAGACTCCCATGTTAAACTGTAATTTCTCCGGTGATTTTGTGGACCCAGTACCGGCCGTAGGTCCCCTTGACTCAAAACTTGGCACACAGCCCCATTTCTTCTCTATAAGTGTGCATGCACAGTGAGGCATGCACATGGACACAGTGAGTCATGCAGATGGACACCCTGGGCTTATACTCGAGTCAATAAGTTTTCCCATTTTTTTGTGGTAAAATTAGGTGCCTCGGCTTATACTCGAGTATATACGGTAAATAGCCTTACAGATACAACCGGCCCTTTAAGGGCATCCATAATGCTGATGTGGCCCACGATGAAATTGATTTTGACATCCTTGCCTTAAACATTGAAGTCTATAAAAGCTAAAAAGAACCGGGATATGCATGAAACATCAAAGCTACAGATACAATGACCTCTGAAGGGTAGAAGACTGATGATAGATTCTATTTAGTATTTGAACCCAAAATCAGAGGAACACTCAAGGGACTTGGTGAAGATCAATAGTCATAGAAATGTACAAACAAGGACCAAACTCTTTGTCCCAACCCTTCTCATTTTTCACAAACTGCTTTACTGCTTTCTGTGTCCTCTTAGGTGACCATGCAAGAAGTAAAGGTGAACTTCCCCAATGGAGACTCAGTAATACAAACCTGCAAGGGTTTTAACTCTTTCTGCTTGAACCAATGCTAAAAACGATGTCTTGCTTCCAGTTTAATATAACTATCCAAAACTACGAGCCCAATGATCTACATTACAGCATTTCTGATTTGTGCATTCCTCTGATTGGTCAAATTTGTTTTGCTCATTTAGGAGGGGGGAACATCTGTCAGAATGGCATTGTCCTGGCTTCATGGGAAAAATAAGTTATGTTCGGAATTTTTCCATTAAACAAATGTTAAAAGTTTGAAGCAGATGTCTTAAATAGACACTATTATTAATCAGAAATTTTACACGAGAGGAAACCAAGCTCCTTGTCTAATCAGCGTATTTATTTAACCGTTTGCCATAATCAGCTGGACCAGGGCATACCTTTATGTTTAAGTCCGACAGATAGTCTTTCCACGAGAACAAAGGAGTGAATTAAAATGAGAGATTTTATTAGCTTAGACCTCAAAAGCCACCTGTCTGTGTTCTTTCAATAAAACATTGTGTTTTTGTCCTCATGCAGCTTATTTTGTAAAATGGATTAAGGGCGTAATGCAGCCCCGGGTAATGACAACTGGGAAAGAGCAAGTTCTGGGTTTCAGACCTTATTCCTCTAGACATTGAGTATTATGGTGTGTTTTTTGTGGATAGCATGAAAAGACTAGCTATTTTGCTTACTTTACTACCGCTGTGCAGTTTTGGATAATGAAAGACCCTAATTGTGTAAAAGTATGTGAAGCAAACCTGGACTGTGTCTGCATAGGCCAAAGCAACAGGTTCACTTTAACGCATCACCCTCCCAGTAGCACATACTCACATTTTCTTTGCTTCCCCACTGTTCTGTTCGTGTGCCAGAAATAAAGAAAATACTGCATACTTCTGAGTATGGAGGAGCATGTGATAGAGCTGGTGATTGGCCAAGCACCATCACATGGGGGTGGGAGAATCCTCAGCTCTGTTTTAAGCTTTGTTCTTCTCTCCGATAGTGGAACACAGTGAAGGGGGTAAAGAAAAGGTGAGTATCTGTTGGTGGGAATGTAGACATTAAAGGAGAAGTATGAGCTTATAAAAAAAAACACATCCATACTCGCCTCCATGCTGCAACTGTCCCATGCTGGCTCTGAAGAACTGACCTCTGATTGCTTAGTTCTCAGTAGTCTTTGAGCAAAGAGCAATGAATGTCACTGCTCTCTGCTCTGCTCCTCCAGTGCTCACTGAAGTGCCAGGCTGGGAAAGATGAGCGCGGTTGGCTTCGGCCCTCAGCCACGCACTGAAAGGCAGAGCCAGCTGTCAATCAGGCAGCCGGTGCATCCCGGCAATGCTGGGATCCTTCCCACTTCCCAACCCTGGCTTGGTTCTGCCTCGTCAACTGTTAGAAGGCAAAGCCCACTATCTGCTAACTCTGACGTCAGAGTAGAACAAAAGTAAATGTACTACTGTGATTCACGGGAGAAATACGGCCATAAAAGCTTTGGCCCTACTTTTTTTTTTTTTTTTAAAGACCCCCGTAAATAAAAAAAGAAAAAGCTGTTCATCCCTTCATGCTCCAGCGCTGCCCTCCACATCATCCCCTGTCCTATGCCACCACTTTTTTTCCAGGTTGAATGATGCTGAGACAAGGGTGGCATAAATACCTCTAGGCAGTGGCAGCCGGTGGTATTTTTTTTGGGGGGGGCGGCAAACAGTACAGCCACCACCACCCCCATCCCCCTGGTCGGTCGGTTCTGGAGCCTTACCCCATCTATGGTAGGCAGCGCTTCTCCTGGGCTTCACCGGCAGCTTCCCCTGTTCGGCAGCGGCGGCTTCCCCTGCTCTCCATGGGCATCTTGGTGTCGGCAGCGGCTTCCGTTTCCTCCCTCCTTCTCGGCAGCTAATCGGGACTCTTCTCTTTTTGGCCAATCGGAAAACGGGTTTCAGACCTGCTTCTGATTGGCCAGATTAAGGATCAGTGTTATAGTGAATATCCATTCGCTGTTGTAACACCTGGGTGGGCTCGTAGCGCAATGCTCTGCGCCCGGAGCCCACCTTATTTTGAAGCCTATTAGAGCCTCTGGCTCTAATCGGGTGCTTCAAAAAAAAAAACGGGGGGCCGGACACATGAATAGGAGGTGGCTGCCGTGGATATAGGGTGGCGGCGCCCGGGCGTCCCTAATGGATGTGCCGCCATTGCCTCTAGGGGTATGTCATCACGCCGACCTGGGCTCACAGTATTCAACATCATGACCTCTCACTGCAGTATGTTGGGATTCTGGTATTCTCCCTTGGTGGAATACAGAACATATCGCTCTTGTGTTTTGGCAGTGAGGAGAGGAGGTGATCTGTAGTCCAGCAGAGAAGAAGTTAGGCAGCGTTGACAACACAGCTTAGAATTTCAATGCAGCAGAGACAGCCAGAACACAGCAGGATGTTAGGAGCCTACTGGAATTTTTCAGTACATGCAGTGTTTTTTAGGAGACAAAACATGGGAAAATGTGTCATAGATGCATAAATTGTTAATGCTATTTAAATAATAATACAACACTTTACATATACATCATATTATATAATCAAAGGTCCCTATTTCACACACATATTCGGGCCAATTTACCAACCAGTATGTCTTTAGAGTGTTGAAGGGTGCCCACATAGGCACAGGGAGAACATGCAAACTCCAGACAGGTTATGTAGTGGTTGGGATTCTAACCAATGACCCCAGTACTGCCAGGCAGAAGTGCTAACCACTACGCTACTGTAATGCCCATCATATCTCCCAGGAGGCTGCAGGATCAGAGCTAGTAGCCCGCACCCAAAAGAGGCAGCCAGCTGAGAAGGACCAAGATGGCGGCACGGGACCCACTGTGAGACACTCGAACAGTGGATTAACGCTGGATTCGCTGTGTAAATAAACTTTACATGCGCCTATTCTCAGATGAAGATAAAGATAATTTTGTCTGTCCTGCAGTAAATAATGTCCAGATTAGCCCAGCTCCTTCCTCTCTTTATGTATCTTGGAAGAAACACCCACCCAGAGGTTATTGACACACTGCAGGAGGTAACCATTGTGCCAGAATTGGATAGGCCAAGCAGTTGGAAGCAAAATTTCTCTTAAAAATATGCAGAATTTTATATTTATGAATGTGCGTTAGTCTATGTCTGTATTTGAGGCATGTTAAGTCTACAGAAAAGCACACTCATCCTTTGGATCAGAACAGGGTCAGCCTGGTTTTACATCCTTGTATATAAGGCAGTATGCAGTAAAGCAAAAAATAACCACCACCACATACCAACAGGTCCTCTTTATCCTCAGCGCTGAATGCCAAGAATATTACCCTTCTAAATTAGCCTTTGGTTAATTGCCATTCTTGTTAAACTGTAACCCAAGACCGTTAAACATCAGCCTTACCCAAACATTTCATTGAGGCTGCTGGGAATAGAACTGGTTGTTCTGTGCAGTATATCCCTACCAGAGCTGTGTGGGTGGCCTCTGGAAAAAAAAAGCAGGTGCTCCCTTTTTTTTGGCTTACTACAAATGTATCATAAGCTGAGTGCCGGCTTTTAAATCACAAAATCGCATTAGCCGAGAGGTGCAACTCACTTTTGGACTACAATGTCTCATGATAATTACTCTCCATCCACCTCATTTGTGTGAAATATTGAATATTAATGAATATTCTACCAAATAGAATATGTTTACAATATACGCCTGTAATTGTGCCAAAAGATTTTTCTTTCTCGTACATCACGGGACACAGAGCGGCATAGTCATTACTATGTGGGTTATATAGATTACCTTCAGGTGCTGGCCCTGGCAACTTCCAAACCGGAAGTACCCTCCCCTATATAAGCCCCTCCCATCCGGGAGCACCTCAGTTTTTTGCCAGTGTCTAAGGTGTTGGCCAAAGGTTAACATGTTTTTTCATCTGGGCTTGTGTACAGGTTCTTTTGGGCCTCAGCAAGCTATTCCGGATCCGACCAAAAAAGCTTCATAGCTAAACGGTCGGTACCCGGGCCTTGCAGAGAAGAGCAAGGTTTTGCCTGTAATGCCTCTCTTAGGAGGGCTGGACCCTGGGATCCAGAGCTCTGGTCATACCCACGACCAAGATGTTTTCTGTGCAGGGTGCTATACAGGTCCAGGGGAGTGGAATCCTTGGGAACCCGGTCCCTGAAGGTTTAATTACAATGCCTGCCGTGAGAGGTGAAGTTTGGGCTTCTGTGGACCAAACAGAGTCCTGCGGCGGGGAAAAGGTAAGTGGGGGCCCCTCAGGAACTTGGTTCTATTGGGGGGACCCCCAAGCCTAATATGTCTTTCTGCCTGTTACCTAACGGTATTCCCGCTAAATATCTGTGCATGCCTGTAACTACTAAAAAATGTAATAATTTTAATAGTGGTCAAGAAAAAAAAATAAAAAATAAATGGACAAACCGCGGTACCTGTGTTAATCCACTAGAGGCCGCTGTGGAACGTTTTCTTGTCATGTGGACTTTTTCTTTTCTTCTGAGTCAAGTCCAGGCAGATGGTGAGTTCTCTTGTGGGAAACTGCTTCCTCTGCCATGTTGCAATGTTCGTCCATCCCCCGGCCTGCGGCAAACAGGGCCCTGTCTCCTGTCCCTAGTTTCTTTTTTCAAAAAGAGCGCCGAAGGCGCACGTGCCCGCGTGCGTGCACGTGCACGCGCCTCTATATATAGAGGTGAGCTGGAAAAGGGGGCGGAGCTTGGTGGATGACGCTCTGTGCGCGCCGCAGCGCTTCTGCGCATGTGCGGGCGTCCCAGCATGTTAAAAGGCACAATTATGTGTTGTGAGCTAGCTATGGAGTGCAGAGACAGAGCTGGCAACATTTAAAAAAGGCATACAGCAGGCGGTTGATGCAGGCATCCCCATAGAAAGGCACATTAGTAGACACCAACTGTTTATATAGCAGCAATTGTGCTATGTAGGGATCGACCTACCTGAAGGGGATCAGGATGAGGTTGATTCTGTTGTAGAGGAATCAACAGTGGAAGAGCCATTTTCAGCATCACATGCTGAAAGATTATGGGTTCAGTCCCTGACTGATATGGTCCGATCAGCATTTAAAATGCCCCTTGCGGAGCCATCAACCACTTCTGTCTCATCGTTGGGGTCGCTAAAAGCTCCCCAGACTGTTTGTTCCTTTCCAATCCATCCTTTACTGGAAGGACTCATTTACCAGGATTGGGAACATCCTGATAAAATATTTACTCCCCCCAAGAGATTTCCTGGGGTCTATCCCATGGAGGATAAGTTCATCAGAAAATGGAGGGTGCCTACAGGGGACGCAGCCATCTCTTGTGTGAATAAATCACTGACATGTCCAGTAGATAATGTTCAAATGTTCAAGGACCCAATAGATAAAAAATTGGAGTCCTTATTTAAATCTGCTTTTTCTACAGCAAGCTTGGTGACACAACCAGCAGTAGCAGCTATTGGAGTCTGCCAAGCAGTGAAGGATGAGTTAAAACAGGTCTTAAGGGACTTACCAGATCAGCAGGCCCTTGCCCTAGCTGATCTACCTAGAGCCTTATGCTTTGCGGTTGACGCCATCAAGGATTCAATCCATCAGGCCTCCCGCCTTACGCTGTCTGTAGTACATATGCGTAGGCTTCTATGGCTCAAGAACTGGTCTGCGGAAGCTCCCTGTAAAAAATTGCTGGTTAGCTTCCCATTTCATGGTGAACGCTTATTTGGGGAAGACCTGGACAAATATATCCAGAAAATTTCCAGCGGTAAAAGTACACTCTTGCCGGTTAAAAACAGATTTAGAGGTCCCTCTTTTAAGAGGCCTGCCTCTCTAGTCCCTGGGACATCGGCTGTGAAGCAGTTCCGACGGCCTCCTCGGTCAAATCCCGGGGGTAAAAATCAGGGAGAATCGCAGGGTAACAAGAAACCCTGGGTCAGGAGAGGTACAAAACCTCCCCCCAAGTCAAATTCATGAAGGGTTGCCCCCACTCAATCGGGTGGGGGGAAGACTCCAGTTGTTCGCAGAGACCTGGCGGGACACGATCAGAGACAGATGGGTGCTCTCCGCAGTAAGTCTGGGATACAAATTGGAGTTAAAAGACTCTCCTCCTTCCCATTTTATGAGGTCAAACGTGCCAAGGGATCCCCGGAAGAGAGGATCCCTCCTGTTGGCACTAGAACAACTATTGCTCCAAGGAGTAATTATGGAGGTTCCCCTGGAAGAATGGGGGTTCGGGTTTTACTCAAACCTCTTTACAGTCCCGAAGCCAAACGGGGACGTGAGGCCCATATTAAACCTAAAAGGGCTAAACAAATTCCTACATATCAGGACTTTCCGGATGGAGTCGATCCGATCGGTGGCCACTGCCCTACAAGGGGAGGAATGGTTAGCCTCGATCAACATCAAAGATGCTTATTTGCACATTCCCATCTTTCCAGTCCACCAAAAATTTCTACGCTTTGCAGTAGAAGGGCGCCATTTTCAGCTCAAAGCCTTACCCTTCGGTCTGGCCACAGCACCACGAGTGTTCACAAAAATTCTGGCCCCACTATTGGCCAATCTAAGAACACGAGGTGTAACGATAATGGCATATCTAGACGACTTGTTGCTGATAGACCACTCAGTGGAAAAACTAGAAGTGGTTGTTCACGAGACAATCAAGTATCTGGAATCTCACGGTTGGATTATCAACCGAGACAAGTCAGCCCTAAAACCAGTCAAAAGTCTGGAATACTTGGGGCTAAGGCTGGATTCAGACCAGAGAAAAATTTTCTTGCCTCAAGAAAAGGTGTCGTCTTTGAGAGATTTGATCCACCTAGTGGGTACAAAAAGACAGCCGTCCATACGCCTGTGCATGAGGCTGCTGGGAAAAATGGTGGCATCATTCGAAGCAGTACCCTACGGTCAATTCCATTCAAGGAATTTGCAAAGGGCCATACTGTCAGCCTGGAACAAAAAAGTTCAGGCCCTAGACTTACCAATGTCCTTGTCCCCTTCCGTTCGCAAGAGCCTCCGTTGGTGGTTGGTTCCCCAGAATCTGGAAAAAGGGAAATCCTTCAGTCCGATTTCTTGGAAGGTGGTCACTACAGATGCCAGCCTTATAGGCTGGGGGGCAGTACTGGAGCAATGGTCTCTCCAGGGCAGATGGTCGGATGCAGAGAAGGCCCTGCCCATCAATCTCTTAGAGATACGAGCAGCCCGGTATGCCCTAGTAGCATGGACATCCAGACTCCAAGGGTCCCCTGTCAGAATTCAATCAGACAATGCCACGGCAGTGGCATATATCAATCATCAGGGTGGCACCAGGAGTCCTGCAGCCCAGAGGGAAGTGAATTGCATCCTGAAATGCCGAGTCAGAGCTCCGTGTATCCATTCAGACACGGAGCCCGACTTGGCCCCACCCCCTTTCTCCCCTGATTGGCTTACTGACTTTGATTAACAGCAGCGGGAACCAATGGCATCACTGCTGTGTCTCAGCCAATCAGGAGGCACGTCCTGGACGGCTTACACATTCGTGGACGTTGTTGGAGAGAGATGGAGCTCAGGTAAGTTATTAGGGGGCTGCTGGGGGTGGCTGCTACACACAGAAAGTTTTTTATCTTATTGCATATAATACATTAAGATAAAAAACCTTCTGCCTTTACAGCTCCTTTAACTCTATAGGTGCATTTGTTCAGAGTCAGTATTTTGAGCAAGGCCTATTTCCCTTTTTAGAGTTGTAGTGGAACTAAAGGCACAAATATTTACCTGTGCCAGCGGTCCAGGTTCCTCACTGGCACTGGCATCGTTTACTGGGTCCTTCCAGGTGACAGTCTTTGTTTTGATTGGCCGGTGTGGGGTGACATCACTCCCACACATGCGCGGTACTGCAGTCATCCCAGCACAAAGGCAGTGTTCTAGAATGTAAACTGAGCTGCGCATGCACAGCTCTGTGTACATTCCGCAGACTGCCCGCTTGCAATTTTCAATTTTTTGCCTTTATTTCCACTTTAATATGGATGTATGCATGAGGCCTAATAATGAAAACAAAATATTCCGATTCTAATAGAACCCCAGTTGAGACTGGTTCTCTTGAATGAAAGTCTAATTCCAATGGTGACGGAGTGTTGGGACAAGTCATTGAGCAACAGGTGGACCGCACTGGTGTCCCCGTCACTGCAATATATATTTAACAGAGAAGACAGCTCTGCGTTGTCTCTTCTTTCCCATTTCCAGGGCTGGAACATCTGCACACAGGCCATATATCTCCCCACAAGCATTCTTTCTGTATTAGGAGATGCAGGTGTTTACATTGTTGGCAGCGCTCGGAGTGCACATGAGGTTGTAATAACAAAAACGCTATTGTTTGTTGGTGAGGCTCTGCAAGTTGTCAGCTCAGGCTGCAAGTGCACCTGTCACTGTAAATGATCATTTCTTTGTTCAGACTTACATTCCAGATACATTTAATACTTGTTATTATTCTCTGTAATATTTGCTTCCTGCAGGGAAGAACTCTATAAATTTTTATATTGTTTTCTTTAAATGGTTCTAAGTGTAGTTTTCTGAAGTTCTTGTTTGAATTAAAGCTGAACTCAGGACACAAAAACTTTAATGTAAAACTATTTCTCAATAGCCACAAAAGATATATAAATCCAGTTTGTATGTACTGAATGCTTTTACAAACCCACATATTGCCTTGTATAATGCCGCGTACACACGATCGATTTTTTAGACGGTGAAAACACCGTCGAGAAAATCGACGTGAAAAACGAGGAACAGCTTGTTCCCCCCACACACGGCCGTTTTAAATGTCATTTTTTTTTGGGTCGAAAAAAACGACCGTGTGTGGGCTCCACGGCAGTGTTTCCCTATGGGAAACACTGCCGCGGAAAACATGTCGAAAAAAACGACGAGAAAAATTAGAACATGTTCTAATTTTTCTCGTCGTTTTTAATGCCGTTTTTCTCGTCGAAAAAAACGGCAGAAAGCCCACAGACGATCGTTTTTCTCGTCGAAAGGAAAAAATCTTGTTTTTCTCGACGAGAAAAACGTCCGTGTGTAAGAGCTGTTACCTCATCACTGTGCTGTACATAGCTTGTGCAGAGAGCAGAGCTGTGGGAGGGACCCAGCAGGCTCCACCCACTACAGGCTGTCTGTAGAAAACTACAGGAGGGGGCGGAGACGAGACCAGTCACCCTGCACAAGAAGAGAGAGCAGCAGAGACCGGTCATTATTACAGGAAGCTTCTGCACTCTTCTCCTTGCACAGCTTTGAGCCATGATGATGTGACGCCCAACCAAGTGTCAGAACCTGGGGGGAAGAAGTGGAGAAGATGGCTGTGCCCATGACTGACAGGAGTGCATCACTAAAGGGCATTGCTCATCAGGTGAATGCTAAAAGCTCCTGGGGCTCAATTAATACAAAAAAAGAAAAAAGTTTAATTCTGCTTTAACCACTTGCCGACCGCAGAATGGCACGGACAGGCACATCAACGTACCTGTACATCCCCTTTAAGTGCCTGTCCGTGTGGTCACACGCGCGCGGGCACGCTCGAGACCCTGCCTCCATCCCCGTGAGTCGGACCGCGGGTCCCGCAGACTCGATCGTCGCGGGGATACCCGCGATCGTCTCACGGAGGTATTGTGTGAACAAGCATCTCCCTGCTCTGCCTAGTGACAATGACACGGATCTCAGCTCCGTGTACTCGGAGCAGAGATCTGTGTCATGTGACACAGAGCCCAACCCCCCCCCCCTCAGTTAGAAACGCAATGCAGGGAACACTTAACTCCTACAGCGCCGCCTAGTTGTTAACCCCTTCACTGCCAGTGTCATTTTTACAGTAATCAGTGCATTTTTATAGCACCGATCGCTGTAAAAATGACAATGGTCCCAAAAATGTGTCAAAAGTGTCCGATGTGTCCGCCATAATGTCACAGTCACGAAAGAAATCGCTGATCGCCGCCATTACTAGTAAAAAAAACTTTTTTATTAAAATGCCATAAAGCTATCCCCTATTTTGTAGACGCTATAACTTTTGCACAAACCAATCGATAAACGCTGCTTGCGATTTTTTGACCAAAAATATGTAGAAGAATACGTATCGGCCTAAACTGAGGGAAAAATATGTTTTTTTTATATATTTTTTGGGGATATTTATTATAGCAAAAAGTAAAAAATATTGCATTTTTTTCAAAATTGACGCTCTATTTTTGTTTATAGTGCAAAAAATAAAAACCGCAGAGGTGATCAAATACCACCAAAAGAAATCTCTATTTTTGGGAAAAAAAGGACGTCAATTTTGTTTGGGAGCCACGTCGCACGACCGCGCAATTGTCAGTTAAAGCGACGCAGTGCCGAATCGCAAAAAGGGGCCTGGTCCTTTAGCTGCATATTGGTCCGGGGCTTAAGTGGTTAAAGTTCAACTCCAGACAAAACCTTTTTTCCTTACCATTTGGACTGAGCAAGGAATGGTTAGAAACGTTTAACTGTTCTGTGATTGTTGTCTGTGTCCCCATTAGGACAGTATACCTTCACTTCCTGTCCTTTGTCATTGGGACAGGAAGTGAGATGATGGAAACAAAAAAAAATCAAACACATGTTTTCTTCTTTAGAACAGAGTTAAAGCGTTTGTTACCCCAACACTTCATATTCCTAATATGTGCCTGCTGTACCATGTTCTTGTATGAAGAATTATCCTGTTCTCTTTGTATTGCTTCCTTTATTTGAAACCCCTGGTGTTCCTGCTAGTCCTCTTGCTTTCCTATTAAAAACTGACCACACTAAGCAGGAGAGCACACCATGGTCAGTTCTCTAGCTATGCTGAGAACTCGGTGTACTCTTCCCCAATAATCAGGCTTGTCCTGACATGCCCTCGCTGCACAGCCATCCACTGGCAAGCTCAGTGTGCTGTTGTATCTCCTCCCCCCAGTTTTTATGCAGCTGAGAACAGAGGGAATGTGATCATTAAAAAAAAAAAAGGGAAATAGTTATTTATAATGTTTTTTTTTAAATCTTTACAAAAATGTTTTGCCTTTCATTTCTATTTTAAACTGAATGTGTTGATTTACAAGGTGATCATTTAAAATTATTTTGAAGCCTTTGGCAGATATTCCTGTCTCTATGTTCCCATTGGTAAAATGTCTCTAATCCAGTAACATCTTGTACATCAAGGCATCATAACATCCAATCTTCAGAGAGAGGGACACCTTTTTGCACCCCCAAACCCCCCCCCCCCCTCCTCATGCCCTTTTGGCATTCATCGAACATATGGACAAATGAAAGCAGAAGAATTCTAAACTCCACTGGGGCTAGTGCAAAAAATATGAAGGATGGATGAAACAAATCTGGCAGTTAAATATTACATTTATTATTACAGGACAACACCCAGAACAAAAAGAATGACGAATGAGGAGGACAGAGGGATTTTGGTTCTGAACACAGAGTCACTTCATATGGGACAGTTAGGAGCTGCGTGTTGGAAAAGTAAGGTTGATTTACTAAAATCGGAGCCTGCAAAATCTGGTGCAGCTCTGCATAGAAACCAATCAGCTTCCAGGTTTTTTTGTCAAAGCTTAATCGAACAAGCTGCAGTTAGAAGCTGATTGGCTACCATGCACAGCTCCACCAGATTTTTCACCCTCCAGTTTTACTAAATCAACCCCATTGTGTCACCAGGACAGGAAATGAGGACAAATCTCCACCATTGAGGTACTGAGTGGTGTAAAAACCTCACAGAGATTCTAATTCCTTCTGAGTCTGTCCAAGACTACCGTATTTCCCGGCGTATAAGACGACCTTTTATACTTAAAAATATCCCCCAAAAGTTGGGGGTCGTCTGATACGCCGGTACCTGTATGCAGAGTCAGTCGGACTGCGGGCGTCCATTGTTCAAAAGCCACGCCGCCTCCTCGTCCTGTTCCGTGATAGGCGGAAGACTCCGCCTATCACGGAGATTCTCCCATTCTCGGACAAGAACACCGAACACAGGCTCTGCTGGGAAACTGAGTGTTCCGCCTATCACTGAACAGGACGAGGAGGAGGCACGGCTTTTGAACAATGGACGCCCGAAGTCTGACTCTGCATACAGGGATAAGGTATGGAGATCTGGAGATCGGCACAGTGAGGTATGCAATGGGCACAGTGAGGTATGCAATGGGCACAGTGAGGTATGCAATGGGCACAGTGAGGTGTGTCGAAAGGGGGTCGTCTTTTATAAGGTGAGTATATCCCAAAACCAACCTTTTTGCTGGAAAATTAGAGGGTCGTCTTATACGCCGGCAAATACGGTAGTAGAAAACTTTTTATATGGCGTTGGACTTAAGAAAACCCGGGCGAGTTTGATGACTTCCAGCCATTTTTGCTTGCAAAATGAAAGCTTTGCTCAGTTCCCCGAGAATTTTTTATTTTTTTTTTATTTTATTTTTTTAACATTATTTAGAACCTGAGAAAACTGCTGAACCCCCTAATGCCGCGTACACGCGACCGTTTTTCATAACGAGAAAAATGCAATTTTTTTATTTGGTCATTAAAAACTATCGTGTGTGGGCTCCAGAGCATTTTTCACGACGTGAAAAATGGGCATTAAAAATTTGGAACCTGCTCTAATTTTTCCCGTCGTTTTTCACGTCGTCATTTTTCTCATCATGAAAAACGGCCGTGTGTAGGCTTTAACGACGTGAAAAAAACGCGCATGCTCAGAAGCAAGTGATGAGACGGCAGCGCTCGTTTTGGTAAAACTAGCGTTCGTAATGGATATAGCACATTCGTCATGCTGTAATGGACTGAAGAGCACGAGGCTGAAAAGTGCGAATCGTCTCTCACCAAACTTTACTAACACAAGGATCAGCAAAAGCAGCCCAAAGGGTGGCGCCATCCGAATGGTACTTCCCCTTTATAGTGCCGTTGTACATTTCGTACGTCACCGCGCTTTGCTCTAGCATTTTTTTTCATGATCGTGTGTAGGCAAGGCAGGCTTGAGAAGAATCACATAGAGAAAAACTTTGTTTTTTTCAATGACATTAAAAACGGCCGTGTGTACGGGGCATTAGTACTGTAGACCACTCCATTGCAGCAAAACCTTGAGGAATAGTGTAACTAATTCAATTATACACCTCAAACCCTAAAAAACACTTAAAGTGGTTGTAAACTCTTACAAATACCCAGTGAAGTGATTGGCCTCAGGTGATGCACAGAGATGAAACAAATCCTCCTACATACGTTGTATCTGTTTATCTGCCGTCTTCTCTTCTCTACATCTATTCAAAGTCCAGAATTTATAAAGCTTTTCTGAGCTGTCAAAAAAAAAGGGGGACAGAAAACTCAAATTACAGTCGTTTCCAAGAGTTTTGAGAATTTGAGAATCGCACAAATTTTTATAGTTTTCACAAAGTCTGCTTTTAGATCTTTTTGTCAGATGTTACTATGGTATACTTAAGTATAATTACAAGTAGTGTCACTGGCTTTTATTGACAATTATATTAAGTTTATGCAAAGAGTGCAATATTTGCAGTTCGCCCTGGCATGCTGTCAATCAACTTCTGGGCCACATCGTGACGGATGACAGCCCATTCTTGCATAATCAATGCTTGGAGTTTGTCAGAATTTGTGAGGTTTTTCGTTCACCCGCCTCTTGAGAATTGACCACAAGTTCTCAATGGGATTAAGGTCTGGGGAGTTTCTTGGCCATGGATTCTAAATTTCAATGTTTTTTGTTCCCCAAGCTACTTAGTTATCACTTTTGCCTTATGGCAAGTCACTCTATCATGCTGGAAAAGGCATTGTTCCTCACCAAACTGTTCTTGGATGGTTGGGAGAAGTTTCTCTCGGAGGAAGTTTTTGTACCATTCTTTATTCATGGCTGTGTTCTTAGGCAAAAATCATGAGTGAGCCCCCCACTCCCTTGGCTGAGAAGCTTCCCCACACATGAATGGTCTCAGGATGCTTTACTGTTGGCATGACACAGGACTGATGGTAGTGCTCACCATTTCTTCTCCGGACAAGGTTTTTTCTAAATGCCCCAAACAATCGGAAAGCGGATTCATCAGAGAAAATGACTTTACCCCAGTCCTCAGCAGTTCAATTCCTGTACCTTATGCAGAATATCAGTGTGTCCCTGATGTTTTTTCTGAAGAGAAGTGGCTTTTTTTGCTGAACTGCTTGACACCAGGCCATCCTCCAAAAGTCTCCTCACTGTTCATACAGATGCCCTCACACCTGCCTGCTGCTATTCCTGAGCAAGCTCTGCACTGGCGGTGTCCCGATCCCGCAGCTGAATCAACTTGGGCACCCTGAAACCTTCTTCACAAATGCAGTGGAAATGTTTTTTTTATGAGATTAAGTTCATGTTCATGGCAAAGAAGGACTTTGCAATTAATTTCAATTCATCTTCATAACGTTTTGGAGTAAATGCCAATTGCCATCATAAAAACAGAGATAGCAGACTTTGTGAAAATTTTATTATTGTGTCATTCTCAAAACTTTTGGTCACGGCTGTACACTCTGCAGAGCTCAGTGAGGAGAGCTCTTAAAGCTGATTGGAGGGAAGGGAACACCCCTTCTTCACATAGCACACCAGAACAAAGCTGAGGCTGTCAATCAACTAGAAGTCCCTCCCCTGTCATCTTTTATATCTTGGTGTCAGGAAAACTTGTTAGAAGTGACTCATACTGATAGCAGAGGAACAAAGCATCAGACAGAAATTGACACTCAGTGCTTTTAATTGAGACAAGTACACACTATAGAGGGGCATGCTTTGTTCATATTTCATGTTTGAGGTTTACAACCACTGTAAAGCAGGCCTTCACTTTCTTCATCCACTTTCTGTCATCTCATCCCTACTCCCTTTATTTCGGGAGTTCTGTCTACTTTCTTTTCTGAGAATTCTCCCTGCACTTCCTAGGTTCTCAATATAAATAAAGGTATTCAGCGCTGAAAAATAAATAAATCTAATAGCAAACTAATGCAGCCGGCACTTGGGGGTAAATTCATAAAAAACCTCAAATGAAACAGAAAAATAAAAGAGTGCAGCGCAACAAAATTAAATTTATATAAAAGAGTCCATAAAAATCAACAAAGGTCCAAAGGGTGAATAATGTAAGCATGCGATGTGGATCAAACACATTGACCAAAGGAAGATCCCTCCACCACACACAGAGTGGCCTCTCACCTCTATGATTCGACCTACAGGAGGTCACAGACCCCGCCCCACACTGAAGAAGTCACGCCCAGTGACGTAAAGGCGTACGGGGGGAGGAGCTACGCCAGACGCTGCCACGATCATCTCCAAGCATCTGGGATCCTGTTGATCTTTTACATGCTGCTTTGTGTTTGCACTCGCTTATGAGTGCTTTTAAATGTGAGTACCCATTTGTTACTCTGCTTTTTAGGAATAAATCGCTGTATATCAGAGAGCACTAGGAAGTTTCCTCTGTTTATTTTGCATAACTGGATGACGGTGGAGGAAGCTTACCAAGATCATTACTATGCTGTGCTGATATGTGCCGGAGGGGGAAGGCTGAGAGATTGGATGTCACCTGCTATCCATTTGCAAATTTATCTTATGCCCTGTGGCCTCCTGTAGGTCGAATCATAGAGGTGAGAGGCCACTCTGTGTGTGGTGGAGGGATCTTCCTTTGGTCAATGTGTTTTATCCACATCGCATGCTTACATTATTCACCCTTTGGAC
Organism: Rana muscosa; assembly: GCA_029206835.1. Classification (NCBI taxonomy): domain Eukaryota; kingdom Metazoa; phylum Chordata; class Amphibia; order Anura; family Ranidae; genus Rana; species Rana muscosa. The sequence goes on from CM055120.1 coordinate 350,330,642, forward strand.
CTTTGATTTTTATGGACTCTTTTATGAACTTTTATGGACTCTTTTATATAAATTAAATTTTGTTGCGCTGCACTCTTTTATTTTTCTCTTCCTAGATTCTCACCTAGTTGAGAATGATATGTCACTTTCCCGCAGCCTCCTTGCATATCCACATCACGCATCCTAAGAGGTCATTGGGTTTGCCGCTGCGCATGCACTGTGGCATGTCATCATCTGCTTTTCCTAGTACTTGCAGACAGCCCCCTAATGAAGTGGTGTATGCATGTTATCAGGTGGCTGGCTGAAAGAACCATCAAGAGAATACTGGCCTCCTGATGATGTCACAGATGAAGATGGCGACACAGGACTCGTGCAGCAGCAGCATGATGCATCATTGCAGAACACTGCAGGATCGCTGGGCATATGAGTACGTTTTTGTGGATTACTCAGTGAAAAAGGGTTAAAGAGTAACATCACTTTTGTTCAGATGGGCTGCTCTGTGCAAAATCATTGCACAGAGCAGGTAAGTATAGACATGTTTGTTTTTTAAAAAACGAGGCTGAAAAGCGCGAATCGTCTCTCACCAAACTTTTACTAACACGAAAATCAGCAAAAGCAGCCCAAAGGGTGGCGCTGTCCGAATGGAACTTCCCCTTTATAGTGCCGTCTTACGTGTTGTACGTCACTGCGCTTTGGTCGAGCATTTTTTTTCACGATAGTGTGTAGGCAAGGCAGGCTTGAGAAGAATCACGTCGAGGAAAAAAAAAGTTTTTTTCAATGACATTAAAAACGGTCGTGTGTACGAGGCATAAGTCCAAAAAAGTCGCAACATGGCAGATCAATAGGTGTTTTTTGTTTGTGTGTATGGTCTTCAAAAGTATAAAACTCGGGTAAATGAGCATGTATTACAGAGATGTACACTGCAGGTTTTTTATTTTTTTGCTTTGAAATCCACATATAAGGCCCTGTTCACACTTGTGCGATTTCATACCGAGTGCGATGCGTCAAAAACACTTTGAATTCGCATGTCATCCCTAAAGTCATTGTTTTCAATGACGGTCGTTCACATACATGCGTTGCGATTCCTCAACGAATGCGATAAAAAAAAGGTTCTTGTCCGGTTTTACTGCGTTGCGTTGCGAATTTAGTCTCCATAGACATGAGTGTAAAACGTTCTGGAATCGCAATGATGGTTCACATATGTACAAATTTCACCACGCGATTCTCCACAAAAAACATGAAGTTAACACCTTTTTTTTTTTTACACTATGATTCCATTGGCTAGAACTTTAATCGCAGCTCCAACTCCTGAAATTTGCGTTAAAATCGCGGCAAAATTCGCACCTCAGAATAGACAAAAAACGGACCAAATTCACAGCGCATCAGTGTGAACCCGGGCCTAAAACCCCAAATTCTCCTTCTTTTGTGGGTTTCTCACACAGGAAAAGGGCAGTTCAATCAGTTGAATGGGCCGCCTTGCGTGAGACAAAGGCGACAAAAGAAGCTCCTTAACCTTTTTGAGCCCCATGCATTTTTTTACTGCGGATTTTGAGGCGTTCGTGTTTTTCACGTGTTCCCTGAATGCAACCTTGCCAGAAACAAAAACTACGCAGGAACTAAATACTTTTACAGGTTGACAGTGTCTGCTATAACTATTGATCGTGTCTCTTTAACACGGTAAAATGGAACGTAGAAAAACAGGAAGTGAAGTTAAGGTCTGTTCCCTGAACGATGCGCTTCATTTATGTGAAATATAGGTCTTGTGTATGTTTTCTGAGTTTCATGAGTAGCCTTGGAGCCTGAAAGATCCTTGGCTTTTTTCCATGAACGTCCAGCAGAGGGCAGTAGTGTCCTGTGTATTGTCTGTAACCCCATTTGGAATTACCTTGTATGGAACGCAGATCGTTTGTGTTCGTGGAGATAATCGATGTACTAACAAAATGTTTCTTTTTTTTTTTTCCGTTTTAGCTACAGTATATTTTTAGGTGACCCTTTTATGTTCAAATACATCGCCTTTATTAAATTTCCTTGACTGCTCCACTTTTATTGCGTAATGAGGACCCTGTATTTATTTATTACAGGTATTTATATAGTGCCAGCAATTTACACAGTGCTTTATATTAAGTACATTCACATCAGTCCCTGGCCTCAAGGAGCTTACAATCTAAGGTCCCTATTTTACACACACGCACATATTGAGGACAATTTTTGGACCGGAGCCAATTAACCTACCAGCATGTCTTTGGAGTGTGGAAGGAAACCGGAGTACCCGGAGGAAACCCGTACAAGTACAGGGAGGACATGCAAACTCCATGTAGACAGTGTCCTGACAGCAACGCTGTATCCTGGCCTAGGCCAACAAGGCCCAGGCCTAGGGCAGCACTTTGCAGGGGGGGGGCAGCACGGAAAGAGTCCCCGCCGACTTGTGCTACACTGTTAGTGTAACACAAGCTACTTCTAATTTTGACTGTCCTATCATCCTGGACCACAAACCTTCCTCGCTGTGCTATATGTTTTTTGCTGCACCATTGTCATGGTTATATCTTCTTAGTCCTCTAAAATTATCAGAATTTTGTGCTTAAAGTAGAACTATAGGCAACACTTTTTTTTTTCCATTTTGGATACAGTAAGGGAGGGTTATAGCCCCTGTCTGTTTATTTTTTACCATCCCTGTCCCATTGCAGAGATTTCCCTTCACTTCCTGCCCCATAGCCAAACAGGAAGTGAGAGGAGATCTATGCAAATTAATCCATTGCCCCCCCCCCCCCCCCGGCCCTCAGAACTAGTGTCCCCACTCAAAAATTTCAGGGCGGGTCTTAAACAGAAAGGGGTGTGGCCTTGACAGGAAGGGATGGGTCATATTTAAATTAGGGGGTGCACGAGTTTAGTCAGGCCTAGGGCAGCACAAAACCTAAATACACTACTGGCTGACAGGGATTTAACCCGGAATCCCAGTGCTGCAAGACAAAACTGTTATCCACCAAGCCACTGAGCTGCCTTTGGCATCTTTTTTCTTTTTTAAAGCATACCTGTACTTTGCCCAGTGTAAGTTCACACCCAGATGGATCTGGAATGACATAAGGGCCCATTTACACCGGAAGCTGTCAGATGCATTTTTTCAACGCATTACCACTGCATAGACAGAACAAAAGCAGAAGAAGTCACACGATTGTGGTGCAGTGCAAAAAATAAAATAAAAAATACAGCATGCTGCATTTTTTTTTTTTTGCAACAGCATATAAATGCACGTGAAGTAAACCGACTTAAATTCAATACTTAAGAGAAAACAACGCTTTTGCCTCCTCTGATGGCCCTTTCTCCCCATTCCACTTCCTGGTTTTAAATTAAAGCCTTAGTGCATCCAAAAAAAAAAGAAATCAGCACAAGGGACATAACTTGTAGTCAGTAGGATGCATCCCTTGTGCTGATTCCTCTTCATTTAGGTCCTCCTCTGTCTATGCCCTGCAACCCCCCCCCCCCCCCACTGCTGTAATCATCTGATACAGTGGGAGTTAATAGAACTAAGAGGCTGTCACGGGCTCTCATCAAGAGAATCCAACTATGCCCGCCCCTTTTCACCCAGCTGCTCCATTCATAGAAGCCATACTACAGCTACTATGAATGATAAGTGATCTATGAATGGAGAATAGGTGGATGATTCCTCCTACATTCATAGATCCTGTTTCATTCTTAGAAGGGGGCAGTAGTAGTTTAGTAGTTGTTTAAAGAAAATGTAAATAAATCTACACACACCTATCTATCTATCCTATATTGTCAAAAGTATTGGGACACCTGCCTTTACACACACATAAACTTTAATGGCATCCTAGTCTTAGTCCGTAGGGTTCAATATTGAGTTGGCCCACCCTTTGCAGCTTCAACTCTTCTGGGAAGGCTGTCCACAAGGTTTAGGAGTGTGTCTATGGGAATGTTTGACCATTCTCCCCGAAGCGCATTTGTGAGGTCAGGTATGGATGTTGGATGAGAAGGCCTGGCTCGCAGTCTCCATTCTAGTTCATCACAAAGGTGTTCTATCGGGTTGAGATCAGGACTCTGTGCAGGCCAGTCAAGTTCCTCCACCCCAAACTCGCTCATCCATGTCTTTATGGACCTTGCTTTGTGCACTGGTGTGCAGTCATGTTGGAACAGAAAGGGGCCATCCCCAAATTGTTCCCACAAAGTTGGGGGCCTAATACTTTTGGCAATATAGTGTGGATGAGCGAGTTTGGGGTGGAGGAACATGATTGGCCTGACTTCAACCCGATAGAACACCTTTGGCATGAATTAGAGACGGAGACTGCGAGCCGGGCCTTCTCATCCAACATCAGTGTCTGACCTCACAAATGCGCTTCTGGAAGAATGGTCAAACATTCCCATAGACACACTCCTAAACCTTGTGGACAGCCTTCCCAGAAGAGTTGAAGTTGTTATAGCTGCAAAGGGTGGGCCAACTCAATATTGAACCCTACGGACTAAGGCCTGGCTCACACCTATGTATTTTTTTAGTGCATCTTCAGTTTTAGCAGAAACACAGTACAGTCCATTCAATATGGTTTCCTATGGGTCACGTTCACATCTGTGCATTTTATGGAAAGGGCCAGGGTTTTTTTTTCTGGTTTTTGGTTCCATAGACTTCAATGGTTTAAAGATGTGTATTGAAAAACGCAAAATGCACCTTCACACGTGTGAATCAGGCCTAAGACTGGGAGGCCATTAAAGGGGTTGTAAACCTTCATGTAATCATGCATTAAGGTGAAAAAACACCTTGCGGTGTCCGGCCCCCAGCCCCCCGTTTTACTTACCTGAGCCCCGAATTTCCGTGGGTACGATCCTGCATCGCTCTCTCCACGGCTTCTTGGCTCTTCATTGGATAGATTGATAGCAGCGCAGCCATTGGCTCCCGCTGCTGTCAATCAAATCCAATGACGTGGGTGCCGGGGGGCGGGGCCGAGTCATACACTGAGAGAGCTTCCCAGAGGGGGCTATCTATTGCGGGGAGGAGCCGAGAAAGCTACCGTAGGACCCCAGAACAGGAGGATCGGGGGCCACTGTGCAAAACGAACTGCACAGTGGAGGTAAGTTTGACACGTTTGTTATCGTTCTTTTTTAAACGGGAATCTTTACAACCACTTAAAGGTTCATGTAAAGGCAGGCGTCCCAATACTTTTGACAATATAGTGTGTGTGTGTGTGTGTGTGTGTGTGTGTGTGTATACACATATATATATATATATATATATATATATATATATATATATATTGTGACAGCAGGAAGGTAAAGTCACCTGGTTGCATCCAGGGGGGTAGATATATTTCGCCCAGATTCAGGCTTTACGCCGATTTATACAGCTAGGTGGAGAGTTGTATAAGCCCAGCTGAGACTAGTGGGCTCATTGATGACTCATACCTCTAGGGAGAGGGCTGGGCGTCGTGCAGACAGGGAGTTGATGAGTCCAGCTGAACCTTGTCAGCTCATTTAGGCCTCTATAAGAAAGCCCAGCTTCATTAGATGTTAGCTCATGCCTGGAAGCAGACCTGTGTGGACTGTCTAGGGAGAGTGAACCCCTGTGCGGTGAGAGAAAGCCTGTGTGGCTATATTTTGCTTGGACATTTAAAACCAGGGACTAGGACAGCACTAGGCTGATCCCAGTTGTTAGTTAGGAAACCTGTATGTTTAGTCAGAGGTCAAGTTGACCAGGATTTATTTTGTTTGTTTCTTTTGCTTTGCTGTGTTTTTGTCACTGTAAATAGAAAATAAACGGCACCTTTTTGATTTTGAAAACCACAACCTCCGTCTGCTGGGCCTGTTTTTGTGTGGGGAGCCCATCCCGGGGGTCACACACACCCGCTGCCGAGCTAACCCCCTCACAGTTGGTGGAGAACCAGTGGCAGTTTTTTTTTAAGCCAGCATGGAGGAGATACTGAAACAGCTGGCTCTAGCAAATGCCAATCAACAGCAGACAAATGCAGGTTTGCAAAAGAGCCTTGCAGCTCAACAACAGAACTTCGCAGCCCAGCAGCAAGCTCATCAACAGAGCCTTGCAGCCCAGCAGCAAGCTCACCAACAGAGTCTGGAAGCTCAGCAACAAGCCCAGCAACGATCTGAGGCCCGCTTCATAGACCTATTACAGAAGCAAGAGCAGAGACTACAACAAATGGAAGCAGTAATGCAGCAACGTCCGCAGACCAGTGAGGAAAGCCGTCCCACTAATACCGCGTCCTTTGGGGTGAGTCGTTTATTGACAAAAATGACTGGAGAGGATGATCCAGAGGTATTTTTGACCACGTTTGAAAGGACTGCTGAAAGAGAAAAGTGGCCTGAGGAGCAGTGGGCTGGACTGGTGGCTCCTCTGTTAACGGGTGAATCGCAGAAAGCTTACTATGACCTAGAGCCTGACCAAGCAAAAGACTATGTGATGCTAAAAGCTGAAATATTGGCAAGGCTGGGTGTCACCCTGGCTGTCCGGGCTCAGCGTGTGCATAACTGGACTTTCCAGCTTGGAAAACCCCCCAGGTCTCAAATGTATGATCTCATTCACCTGAGCAGAAAGTGGCTACAGCCAGAGACTTTGTCCGCACCAAAGATTGTGGAACGTGTTGTAATGGATCGGTTTTTGAGAGCTCTTCCTACTGCCATCCAAAAGTGGGTAAGCCATGGAGACCCAGAGACGGCCGATGGTCTTGTGGATCGTGTGGAGAAATACTTGGCTACAGAGAACCTGACGGCCTCTTCCAGAGACACTCGGACTTTCCACCCTAAGACCAGACCATCCCCGGGGGCGGATAAGATGATTCCAAGGGGTAAGGGTGGAGAGAGTGAGAGGGTGGGAGCTCTACCCCAAGTTTGGCGAGAACAGCCTGGGAAATCAGCGGCTCAAGAGGCGGCAAGAAGGATCATTTGCTACCGCTGCCGGCAAGCGGGACATATTGCAGCAAATTGCCCGGTTTTGGAGGAACCCATGCAGTGTGACTTTCTGACGGGCAGACGTCAGTCGCTGTGTGCGACAGTCGCATGCACTGCCATTCGGGGAACTGAGAAACATTTATGCAAAATGTGTATTAATGGTAGAAATGTTGTGGTATTGCTGGATTCAGGTAGCCTTGTGACCCTGATAAAGGCTGAATTAGTTAAAACAGAGGTCTCTGGGAATAGCAAGGTAGCTGTTATTTGTGTGCATGGGGACACCCGAGAGTATCCAGTGACTACAGTGTGTTTCGAGACCCCCAAAGGTACCCTTTCTCATCCAGTGGGCTTAGTGTCTCAGTTACCGCATGACGCCATTGTGGGAAGGGATTTTCCGAAGTTCTGGGAACTGTGGGATGATCCTGAGCCCCTCACTGGTGCCCCTATGTACCAGGAATGTGATAGCCAGAACTCCTCTGAGAGTGGTGAGGACTCTCCCGAATTTCCCTTGTCAGTATTGGCAGGGGAGACTCAAGAAACTGGAGAGGAGCCCACCTCCTCAGACGAAAACCTACCGTCTGTGGAGTTTTCTGATCTTGAGGTTCACAGGGAAAACTTTGCCACAGAACAGTTGAAAGACCCCGCCCTAATAAAGGCACGGGAAAACGTAGTGAAAATAGATGGCGAGTTAGTGAACCCAGATAATACCTGCACTTACCCATACTTCAGCGTAGAGAAGGACCTACTGTATCGGGTGGCAAAAAGGGCAGAAGAAACCGTTGAGCAGCTTGTGGTGCCCAAACCTTACAGGAAGTTGGTGTTGGAGTTGGCCCATGGGCACATTCTTGGAGGTCATCTGGGGACAGAGAAAACCCGAGAGAGGGTATTACAGAGATTCTATTGGCCTGGGGTGATGAAGGACATAGAAAATTATTGTTCCTCCTGCCCTGTGTGTCAGAGGTCGGCCCCGATGCCACACTTCCGTAGCCCGCTGGTCCCTCTACCCATCATTGAGGTCCCGTTTGAGAGAATCGCAATGGATTTGGTAGGTCCTATAATCAAGTCCGCTAGGGGGCACCAGTACATATTGGTTATAATGGACTATGCCACCCGTTATCCAGAAGCGATCCCTCTCAGAAATACCTCGGCCAAAACCATAGCCAAAGAGCTATCTCTTGTTTTTAGCCGGGTGGGTATTTGTAAAGAACTGCTTACGGACCAAGGTACACCCTTTATGTCCCGGGTTATGAAGGAGCTGTGTAAATTGTTCAAAGTGACGCAATTACGTACATCTGTGTATCACCCCCAAACCGATGGGCTGGTTGAAAGATTCAACAAAACCCTAAAACAAATGTTGAAGAAAGTGGTGGATAGGGATGGAAAGGATTGGGACTGTCTACTTCCTTATTTGATGTTTGCTATTAGGGAGGTGCCCCAATCCTCTACGGGATTCTCCCCCTTTGAGTTACTGTATGGGAGACACCCAAGAGGGCTGTTGGATATTGCCAAGGAAACTTGGGAAAGTGAGAGTTCTCCCCACAGGAGTGTGATTGAGCATGTCGCCCTGATGCAAGATCGAATTGCACAGGTAATGCCCATCGTGAAGGAACATTTGGCCCAAGCGCAGTTGGCACAGCAGAGAGTGTACAACCGTGGAGCCAAGACCCGTACCTTTTCCCCGGGGGATAGGATATTGGTACTTGTCCCTACGGTTGAAAGTAAATTCCTTGCCAAATGGCAAGGCCCCTACGAGATAATGGAAAAAGTGAGCGAAGTGAATTACAAGGTCAGACAACCAGGAAGGCGAAAGCCCGAACAGATCTATCACGTTAATCTGTTGAAAGCCTGGAGGGATAGAGAGTCCCTAGTCGCAGACACTTGGTCACCAGCTCAAACTGGTTGCGTGATTCCTGAGGTTGGAATCGCAGCCACCTTGTCACAACCCCAACAACAGGAGGTTAAGGAGTTTGTGCTTCGCAACAAGGAGGTATTCTCTGAGCTGCCGGGACAAACATCTGGGGTAGAGCATGACATTATTACCCCGCCCGGTGAAAGGGTGAAGTTAAAACCCTATCGGATCCCAGAGGCCCGACGGGAGGCAATACGGGAGGAAGTACAGAAAATGCTGAACTTAGGGGTGATAGAGGAGTCCCAAAGTGATTGGTCTAGTCCCATTGTGTTGGTGCCTAAACCGGATGGGAGCTGGCGATTTTGTAACGATTTTCGTCAGTTGAACAAAGTTACAAAATTTGACACCTACCCCATGCCACGTATAGATGAGTTGATCGACCGGCTGGGAACAGCCCGATACATGACGACTCTTGACCTCACAAAAGGGTATTGGCAAATCCCCCTGGCCAAGTCAGCCAAAGAGAAAACCGCATTTGTAACCCCAGACGGGGCGTTCCAATATAAAAGAATGCCGTTCGGGTTACAGAATGCGCCGGCCACATTCCAGCGGAAAATGGACCAGATGCTGAGGCCCCATCGGAAGTATGCTGCGGCTTACCTGGATGACGTAATTGTCCATAGCACAGATTGGGCCTCACATCTGCCAAAAGTGCAAGCAGTCCTGGACTCTGTTCGGGAAGCAGGGTTTACGGCTAACCCCAAGAAGTGTACCATTGGGCAGGAGGAGGCCAAATATCTTGGGTACACCATTGGGAGGGGAGTAATAAAACCCCAACTCAACAAAGTCGAGGCCATCCAGAGTTGGCCACGTCCCAACAGCAAGAAGCAGGTACGAGCCTTTCTGGGAATCGCTGGGTATTATCGGCGATTCATTCCCCACTTTGCTTCTAAGGCTGTGCCCCTAACCAACCTGACGAAGGGGAAAGGGTCGGTCATGATTAAATGGACCCCCGAGGCTGAGGCAGCATTCCAATTCTTGAAACAAGCCTTATGTAGCCAGCCAGTGTTGTACTCACCCGACTTCTCTAAAGACTTTGTCGTACAAAGTGATGCGTCAGATGTGGGGTTAGGAGCAGTATTGTCCCAGGTCTGGAACGGGGAAGAGCACCCAGTCATTTACCTCAGCAGGAAGTTGAAGTCCCATGAGGTAAATTACGCCACCGTTGAAAAGGAGTGTTTAGCGGTGAAGTGGGCTCTAGATTCCCTTCGGTACTACCTGCTAGGTAGGCACTTTGACATGGTTACGGATCACGCTCCGTTAAAGTGGATGGCTCAAAACAAGGAAACAAATAGAAGAGTGAATAGGTGGTTCCTGGCCCTCCAGGAATTCAACTTCACAGTAAAGCATCGCCCTGGCGTTCAAATGGGGAATGTGGATGCTTTGTCTCGAGTACATGAATGCCTGATTGCTGGTGTTCCAACCCCGAGGTTAAAACAAGAGGGGGGGGTATGTGACAGCAGGAAGGTAAAGTCACCTGGTTGCATCCAGGGGGGTAGATATATTTCGCCCAGATTCAGGCTTTACGCCGATTTATACAGCTAGGTGGAGAGTTGTATAAGCCCAGCTGAGACTAGTGGGCTCATTGATGACTCATACCTCTAGGGAGAGGGCTGGGCGTCGTGCAGACAGGGAGTTGATGAGTCCAGCTGAACCTTGTCAGCTCATTTAGGCCTCTATAAGAAAGCCCAGCTTCATTAGATGTTAGCTCATGCCTGGAAGCAGACCTGTGTGGACTGTCTAGGGAGAGTGAACCCCTGTGCGGTGAGAGAAAGCCTGTGTGGCTATATTTTGCTTGGACATTTAAAACCAGGGACTAGGACAGCACTAGGCTGATCCCAGTTGTTAGTTAGGAAACCTGTATGTTTAGTCAGAGGTCAAGTTGACCAGGATTTATTTTGTTTGTTTCTTTTGCTTTGCTGTGTTTTTGTCACTGTAAATAGAAAATAAACGGCACCTTTTTGATTTTGAAAACCACAACCTCCGTCTGCTGGGCCTGTTTTTGTGTGGGGAGCCCATCCCGGGGGTCACACACACCCGCTGCCGAGCTAACCCCCTCACAATATATATATATATATATTTAGCCCTGTCCAGCTGCAGCCGGCCACAGATTTTCAGAGCAGATAGCGGGCCTGGACCATGCACCTTTTCTTCTCGAGCGCACTACAACACTGGCAGGGACACACTGCAGTTAGACAGCCCTGTGTATAAAGAAATCAATCAAAGAAATACAAATTGGATAATTATTGATCTGATTCATGTAATAAGCGCCCCGTGCCTCCATCTTCTCGCCATGAATGTCCCCTTGCTTTATATTCTCCGGCCCGAGCAGAGATCGAACCTTCCTACAAGGCTTAGAAATCAGTCCTGGTGTCCCAGCCTGTAATCATTGTTTGGAATCGTATTTATCTCTTGTAATTCTAGGTCAGCGCTGGTTTCACAAGGATTGGCGTGACGCCCCATCATTGTATTTGTGTATTCAGAGGCAGTCAAAAATGACCACATTTATTACCACGCCTGTGATTATTAGCAGATATGCAAAACATTTGGAGTGCGTGCTGCTGCCAAACTGTGCACCTGCCTTTCTGTATTCTTGTTTATGTTATATTTTGCATTTGTGAGCCAGTAAAACCAGTTACAAGTCATATATGTCAGGGCAGCCAAGCGGATCTTTTCAATTTTATTTATTTATTTTTTAAATACAAGTAGTGTACCTGAGTTAGACCTGGTATCATCCTTTTTGTAGTGCCCGTACAGCAGGGCTGAAGTGTGAGAGGGAGAAGCAGCACAGGGAGTCAATCAGTTTGTGTGCCAACAAAAAGCATGCCGATAGGAGGAGGGAGCAAAGTGAAGGAGAGATGAGCTCATCATCCTCACTGTGATGCTCTTGTTAGTGTCCAGTCACTGGCTGAGATGGGTCCAGGAAAACCTGGTCTCAGGGGAAGTGGGTTGAATGATGCTGGCCATCTGACTGAGGACATCTAGTGGCCCTCTGGCTGATTACAACTAGTGGCCATCTGACTGAGGACATCTAGTGGCCACTTGACTGAGGACATCTAGTGTCAATCTGACTGAAGACATCTAGTGGCCACCTGACTGAGGACATCTAGTGTCAATCTGACTGAGGACATCTAGTGGCCACCTGACTGAGGACATCTAGTGTCAATCTGACTGAGGACATCTAGTGGCCCTCTGGCTGATTACAACTAGTGGCCATCTGACTGAGGACATCTAGTGGCCACCTGACTGAGGACATCTAGTGTCAATCTGACTGAGGACATCTAGTGGCCCTCTGGCTGATTACAACTAGTGGCCATCTGACTGAGGACATCTAGTGGCCATCTGGCTGAGGACATCTAGTGGCCATCTGGCTGAGGACAACTAGTGGCCATCTGGCTGAGGACAACTAGTGGCCATCTGGCTGAGGACATCTAGTGGCCATCTGGCTGAGGACATCTAGTGGCCATCTGGCTGAGGACATCTAGTGGCCATCTGGCTGAGGACATCTAGTGGCCATCTGGCTGAGGACATCTAGTGGCCATCTGGCTGAGGACATCTAGTGGCCATCTGGCTGAGGACATCTAGTGGCCATCTGGCTGAGGACATCTAGTGGCCATCTGGCTGAGGACATCTAGTGGCCATCTGGCTGAGGACATCTAGTGGCCATCTGGCTGAGGACATCTAGTGGCCATCTGACTGAGGACAACTAGTGGCCATCTGACTGAGGACATCTAGTGGCCATCTGGCTGAGGACATCTAGTGGCCATCTGGCTGAGGACATCTAGTGGCCATCTGGCTGAGGACATCTAGTGGCCATCTGGCTGAGGACATCTAGTGGCCATCTGGCTGAGGACAACTAGTGGCCATCTGACTGAGGACATCTAGTGGCCATCTGGCTGAGGACATCTAGTGGCCATCTGGCTGAGGACATCTAGTGGCCATCTGGCTGAGGACATCTAGTGGCCATCTGGCTGAGGACAACTAGTGGCCCTCTGGCTGATTACAAATAGTGGCCATCTGGCTGAGGACATCTAGTGGCCATCTGGCTGAGGACAACTAGTGGCCATCTGGCTGAGGACAACTAGTGGCCATCTGGCTGAGGACAACTAGTGGCCATCTGGCTGAGGACAACTAGTGGCCATCTGGCTGAGGACAACTAGTGGCCATCTGGCTGAGGACATCTAGTGGCAGGAACGAAGTACTGCATGGGAAATTTCTGGAATGAAAGTAAATATTCCAGCAAGTTTTTTTATTTATTTTTTTCTATTATTATTATTATTGTTATTATTATAACCCACTGGGGAGTGGTTTTTGATAGTTAAAGAAGTATTTATCCTAGAAATAAAAAGTTAAAAGTCAGCAGCTACAAGTAGCTGCTGACCTTTAATAAAAGGACACTTACTTTTCCAAGGATCTTGCGCCGTCCTCGCCTAGGCCAGTTCTTAACTGGTCTTTGGATCCCCAAGGCCGGCATGTTTAGTGTGGGAAGCCATCTGTGACTACTTGTGGCTTCACAACCGGTTTCCCACTGCGCATGTCCAAGCTGCTCTGCACTTTATGACTGGTCCTGCAGCCTTCTGAGACCTGTGGTGTGTCCCAAGAGGCTGCCGGCAGAGGGAAGGGTGAGGGCAAACTTCTACTCGGATCACCTAGGCAATCTCAGCGGAAGTGGGAGCAGGTACCTGTCAAGACTAGGTACCCACTCCCCCCCCCCCCCCACACACACACACAAAAAATGTAATGTGACAAAAGTTGAAGAGGGAGGGTGGGGGAAGGTGGGGAGGTTGGCAGAAAAGCGTAACTTCCCCTTTTGGGTGATGTTCCACTTTAAGATATGATCGTAACTTACGATCTTGGTGTATATTGATGCTGCCAAAATGCCAAATGATCAATATTCGCTGCAAAATCTTTTAAAAGGGAAGTCATGGCTTTTCAGTTGTTTGCGGCTTTGATCAAATTGCATATCAGTTGGATAATAAAATCAAAGCATCTATGGCCACCACTAGGCCAGATTTACATGTCCATGCATGTTATATGCCTTGGTGTACTATGGTACCATCATAGGTGTGTGCAGCCTATTGCATTAGGGTGTGCACCCCAAAGCTCAAACACACTGAAGCATAGTAAACTGTGTTTACTATGCTTCGGTTATGAATGAATACAGTGTGTGTTCATTTTAGAAAAGGAAGGGCCGGTAAATGACATATTGACTATCCCTTTCCCCCACTCTACATCCTGAAACATCCAGTAGTAGCCGAGGGGAGAGGAGAGAAGAGGAGGGAGGCCAGCAGCACTGTGGGGGGTGGGGCAACAGTCGGAAGGGCCTGGACAGTAGTGGAAGTCGGCACTGCACACAGTGATTAGGGTGTGCCCAGGCACACCTGACACACCCCTGCGCACACCTATGGGTACCATTCATTCCAAATGGTAACCCAACACACGTGTGTGGTGTGCTACATTACAAGAAAGCTTGCATGCCCCTTTTTGGTGTGTTAGGCAACCCATTTAAATTAATGGGCTGCCTAAGGCAATGTAGGACTCGGCACACCACCACAGTGTGAGTCCAGCCTTATTGTATAATTGACATCCATGGGACAGATGTATAAATTTAGACTATAACTGATAGGAGATGAGAATGTAGTTTTTCTGTGACATTGCACTAAAAGCTGCGTGGTGTAGTGCACACATCAAGAAGACACGGCTGGCTGTTGTGGAGAGGTGCCGAGATTGACATGTTTATTCAACAAGTCATGCTTCAGTAGTGAATGGATTATAAAGCAATATGTGAAATCTGTCCTTGAGCTACTAGCACTATACAGAGAGCACTACAAATGTACTAATGCTAAAAAGTCCTTTCAATGAACATTAAAGTCGAACTCTGGGATAAACAAATATGAGCTAAATATATTCGTTATGTGTGTTCTTACTTGAATCTTGGTGTGCTTTGTGTAATTCTTCCAGATCTGTGCAGTAATCCAGTGCGAGACTTTATCTCTGTACAGAGCTTCCTGTGATAAAGACCAGTCACTGCTGCTCTCTCTCTTTCTGCAGGGCGACTGGTCTTGTATCCGCCCCCTCCTGTAGTTTTCTACAGGCAGCTTGTAGTGGGTGGGGCTTATTGGGTCCCTCCTACAGCTCTGCTCTCTGCACAGGCTATATACAGTACAGTGCTGATGTCACTGTGACTTTTACAAGATAACAGCTAGGTTTGAAAGGGCACTGAGGACATTAAGGAATATGTTTGACTTAAAGATTTTGTGCTTTGAATTCAGCTTAAAGATAAAAATAAATAAATAAATATATATATATATATATATATATATATATATATATATATCTCCCCCCTTGTTTTACTATATATAAATATGTATATATATATATACATATATATACATACATACATACATATAAAAATACATACACTATATTGTCAAAAGTATTGTGACGTCTGGCTTTACACACATGAACTTTAATGGCATCCCAGTCATAGTCTGTAGCGTTCAATATTGAGTTGGCCCACCCTTTGCAGCTATAACCGCTTCAACTCTTCTGGGAAGGCTGTCCACAAGGCTGTTTGAGCGGAAACTGCGAGCCAGGCCTTCTCGTCCAACATCTGTGCCTGACCTCACAAATGTGCTTCTGGAAGAATGGTCAAACGTTCCCATAGACACACTCCTAAACCTTGTGGACAGCCTTCCCAGAAGAGATGAAGCTGTTATAGCTGCAAAGGGTGGGCCAACTTAGACTAAAGCCTCATACACACGATCGGACTTCAAATAAACTTTTCCGTGGATTTTTGTCCGAAGGGAGTTGGCCGTGAACGCCCATAGCATACACACACTCTGACTTTTTCAGCCAACAAACATGAACGTAGTGACGTAATTAACGTACTACGTGTTCTTTCTGCTCTTTACCGCCACCCTTTGGTCAACTTCTGCTATTGTTGGTTGATTTTAACATTGGTTCTGGGCATGCGTGTTTGTACTTTGGACAAAAGTCCAATGGATTTCTGTACACACGGCAGGACTTTGCACCATTGGACTTTTGTTGTCGAAAAGTTTGTTCGTTTGCAGAGCGAACTTTTGTCCGATGGAGTGTACACACGGTCGGATTTTTTTTTTAAACTGGCTCATTTTGAAGTTTGTTGTCAAAAAGTCCTACCGTGTGTATGGGGCTTAAGACTGGGGTGCCATTTAAAGTTTGAGTGTGTGTGTGTATATATATTCCAATACTTTTGACAATATAGTATATATATATTATATACACACACTCACACTGTTTTTAAAAAAATTTTAAACATTTTTTGATACATGAATATGTGCAACTGAGCTGTAGGCTAAATGCTCAGCTAAAATTTATATATAACAGTCGTCCTTCCTACCAAAGGATTTGCATTTCTCTCCACCCAGTCCTGAGATTTACACAGCTCTGATGCACAGCACAGTCCTGTGTGCATTTTATCTCTCCTGCAGTTTCACTTTCACTTACAGGAGAAGCAGTACTCGGATGAGCTCATCTCTCTGTCCCTCTGACCTTTCCTCCTATCAGCATGTTCCTTCTCTGCATCTGTCACAATTGAAGCTGATACTGTTTCATGCATCTTTCTTATTTCAGCAAAAAAAATTGGGATTTCAACTACCCAAGGTGCAGATTTTGAATAGGTATTCCAAAAACAAAGATAACCAAGAATGACCAGATCAGGGATCAGGCTTGGTACAGTGCCTTGAAAAAGTATTCATACCCCTTGAAATTTTCCACATTTTGTCATGTTACAACCAAAAACATAAATTTATTTTTTGTGATAGACCAACACAAAGTGGCACATAAGGAAAATGATAAATGGTTTTCAATTTTTTTTTTTTTTTACAAATAAATATCTGAAAAGTGTGGTGTGCATTTGTATTCAGCCCCCTTTACTCTGATACCCCTATCAAGTCAAACCAATTGCCTTCAGAAGTCACCTAATTAGTAAATAGAGTCCACCTGTGTGTAATTTAATCTCAGTATAAATACAGCTGTTCTGTGAAGCCCTCAGAGGTTTGTTAGAGAACCTTAGTGAAAAAACAGCATCATGAAGGCCAAGGAACACACCAAACAGGTCAGGGATAAAGTTGTGGAGAAGTTTAAAGCAGGGTTAGGTTATAAAAAAAATATCCCAAGCTTTGAACATCTCACGGAGCTCTGCTCAATCCATCATCCAAAAATGGAAAGAGGATGGCACAACTGCAAACCTACCAAGACATGGCCGGCCACCTAAACTGACAGGCTGGGCAAGAAGAGCATTAATCAGAGAAGCAGCCAAGAGGCCCATGGTAACTCTGGAGGAGCTGCAGAAATCCACAGCTCAGGTGGGAGAATCTGTCCACAGGACAACTATTAGTAATCCACTCCACAAATCTGACCTTTATGGAAGAGTGGCAAAAAGAAAGCCATTGTTGAAAGAGATCCATAAGAAGTCCCATTTGCAGTTTGTGAGAAGCCATCTGGACGACACAGCAAACATGTGGAAGAAGGTGCTCTGGTCAGATGAGACCAAAATTGAACTTTTTGGCCTAAAGGCAAAACGCTATGTGTACTGACAATAAAAATAGGTATCAAAATACAACCGCTCCTAATATCTTGTACCACCACTGCACCAATACAAAAAAATGTGAAAAAATATATTTAACTAAAGCTGCCACTTAAAATGATAAATATGAAAACAGAATTTAAACCTAAAAACACGCAGGTGAAAATTAGGAGAAAATGTAGCGCTAATAAACGAAAATCACTAAACTAATATAATAACATTCACTAGTGAAACTGTGATAATCAAATTGTACTCCACGTGACATGTGATAAAATTCAAAAACAATAGTCCATAAAGTGAAATAATGTTCCAAAGAAGAAAGAAATATTCCAAAAAGAGATGTGTAGTCTTCTTAATAGAGAATATCTTCCACCCCACCGTGCACGTATCAGCTCCCCTTTGAAAATACACTCACCAGCTGTAAATGCCTCCCACTCTCGTGTTCGGCTCAAAGGCTTGCTAGTTAACCACTAGAAGGTGAACGACCATCAGCTGAAAGCTTGTGTGTCAACACAGGATGTTCCATACATGTAAAAATAAAAAGGTGCTCCAATAGTGTAAAATAGTAACGACCAAATTTATTCAAATACACAACCACACTTCAAATATTACACTCACATGATGTGAAAATAAAACCAGCCTTAAATCAATCACAGCAAGCAGAAAAAAGTGTAAGATGGCACTGCAGTGATTTGCGGTCACGGCGGACCCAAGGTGTACGCTCGGTACAGGTCTCTCACCCCCTCCTGAGCTCCGGGTCACAGCAGCCGTGTAGCGTTCTTAGCCTCAGCGTGTCACGATAATGTCAAAAATAATGCAGCCATGCACCCGACGTTTCGTCACTAGGACTTATTCATGGGATTGGCTGCTCATTCCCTCACAACTTCCCTTTATGCTTTCCCACCTGCCTCTCACCACTGCACCTGCACACTTCCTGTGTCCCCATGACCGCAAAGTGCTAACATGCCGATGCCCGGTGACACACAGACATAACAGCTTGCGCTTGTTAGTGTGTAAAAAAATGCAAAACAATAGTTTAAATGGTTTAAAGCCTCACTGTTGAGAGTATGGTGTGCAGCAAACTAATAATAATACAAATAAAATGGAACACAAATCCATTTCAAATTTAAAATCATACCTGAAAAGAGAACCACTATAATTTGGTATAATAATTAATGGGGCTTAAGAAGCATCTATTTAGCAGGTCATAATGATTGCTAAAAACTAATTTAACTGTATCAAAAATACAGGAAAATAATTACATTTATTAAAATTATTAAAATTATTAAAATCTCCTCTAACAAAATAAGGAGGGCTGTCACATACATGATGTAACAATGGATGGTCTCATCAAAAGGGTCGTAAATGAGCCATCCACCGCAACACCCCAAATCCCAGAGCCATTCGGCACATGATGGCAACTGTGCTTCAAATTAACCCCGGATTCAGGTATATTTACAGGCACCAATGGTAAAGCCAAATAACTGCTGTCTGTAAGACCTCCCTCTTTTAAATAAAACTTGAAGGACACTTCAGAATTACTGCAAATGATGGAAGATATTCAACTTAGCACCACTGCTGAAACCTATTTGGTGACAGCTGATGTGTGCTCTTTGTATACCATCATCCAACATGAAGATGCAGCATTAGCGCTTAACTGGGCCTTGAGCAAAAGGGATGATATCCCGTATACACAAAAAAGGTTCTTGGGACATGCGTTAGAATATTGCATGTCACACAATTACTTTTGGTGGCAGGGACAATTCTATTCGCAGCAGGTTGGCGTGGCTATGGGAGCCAAATATGCTCCTAGCCTCGCCAACCTGTTCATGGCTGAATGGGAGGATAGGCAGGTGTTCAGTAAACAGCTCCCACAGTTGAAGTTTTACCGCAGGTTCATTGATGACCTCCTGTTTATTTGGGAGGGAACACGTGAATCTGTTGTGGACTTCTTAGAGGGTCTAAATCATAATGTGAATAACATTAAATTGGAATATCAGATAAGTGATGAGACTGTGAATTTTCTGGATTTAACCATTGAAAAGGATAACAATAGACTGAATACTAAAGTATTCTTTAAACCGACGGATCGGAATAGTTATCTGTCAATAGGAAGTGGACATCATCCATCATGGATTAGGAACATTCCAAAAGGCCAAATGTTGAGGGTCCGTCGTAACTGCACGAAGTTGTCAGATTACCAACTACAATCCCAACTATTGAAGACAAAATTTCTGCAGAAGGGATATACAGAAGGCTCTTTAAATGAAATAATCCAGGAGGTATCTGAGATACCAAGAGAACAATGCCTGAGAAAAAAATCTACAGAGGAGATACCAAAAACTGAACACCAACTGGGGTTCATTTCTAACTTCCATTGCCAGTATAAAGAGATCGAAAACATCTATAAAAAACACTGGCATATACTTGGGAGGGACAGACATCTTGGGCAAATAATAACTCAACAACCGAAATTTATATACAGGCGTGCCCCCAATTTCGGTGACCAAGTAGTAAGGAAGATTTTGGACCCCCCAGATAAGCAATTTCTAAAGATTGACTTAAAAGGTTTTTTTGCCTGTAGAAAATGCATTTGCTGTAGGACTGTTAGGGTAAGCAATAGAGGAAAAACTGAAGTCTCTAGTAGTGATGGGGAGTCCTTTGACATTAATGAATTCATCACGTGTAATTCCACACATGTGGTGTACTTAATGTGGTGTCCATGCGGATTACTGTATGTAGGAAGGACCAAAAGGCTTCTGAGGGTACGAATATCTGAACATTTATCAAATATAAGAAAGGGGTTCCGCTTCCATAGTGTGTCATTACACTTTAAGGAAAAGCACAACCAGGATCCGTCTTTATTACAATTTTGTGGGATAGATGTTGTCTATCCAGCCTGGAGGGGTTCCAACAGGGTGAGAGACCTGTCCCAAAGGGAAACCCGCTGGATTTTTCTGCTCAAGTGTCTTAGCCCTAGAGGGTTAAACATTGAAGTCGACTTAAACTGTTTTATTAATAATTTCTGACCAGCTTTGTAGTAATTATAGTGATCATTTAATTTTTTCCTACTTTTTTAGAATGATTTTTTCTATAATAATTGTCTACTGTGCCTGTTCCAATAAGATTTGGTGTTTTTTTATTATTCTTCACATTTTTTTATTATTCTTCATATTACGTATAATTAGGCTCATTTGATTAGTGAGCATCTAGTTCCATGTGGGTTGACACTGTTTGGGATTGTGCAGTAACTTGCACGTTTCTATACAGTGTCTTCCCCTCGCCTTTTGCGGTTGTGACGTTTTTATTTAAAAGAGGGAGGTCTTACAGACAGCAGTTATTTGGCTTTACCATTGGTGCCTGTAAATATACCTGAATCCGGGGTTAATTTGAAGCACAGTTGCCATCATGTGCCGAATGGCTCTGGGATTTGGGGTGTTGCGGTGGATGGCTCATTTACGACCCTTTTGATGAGACCATCCATTGTTACATCATGTATGTGACAGCCCTCCTTATTTTGTTAGAGGAGATTTTAATAATTTTAATAAATGTAATTATTTTCCTGTATTTTTGATACAGTTAAATTAGTTTTTAGCAATCATTATGACCTGCTAAATAGATGCTTCTTAAGCCCCATTAATTATTATACCAAATTATAGTGGCTCTCTTTTCAGGTATGATTTTAAATTTGAAATGGATTTGTGTTCCATTTTATTTGTATTATTATTAGTTTGCTGCACACCATACTCTCAACAGTGAGGCTTTAAACCATTTAAACTATTGTTTTGCATTTTTTTACACACTAACAAGCGCAAGCTGTTATGTCTGTGTGTCACCGGGCATCGGCATGTTAGCACTTTGCGGTCATGGGGACACAGGAAGTGTGCAGGTGCAGGATTGAAGTTCTGGTGAGAGGCAGGTGGGAAAGCATAAAGGGAAGTTGTGAGGGAATGAGCAGCCAATCCCATGAATAAGTCCTAGTGACGAAACGTCGGGTGCATGGCTGCATTATTTTTGACATTATCGTGACACGCTGAGGCTAAGAACGCTACACGGCTGCTGTGACCCGGAGCTCAGGAGGGGGTGAGAGACCTGTACCGAGCGTACACCTTGGGTCCGCCGTGACCGCAAATCACTGCAGTGCCATCTTACACTTTTTTCTGCTTGCTGTGATTGATTTAAGGCTGGTTTTATTTTCACATCATGTGAGTGTAATATTTGAAGTGTGGTTGTGTATTTGAATAAATTTGGTCTTTACTATTTTACACTATTGGAGCACCTTTTTATTTTTACATGTATGGAACATCCTGTGTTGACACACAAGCTTTCAGCTGATGGTCGTTCACCTTCTAGTGGTTAACTAGCAAGCCTTTGAGCCGAACACGAGAGTGGGAGGCATTTACAGCTGGTGAGTGTATTTTCAAAGGGGAGCTGATACGTGCACGGTGGGGTGGAAGATATTCTCTATTAAGAAGACTACACATCTCTTTTTGGAATATTTCTTTCTTCTTTGGAACATTATTTCACTTTATGGACTATTGTTTTTGAATTTTATCACATGTCACGTGGAGTACAATTTGATTATCACAGTTTCACTAGTGAATGTTATTATATTAGTTTAGTGATTTTCGTTTATTAGCGCTACATTTTCTCCTAATTTTCACCTGCGTGTTTTTAGGTTTAAATTCTGTTTTCAAAACGCTATGTGTGGCAGAAAACTAACACTGCACATCACCCTGAACACACCATCCCCACCGTGAAACATGGTGGTGACAGCATCATGTTTTGGGGATGGTTTTCTTTAGCGGGGACAGGGAAGCTGGTCAGGGTTGATGGGAAGATGGATGGAGCCAAATACAGGGCAATCTTAGAAGAAAACCTGTTAGAGTCTGCAAAAGACTTGAGACTTGGGCAGAGGTTCACCTTCCAGCAGGACAACGACTCTAAACCTACAGCCAGAGCTACAATGGAATGGTTTCGATCAAAGCATATTCATGTGTTAGAATGGTCCAGTCAAAGTCCAGACCTAAATCCATTAGAGAATCTGTGGCAAGACTTAAAAATTGCTGTTCAGACACTCTCCATCCAATCTGACAGAACTTGAGATATTTTGTGAAGAAGGGCAGAAATTTCACTTTTTAGATGTGCAAAGCTGGTAGAGACATCCCCAAAAAGACTTGCAGCTGTAATTGGAGTGAAAGGTGGTTCTACAAAGTATTGATTCCGGGGGGCTGAATACAAATGCACGCCACACTTTTCACATATTTATTTGTAAAAAAATAATTAAAACCATTTATCATTTTTCTTCCACATCACAATTATGTGCCACTTTGTGTTGGTCTATTACATAAAATCCCAATAAAAGAAATGTACGATTTTGGTTGTAACATGACAAAATGTTGAAAAGTTCAAGGGGTATAAATACTTTTTCAAGGCACTGTAAGTGTGGGCCACAAGAGCTGGAATCTGATTGGTCCCTGTGGGCAGCACAGACGCTAACCTATTGCGCTTGCTTTGTCGGTGAACTAATGGTGCACACGCAGTCCGGAGTGCGGTCCCGGCTCTGATGGCGCACTCTCATATGCTTTCAGAACATCCAGCACATTGTCTAGCGCAATGAACCATGGCCGTGAAATCTGGCAGGCGCTTTGCATGATAATTAGTTCAGTATACTGACCAAATCTGCAAATTAGAAGTTCAAAGAGAGACATGGACACGTATGAAAGAAGAGTTTTGGCATTTCTCACGTACGGCTTGTTTCAGGATCCGTTCTGTTTTTTTGATCTGCAAGTAACAAATGGTTTGCACGCTGCACATCAAACAATCGCCGCGTCTCCTTTCTGTATTCAAAGGGCTCATCTGCTTCTTGAAGTGATTGAGATTAATTGACTTCTGCATTCCTACCAAGGAAAGAAATCTGTTTATTTCTATTTTATTTTACCTTAATAAAACTGCATATGGAAATTTAGCTTCGTTAGTCATATTTTAATTTTTCATTCAAAAGCAGATCTAAAACCCAACTGGATGACATTTCGTTTGCTATGGTATCTTTTTATTATTAACACTTTCCATGTTTTATACATAAAATACTGTTTTTAATTATTTATTTTTTATTTAATTGCTGCTGATCTTCTCCAGCCTATTTCAGCCTCTTCCTGTCTTCATGCACTCGCTCTAGTGTCAGCTGAACATCTTCCCACTGGATCAGCTTCCTGATGGTGGCAATGATGAACCATGCCTGAGCAGTATTTGATGGCACGGCCTGCTGTTTGTAGTCTCTATTAGACATGTGCAGTTTCTAATTCGTTTTTCACGAATTTAGAGAAATTCATTAATTCCGAAACTTCAGAATTTTCGAATTTCCGAATTTTCGAATTTCCGAATTTTCGGATTTCTGAAATTTCGAATTTTTCAATTTACGAATTTTCGGATTTCAGAATTTTTCAATTTACGAAATTTCGAATTTACGAATTTCTGAAATTCAGAATTTTCGGAATTTCGAAAATTCGAAATTGCAAAATTCGAAAATCTAAAATTCGAAAATGGCAAATTTGGAAACTTGAATTTCCGAAAATCTGAATTTTCTTTTTTTTTTCGTTTTTTGGCTTTTTTCGCAAATTCGAGAAATTTGTCGTTTTCGTTTTATTCGTTTTTTGGAAATAAGGGGAATTCGGAATTTCCGAAAAAAGCAAAAAACGAATAACAAATTTTTCGGCAGTGTACATGTCTAGTCTCTATCAGGGTGATTGTGACATGGTGACAACACAGGAGTATATTTGGGAGACAGCTGTCACCCCATAACAGGAAGTGTATAAAGGACCTTCTTGGCAGGATCACCAGGTATTCTTTTCATTAACCGCTTGCCCACCAGCCGCCGTCATTATACTGCGTCAGGTTTGTACGGCTGCGCAAATCGCCGTAGGTGTACGTCGGCCACTTTAAGAGCAATAGCAGGCACGCATGCGACGCCGGAGCTGATGCGTGTGGCCGGCGGCCGGAATGTCTGCCGGCCACCTGCGATCACTCCACAGAGAGACAGAATGGGGATCTGTAAATGTAAACAAACGGATCCCTGTACTGACAGGGGAGGAGAGAGAGATCTGCTGTTCCTAGTGATCAGGGACAGCGATCTCTCTCTACTCCCAGTCAGTCCCACCCCCCCCCCCTACAGTAGAAACACCTTCCTAGGGAACACTTAACCCCTTGATTGCCCCCTAATGTTAACCCCTTCCCTGCCACTGTCATTTATACAGTAATCGGTGGCTATTTTTAGCAATGATCGCTGTATAAATGTCGCTGGTGTCAAAAGTGTCCGATCTGTCCGCCGCAATGTCGCAGTCTCGCTAAAAAATTGCTGATCACTGCCAGTACCAGTAAATAAATTACCTAATAAAAATACCATAATTCTATCCCCTATTTTGTAGACACTATAACTTTTGCGCAAACCAATCAATATACGCTCAATGCGATTTTTATTTTTTTCTACCAAAAATATGTAGAAGAATACATATTGGCCTAAACTGATGAAGAAATTCTTTTTTTTGGGGGGGGATTTTTACTATAGCAAAAAGTACAAAATATATATATATTTTTTAAATTGTCAGTTTTTTTTGTTTATAAATAAAAACTGCAGAGGTGATCAAATACCACCAAAAGAAAGTTTTTTATTTGTGGGGAAAAAAAGGGCATGAATTTTGTTTGTGTACAACGTCGCTTGACTGCGCAAATGTCAGTTAAAGTGACGCAGTGCCGTATCGCAAAAAATGGCCTGGTCGTTAAGGGGGTAAATCCTTCCGGAGCTGAAGTGCTTAATGAAAGCTGCAGATTTTATGTGGAATCCATTTGCATGTTAAAGTTGTTATGCGATTTTAATGATTGGGTTTAAGGTCTGGTTAACACCTATGCATTTTTTTGTGCGTTTTCGGTTTTGCGGAAACATACTGCAGTCCATGTAACAGTTTCCTATGGATGATGTTCACATCTGTGCATTTTATGGAAAGGCCAGGGATCTTTTTCTGGTTTTTGGTTCCATAGACTTTAATGGATCAAAAATGTGTATTGAAAAATGCACCTGGAATCTGCAACCTACATAGGTGTGAACCAGGGCTAAAGCTTCTTTAATAATTCAGTTGTTTAACCGCTTGCCGACCAGCGCATGGCGATATACGTCGGCACAATGGCACGGCTGCGCAAATGGACGTACAGGTACGTCCCCTTTAAAGCCAGCCGCGTGCTCCGTGACCGTGCCCGTGGGACCCACGGACTCGATGTCCGCCGGTGTCCCGCGATTGTGTCATGGAGCTGCAGAACAGGGAGATGACTATGTAAACAAGGCATTTCCCTGTTCTGCCTAGTGACAGGACACTGATCTACTGCTCCCTGTGATCGGGAGCAGTGATCACTGTCGTGTGACTTGTAGCCCAGCCCCCACACAGTTAGAATCACTCCCTAGGACACACTTAACCCCTTCCTTGCTCCCTAGTGGTTAACCCCTTTCCTGGCAGTAATCTGTGCATTTTTATAGCACTGATCGCTGTATAAATGACAATGGTCCCAAAATAGTGTCAAAAGTGTCTGATATGTCTGCCATTATATCACAGTCCCGATAAAAAAACGCAGATCGCTGTCATTACTAATAAAAAAAAATATTAAAAAATGCTATAAATCTATCCCCTATTTTGTTGACGCTATAACTTTTGCGCAAACCAATCAATATACGCTTATTGCGATTTATTTTACCAAAAATATGTAGAAGAATACGTATCGTCCTAAACTGAGAATTTTTTTTATAATTTTTTTGGGGATATTATAGCAAAAAGTTAAAAATATTGCATTTTGTTTTTCAAAATTGTCGCTCTTTTTTTTGTGCAAAAAAAAAAAAAAACTGCAGAGGTGATCAAATACCACCAAAAAAAAGCTCTATTTGTGGGAAAAAAAGGACGTCAATTTTGTTTGGGTACAACGTCGCACGACCGCGCAATTGTCAGTTAAAGCGACGCAGTGCCGAATCGCAAAAAGTGGCCTGGTCATTTGGCAGTCAAATCCTCCGGGGCTGAAGTGGTTAATAATTCAGTTGTTTAAAGCGGAACTAAACCCTCTTCTCCTTTTCAGCCATCTTGCCCCTTTTTTTGATCTGCAATTGCCATAGTGCTGCACATGTGATCAGTCGTGACACAGCCATTTAATGGTTTGACAGTTTGTTTGAGGACAGATGTAAATGTGACAGCTAAAGATCACGGCATGTGTTAAATCAATGGGTTTAGTTCTACTTTCAAGTGTAACTAATGAAGTGTAGGGCCGAAACAAATAATCGATTCATCAACAACTAATCGATTATGAAATTAATCGATTACTATTTTCATAATCGATTAATCGGCCAGTAACATAATGGGGTTAAAAAAAACTATTAGCCCTTTATAGTACAAAAAGAGCAAGTAATCGCTACTGTAAATATTACTACTTTCACTGTTCCACAGTAAAAAATGAACCCCTTACAGCAGTGGTCTCCAAACTGCGGCCCGGGGGTCAGATGTGGCCCTTTGCTTGCTTTTATCTGGCCCTTGGGCCACTATTTTTATCCACTGATACCAATGGGCTATAAGTTCCCCCACTGACATAAGAAGAGGGGTAGTATTTCTCCAAATGATGCCAACAATGGGGCACAATGCCTCCCAATGACACCAAAAATGGGGCACAATTCCTCCCAATGACACCAAAAATGGGGCACAATTCCTCCCAATGACACCAAAAATGGGGCACAATTCCTCCCAATGACACCAAAAATGGGGCATTATTCCTCCCACTGACACCAAAGATACGGCTTTGTATAATCCCACTGATGCTGGGACCTTTTCTACTCCCAATTGCCACAGTCCGGCCCTCCTTAAGTCTGAAGGACAGTAAACTGGCCCTTTGTTTAGAAAGTTTGGAGACCCCTGCCTTACAGTAGCGATTATTTGCTCTCTTTGTACTATGAAGGGCTAATTTTTTTTTTTTTAACCCCATTATGTTACTAAACGTCTTGGGCCTGGTTCACACCTATGCGTTTTTTGCAGAAACGCACTACAGTTCATTTACATGGTTTCCAATGGAACACGTTCATATCTATGCTTTTTTTTTTTAGCTGCTGCGTTATTTGGAAAGGGTCAAGGAATGTGTTCAACGCAGAATGGTGTTTTTTTTGGTTCAATATACTTCAACGGAGAAGCTGCAGAAAAGCATGTAATGCGTTTTTGCAGCAATTTGTGTTTTTTAATCTGCCCAACAACAAATTGGCCCAAAAAAAAAGCATAAAAAATGCAAACGCGCAATTCGCAGCAAAATCCTGTGTGCAAAAATCAAAACGCACAGCAAAACACACTACAGAAACAGATCAAAAGCAAACTGTATAGGTGTGTACTGAGCCTTATGCTGACCAGATGGATGAATTTTCAGACGAGAATATGAATACAAAAAATCTTTGTACATTCGCTGAATGAAAGAATTTTGTTTTAAATTTTCACTTGCTTTTAACATTCAGTTTTAAAATGAATGTAATTTCTGAACGAAAACCACATACACTGTCTGAAAATTCCTTTGACCAAGAAGTTTTTTATTATTTATAATAATGATATCTGATATTTACCAGATTCACCCTCTAACAGTATATACAGTATATCTAATCAGTCTGTTATTCTCAGAGTGGATTAGAGATTTTGCTCCCTAGCCATATAGTTGGTTATTTATATTTACAACTGCCTAGAGATATTTAAGAATAAATTGCCTTTTTTTATACTTTACATATTAACTAAATTATACACCACATTTTTTTTAAGGTAATTAACCGATTAATCGATTAATCAAAACAATAATCGGCCAACTAATCGATTTTGAAAATAATCGTTAGTTGCAGCCCTTGTTTGGTATATATTTTTGATGTCTTTAGATGCCCTCTGGTGTATTTTTTATGCGTTTTAGATGCTCTCTGGTATAATTTTGATGCGTTTAAATGCCCTTCTTGTTTATTCGTGATACGTTTAGATGCTCTCTGGTGTATTTTTGATGCGCTTATTAGCGTTTAGATGTGTTCATTCTTTCTTCCACCGCTAATATATATACTCAGCATTGACCTTGCATAGTGCTTTTCTCTCTATGGACTCCAAGTACTTGGAGATGGCGTTGGCTGGGAATCGAACCTGGGTCAGCTGCTGGGAAGGCGGCTATGCTCACCACTGCACCAGCAACGCAAGGTAGCATGTCTTTGTAGTGTGGGAGGAAACCGGAGTATCCGGAGGAAACCCACGCAAACACAGGGAGAACATGCAAACTCCATGCAGATAGTGTCCTGGTCAGGATTTGAACCAAGGACCCCCGAGCTGCAAGGCTTAACCACTAAGACTCTGTGCTGCCCATATGCCTCCTCTGTTCTTTTAAGGCCCGCCCCCACAGAGCGGGGTACATCAGTTATATCCACTCAAAGCGCCTACAGAAGAAATCCAAACTTAACCTAAACTACAATCCATATATATATATATATATATATATATATATAAACGCACCCAAAGAATAACGCAGTTCCATTGCTGTCAACTGGGGTGCAGCGGCTGTACCCAATGTGACATCTGTGTGGGTGCCGGTACACAGCCCTGAATGCACCTAGGGTGCGTCCACACAACTACTCCCGCATGGATGGCCTTTTTGGGGTAAACACATCCCCCACACAGGGTACAGATTTATACACATCATGTGAGTGAAACCTTGGACTTCTCCATGAAGGACCTCACTGGTGGAAAGTGTTCTTATTTCCCCAATCTCCCCTAACAGCCGGTCCAACACACGCCTGAAAAACATACTGGCCTCCAACCTCCCCTCATAGCAAGTCCAACACATGCCTGAAAAACCTACCGGCCTCCAATCTCCCCTAAAAGCCGGTCCAACACACGCCTCAAAAACATACCGACCTCCAACCTCCTCAATATAGCCGGTCCAACGCATGCCCAAAAAAGCTACTGGACTTCAAACTTCAGAACATAATCAACTACTTAATGATGACCGACAATACATCAATGAAATATAATCACCTATAAAAAAGTGCCTGAGATGTTGGTGGTAAACAGCCTGCTCAGCCCAGGGGGAACCGAACCAAGCCCTCCAAAAGCTGTCTCATATCCAAGAGTTGCCAAGAGTGTAAATGCAGATATTAAGATTTAAGGTTAATCAAAAATATCACATTGGAAAGGGCAATGGCAGGCTTATTACCACCAACATCTCAGGCACTTTTTTACAGCTGATCATGGACATTTTTGGGTTCTAGTATTTATCGTATGGGAAGGGTACCTCCTGAGGGTAGATATTCCATAACACTCTATCCCCACACACAAAAACTTGGGCTATGCAGAAAAGATACGGAGGCACTCATGTTGGTGAAGAGAGCTGGTGGTATTGCTCTCTTGGAGACGAGATGAGAATCTTTTAACAGAGTGATGACGTAGTGCAGGGATATGCAATTAGCGGACCTCCAGCTGTTGCCAAACTACAAGTCCCATCATGCCTCTGCCTCTGGGTGTCATGCTTGATGCTGTCAGAGTCTCGCTATGCCTCATGGGACTTGTAGTTTG
The DNA here is from genome assembly GCA_029206835.1 of Rana muscosa. Taxonomy (NCBI): domain Eukaryota; kingdom Metazoa; phylum Chordata; class Amphibia; order Anura; family Ranidae; genus Rana; species Rana muscosa. The sequence continues at coordinate 350,360,598 of CM055120.1, forward strand.
GCAACAGCTGGAGGTCCGCTAATTGCATATCCCTGACGTAGTGTATTCTCCGGTGATGATGGCTTGATTTGAAGATCCTCTCATTTTTCTTTTTCGTACATCACGGGACACAGAGCGACTTGGTCATTACTAATGGGTTATATAGATACCTTCAGGTGCTGGCACTGGCAACTTCCAAAACCGGAAGTACCCTCCCCTATATAAGCCCCTCCCATCCGGGAGCACCTCAGTTTTTTGCCAGTGTCTAAGGTGTTGGCCAAAGAGTAACATGTGTTTTCACTGGGCTTGCGTACAGGTTCTTTTATGGGCCTTAGTAAGCTGTTCCGGATCCGACCAAAAAAGCTTCATAGCTAAACGGTCGGTACCCGGGCCTTGCAACAGAAGAGCAAGGTTTTGCCTGTAATGCCTCTCTTAGGAGGGCTGGAACCTGGGATCCAGAGCTCTGGTCATACCCACGACCAAGATGTTGTCTGTGCAGGGTGCTATACAGGTCCAGGGGAGTGGAATCCTTGGGAACCCGGTCCCTGAAGGTTTAAATACAATGCCTGCCGTGAGAGGTGAAGTTTGGGCTTCTGTGGACCAAACAGAGTCCTGCGGCGGGGAACAGGTAAGTGGGGGCCCCCAGGAACTTGGTTCTATTGGGGGACCCCCAAGCCTAATTTGTCTTTCTGTCTGTTACTTAACGGTATTCCCGCTAATATCTGTGCATGCCTGTAACTACTGGAAAATTTAAAATTTTAATAGTAGTCAAGAAAAAAAAAAAAAAAAAAAGGAGACCGCGGTACCTGTGTTAAACCACTAGAGGCCGCTGTGGTCCATTTTTCTTGTCATGTGGATCTTTGGCTTTTTCAAGTCAAAAGATCCAGGCAGTTGGTAAGTTTCTCTGTGGGAATCCACTTCCTCTGCCCTGTTGCTGCGCTCATCCACCGCACAGGCCCTCCGGCAAAAAGGGCCCTGGCTCCTAGTCCCTGCTTGTTTTCAAAAAAGAGCGCCTAAGGCGCACGCGCGCGGGCGCGTGCACGTGCACGCGCCTCCTATGAAAGGGAAGGGGCGGGTGGATGACGCTCGATGCGCGCCGCGGCGCTTCTGCGCATGTGCAGGCGTCCCAGCATGGATAAAAGACACAGTACAAGTGTCAGCTGGATGCAAGCAGAGCTAGCAACAAAACGGTGGCACACAGAGGCGGTTGATGCAGGCATCCCCATAGAAAGACACTTTAGTGGACACCAGCTGGTATATAGCAGCAACTGTGTTAGACTATTACCAGTAAAATTGGTGTATGACGACGGGAATACCTCAGCTTTGTGCTTGAAGGATATGTCGTCCAGACGCTCTGGAAATAAGTCTTCCAAGAAGCCAAAGGGGTCTCCATCGGGCTCTGAGGATTTTGGGCATGCTTGTACTGCACCAATCTCCCCTGAAATTTCAGAGGTTAGTAGCCGTAGGAACCCCGCAGGAGTACCTGGTGCTGTGGCTGTCTCCAGTCCACCTGCTCCTGTATATATAACAGAGGAGGTTTTTTCCTCAACTCTGGAAGGATTGGAAGAGAGATTAACAGCATTGATTGCTGCTTCCCTGTCACAGGGAAAGCGCGTCCGATCTCCGTCTCCTCCTTCAGAGTGCCTGTTAGTGGAGGAACAGCCCCACACAGAGATCGACCTACCTGAAGGGGATCAGGATGAGGTTGATTCGGTTATAGAGGAATCAACAGTGGAAGAACCTTTCTCAGCATCTCAGGCTGAAAGATTATGGGTTCAGTCTCTGACTAACATGGTCCGATCAGCATTTAAAATGCCTCTTGCGGAGCCATCAACCACTACTGTCTCCTCGCTGGGGTCGCTGAAATCTCCCCAGACTGTCTGTTCCTTCCCAATCCACTCTTATTGGAAGGGCTTATTTACCAGGATTGGAAGCATCCTGATAAAATATTTACTCCCCCCAAGAGATTTCCGGTGATCTATCATGGAGGATAAGTTCATAAAAAAATGGAGGGTCCCTACAGTGGACGCAGCCATCTCTTGTGTGAATAAATCACTGACATGTCCAGTAGATAATGTTCCAATGTTCAAAGACCCAATAGATAAAAAATTGGAGTCTTTACTAAAATCTGCTTTCTCTACAGCAAGCATGGTGACACAACCTGCAGTAGCAGCGATTGGGGTCTGCCAAGCAGTGAAGGATCAGTTGAAACAAGTCTTAAGGGACTTACCAGATCAGCAGGCTCTTGCCCTAGCTGACCTACCTAGAGCCTTGTGTTTTGCGGTGGACGCCATAAAGGATACAATCCAACAGGCCTCCCGCTTTACGCTGTCTGTAGTACATATGCGTAGGCTTCTATGGCTCAAAAACTGGTCTGCTGAAGCTCCCTGTAAGAAATTGCTGATTAGCTTCCCATTTCATGGAGAACGCTTATTTGGAGAAGATTTGGACAAGTATATCCAGAAAATTTCTGCCGGTAAAAGTACACTCTTGCCGGTTAAGAACAAGGGTAAAAGTCCTTCTTTTAAGAGGCCTACTTCTCCAGTCCCTGGCACATCGGCTGTGAAACAGTTCCGACGGCCTCCGCGGTCAAATCCAGGGGGCAGAAATCAGGGACAATCACAGGGTAACAAGAAACCCTGGGTCAAGAGAGGTACAAAACCTCCCCCCAAGTCATGAAGGGTTGCCCCCACTCAATCGGGTGGGGGGAAGACTTCAGTTGTTCACAGAGACCTGGCGGGACACCATCAGAGACAGATGGGTGATCTCCGCAGTAAGTCTGGGATACAAGCTGGAGTTAAAAGACACTCCTCCTGCCCATTTTATGAGGTCAAACGTGCCAAGCGATCCCCAGAAGAGAGGATCCCTCCTTCGGGCACTAGAACAACTATTGCTCCAAGGTGTAATCATGAAGGTTCCCTTGGAAGAAAGCGGGTTCGGGTTTTACTCAAACCTTTTCACAGTCCCCAAACCAAATGGGGACGTGAGGCCCATATTAAATCTAAAAGGGCTAAACAAATTCCTACATATCAGGACTTTTCGGATGGAGTCGATCCGATCGGTGGCCACCGCCCTACAAGGGCAGGAATGGTTAGCCTCGATCGACATAAAGGATGCTTTTCTGCATATTCCCATCTTTCCGGCCCACCAGAAATTTCTACGCTTTGTAGTAGAAGGGCGCCATTTTCAGTTCAGAGCCTTACCTTTCGGTCTGGCCACAGCACCACGAGTGTTCACAAAAATTCTGGCCCCACTATTGGCCAATCTAAGAACACGGGGTGTAACGATAATGGCATATTTAGACGACCTGCTACTAATAGACCACTCAGTGGAAAAACTGGAAGTAGCTATTCACGAGACAATCAAGTATCTGGAATATCACGGTTGGATTATCAACCGAGACAAGTCAGCTCTAAGACCAGTCAAAAGTCTGGAATACTTGGGGCTAAGGCTGGATTCAAATCAGAGAAAGATTTTCTTACCTCCAGAGAAGGTGTCGTCTTTGAAAGATTTGACCCACTTAGTGGGTACAAAAAGAAAACCATCCATACGCCTGTGCATGAGGCTGCTGGGAAAAATGGTGGCTTCATTCGAAGCAGTACCCTACGGTCAATTCCATTCAAGGAACTTGCAGAAGGCCATACTGTCAGCCTGGAACAAAAAAGTTCAGGCTTTAGACTTACCAATGTCCCTGTCCCCTTCCGTTCGCAAGAGCCTCCATTGGTGGTTGGTGCCCCAGAATCTGGAAAAAGGGAAACCCTTCAGTCCGGTTTCTTGGAAGGTGGTCACTACAGATGCCAGCCTCATAGGCTGGGGGGCAGTACTGGAGCAATGGTCTCTCCAGGGCAAGTGGTCAGAAGCAGAGAAGGCCCTGCCCATCAATCTCTTAGAGATACGAGCAGCCCGGTATGCCCTAGTAGCATGGACATCCAAACTCCAAGGGTCCCCTGTCAGAATTCAATCAGACAATGCCACAGCAGTGGCATATATCAATCACCAGGGTGGCACCAGGAGTCGTGCAGCCCAGAGGGAAGCGAATTGCATCCTGGAATGGGCAGAAAGATATGTCCCAGCCATATCCGCGGTTTTCATCCCAGGAGTGGAAAATTGGAGAGCGGACTTTCTAAGTCGCCAGCAATTATGCCCGGGGGAATGGTCTCTTCACCCCGAGGTTTTCCAGGCAATATGCCAGCGGTGGGGAACACCGGATGTAGATCTGCTAGCATCCAGATTCAACGCAAAGGTGGCCAGATTTGTGTCTCACACAAGGGATCCCCTAGCTTGCGGCTCGGATGCCCTAGTGTTCCCTTGGGATCAGTTCAAGCTGATATATGCATTCCCACCGCCACAATTGTTACCGCGATTAATCCGCAGAATCAGGGTAGAAAAGAAACCAGTGATTCTGGTGGCTCCAGCGTGGCCCCGAAGAGCATGGTACGCGGAGATCGTAAAGATGTCAGTGGGGAGTCCTTGGACCCTCCCACATCGTCCGGACCTGCTTTCGCAGGGACCGATATACCACCCTTCCTTACAAGCCCTAGGTTTGACGGCCTGGCTATTGAAGCCCACATTCTAAAAAAGAGAGGTCTCTCTAATCCTGTGGTATCTACCATGATCAATGCCAGGAAGCCGGTATCCAGGCAGATCTATTATAGGATCTGGAAGGCATACATCGCGTGGTGTGAGGCCAAGAAATGGCATCCGCGTAAGTACATAATAGGTAGGATCCTGGACTTCCTACAGTGGGCTGTGGATAGGAAGCTTGCCTTGAGTACTATCAAGATTTCAGCCTTGTCAATATTTTTTCAAAGGCCCTTGGCTTCGCATTCACTAGTCAAAGCTTTCATACAAGGAGTGATGCGTATTAGCCCTCCGGTTAGTATTCCCATATGTCCATGGGACTTAAACCTGGTTCTGTCGGTTCTACAGAAACAACCATTTGAACCATTGCAGCACATTTCCTTGGTTCTTCTCACCAGGAAATTGATTTTCTTAGTAGCCATTTGTTCGGCTAAAAGAGTATCGGAATTAGCCGCCATGTCCTGTAAGGAGCCATATCTGGTTGTCCATAAGGACAGAGTAGTATTACGTCCTCATCCAGCCTTTCTTCCTAAGGTGGTATTGAGGTTTCATTTGAACCAAGATGTGGTTCTTCCTTCTTTTTTTCCCAAACCTACCTCGGTAGAGGAAAAGTTATTGCATTCTTTGGATGTAGTAAGAGCAGTTAAAGCTTATCTAAAAGCCACTGCTCAGATTCGTAGAACGGATACTTTGTTTGTTCTGCCGGAAGGCCCCAGAAAGGGTCAGGCAGCATCAAAATCTACTTTAGCCAAGTGGATTCGACAGGTCATAATACAAGCCTATGGCTTGAGAAGGAGACCGCCTCCGTTCAAAGTTAGGGCGCACTCCACAAGAGCAGTTGGAACTTCATGGGCAGTGCATCACCAGGCCTCCCTGGCTCAAGTCTGTAAGGCCGCAACATGGTCTTCAGTACACACGTTTACTAGATTCTACCAGGTAGACGTTAGAAGTCAGGAGGATGTCGCCTTTGGGCGCAGTGTGTTGCAGGCCGCAAAAGATCCTCATGCCTGATGGCGCCCAGCTTATGTATAGTGTATCCCTCCCCTCATTTGGCATTGCTTTGGGACGTCCCATTAGTAATGACTAAGTCGCTCTGTGTCCCGTGATGTACGAAAAAGAAAAAGGGATTTTTATAACAGCTTACCTGTAAAATCCTTTTCTTGGAGTACATCACGGGACAGAGCTCCCACCCCTCTTTTTGGGACACTTATTGCTTTGCTACAAAACTGAGGTGCTCCTGGATGGGAGGGGCTTATATAGGGGAGGGTACTTCCGGTTTTGGAAGTTGCCAGTGCCAGCACCTGAAGGTATCTATATAACCCATTAGTAATGACTAAGTCGCTCTGTGTCCCGTGATGTACGAAAAAGAAAAAGGATTTTACAGGTAAGCTGTTATAAAAATCCCTTTTTTCCAACTTTTTGGTTATCTTCTTTCACAACAGAGCTGCACCCTGCTCATTTAAGTGCAATGTATCCTTGCTGTAGAGTAAGTAACCAATTGAAAAGTCAGTCCAGGTCTCCATGAAGCCAAACCCCTCCTTCCTGCACCAGGTCTTCAGCCAGTTGCTAAGCTCCTGCTGCCTCCTTGGTGTGGCTCGCTGTACAGGCAGTATTTCTGAAAAACTACCTTGGAGGTTCTTTTCTTCAGTATAGCCCCTAAGTCCCTGAAATCATTTAGTGGGGCATTCCATTTTCCTCTAATGTTGTCATTGGTGCCAATATGTACTATGACAGCTGGGTCCTCCCCAGCCCCATCTAACAATCTGTTCATCCGATCTGCAATTTCCCGAACCCGTGCACTCGGGAAACAATATACTGTTTGTCGATCGTGCTCATTCGGACAAATTGCCTTCTCTGTCCCTCTAATAAGTGAATCCGCTACCACCAGGATCTGGCTATCCTTTTCTGTAAGCTTTCCCTCATTTCCATGGGATGAGATATTCCTATGGCTGCCCTGGTATTTTGGTGGGTTCTCAACATAATCGGCACATTGTGCTGGAGTCTCAGCATTAATGTCACATTCAGCTGGTGTCTCTCTGTGAAGGTCACATGCTGCTGGAGTTGCCGCGTGAAGGTCACATGCTGCTGGAGTTGCCGCGTGAAGGTCACATGCTGCTGGAGTTGCCGCGTGAAGGTCACATGCTGCTGGAGTTGCCGCGTGAAGGTCACATGCTGCTGGAGTTGCCGCGTGAAGGTCACATGCTGCTGGAGTTGCCGCGTGAAGGTCACATGCTGCTGGAGTTGCCGCGTGGACGTCGCACGCTGCTGGAGTTGCCGCGTGAACGTCGCACGCCGCTGGAGTTGCCGCGTGAACGTCGCACGCCGCTGGCTTTGCCGCGTGAACGTCGCACGCCGCTGGCGTTGCCGCGTGAACGTGACACGCCGCTGGCGTTGCCGCGTGAACGTGACACGCCGCTGGCGTTGCCGCGTGAACGTCTCCGGTGATGATGGCTTGATTTGAACATCCTCTCATTTTTTCCAACTTTTTGGTTATCTTCTTTCTCAACAGCGCTGCACCCTGCTCATTTAAGTGCAATTTATCCTTGCTGTAGAGTAAGTAACCAATTGAAAAGTCAGTCCAGGTCTCCATGAAGCCAAACCCCTCCTTCCTGCACCAGTTCTTCAGCCAGTTGCTAAGCTCCCTAAGCTCCTGCTGCCTCCTTGGTGTGGCTCGCTGTACAGGCAGTATTTCTGAAAAACTACCTTGGAGGTTCTTTTCTTCAGTATAGCCCCTAAGTCCCTGAAATCATTTAGTAGGGCATTCCATTTTCCTCTAATGTTGTCGTTGGTGCCAATATGTACTATGACAGCTGGGTCCTCCCCAGCCCCATCTAACAATCTGTCCATCCGATCTGCAATTTCCCGAACCCGTGCACCCGGGAAACAATATACGGTTTGTTGATCTCGCTCATTCGGACAAATTGCCCTTTCTGGCCCATTAATAAGTGAATCCCCTACCACCAGGATCTGGCTATCCTTTTCTGTAAGCTTTCCCTCATTTCCATGGGATGAGATATTCCTATGGCTGCCCCGGTATTTTGGTGGGTTCTCAACATAATGGGCACATTGTGCTGGAGTCTCAGCATGGATGTCACATTCAGCTGGCGTCTCTTTGTGAGGGTCACACGCCGCTGGCGTTGCCGCGTGAGGGTCACACGCCGCTGGCGTTGCCGCGTGAGGGTCACACGCCGCTGGCGTTGCCGCGTGAGGGTCACACGCCGCTGGCGTTGCCGCGTGAGGGTCACACGCCGCTGGCGTTGCCGCGTGAAGGTCACACGCTGCTGGCGTTGCCGTGTGAAGGTCAAATGCCGCTGGTTCCATGCAGTCTGGTTCCTCTGTGTTTTATAAAGTAGTGCATGCAAATGAATGGGCTAAAATTGCACTGTACCCGAATCACATGTGAATTGCACAAGAATGCAAAGTGCGTTCCTGTGCAATTCATGGTGTGAACCGGCCCTAAAAGCAGAATTCCATGTTGACTTTTTTTTTTCCCCCTTGCACTTTGCTTTTCTTGTTTTTACTGACACTGTTTGCCACAGAAAGTCGGATTGTCCTCTAGGTGGTGCCCTTCTGGACTGAATGAAAGGCAGTGTCATCCATCCCCCTTCCTGCCAGTTCAGGCTGTCATGGACACACCCTCTGACATTGTACTCACAGATCACAGTGCATAGTACAGATCACAGTGCATAGTGCAGATCGCTCTTCAGAGACCAAAGCATGAGCCCTAATATAAAAAAAAGAAACAAACAAATCAATATACAGGTGAAACTTGAAAAATTTGAATATCGTGCAAAAGTTAATTTATTTCACTAATGCAACTTAAAAGGTGAAACTAATATAAGAGATAGACCCATTACATGCAAAGCAAGAAAGTTCAAGCTGTGATTTGTCATAATTGTGATGATTATGGCTTACAGCTCATGAAAACCCCTAATCCACAATCGCAGAAAATTAGAATATTACATGCAATCAATAAAATAAGGATTGTACATAGAACAATATCGGACCTCTGAAAAGTAGAAGCATGCATATGTACTCAGTACTTGGTTTGGGCCCCTTTTGCAGCAATTACTGCCTCAATGCGGCGTGGCATGGAAGCTATCAGCCTGTGGCACTGCTGAGGTGTTATGGAAGACCAGGATGCTTCAATAGCAGCCTTCAGCTCTTCTGCATTGTTCGGTTTCATGTCTCTCATCTTTCTCTTGGCAATGCCCTATATATTCTCTATGGGGTTCAGGTCAGGCGAGTTTGCTGGCCAATCAAGCACAGTAATCCCACGGTCATTGAACCAGGTTTTGGTGCTTTTGGCAGTGTGGGCAGGTGCCAAGTCCTGCTGGAAAATGAAGTCAGCATCCCCAAAGAGCTCGTATGCGGAAGGAAGCATGAAGTGCTCCAAAATCTCCTGGTAGACGGCTGCGGTGACCCCGGACTTAATGAAGCACAGTGGACCAACACCAGCAGATGACATGGCCCCCCAAATCAACACAGACTGTGGAAACTTCACACTGGACTTCAAGCATCTTGCAGTGTGTGCCTCTCCATTCTTCCTCCATACTCTGGCTCCTTGGTTTCCAAATGAGATTCAAAATTTGCTCTCATCAGAAAAGAGGACTTTGGACCACTGAGCACCAGACCAGGTCTGTTTTTCTTTAGCCCAGGTAAGACGCTTCTGACGTTTGTTGTTCAGGAGTGGCTTGACAAGAGGAATACGACATTTGAAGCCCATGTCCAGGATCCGTCTGTGTGTGGTGGCTCTTGATGCACTGACTCCAGCCTCAGTCTACTCCTTGTGAAAGTCCCCAACACTTTTGAATGGCCTTTTCCTGACAATCCTCTCCAGGCTCCGGTCATCCCTGCTGCTTGTGCCCCTTTTTCTTCCACACTTTTCCCTTCCACATAACTTTCTATTAATGTGCTTTGATACAGCACTTTGGGAACATCCAACTTCTTTTGCAATTACCTTTTGAGGCTTTCCCTCCTTATGGATGGTGTCAATGATGGTTTTCTGCACAACTGTCAGGTCAGCAGTCTTTCCCATGATTGTGATTCCTACTGAACCAGACTGAGAGACCATTTAAAGGCTCAGGAACCCTTTGCAGGTGTTATGGCTTAATTAGCTGATTAGAGTGGGACACTTTGAGCCTAGAATATTGCACCTTTTCACAATATTCAAATTTACTGAGATTGTGGATTTGGGGTTTTCATGAGCTGTAAGCCATAATCATCACAATTATGACAAATCACGGCTTGAACTATCTTGCTTTGCATGTAATGAGTCTCTCATATATTAGTTTCACGTTTTAAGTTGCATTAGTGAAATAAATTAACTTTTGCACGATATTCTAATTATTCGAGTTTCACCTGTATGTACCATTCGCTCATTACTGCCGAGATCATCACACATCTGCTTCCGGGAGTCTTGCATGTTTGTAGCTTTCTTTTTTTTTGGATAAGAGACACCCAACAAGTGGTTTGTACTGTAAATACAGTGGCCTGCATTTTCAAATAAACAGATGGTGTTCCCAGGACACTAGGTTCATGGGAACAATGGAGATTTAGTGTTCAACACCAATATAGATGTCCACTAGAGGGAGCATCTACAAATCATTATATGAAATATAGTTATGGAAATATGGAACGGCATGTAAAGTATTTAAAACGTAATACCAAAAGATACTTTAAAATTAATATTTCAATATTATGTGCAAACTGGAAATTCCCTATAAATTTTCCGTCTGAGAAGACCATGTTTGTGCTTGGATTGATACTGATCTGATAGTTGCTTGATATATTCATCTTGCTTGTTATGTGTCAGAATCTTCATGGCGCATTGCCTCCTGTACGCACCCTTATTATTCACTGGGTGTAACCTGCATCTCTAACACCAGATTATTGGAGACTTCAGCTGCAAATTATCAAGTTCACTGAGATACAAAGATAGTTGGCTGCTTACAAAATGTATCCTCTTATCAGACTTTATTCTGTAGAAATTTATTTCTAGGTCATAAATATTAATTTCCATGACTGAACATTTTCACACTGCATTGGTATCATTTTTAAGGGTACCTGTAATGCACACACAGCAGAGACAGATATATTGTGACATAAGCTAATGTTCTTTAAAAGCAGCCCAATGACTTTGTCAGCACTAATGGTTATCACTGAAGGCACCCTTAGGGTTTGTCTGTTAATCTAGTAAGACCAACACCTACCAGATATATATATATATATATATATATATATATATATATTTCTTTCTCGTACATCACGGGACACAGAGCGACATAGTCATTACTAATGGGTTATATAGATACCGTCAGGTGCTGGCACTGGCAACTTCCAAAACCGGAAGTACCCTCCCCTATATAAGCCCCTCCCATCCGGGAGCACCTCAGTTTTTTGCCAGTGTCTAAGGTGTTGGCCAAGAAGAAACATGTGTTTTTCACTGAGCTTGCGTACAGGTTCTTTTGGGCCTCAGTAAGCTATTCCGGATCCGACCAAAAAAGCTTCATAGCTAAACGGTCGGTACCCGGGCCTTGCAGAGAAGAGCAAGGTTTTGCCTGTAATGCTTCTCTTAGGAGAGCTGGACCCTGGGATCCAGAGCTCTGGTCATACCCACGACCAAGATGTTTTCTGTGCAGGGTGCTATACAGGTCCAGGGGAGTGGAATCCTTGGGAACCCGGTCCCTGAAGGTTTGATTACAATGCCTGCCGTGATAGGTGAAGTTTGGGCTTTTGTGGACCAAACAAAGTCCTGCGGCGGGGAACAGGTAAGTGGGGGCCCCCAGGAACTTGGTTCTATTGGGGGACCCCCAAGCCTAATTTGTCTTTCTGTCTGTTACCTAATGGTATTCCCGCAAAATTCTGTGCATGCCTGTAACTACTAATAAAATGTAATAATTTTTAATGGTGGTCAAGAAAAAAAAAAAAAAAAAAAAAATATTTTTTTATATATATTTAAGATATTAGACTGCGGTACCTGTGTTTGTCCACTAGAGGCCGCTGTGGAATGTTTTCTTGTCATGTGGACTAGTTTCTTCTCAGCAGAGCAAGTCCAGGCAGATGGTGAGTTCTCTTATGGGAAACTGCTTCCTCTGCCATGTTGCAATGCTCGTCCATCCCCCGGCCTGCGGCAAAGAGGGGCCCTGGCTCTTGTCCCTAGTCTCCATTTTTCAAAATTGGCGCCGAAGGCGCACGTGCACGCGCCTCTATATATAGAGGTGAGCCAGGAAAGGGGGCGGAGCCTGGGGGATGACGCTCTGTGTGCGCCGCAACGCTTCTGCGCATGTGCGGGCGTCCCAGCATGTAAAAACCACAGTTTTGTGTAGTGAGCTGGCTATGAAGTACAGAGACAGAGCTGGCAACATTTAAAAAAGGGCATACAGCAAGCGGTTGATACAGGCATCCCCTAGAAAGGCACATTAGTAGACACCAACTGTGATATAGCAGCAATTGTGCTAGACTATTCTCAGTAAAAGTGGTGTATTACGGCTGGAATACCTCAGCTTTAGGCTTAGGAATATGCCGTCCAGAAGCTCCGGAACTGAATCTTCCAGGAAGCGAAGGGGGTCTCATCGGGCTCGGAGGATCTTGGGCATACTTCTGCTGCACCAGTCTCCCCTGAAGTTCAGAGGTAAGTGACCGTAGAGACCCCGCAGGGGTACTTGGTACTGTGGCTGTCCTCAGTTCACCTGCTCCTGTGTATGTAACAGAGGAGGTTTTTTTCCTCAGCTCTGGGAGGATTAGAGAGAGATTGTCAACATTTATCGCTGCCTCCCTGTCAGGGAAAGCACGCCCGATCTCCGTCTCCTCCTTCAGAGTGCCTGTTAGCAGAGCAACAGTCCCATACAGGGATCGACCTGCCTGAAGGGGATCAGGATGAGGTTGATTCTGTTATAGAGGAATCAACAGTGGGGGAACCTTTTCTCAGCATCTCAAGCTGAAAGATTATGGGTTCAGTCTCTGACTAACATGGTCCGATCAGCATTTAAAAATGCACCTTGCGGAACCATCAACCACTACTGTATCCTCGTTGGGGTCGCTAGAAGCCCCCAGACTGTCTGTTCTTTTCCACTTCACCCTTTACTGAAAGGGCTCATTTACCAGGATTGGGAACGTCCTGAGAAAATATTTATTCCCCCAAGAGATTTCCGGTGGTCTATCCCATGGAGGATAAGTTCATCAAAAAAGAAAAAAAAAAAAAAATGGAAGGTCTTTACAGTGGACGCAGCCATCTCTTGTATGTATAAATCACTGACATGTCCAGTGGATAATGTCCAAATGTTCAAGAACCCAATAGATAAAAGATTGGAGTCCTTATGAAAATCTGCTTCTTTCTACAGCAAGCTTGGTGACACAACCAGCAGTAGCAGCTATTGGGGTCTGCTAAGCAGTGAAGGATCAGTTGAAACAGGTCTTGAGGGACTTGACAGATCAGCAGGCTTTGCCCTAGCTGATCTGCCTAGAGCCTTAGGCTTTGCGGTTGACGCCATAAAGGATTCAGTCCATCAGGCCTCCCGCCTTACGCTGTCTATAGTACATATGCGTAGGCTCCTATGGCTCAAAAACTGGTCTGCTGAAGCTCCCTGTAAAGAATGGCTGGTTAGCGTCCCATTTCATGGTGAACGCTTATTCAGGGAAAACCTGGACAAATATATCCAGAAAATTTCCAGCGGTAAAAATACGCTCTTGCCGGTTAAAAACAGAGTTAGAGGTCCCTCTTTAAGAGGCCTGCTTCTCCAGTCCCTGGGGCATCGGCTGTGTAACAGTTCCGACGGCCTCCTCGGGTAATTCCCGGGGGTAAAAAACAGGGACAATAGCAGGGTAATGAGAAACCCTGGGTCAGGGGAGGTACAAAACCTCCCCCAAAGTTAAATTCATTGAAGCCCCCACTCAGTCGGGTGGGGGGGAGGACTCCAGTTGTTCGCAAGAGACCTGGCGGGACACGATCAAGACAGATAGGTGCTCTCCGCAGTATGTTTGGGATACAGTTTGGAGTTAAAAGACTCTCCTCCTTCCCATTTTTGAGGTCAAACGTGCCAAGGGATCCCCGGAAGAGAGAGTCCCTCCTGTTGGCACTAGAACAACTATTGCTCCAAGGAGTAATTATGGAGGTTCCCCTGGAAGAATGAGGGTTCGGGTTTTACTCAAACCTCTTTACAGTCCCGAAGCAAACGCGGACGGGAGGCCCATATTAATTCTAAAAGGGCTATACAAATTCCTGTATATCAGGACTTTCCAATAGAGTCAATCCGATCGGTGGCCACTGCCCTACAAGGGGAGGATTGGTTAGCCGCGATCGACATCAAAGATGCTTATTTGCGCATTCCCATCTTTCCAGTCCACCAAAAATTTCTACGCTTTGCAGTAGAAGGGCGCCATTTTCAGTTCAGAGCCTTACCCTTCGGTTTGGCCACAGCACCACGAGTGTTTACAAAAATTCTGGCCCTTTATTGGCCAATCTAAGAACACAAGGTGTAATGATAATGGCATATCTAGATGACTTGTTGCTGATAGACCACTCAGTGAAAAAACTAGACGTGGTCGTTCACAAGACAATCAAGTATCTGGAATCTCACGGTTGGATTATCAACCGAGACAAGTCACCCCTAAAAACCAGTCAAAAGTCTGGAATACTTGGGGCTAAGGTTGGATTCAGGCCAGAGAAAAATATTCTTGCCTCGAGGAAAGGTGTTGTCTTTGAAAGATTTGATCCACTTAGTGGGTACAAAAAAGACAGCCGTCCATACGCCTGTATATGAGGCTGCTGGGAAAGATGGTGGCATCATTCGAAGCAGTACCCTACGGTCAATTCCATTCAAGGAATTTGCAAGGGGCCATACTGTCAGCCTGGAACAAAAAAGTTCAGGCCCTAGACTTACAATGTCCTTGTCCCCTTCCGTTCGCAAGAGCCTCCGTTGGTGGTTGGTTCCCCAGAATCTGGAAAAAAGGAGATCCTTCAGTCCGATTTCTTGGAAGGTGGTCACTACAGATGCCAGCCTTATAGGCTGGGGAGCAGTACTGGAGCAATGGTCTCTCCAGGGAAGATGGTCGGATGCAGAAAAGGCCCTGCCCATCAATCTCTTAGAGATACGAGCAGCCCGGTATGCCCTAGTAGCATGGACATCCAAACTCCAAGGGTCCCCTGTCAGAATTCAATCATCAGGGGGGCACCAGGAGTCGTGCAGCCCAGAGGGAAGTAAATTACATCCTGAAATGGGCAGAAAAATATGTCCCAGCCATATCTGCGGTATTCATTCCAGGAGTGGAGAATTGGAAGGCGGACTTTCTAAGTCGCCAGCAATTAGGCCCAGAGGAAGGGTCCCTTCACCCCGAGGTTTTCTGGACAATATGTCAGCGGTGGGGAACATCGGATGTAGATCTTCTAGCATCCAGATTCAACGCAAAGGGGGACAGGTTTGTCTCTCGGACAAGGGATCCCCTAGCTTGCGGCTCGGATGCCCTAGTGTTCCCTTGGGATCAGTTCAAGCTGATATATGCATTCACACCGCCACAATGGTTACCTCGATTACTCCGCAGAATCAGGGTAGAAAAGAAACCAGTGATTCCGGTGGCTCCAGCGTGGCCCCGAAGAGCGTGGTACGCGGAGATTGTAAAATTTCAGTGGGGAGTCCTTGGACTCTCCCACGTCGTCCGGACCTGCTTTCGCAAGGACCGATATACCACCCTTCCTTACCAGCCCTAGGTTTGACGGCCTGGCTATTGAAGCCCACATTCTAAAAAAGAGAGGGCTCTCTAATGCTGTGGTATCTACCATGATCAATGCCAGGAAGCCGGTATCTAGGCAGATCTACTATAGAATCTGGAAGGCGTACATCGCGTGGTGTGAGGCCAAGAAATGGCATCCACATAAGTACGTAATAGGTATGATTCTGGACTTCCTACAGTGGGCTGTAGATAGGAAGCTTGCCTTGAGTACTATCAAGGGTCAGATTTCGGCCTTGTCAATATTTTTTCAAAGGCCCTTGGCTTCGCATTCACTAGTCAAAGCCTTTATACAAGGAGTGATGCGTATTAGTCCTCCGGTTAATATTCCCATATGTCCATGGGATCTAAACTTGGTTCTGTCGGTTCTACAGAAACAACCATTTGAACCATTACAGCATATTTCCTTGGTGCTTCTCACCAGGAAATTGATTTTTCTAGTAGCCATTTGTTCGGCTAAAAGAGTATCGGAATTAGCAGCTATGTCCTGTAAGGAGCCATATCTGGTTATCCATAAGGACAGAGTAGTGTTACGTCCTCATCCAGCCTTTCTTCCTAAGGTGGTATCGAGGTTTCATTTGAACCAAGATGTGGTTCTTCCTTCTTTTTTCCCCAAACCTACTTCGGTAGAGGAAAAGTTATTGCATTCTTTGGATGTAGTAAGAGCAGTTAAAGCTTATCTAAAAGCCACTGCTCAGATTCGCAGAACGGATACTTTGTTTATTCTGCCGGAAGGCCCCAGAAAGGGTCAGGCAGCGTCAAAATCTACTTTAGCCAAGTGGATTCGACAGGTCATTATGCAAGCTTATGGCTTGAGAAGGAGACCGCCTCCGTTCAAAGTTAGAGCGCACTCCACGAGAGCAGTTGGAACTTCATGGGCAGTGCATCACCAGGCCTCCCTGGCTCAAATCTGTAAGGCCGCAACATGGTCTTCAGTTCACACGTTTACTAGGTTCTACCAGGTGGACGTTAGAAGTAAGGAGGATGTCGCCTTTGGGCGCAGTGTGTTGCAGGCCGCAAAAGATCCTCATGTCTGATAGCGCTCAGCTTATGTATGGTGTATCCCCCCCTCATTTGGCATTGCTTTAGGACATCCCATTAGTAATGACTATGTCGCTCTGTGTCCCGTGATGTACGAGAAAGAAAATAGGATTTTTATAACAGCTTACCTGTAAAATCCTTTTCTTGGAGTACATCACGGGACACAGAGCTCCCGCCCCTCTTTGGGGACACTTATTGCTTTGCTACAAAACTGAGGTGCTCCCGGATGGGAGGGGCTTATATAGGGGAGGGTACTTCCGGTTTTGGAAGTTGCCAGTGCCAGCACCTGACGGTATCTATATAACCCATTAGTAATGACTATGTCGCTCTGTGTCCCGTGATGTACTCCAAGAAAAGGATTTTACAGGTAAGTTGTTATAAAAATCCTATTATTTTAATTTTGATTTGGATAGAATAGGAAAGGGTTAGATCCTCTTTAACCACTTCAACACCGAGGATGTCATATGACGTCCTTGACTTTGTGCGGTGATATCTGAATGATGCCTGCAGCTACAGGCATCATTCAGATATCATTGTTTGTAGCCGGTGATTCTGTGCACGATAAGAACAATCATAGCGGCAGTTCCGCCGCTTGATTGTTCTTATAGGCGTCCTTCCCCCCCCCCCCCGCCGCCATCCGGTGCTTCTCCGGGCTCTCCCGTGCCATCGGGGGCCCGGAGAAAGAATTGTCCGGCGCCAGCTCACGACTATAGAGATTTCCGGTGACCAGATGGTCCCCAGTCATCTCTATGACCGTCAGAGGCCCGGGCGCGACGTTGTGACGTCACGCCCGGGTACCCGGAAGTAAACAAAGCCGCAATCGCGGCTGTCAGCATGAGATCGGTGAACTTTTTTTCCCGATCTAATGCTTTCCAGGCTGGAGGAGAGATGTGGGGTCTTATTGACCCCGCAACTCTCCATAAAGAGTACCTGTCACAATATATTCCTATTACAAGGGATGTTTACATTCCTTGTAATAGGAAAAAAAATTATCAAAAAAAAATATAGTAAACTGTAAAAAAAATTTAAGCGTCGCCTATGGAGATTTTTAAGTACTGAAGTTTGGTGCCATTCCATGAGTGTGCGGAATTTTAAAGCGTGACATTTGGGTATCTATTTACTCGGCATAACATCATCTTTCACATTATACAAACAAATTGGGCTAACTTTACTGTTTTTTGTTTTTTAAATTCATGGAACCGTTTATTTTCCCCCCAAAAAAAGGCGTTTGAAAAATTATTGCGCAAATACTGTGCAAGATAAAAAGCTGCAATGACCGCCATTTTATTCCCTAGAATGCCTGCTAAAAAAAAACATTTATAATGTTTGGAAGTTCTGACTAATTTTCTAGCAAAAAAATTATGATTTTTACATGAAGGAGAGAAGTGCCAGAATAGGTCCGGTATTGAAGTGGTTAAAGTAGACTTATAGTTAAAATCTAAAATTTGCCATGTACCTTTTACTAGTGTAGCGGGTATGTACTTTCCCGGGTGTAAATTTGAACTTGGCAGAGACATTAGTGATGTGTAATTCCCTGCAGCCCAACAGGTGGCGCTGTCGCTCTGGGTTGGGGTTGAATCATTGCTGTGTGTCGCGCTTCCTTTTTGTCCTCCCTCGGCAGCGGTATGGTGGGGCGGGGAACCCGCCGTGCTTGCTGGGAGAGGGTATAAAGGGGCTGGCCATCTTTGTCAAGGGGGGAGTCCCAGGCACCTTCAGCCTGTGGACGGTGGTTCGTGTCGGTTCTCTAGGCGGGCTTAGGCCTAGAGGACAGCCGGAGGTCGTGTTCCATCCCAGGCACCTTTAGCCTGGGGTGAGGTACTCAGATGGAGGTCCGGAGCTCAGTGCCTAACACTGAGTTCCGCGAGGGAAGGAGATCCTAAGGAACCCCGGGAGTGGGTACCCGAATCCGGAAGGCGTAATGGACCGGGGGGAGCTCCTCACTTGAAGACCCGGTGCAGCATATTGCCAGTGACGGGTGAGTCTCTCATCGGAGACCGCCTGGAAGGAAATTCCCCCCTCGCTCGGAGACCGCAACCCACTTTCAGGGAGGAAAGTGGAGAACGCATTGGGTCTGGGCCTATTTGCATCCACACCTTCTGTTCTGTTCTGTTCTGTTTCTACTAAGGGAGTTCAACTGATTGTGTTCATTCGAGAAGAATAAAGGAGTGTTGAACTTTAATGGTGTGGGGCTCATTTCCTGACAGACATTGTTCAAGGTAACTCTCGGTGGAGGCTCCAGGTGCACAACACTGACCCGAAGGTAAAAGAACTTTGCTTACACCACACTGACACCTGTGGTGGAGGCCAGGCATGGTGTCCCCGCTCCCTTCCCCTCTGAAAGGTACCCCTAGACAAGAGACAGACGAGCTGAAGAAAAGGAGGGGAGTGAGGAGGGCGCTACACTTATAATTCCTGATTATAAGGAATTATTATTTATTATTATAAGAGGATCAAGTAAAAGTGCCTAGCCTCCTGGGAGGCTCTTCTAGCTTCCTGGGAGCCTATTATACCCCACCCATTCCTGCTCCCTGCCGGCTGCTGACATCTATGGCCGGTCTTCTTCCTGGTACCGATCTTTGGCTGTTTTCATTGGCTTGACATGTGCGGGAGTTCAGTCATTTCAGTGTTTCCAAAATTGTACACTGAACTGCACATGTATAGCTCATTATACAGGACAGTCAGACATATGAGAAATTTTAATGCAGAAGAGACCTTGTAAGTTTCTTCTGCAGTAAAAATCCTGCCTGTTTGCCATTTTTTTCTAAAGCTCCAGTATAAAGGAGAAGTTTGCTTTTTGGAAAATAATAATAATTCACATTTTTTTGCAGGTAAAAAAAATGTTATTTTTATTTTTTTTTCCTAGCCTGTAAAGCATTGCACAAGCGATCAGCAGATGGCTGGTGCCATGCAGGGTTTTAGCAGATCTGCTAGTGTATCTGCTTGCCCCCACATCCTGTACCTAGTAAGCAGATACAATCTGACAGGAAGCATGAATTAACTACCAAGGCGTAGTTCATTGGAAGCTACAAGCCGCAAAGGCTGCCGGACCTTGCAGTTTTCCATGCACAGAGCCCTGTCAATCATTGACGCA
This sequence comes from Rana muscosa, assembly GCA_029206835.1. Classification (NCBI taxonomy): domain Eukaryota; kingdom Metazoa; phylum Chordata; class Amphibia; order Anura; family Ranidae; genus Rana; species Rana muscosa. Next base: position 350,380,015 of record CM055120.1, read on the forward strand.
AGCGGGCGGAGCCATGGTCAGCCACGTTTTTTTTATTGTGACAGCTAGTAGGGAGGGAGAAGAACCCCGTTGGCTGTCACAGAGGGGATCAGGAAGGTGAGGGGGCCGGTCTGTTCCCTGAATATGGGTGTAACATGTTACGAAAGGTGGACTTATCCTTTAACTACCTCCTGCCCACCGTATAGTAGAATGACGGTGGGCAGGATCCCTTCTCGCGTCACCGCTCTTGTGCGCCTGGGGGGGGGGTGTCGCGGTCACGCCGTGTACTAGGAACCCCAATCTTGGTAAAGATCGGCTGATATCCAATCACAGCCCATCACATGTAAACACGTGGTGCCATTTTTCGGCTCTCCTCGCCTCACACTGACAGAGTGGGAGGAGAGGAGAGCCAATCAGCGGCATCTCTTCGCAGCAGAGTCTTTAAAGTTAATTAGGGCAATGTAGCCCCAGCAGTGCCCATCAGTGACACCAATCAATGCTCATCAGTGATGCCTTTCAATGCCTGCTCATCAGTGCTGCCTATCATTGCCCATAAGTGCCGCATATCAGTGCCCATCAGTGCGGCATATTGGTGCCTCCATCAGTACCACCTAATCAGTACCCTTCAGTGCTGCCTCATCAGTGCCCATCAGTGCAGCCTTATCAGCGCACATCAGTGAAGGAGAAAAATTACTTGTTTACAAAATTTTCAGTCTTCGTTTTTTTTTGCAAAAAATAAAAAACCCAGCGGTGCTTAAATACCACCAAAAGAACTATTTTCTGTGAAAAATAGGATAACAATTTTGTTTGGATACCGTGTTGCATGACCGCACAATTGTCATTCAAAGTGTTACAGCACTGAAAGCTGAAAATTGGCCTGGGCAGGAAGGGGGTTAAAGTGCCCAGTATTGAAGCTTTAAAACATGCCACCACTGACTTCTGTAGCTATCGGCTTTATGGAGGAATTCTTCCTCAGATTCACAGCAGAAGCACTGAGGATGTTTTAATCGTTCTCTCAGCTGCTCAGGTTCCCCTGCTATACCCTCCCAGCATTTACACTGGAGCACAGCTCTCCCCTCCAAGCAGTGACTCAGAGGCTTAGCTCCCCACTTTGATCTCAGCAACTCAGCTCTTCCTGCTTTCCTCTCCCAGAAGTGACTCCGGAGCTTAGCCCCCTTCCACAGCAGTGACTCAGGGGCACAGCTCCCCCTCTCAGCAGTGACTCAGGGACTGACTTAGCTCCCCCTACCAACAGTGACCATGGCAGCTTAGCTTCCACTGCTCTCTGCTCTCTGCTGTGGCTCAGAAACTCCCTGCCCCATTCTCCCTCCACCAGTAGCTACTCTGAAGTTTTCCTGCCTCCTTATCTCTGTAAACAGATCAGGTGCTCTGGAATGGGGAATTATCCTCCCTTGATTTGTCACTTTTGCTACAGCTAGATTTTTTTTCTGGGTGTTCCCACTCCTATTGCTTTTCAGTAATACACATTAAAGCAGAACTCCAGCCAAACCTTTACTATAGCTTTTTGATAGAGAGAAGTTTTAGAACCTATTTCAAGTGTTTATTGCTGCTTATGTCTCCATCAAGTAGATTACTCCTCACTTCTTGTCCTAGAGATAAAACACAAAGGTAATGGAAATTTCCTTAAAGCCTAAGTCTGGGAAAATTAAAAAGTGTCCCTTGTAGTGGGCCTGTGCCCGCACTGTAAGGGTTAATTCCTGCTTTAGGTCTAGGGGAATTGTTAAGATTTACTTACCCGATCATTCGCTTCTCCTTGCTGCTAGATCAGTCCTCAAGGTGTGCTCTGCCTACTCTCCAGTGGTCCAAGTCTCTGATCTCATCAAGACCAATTTCCAGAGGATAACACGTGCTTTCCAAAAAAAAAACAAGTGCTATAAAGATTGTGTCCATCAGTCTAAATGACCATTTCAACAAATGTTAAAGTTCTTCACTCCAGGTGTTGCACCCTGTATGATGCCACTGTAGTCACCACCACCTCCCCTCCTGCGGGCGTAGGCTCTTTCTGTGTTGGATCTTTAAATTATAAAAGGTCTGGAGTGGGGAGTCCCACTTTAAAGCTGGGACAAGCTCTATTGAAAGGTTCAACCTTATTCCACCATATAATCAAGCAAGGACATTGGAGTGATGGATCCGCTGGACGGGAAGCTTGATCCTCAACTCTAAGACCCCGATCAGGGAGGCCGGTGATGGGGGGGATCCGGCTGGAGGAAGGATGTTGTCACCAGGGATAGTTTCAGCTCTGATTGATCAATCACTTCATTGTGTGGGATTTTCCTTGGTTGATTATATGGTGGAATAAGGCTGAACCTTCCAATAGAGCTTGTCCTGGCTTTAAAGGGGGACTCACCACTCCAGTCCTCTTATAATTTGAAGGTTCAACATAGAAGGTGAGCATACACCTGCATGAGTGGAGGTGAACGTGACTACATGGGTATGTTATATGGTGACACAACTGAAGTGATGTCATCATTTATGAAGTTGTTTATTGGAGTGAGACCAAGATTTTTATTTACACCTAATTTCCAGAGGTTCATCCTTCAAGACCAACTCCCTACCACCACTCCAACCATTCCTGCCAGGTGTCTAGATTTTCTTACCTGGTGAAGCCAGTTATACTCCTCCTGAGTCCTCCCATCCAGGTCCCTTGTTTGTGCTGTTTTTTTGCCTTAGGCCTCATGCCCACGGATGTTTGTACGATGTACACCATACTCATTCACATAGGGTGGGGGGGGGCGGGATCTGGGGGCCCCCTTATTAAAAGGGTCTCCCAGATTCCGTTAAGCCCTCCGCCCGCAGACCCCGACAACCAACGGCCAGGGTTGTCCGGAAGAGGCCCTTGTCCCCATCAACATGGGGACAAGGTGCTTTGGGGTGGGGGGGTCGCAGGGCACCCCCCTGCCCCAAGGCACCCACCACCCCATGTTGAGGGCATGCAGCCTGGTACGGTTCAGGGGGGGGGGGGCGCTCGCTTGCCCCCCCTTCCTGACCGGCCAGGCTGCATGCTCGGATAAGGGTCTGGTATGGATCCTGGGGGGAGCCCCCATGCCATTTTTTTTTTATGGTGTGGGGGTTCCCCTCAAGATCCATACCAGACCGAAGGGTCTGGTATCGTCCTGAGAGGGAACTTCACACAGCTTTTTTTTTTTAAATTTTTGCCGGATTCCCCTTCAAGATTCTCTGCACACGAGTCGCCCCGCAAGTCGGATCATCTTGATCCGACTTCTGGTGCGACCTCTATTCAAATCAATGAGCTCCCATAGGGAACCATTGATTTGGAATAGAGAAAGAAACGCCGGACGAGGCTTAACACAGCGTTAAGCCTCGTTACATCGCGTTTTTACACCCTTTGCCGGCGTCTGATGTCTTTACAGCTCTAACGCTGGAGCTTCAGAACACACTGGTCCTGGTTTTTTTTTTTCAGCTTAAAAACGGCTATGCCATTTACAGCTCAAAAACGTCATGGTGGGCATGAGGCCATAGGCTAACATGGAGAGACGTTTTTAAGCTGCAAAAAACGCTCATAAAAGTGGCTGTAAAAACGTCCGTGGGCATGAGGCTTATCCTGGGGTTGGGCTTTAAAGTAAAGAGAAAACCTACACCTGACAGTTATCACTGGAACGAGTGTCCCCATTGGGAAATGGCCCCTCTGCAACTTTTATGGTTACAGATGTAGCATTTTGAATATCCCCTCTCTTTCCACCTTGGTGAAAATGGTCACCAGGAAAAATAGTGGTAGTAGATGTCCACAACACAAATAAGCAATAAAAACCTGACATAGGCCCTAACTCTTCAGCCAAAAATAATTAAGTTTTAAATGGATTTAAACTTAAAGTGGTTGTTAACCTCAGACATGAAATATGAACAAAGCATATCCCTCTATAGTGTGTACTTGTCTCAATTAACCACTTGCCTACTGGGCACTTTTACCCCCTTCCTGCCCATGCCAATTTTCAGCTTCATGCAACACTGTACCCAAATAAAAAAAATATATAATTTTTTTTTCACACAAATAGAGCTTTCTTTTTGCTGGTATTTAATCACCACTGTTTTTTTTTATAAAGGCTGAAAAGTTTGAAACAGGTAATTTTTCTCCTTTATTGATGTGTGCTAATGAGGCTGCACTGATGGGCATTGATAGGCTGCACTAATGGGCACTGATGAGGCGGCACTAATGGTCACTGATAGGCGGCACTGATGGTCACTAGTAGGCGGCACTGATGGTCACTGGTAGGCGGCACTGATGGTCACTGGTAGGCGGCACTGATGGTCACTGGTAGGCGGCACTGATGGGCACTGGTAGGCGGCACTGATGGGCACTGGTAGGCGGCACTGATTGGCACTGGTAGGCGGCACTGATTGGCACTGGTAGGCGGCACTGATGGGCACTGGTAGGCGGCACTGATGGGCACTGGTAGGCGGCACTGATGGGCACTGGTAGGCGGCACTGATGGGCACTGGTAGGCGGCACTGATGGGCACTGGTAGGCGGCACTGATGGGCACGGGTAGGCGGCACTGATGGGCACGGGTAGGCGGCACTGATAGATGACACTGATGAGGAGTCACTGATAGATGACACTGATGAGGAGTCACTGATAGATGACACTGATGAGGAGTCACTGATAGATGACACTGATGAGGAGTCACTGATAGATGACACTGATGAGGAGTCACTGATATGGGAAACACTGATGAGGAGTCACTGATATGGGAAACACTGATGAGGAGTCACTGATATGGGAAACACTGATGAGGAGTCACTGATATGGGAAACACTGATGAGGAGTCACTGATATGGGAAACACTGATGAGGAGTCACTGATATGGGAAACACTGATGAGGAGTCACTGATATGGGAAACACTGATGAGGAGTCACTGATATGGGAAACACTGATGAGGAGTCACTGATATGGGAAACACTGATGAGGAGTCACTGATAAGGGAAACACTGATGAGGAGTCACTGATAAAGGACGCTGATAGGGGACACTGATGAGGAGGCACTGATAGGGGACACTGATGAATAGGCACTGATAGCGGACACTGATGAATAGGCACTGATAGGGGACACTGATGAGGAGGCACTGATGAGCACTGTTGGGACTGCACTGATTATCAGTGTGCATGTCCCTTTTACAAAAGCCAGTTATCGGCTCTCTTCTCCCTGTCAGCGTGAAGAAAGGAGTGTTGATAACTGGCTTCTGTTTACATTAGTGTTCAGCTGTGATTGGACACAGCTGATCATGTGGTAGAGAGCCGCTGTCCTCCCAGAACGAGCCGGCCATGCTGTAGCCATCATTCGGCTATATTGTGGTCGGCAAGTGGTTAAGTGTAGGGATGAGCTCAGGCGTGTTCGCATTGAACACTTGCAGAGCCCGCCAAGGAAGTCGGCACCTTCGGAACCGCGCTGCGCTAATCACAGGCAGGGAGACATTTCCCGGTCTCTGCAGCCGAGCATCGGGAAATGTCTCCCTGCCTGTGATTAAGGCAGCGCGGTTCCGACGGTGCTGACTTCCTTGGCGGGCTCTGCACGTGTTCAATGCGAACACGCCTGAGCTCATCCCTAAGTTAAGAGCAGTAAATGTCATTCTGTCTACTACTTCTTTCCTTATTTCTATCAGCATGAATCACCTCTGACAATTTTTTCTGTCGCCAAGAGATAAAATGTGACAGTGGAGGGATCTCCAACACACAGACTGTGATTAACAGCTTCAGCTTTGTTCTTGTGCTCTGTGTGAAGTGGAGGGGGTTCCCTTCCCTCCAATCACCTCTCAGAGCTCCCCTCACTGAGCTCTGCAATGTGTAATTTCAGCTCTCCACCCCCTGTTTTCTGACAGCTCAGACAAGCTTTATAAATTCTTTTTATAAAGTGTAGGAGGACTTGTTTTATTTTATTTCTGTGTATCACCTGAGGCCAGTCACTTTACTTGGTATATGTAAAGATTTACAACAGCTTTAAGAAAGCGTCTTGTAATTTCCAAAGCAAATACCTCTACGTATATAAAACACATGATGGCTGCTTGTACTGCATTATTATTGTGCAGCTCTTGAGAAACCGATTTGAAGAATAGTGTTAAAAAAAAATCACCATAGCATTTTCCACATCACCCAACAAAAGTTTCGGCATTCCAGTCTGTTAGCAATGTATACCGTGCTTTGAGTTTGCAGCAGCGTGAATAAGCCCACATTGTTCCCCTAATTCCATCTTTCTCTTTGCAATGCTCAAAGAAAATACCATAACTGCTGCGACAAACTAGCAAACTACCTCCACAAAGCAAAACAAGAAAAAAGTAAAGCAAATAGAACTCAGGCTGCTCTTCAAGCTCTACCGCTTTACAGGAGAGAGGAAAATACTTTAAACAAATATCACATGTACGGCGAAAGGGTGGCGGCCATACGGATTTCCATCAACAACGCGGCTGGAGGAAAAATAGAACTGAATACAATGTTCCGCAGTCTGCAAACTGTTGCTTGCTCAGTGCTGTAGAAATGTCAAGATCTTCTTTTTTTTTTTTTTTTTTTCGTGTGTGTTTTGATTTTTAATCATTTGTTGAAAGTGACAACGGCTTTAGTCAAGCAACAATCACGGATATGCGCTAACAAAACCGAACAAGCAAAGCAGAGTGACGTATTGTTCTGAGAATTCCTTTCAGTCTTTTGGAACCGGTTCACCTCACACCTGTTCGGGTTTGGCAGTAAACACAGTTTCCGTGTTCTTTCGTTTTTTTTTTTTTCCTCTTTTTTTTTTGTATTTGCACATTTGAAAAAATAAATAAAAATCTGGCCACTTGAGAAAGACAAGTCCATTTTATAGAAAACTCAATTTTTTTTGTAGAGGATCTTTTAGTAACTATACAGGTCTGCAAGAGTACATTCCAGACATGTCACAATATACAGCAACAGGATCATTTTCCAAAAAGAATAGAAATAAAAGCAGTGCCTGACCTTCATTCGTGTCCATTCATGTGACTTTGCCTAGGCTGAGATGATGTCATCAAGCCGATGCAAATCTAAAGTCCCGTACATACGATCGGATTTTCCGACAACAATTGTGTGATGGAAGGGTTTTGTCGGATAATCCGACCGTTTGTATGCTCCACCGGACAATTGTTGTCGGAATTTCCGACAACAAATGTTTTATAGCATGCTTTAACCACTTAAAGCCTAAAGTGGAACTTCCACTCATCGGAACCCTCCCCCCCCCCCTCCGGTGTCACAATTGACACTTTTCAGGGGGAGGGGGGTGCAGATACCTGGCTAAGGCAGGTATTTGCACCCACTTCCGGGAGTCCTCTCTGCGGGAAATCTGCAGGAAGTACGTCACTTCCCGCAGATTCCCCGTTGTGTTCTGGGAGACACTCGGCTCCCAGAACACAGGGGGACCAGTCAGAACGGCGCAGCCCGACTCGCGCATGCGCCGTAGGGAACCCGGGCATCCTCACCGAGGATGGCGGTGGGGGCAGCAGAGTGACGAACAATTGCTCGTCTTCTGCTGCGGACGTCGCTGGACTCCAGGACAGGTAAGTTTCCTAATATTAAAAGTCAGCAGCTGCTGTAGCTGTAGCTGCTGGCTTTAAATTTTTTTTTTTGGTGGAGCTCCGCTTTAAGGACTGCTCATGGCATATATACGTCGGCAGAATGGCACGTACAGGCACAATCACGTACGTGTACGTCCCCTTTAACTGCCTGCTGTGTGGTCGCGCACGCCAGGGGTGGCGCGCTCGTGACCCTGCAGTCATCCCCGCGATCGTCTCATGGAGGCATGGAGCGGGGAGATGTGAGGGTAAACACATCATCTCCCCGCTCGCCTACTGACACTGTCACCGATCTCCGCTCTGTGTAATCAGAGCGGAGATCAGTGACGTGTCACTTGTACCCACGCCCCCTCTCATTTAGAAACGCGCCCCTAGGCACACTTAACCCCTTCAGCGCCCCTAGTGGTTAACCCCTTCACTGCCAGTGTCATTTTTACAGTAACCAGTGCATTTTTATAGAACTGATCGCTGTAAAAATGACAATGGACCCAAAAATGTGTCAAAAGTGTCCGATGTGTCCACCATAATGTCGCAGTCACGAAAAAAATCACTGATCGCCGCCATTACTAGTAAAAAAAAAAAATATTAATAAAAATGCCATAAAACTACCCCCTATTTTCGTAAAAGCTAAAAAAAATTTGCAAACCAATCAATAAACGCCGATTGCGATTTTTTTTTTACCAAAAATATGTAGAAGAATACGTATCGGCCTAAACTGAGGAAAAAATGTTTTTATATATATTTTTGGGGGATATTTATTATAGCAAAAAATGTTGCATTTTTTTCAAAATTGTCGCTCTATTTTTGTTTATAGCACAAAAAATTAAAACCGCAGAGGTGATCAAATACCACCAAAAGAAAGCTCTATTTGTGGGGAAAAAAGGACGTCAATTTTGTTTGGGAGCCACGTCGCACGACCGCGCAATTGTCAGTTAAAGCGACTCTGTGCCGAATCGCAAAAAGGGGCCTGGTCTTTATGCTGCGTATTGGTCCGGGGCTTAAGTGGTTAAAACTGTCCGACAAAAAATGTCTTGTCGGATTATCCGATCGTTTGTACACAAGTCCGTCGGAAAAAAATCAAAAGTACAAACATGCATGCTCCGAACTAATGCTAACCGTAAGACAACATTAGCAGAAGTTGCCCAAAGGGTGGTGCTAAAGAGCATAAAATCTGCATCGTTTTGTGTATGTTGGCTGAAAAAGTTCTGCCGTCTGTATGCAGAACAAGTTCACGGCCAACGCCCTTCGGACAAATTTCCACGGAAATCCGATCGTGTGTACGAGGGTTAAGATTGAAGCACCACACAGGGCATTCCTAATCGATATACGGAGTAATTAAATAACTTTGTCATAGATCCAACGTGTTTCAAAGGAGGTCAGAGGACACCCCCTTCATCAGGGCTTGAAGTCAACTAATATGTGCCTAAAGGCAAACTCCAGGCAAATTAAACATTTAAAGTGGAGTTCCACCAAAAATGGAACTTCCACTTTTTAGAACCCCCCCCCCTCCCTCCGGTGTCACATTTGGCACCTTTCCGGGGGGAGGAGGGAGCAGATACCTGTGTAATCCAGGTATTTGCTCCCACTTCCGTGGATAGATCACCTCGGTGATTGAGGTGACCTACGCCACTTCCAGCGCCTACTCTGTCCTCCCCAGCTGTCTTCTGGGAGACACACAGGTCCCAGAAGACAGCAGGGACCAGTGGGATCGCGCAGCGCGACTCGGGCATGCACAGTAGGGAACCAGGAAGTGAAGCCGCAAGGCTTCACTTCCTTTTCTCCTTACCGAGGATGGCGGCGGCAGCAGCCAAGAGCCGACTGACAGATCGGCGTCGGCTGCCGACATCGTGGGCTCCCTGGACAGGTAAGTGTCCACATATTAAAAGTCAGCAGCTGCAGTATTTGTAGCTGCTGGCTTTTAATAATAGGATTTTTATAACAGCTTACCTGTAAAATCCTTTTCTTGGAGTACACCACGGGACACAGAGCTAGTCATTACATAATGGGTTAAGGGTCACCAGCGGTGATTGGACACTGGCACAACCAATGGAAGACAGTTCCCCTCCATATAACCCCTCCCATCAGGGAAGTACCTCAGTTTTGTAGCAAAGCAGTAAGGTTCCCATAAGAAGGGTGGGACCTCTGTGTCCCGTGGTGTACTCCAAGAAAAGGATTTTACAGGTAAGCTGTTATAAAAATCCTATTTTCTTTATCGTACACCACGGGACACAGAGCTAGTCATTACATAATGGGACGTCCCAGAGCAATGCTCATATGAAGGGGGGGAGACACAGATCAAACCGACCGCTTGCGGACCAGAAGCCCTATACTGCTGCCTGCAGCACACTTCGCCCGAAGGCGGAATCCTCATGTCCTTTCACATCTATTTGATAGAATTTGGAAAATGTATGGACTGAGGACCAAGTTGCAGCCTTACAGATCTGAGCCATCGAAGCCTGGTGGTGCACTGCCCATGAAGCACTTATCGCCCTGGTAGAGTGCGCCTTAACAGGAAAAGGAGGAGTCCTGTTCTTTAAACCATAAGCTTGAACAATTACTTGTCTAATCCACCTGGAAATGGTGGATTTTGATACCGCTTGGCCCTTCTTGGGACCATCTGGTAAAATAAACAAAACATCTGTTTTACGTATCTGAGCGGTTGCTTGCAGATACACCCTTACCGCTCTCACTAGATCTAGAGAGTGTAATAATTTTTCCCCCGCCGTCCGCGGGTTTGGAAAAAAGGAAGGCAGAACAATGTCTTGATTCAAGTGAAAAGCCGACACCACCTTAGGCAGAAAAGCCGGATGGGGTCGTAGTACGATCTTGTCCTTGTGACAAATTAGATAAGGGTCTTTACAAGAAAGAGCTGCTAGCTCTGATACTCTCCTAGCAGAAGCTATAGCAATCAGAAAGGCCAATTTCCTACTTAATATAATTAAAGGAATATGGCGAATAGGTTCAAAAGGTTGCTTTTGCAACACTGACAATACCAAATTCAAATCCCATGGACACAAGGGAGACCTGACTGGAGGATTTATCCTCAGTACCCCCTGAATGAATGTCCGAACTAGGGAGTGAGATGCCAATGGTCTCTGAAAGAAGACTGATAGAGCCGATATTTGCCCTTTGATGGTGCTAAGGGCTAATTTCATATCCACTCCTAACTGGCAAAAAGCAAGAATCCTACTTATTTCATATTTCAGAGGATTCCAACTTCTGGATTCACACCAGGAAACGTATGCTTTCCAGACTCTATGATAGATGAGTCTGGAGGCTGGCTTTCTAGCATTAATGAGCGTAGAAAGAACCAGGCCAGAGACCCCTCTCTTTTTCAAAATGTGGGTCTCAGCAGCCAGGCCTTCAAATTTAGCCTTTGTAAGGAAGGGTGGAATACTGGACCCTGTGACAACAGGTCGTGTCGAAGTGGAAGCTTCCAGGGCCTTCCTATCGCCATTTTTACGATCTCGGCATACCAAGGCCTCCTGGGCCAGTTTGGGGCCACTAGGATTACTGGTATTCCCTCCTCCTTGATCCTGCGAAGCAGTCTTTGTAGAAGAGGGATCGGAGGGAATGCATAGATCAGTGAGAACTGATTCCATGGAGTTATTAGAGCGTCTGTCCCGTAGGCTAGAGGATCTCTCGTTCTGGACACAAAGTTGTCCAATTTCTTGTTGAACCTGGAAGCTAGCAGGTCTACATCTGGGTTTCCCCATCTCAGACATATGGCCTGAAAGATCTCTGGGTGAAGAGACCACTCTCCTGGTAGCAGCTGCTGACGACTCAGGTAGTCTGCTTGCCAGTTTTCTATCCCTGGAATGAAGATTGCAGAGATGCAAGGTACATGCTCTTCTGCCCATGCCAAGATCCGGTTCACCTCTCTTTGGGCTGCCCGACTGTGGGTGCCTCCTTGGTGATTGATGTAAGCTACTGCCGTAGCATTGTCGGATTGAACCCGAACTGGGTAGCCCTGTAACCTGTATGTCCAGGTTTTGAGGGCTAGATATACCGCCCGGATCTCTAGCACATTGATGGGCAGGATCCCCTGAGTCTTGGCCCAGATTCCCTGGGTAGAAGCCTCCTCGAATACTGCACCCCAGCCCGATAGACTGGCATCCGTAGATACCACCTTCCAGGCCACTGGGAGGAAGGACTTTCCCTTCCGTAAATTCCTGGCTTCTAGCCACCAATTGAAGCTGTGGCGTACTTGTGAGGACAGGCGCATGGGTATATCCAGAGCTTGGCTCTTCCTGTTCCAGGAGGCTAAAATATTGCCTTGAAGTAGTCTCGAATGAAACTGGGCGTAAGGGACCGCCTCGAAGGAGGCTACCATCTTTCCCAATAGTCTCATGCAAAGGCGAATAGACGGCCTCTTGTTTGCTTTGACCTTGTGGATCAGGTCTTTCAGAGACTGTATCTTTGGCTCTGGCAGGTATACCCTGTTTTGGGCTGTATCTATGATCATGCCCAGGTACACTATCCTTCTTTGGGCCTGGAGAGAGGATTTTTGTAAGTTTATAATCCATCCTAAATGCTCCAGGTATCCTACTGTAGTGTCTACAGCGTGATCCAATCCCTCCTTTGACTGATCTATTAATAGTAGATCGTCTAGATAGGCTGTTACCGCAATGCCCCGTGTTCTTAGGTTTGCTAACAGAGGAGCTAGCACCTTTGTGAATACTCTGGGCGCGGTGGCTACACCAAATGGCAGGGCCACAAATTGAAAGTGGCGATCTTCTACCGCAAACCTTAGGAATCTTTGGTGAGCGGGGAGGATTGGTATGTGTAGATATGCGTCTTTGATATCTATGGACGCAATGAATTCTCCGCCTTTTAAAGTAGCGACCACGGATCGAATCGTTTCCATTCGAAAATGGCGAACGTTCAGAAACTGGTTTAGATTTTTTAGATCCAGGATGGGTCTGACTTCTCCGTTCGGTTTTGGAATCACAAAGAGGTTTGAGTAAAAACCTGAACCTTGCTCCTTTTGGGGTACCTCTGTAACCACACCTTGAGCTATTAAGTGATTCAAACCTTTGAAGAAGGATCCTCTTTTTTGTGGATCCTTGGAGAGTCTTGAACTTCGGAATTGAGAAGATGGGATCTCTCGAAATTCCAGTCTGTACCCTGAGGATATTGTGGATACCACCCATTTGTCCTGGGTTTCTGTCCGCCAAGTCGCTGAGAACTGACGAAGCCTTCCCCCCACTCGGCCGAGCGGGGGCGCCCCTTCAATGAGAGGTTTTGGGGGCTTGCTTATTAGCTCTTGAACCCCACGGCTTCTTGTTCTTCTGAGCCTGTTCTTTGGCTTTTTTGGGCGGCTGAAAAGGCCGTCGCCACTGGCTGGAGTCCGATTTCCCGGGAGCTGGGGAGAGAGTGTGTTTAAAACAAGGTCTCTTGTTTTTCTTTCTCTCAGGTAAAAGTGTCGTTTTACCACTTGATATCTTTTGGATATATCTTTCTAAATCTTCCCCAAAAAGGCGTTCGCCATGGAACGGGAAACTTGCCAACAACTTTTTGCATGGGGCTTCCGCTGACCAATGCTTAAGCCAAAGTACTCTGCGCATCTGTACCAGCTGGAGTGTAAGGCGTGATGCCTGTATGATAGAATCTCTCATGGCATCCACTGTGAAGCATAAGGCTTTAGGTAAATTCTCCCAATTTTTAGCCTGCTCTGAAGGCAGCTCCTTCAGCCCCTGCTTTACCTGTTGGCTGACGACCTGACACATACCGACTGCTGCTACTGCAGGTTGGATAATTGAGCCGGCCAAAAGGAAGGAGGATTTCAGTAAGGATTCCAACTTCTTCTCAGAAGGATCTTTAAACACTTGTACATTATCCACTGGACATGTCAGGTTTTTATTTACACAAGAAATAGCCGCATCTACCGTAGGCAGGCTCCATTTCTTTAAAAATTTTTCCTCCATAGGATAAAGAATGTTAAACTTTTTTGGAGGTGAAAAACGCTTATCTGGATGTTGCCAGTCTGCGTACAATAGATCCTCTAGTAACGGATGAACCGGGAAGGAGCATGCACCTTGCAGGGATCTTAATGATCCTAGGGAGGAGACAGGTGATTCTGTTACCTCCAAAGAGGGTAACCTAAATGCAGCTCGCACGGCTCCTGCATAGCATTGCACCTGTGACTTTAAAATCTGGGATACCGAAAAAGGCTCATCCGATATCCCTGATCCGTCTGACTCCTCATCCTCTGCTGATGTAGCCTCCTCCTCATCCTCCTCCTCCTCAGGTACTTCTGAAGGGAGGTCCAATACTGGAGGAGATCTGCTTCGCTTATTGTCCTTTTTAGAGGATTTAGCGATTAAAGTAGCAATTTTCTCCTCCAGATTATTTAGGGCAGCTGATAAAGTGTCCTCAGTGACATATGCAGGCCCAGGCTTCACTGGGGAAGCCGCCATACCTGACAGAGGTAATGGCTCATCCTGTACAGGTGCTTTTGGCAACACAGGAGAGGAAGGTACCGAGTCAGCACAGCTAGAGCCCCCTGTCTCAGGCGGCGGTGCTCTTTTATCTCTTTTTGTCCGCATTACTTCCCCTGGAAGACTTACTGTTTAGACAAAATACAAGGTACCTAAATGCATATACTACCGTGTTCAGTTTAGCAAATACATTAAGTATGCAACTTTTAACACATAACTATGCATAACATGGATGTCTTCTAGGAAGTACCCAATCCAACCACATGGAGTCTTACGTCCCTGTATAGCTGCTGTGTTTCTCTGCCAGGAACAAGAGAACTAACGAGCTTGCTTGCTGCTGCAGTGCTTTTTACACTGACAGTCTTTTAAATTTGGCGCCGTTTCTGTGCCTGCGCGCGCCACGTGCCCGCGCACGCCTCGGCCCCCCCCCCTCCGATAAAGCGCGCTCCCGCGCGCGCGCGCGCGCGGCCTTTAGCGCTATGGTGGTGGCCATAGTGAGAGAGGACTCTCATCAGCCCCTGTCCCCACTTACCTGCATCTGCAGGTGTCTGTATCGGCCACCGGAAGGAGGAGCGGGGTGCTCAAGCAAGCTCAGCAGCGGAGGTGACGAGCAGTGTACTTCGCCGAAGCCGACACTGAACAGAGTGAGGTGAGTATATTCAGCTCTTTACTCCCCCCAGTGGTGGAAAAAAAGAAGACATCCACTTTTTGAAAAAGGTCCCAACCTAGTTATGGACCTTCTAATCTCACCTTATCCACGCCGCAGGTTTTTCTGCTGAAAGTTTTCAGACAGATACCAAACTTCACCCTTCACGGTGGGCTATGTGTGCCAACCTTCAGGGATATGGGTTCCTATTTAAAGGATACCTCTCCCCTGGGCCTTGTACAAGACTCTTACCAGGACTTTATAGCGAAATAGCGAAAGTGCTGGATCTTAGAGCCCAGTCCTCCGAAGAGAGACATTACAGGCGACGCCTCATGGATGAGGCCCGGATCCCATCCAGATTCAGCTCATTTGTAGGCGTCTTGGATGGATCCGAAAGCATAGCTCTTTTACCCCCAGAGGGTCTCTTTGGTAGAGCTTTCCTTTAGCACCTCCTAACGCGTCCAACACCTTTCGACACTGGCGAAAAAACTGAGGTACTTCCCTGATGGGAGGGGTTATATGGAGGGGAACTGTCTTCCATTGGTTGTGCCAGTGTCCAATCACCGCTGGTGACCCTTAACCCATTATGTAATGACTAGCTCTGTGTCCCGTGGTGTACGATAAAGAAATTTATTTTTTCGGCGGGCCTCCGCTTTAATAATTTTGTGTGGGGCTGTGCCCACACTGCAATGGTTAATTGCTTTTTATGTCTAGGAGACATACTTACCTGATCCTCTGCTCCTCCCTGCGTCTATACCAGTCCCTGCTGCTTCTGAACCCCCTGCCTTCTACTGGTCTGGGGTCCTGACATCATCAAGGCCAGAAGCGGGTCTATAGCCCTGCTCTGGTCATGAGGACGCCAAGGGACAGTCCACCACCGCATATTGGGTGAGCATCATCTGCCGGGGCAGCGGAGGATGAGGTAAGTACACTATATTGTCAAAAGTATTTGGACGCCTGCTTTTACACGTACATGAACTTTATTGGCATCCCAGTCTTAGTCCGTAGGGTTCAATATTGAGTTGGCCCACCCGTTGCAGCTATAAACAGCTTCAACTCTTCTGGGAAGGCTGTCCACAAGGTTTAGGAGTGTGTCTATTGAAATGTTTGACCATTCTTCCAGAAGCGCATTTGTGAGGTCAGGCACTGATGTGGACAAGGAGGCCTGGCTCACAGCCTTCACTCCAATTCATCCCAAAGGTGTTCTATTGGGTAGAGGTCAGGACCCTGTGCAGGCCAGTTAATTTCCTCCACCCCAAACTCGCTCATCCATGTCTTTATGGACCTCGCTCTTTGTACATTGGTCCAAATCATTTGGTGGAGGGGAGATTATGGTGTGGGGGTTGTTTTTCAGGGGTTGGTCTTGGCCTCTAAGTTCCGGTGAAGGGAACTCTTAAGGCATCAGGATACCAAGACATTTTGGACAATTTCATGCTCCCAACTTTGTGGGAACAGTTTGGGGATGGCCCCTTCCTTTTCCAACATGACTGCGCACCAGTGGACAAAGTAAGGTCCATGAAGACATGGATGAGCGAGTTTGGCGTGGAGGAACTTGACTGCCCTGCACAGTCCTGACCTCAACCGGATAGAATTATTATTTTTTTCTGAATGGGGCTGGGCTTTAAATAATCTGCAGACGAACGTTGTGCATCAGTACCTGCTTAGGTTTAAAGTGGTTGTAAAGACTGAAGGTTTTTTACCTTAATGTATGCTATGCATTAAGGTAAAAAAAAAATATCTGTGCCAGAAGATCCCCCTAGTCCCCTTTTTATACTTACTTGAGCCCGATCTCGATCTAGCAATGTGCACAAGAGCAGCGTCTCTTTCTGCTCTCTCCCTTCTCTGAACAGATTGATAGCAGCTGCATTAGCATTGGCTCCTGCTGCTATCAGTCAAATTGTATGATGGGGAGGCTGAGCCACCCTGTCTTTGTCTATAGACGCAGATAGATAGGCTCAAGAGGGAACCCATATAAATGCCCCCATAGAAAACTACTTTCTATGGGGGCACTTGCTGAAGAGGTGGAGCCAGGAGTGCTAGCGGGGGACCCAAGAAGAAGAGGTTCAGGGCTGCTCTGTGCAATACCATTGCACAGAGCAGGTGTGTATAACATGTTTATTATTTTCATTTAAAAAATGTAAACGTTCGTATCACTTTAACTTAACCTCTGCCGCCAATGTAACGGATAAGTGGGTGACGAGGAGGCTGGACGTTAACGTCCATACACCACACAAATGTGTCTATAGCAGCCAAGGTTTTTGTGCTGAGAGCAGTTTGCTGCATACTTCTAGCACAGTGACTGAGCTGTCACAAAGCACTCCCAGCTCTGGTTAGGATCAGGAGCCGGTGTCACAAGCTCCCAATCATGTGACCACTGTGACAACCAGTCACAGTGATCACATGATTGGAAAGTCCGTCTTGCCCCCCAGGAGTTAAAGGTTTTTCGGAAGGGGCTTAAAGAGAACTACTGTATATACTCGAGTATAAGCCGACCGAATAAAAGCCGAGGCACCTAATTTTACCCCAAAAAACTGGGAAAACGTATTGACTCGAGTATAAGCCTAGGGTGTCCATCTGCATGCCTCACTTTGCCTCACTGTGTCCATGTGCATGCCTCACTGTGCCCATGCCTCACTGTGCCCATGCCTCACTGTGCCTTACTGTGCCCATGCCTCACTGTGTCTTACTGTGCCCATGCCTCACTGTGTCTTACTGTGCCCATGCCTCACTGTGTCTTACTGTGCCCATGCCTTACTGTGCCCATGCCTTACTGTGCCCATGCCTCACTGTGTCTCACTGTGTCTTACTGTGTCCATGCCTTACTGTGTCCATGCCTCACTGTGTCCATGCCTCACTGTGCCTTACTGTGCCCATGCCTCACTGTGCCCAATCTCCCTACCTGATCTCCGGCGCTGTGTGACTATACTGACGTTTAACATTGGAGTCTATGGAAGGGGTGCCCGGCTTTGAAAAATTAGTGCTCCCCGGCCGTAGGTCCCCCAGACAACAAACTTTGCACACTTGTAGAGTAAGGGTGAGGCTACATGTGTGCCAAGTTTGGGGTCCAGGGGACCTACGGCTGTCCAGGATCAGGCGCACAAAGGTGAAGATGGACACAGACTCGAGTATAAGCTGAGGGGGGCATTTTCAACACAAAAAAATGTGCTGAAAAACTCGGCTTATACTCGAGTATATACGGTACATCTTTCTGTTCATATTTCATGTAACAACCATATTTAGGTGCTACAGTCCCCCCCCCCCCCCCCCCGTACTTTATAGGATCCGGGGGTGGTTCTCCCCACTGGCTCCTGTCATTGTTTGATTTTGGAGTGGCTCCTCCCACACACCTGTGTCATCTATTCAGAGATCTGTGAGTAAAAAAACGACAGGTCCCACGTGCCCTAGGCCACTGCCTGTGTTGGCCATCCACAATCCAGCCCTGGTTATATGCTAATTCTTTTTCTGTGAGCTGCACTGAATGTAAAAAAAAATCAGCCCCTATAGGCAAGAAAGGGTTTCTAATAAAGAGGGTGGGGCATCTGCTATATTGAATCTTATTTGGCTTGCCTGTGTTCAGAACTTGGTACAGCATCATTTTTGCAGGCAGCATTCATTTCTTTCTCGTACATCACGGGACACAGAGCGACATAGTCATTACTAATGGGTTATATAGATACCTTCAGGTGCTGGCACTGGCAACTTCCAAAACCGGAAGTACCCTCCCCTATATAAGCCCCTCCCATCCGGGAGCACCTCAGTTTTTTGCCAGTGTCTAAGGTGTTGGCCAAGAAGTAACATGTGTTTTTCACTGAGCTTGCGTACAGGTTCTTTTGGGCCTCAGTAAGCTATTCCGGATCCGACCAAAAAAGCTTCATAGCTAAACGGTCGGTACCCGGGCCTTGCAGCAGAAGAGCAAGGTTTTGCCTGTAATGCCTCTCTTAGGAGGGCTGGACCCTGGGATCCAGAGCTCTGGTCATACCCACGACCAAGATGTTTTCTGTGCAGGGTGCTATACAGGTCCAGGGGAGTGGAATCCTTGGGAACCCGGTCCCTGAAGGTTTGATTACAATGCCTGCCGTGATAGGTGAAGTTTGGGCTTCTGTGGACCAAACAGAGTCCTGCGGCGAGGAAAAGGTAAGTGGGGGCCCTCGGGAACTTGGTTCTATTGAGGGACCCCCAAGCCTATTTTGTCTTTCTGCCTGTTACCTAAGGTATTCCCGCTAATATTCTGTGTATGCCTGTTACTACTGAGAAAATGTAAAAATTTTAATAGTAGGCAAGAAAAAAAAAAATGTAAGACCGCGGTACCTGTGTTAGACACTAGAGGCCGCTATGGTTCTTTTTCTTCTAATATGGATTTTTTTCTTCCAAAATCAAATCCAGGCAGTTGGTATGTTCTCTGTGGGAAGCTGTTTCCTCTGCCCTGTTGCTGCGCTCATCCATCCCCGGGCCCTGCGGCAGGGACCCTGGCTCCCATCTAGCTCCTTATTTTTTTCAAAAAAGGCGCCGAAGGCGCACGTGCCCGCGCGCGTGCGCGTGCACGCGCCTCTATATATAGAGGCGATCTGGAAAAAGGGGCGGAGCGGGTGGATGACGCTCGGTGTGTGCCGCGGCGCTACTGCGCATGTGCGGGCGTCCAGCGTGTTTTAAAGCACATCATAGCTGGCTATTGAAGTGCACAGACAGAGCTAGCAACAGTATAAAGGCACACAGAGGCGGTTGATGCAGGCATCCCCTAGAAAGGCACTTTAGTAGACACCAACTGTTATATAGCAGCAATTGTGCTAGACTATTCTCAGTAAAAGTGGTGTATTACGGCTGGAATACCTCAGCTTTAGGCTTAGGAATATGCCGTCCAGAAGCTCCGGAACTGAATCTTCCAGGAAGCGAAGGGGGTCTCATCGGGCTCTGAGGATCTTGGGCATGCTTCTGCTGCACCAGTCTCCCCTGAAGTTCAGAGGTAAGTGACCGTAGAGACCCCGCAGGGGTACTTGGTACTGTGGCTGTCCTCAGTTCACCTGCTCCTGTGTATGTAACAGAGGAGGTTTTTTCCTCAGCTCTGGGAGGATTAGAGAGAGATTGTCAACATTGATCGCTGCCTCCCTGTCACAGGGAAAGCACGCCCGATCTCCGTCTCCTCCTTCAGAGTGCCTGTTAGCAGAGCAACAGTCCCATACAGGGATCGACCTGCCTGAAGGGGATCAGGATGAGGTTGATTCTGTTATAGAGGAACCAACAGTGGGGGAACCTTTTCTCAGCATCTCAAGCTGAAAGATTATGGGTTCAGTCCCTGACTAACATGGTCCGATCAGCATTTAAAAATGCACCTTGCGGAACCATCAACCACTACTGTATCCTCGTTTGGGTCGCTAGAAGCCCCCAGACTGTCTGTTCTTTTCCACTTCACCCTTTACTGAAAGGGCTCATTTACCAGGATTGGGAACGTCCTGAGAAAATATTTATTCCCCCAAGAGATTTCCGGTGGTCTATCCCATGGAGGATAAGTTCATCAAAAAATGGAAGGTCCCTACAGTGGACGCAGCCATCTCTTGTGTGTATAAATCACTGACATGTCCAGTGGATAATGTCCAAATGTTCAAGAACCCAATAGATAAAAGATTGGAGTCCTTATGAAAGTCTGCTTCTTTCTACAGCAAGCTTGGTGACACAACCAGCAGTGGGGTCTGCTAAGCAGTGAAGGATCAGTTGAAACAGGTCTTGAGGGACTTGACAGATCAGCAGGCCTTGCCCTAGCTGATCTACCTAGAGCCTTAGGCTTTGCGGTTGAGGCCATAAAGGATTCAGTCCATCAGGCCTCCCGCCTTACGCTGTCTATAGTACATATGCGTAGGCTTCTATGGCTCAAAAACTGGTCTGCTGAAGCTCCCTGTAAAGAATGGCTGGTTAGCGTCCCATTTCATGGTGAACGCTTATTCAGGGAAAACCTGGACAAATATATCCAGAAAATTTCCAGCGGTAAAAATACGCTCTTGCCGGTTAAAAACAGAGTTAGAGGTCCCTCTTTAAGAGGCCTGCTTCTCCAGTCCCTGGGGCATCGGCTGTGTAACAGTTCCGACGGCCTCCTCGGTCAATTCCCGGGGGTAAAAAACAGGGACAATAGCAGGGTAATGAGAAACCCTGGGTCAGGGGAGGTACAAAACCTCCCCCAAAGTTAAATTCATTGAAGGGTTGCCCCCACTCAGTCGGGTGGGGGGAGGACTCCAGTTGTTCGCAAGAGACCTGGCGGGACACGATCAAAACAGATAGGTGCTCTCCGCAGTATATTTGGGATACAGTTTGGAGTTAAAAGACTCTCCTCCTTCCCATTTTTGAGGTCAAACGCGCCAAGGGATCCCCGGAAGAGAGAGTCCCTCCTGTTGGCACTAGAACAACTATTGCTCCAAGGAGTAATTATGGAGGTTCCCCTGGAAGAATGAGGGTTCGGGTTTTACTCAAACCTCTTTACAGTCCCGAAGCAAACGGGGACGGGAGGCCCATATTAATTCTAAAAGGGCTAAACAAATTCCTGTATATCAGGACTTTCCGATGGAGTCGATCCGATCGGTGGCCACTGCCCTACAAGGGGAGGAATGGTTAGCCTCGATCGACATCAAAGATGCTTATTTGCACATTCCCATCTTTCCAGCCCACCAAAAATTTCTACGCTTTGCGGTAGAAGGGCGCCATTTTCAGTTCAGAGCCTTACCCTTCGGTCTGGCCACAGCACCACGAGTGTTTACAAAAATTCTGGCCCTTTATTGGCCAATCTAAGAACACAAGGTGTAATGATAATGGCATATCTAGATGACTTGTTGCTGATAGACCACTCAGTGAAAAAACTAGACGTGGTCGTTCACAAGACAATCAAGTATCTGAAATCTCACGGTTGGATTATCAACCGAGACAAGTCAGCCCTAAAAACCAGTCAAAAGTCTGGAATACTTGGGGCTAAGGTTGGATTCAGGCCAGAGAAAAATATTCTTGCCTCGAGGAAAGGTGTTGTCTTTGAAAGAGTTGATCCACTTAGTGGGTACAAAAAAGACAGCCGTCCATACGCCTGTGCATGAGGCTGCTGGGAAAAATGGTAGCATCATTCGAAGCAGTACCCTACGGTCAATTCCATTCAAGGAATTTGCAAGGGGCCATACTGTCAGCCTGGAACAAAAAAGTTCAGGCCCTAGACTTACAATGTACTTGTCCCCTTCCGTTCGCAAGAGCCTCCGTTGGTGGTTGGTTCCCCAGAATCTGGAAAAAGGGAAATCCTTCAGTCCGATTTCTTGGAAGGTGGTCACTACAGATGCCAGCCTTATAGGCTGGGGAGCAGTACTGGAGCAATGGTCTCTCCAGGGCAGATGGTCGGATGCAGAAAAGGCCCTGCCCATCAATCTCTTAGAGATACGAGCAGCCCGGTATGCCCTAGTAGCATGGACATCCAAACTCCAAGGGTCCCCTGTCAGAATTCAATCAGACAATGCCACAGCAGTGGCATATATCAATCATCAGGGGGGCACCAGGAGTCGTGCAGCCCAGAGGGAAGTAAATTATATCCTGAAATGGGCAGAAAGATATGTCCCAGCCATATCTACGGTATTCATTCCAGGAGTGGAGAATTGGAAGGCGGACTTTCTAAGTCGCCAGCAATTATGCCCAGAGGAATGGTCCCTTCACCCCGAGGTTTTCTGGACAATATGTCAGCGGTGGGGAACACCGGATGTAGATCTTCTAGCATCCAGATTCAACGCAAAGGTGGACAGGTTTGTCTCTCGGACAAGGGATCCCCTAGCTTGCGGCTCGGATGCCCTAGTGTTCCCTTGGGATCAGTTCAAGCTGATATATGCATTCCCACCGCCACAATTGTTACCTTGATTACTCCGCAGAATCAGGGTAGAAAAGAAACCAGTGATTCTGGTGGCTCCAGCGTGGCCCCGAAGAGCATGGTACGCGGAGATTGTAAAGATGTCTGTGGGGAGTCCTTGGACCCTCCCACATCGTCCGGACCTGCTTTCGCAAGGACCGATATACCACCCTTCCTTACCAGCCCTAGGTTTGACGGCCTGGCTATTGAAGCCCACATTCTAAAAAAGAGAGGGCTCTCTAATTCTGTGGTATCTACCATGATCAATGCCAGGAAGCCGGTATCCAGGCAGATCTACTATAGAATCTGGAAGGCGTACATCGCCTGGTGTGAGGCCAAGAAATGGCATCCACGTAAATACGTAATAGGTAGGATTCTGGACTTCCTACAATGGGCTGTAGATAGGAAGCTTGCCTTGAGTACTATCAAGGGTCAGATTTCGGCCTTGTCAATATTTTTTCAAAGGCCCTTGGCTTCGCATTCACTAGTCAAAGCCTTTATACAAGGAGTGATGCGTATTAGTCCTCCGGTTAATATTCCCATATGTCCATGGGACTTAAACCTGGTTCTGTCGGTTCTACAGAAACAACCATTTGAACCATTACAGCATATTTCGTTGGTTCTTCTCACCAGGAAATTGATTTTTCTAGTAGCCATTTGTTCGGCTAAAAGAGTGTCGGAATTAGCAGCTATGTCCTGTAAGGAGCCATATCTGGTTATCCATAAGGACAGAGTAGTGTTACGTCCTCATCCAGCCTTTCTTCCTAAGGTGGTATCGAGGTTTCATTTGAACCAAGATGTGGTTCTTCCTTCTTTTTTCCCCAAACCTACTTCGGTAGAGGAAAATTTATTGCATCCTTTGGATGTAATAAGAGCAGTTAAAGCTTATCTAAAAGCCACTGCTCAGATTCGCAGAACGGATACTTTGTTTATTCTGCCGGAAGGCCCCAGAAAGGGTCAGGCAGCATCAAAATCTACTTTAGCCAAGTGGATTCGACAGGTCATAATGCAAGCCTATGGCTTGAGAAGGAGACCGCCTCCGTTCAAAGTTAGGGCGCACTCCACGAGAGCAGTTGGAACTTCATGGGCAGTGCATCACCAGGCCTCCCTGGCTCAAATCTGTAAGGCCGCAACATGGTCTTCAGTTCACACGTTTACTAGGTCCTACCAGGTGGACGTTAGAAGTCAGGAGGATGTCGCCTTTGGGCGCAGTGTGTTGCAGGCCGCAAAAGATCCTCATGTCTGATAGCGCTCAGCTTATGTATGGTGTATCCCCCCCCCTCGTTGGGCATTGCTTTAGGACATCCCATTAGTAATGACTATGTCGCTCTGTGTCCCGTGATGTACGAGAAAGAAAATAGGATTTTTATAACAGCTTACCTGTAAAATCCTTTTCTTGGAGTACATCACGGGACACAGAGCTCCCACCCCTCTTTAGGGACACTTATTGCTTTGCTACAAAACTGAGGTGCTCCCGGATGGGAGGGGCTTATATAGGGCAGGGTACTTCCGGTTTTGGAAGTTGCCAGTGCCAGCACCTGAAGGTATCTATATAACCCATTAGTAATGACTATGTCGCTCTGTGTCCCGTGATGTACTCCAAGAAAAGGATTTTACAGGTAAGCTGTTATAAAAATCCTATTTTCCCAATGCCAGCCTACAACATTATCCCATCATTATTTTTCCAAAAGTGCAATCAAAAACTAAAACAGTAATAGCCTATTCGGGCTGCCTAGTAATTGAATGAATGTTGTCTTTTTTTTCTGGAGTTCTCCTTTAAGCTGCACCATGTTAATAAATAATGGTGTTATTTTGCCCCCCTGGGAAGTCGGCCAGGAGCAGAATGTAACCTTTATTTTAGTTTAGCTGTGAGTTCTATTTCTGTGTGCTGCTTGCCGCGTTCTGAAAATGACACTGTGCAGTTGCTGGTGAATGTAAACATAGCCCTGAATTATACCTTCTTCTAATATTTACAACATGGGGATCTGGCTCCTTCTTGGTTTTAAAGGGTCGCTAAATTAGATTTACAAGTTGCTTCATGTTAAAGAGCTGCTAAAAAAGATGGCTTTGGAATAAATAAATTAAAAAAAGCGCTTTAGTGCGAAAATACTCCAATATAGCTGGAGTTACAAGTCTTATATAATGTGTGCTCCCATCCCAACACAGAACTCTGATCCCAGATAAATATTACTGAACCAGCTAGACTCCACAGCAATTTTCACATTACAAAAAAAGAAAAAAACATTTTTTTATATAAAATATTTCTTAGGTCTCTTTCAGATGGGTGGTAAAAATGGGTGGCTAAGTGGTGGATTTACTGCCCCCTGGCCGCCTACTGTAAAATAACAGCTGGATGCATTTTTAACGCCATACCACTGGTACCACTTGTCAAACTCTCCCATTGAGTGCAATAGGGCCGTGCAGAAACTGTGTTACTAACCCAGGAGCCTGCATATATATCTATATATCTGGTCTCGCACAGTACACAAAACATGGAAATGCAATATTTTAGTAAATATAAACTGCTAAATACCTTTTTCTCATCAGCGGTATATAGCAGTCTTGTGACTGGTTAAAGCTTTTAGGAGGAGTTTTAATTCTCCTCTGATTGTCCAAAGAGGCTGCAGGACCCCTGACCCTCTGTCTGGACAGTGCTGATTGGCTCTGTGCTGATTACATGCACCCTCCCAGAAAATAAAGCACTCTCTAGCAATTCACACCATACTGAGCATGTGCAGAGTGACTCCATCTCCTGATAAGACAGAGCATTTGGAATTGGGACTGTGGACGAAGGGGAGGATCAGAGAAGGCAGGATCAAACATCCATTTCTCCACAATGCAGAGGATTAACCCCTTAGGTTCCACATTGAGTAGAACAAGCATGCTTTGCTGCATAGAGAAACTGATTTGACTGTTGTGGATTTAGTAACACTTTAAGGTGAAAAACCTTATGCCATTAGAACCACTTTAAGCACTTAAGGACCGCCTCACGCCGATATACGCCGGCAGAATGGCACGGCTGGGCACATCAACGTACAGGTACGTTGCCCTTTAAGAGCCCAGCCCGGTCCTGAGCTCCGTGAACGCACCCGCGGGACCCGATCGCTGCCGGTGTCCCGCGATCGGGTCACAGAGCTGAATAACGGGGACAGGTGAGTGTAAACAAACCTTTCCCCGTTCTTCTCCGTGGCATGTCAGTGATCGTTCTTTATCTGTCATTGGAACAGACAATCAGTGATGTGTAGCCACGCCCCCCTACAGTAAGAATCACTTCTTAGGGTACACTTAACCCCTACAGCGCCACCTAGAGGTTAACCCCTTCACTGCCAGTGTCATTTTCACCTTAACCAGTGCATTTTTATAGCACTGATCGCTGTGACAATGACAATGGTCCCAAAAATGTGTCAAAAGTGTCCGATGTGTCCGCCATAATGTCACAGTCAGGAAAAAAATTGCTGATCGCCGCCATAACTAGTAAAAATTTTTTTTATAAAAATGCCATAAAACTACCCCCTATTTTGTAAACGCTATAACTTTTGCGCAAACCAATCAATAAACGGCGTTTGCAAATTTTTTTTTACCAAAAATATGTAGAAGAATACGTATCGGCCTAAACTGAGGAAAAAAAAATGTTTTTTTTTTATATATATTGTGACAGCAGGCAGGTAAAATAACCAGGTTGCATCCAGGATGGTAGGTATGTATGCCCTAGATTCAGGCTTTATGCAAATTCATACCACTAGGGGGAGTGCTGGGAGTCTTGCGGGGGGAAGAGTTAATGAGCCCAGCTGAATCAAGTGGCTCATTAAGGCCTCTACAAGAACTCCCAGCATGCTAAGGGAGATGCTCCATCCTGGAACCAGTTCTGTGTTGTGCAAGACTGGGGAGTGTGTTCCTGTCCTGTGCGGTGAGACAAAGCCTGTGTGGCTAAAACCTTCAAAAACAGGGAGATAGGGGCTGGGGCAGCACAAGGCTGCACCTAGTTGTCAGACAGGGAACCTACGTGTGTAGTAAGCGGTCTAGCTGACCAGGATTTATTTTTTATGTTTCTTTTTGTTTTGCTGTTTTTCCCCTGTAAATAGTTTAAATAAACCGCACCTTTTGTTTTTGCAACTACAAACTCTGTCTGCTGTGCCTGTTTTTGTGTGGTGAACCCATCCAGGGGGTCACACACACCCGCTGCCGAGCTAACCCCCTCACAATATATATATATTCTTTTATATATTTTTGGGGGATATTTATTATAGCAAAAAGTCGCTCTATTTTTGTTTATAGCGCAAAAAATAAAAACCGCAGAGGTGATCAAATACCACCAAATGAAAGAAATTTTGTTTGGGAGCCATGTCGCACGACCGCGCAATTGTCAGTTAAAGCAACGCAGTGCCAAATCGCAAAAAAGGGGCCTGGTCCTTTAGCTGCATATTGGTCCGGGGCTTAAGTGGTGAAAGCAACCCAGTCAGGTCAATACAATTTGGCACAGGACATGGCAATAATGTAGAGGTCATCAAGAGAAACCACTGGATGTAGTGGTTAGAAAGCCACTGAAACCCAACTGCAGAGTCTCTGTTATGATTTTGTGAGGATGAATTAGTCTACAGTTCATGCAGCTGCAGAGGTCACAGAGGGCTTGTTTTAATTCAGTTTTACTGCTTAAGAATATGGAAATACTTTAATGCCCAAAGTCTGGACACAGGTGCGCTTTCAAGCAGACATTGCATAAAAAATGATAAGTCTGCTTCCTTTGAAACCCTCCTTTAATCTTAATGCAAGTTCTGCTTTTAAGTGTATGTGAAACCAAAAGTTTTATTCTCTAATTGTGTATAAAGTATGGAATGACACCTGTCAGTTTTTTTTTTTTTTTTGTCCTGTTGAGAGGTATTCCTTTTAGTTTATGTCCCACTGATGCAGCACTGCTCACTACTGCCTTAAAGGGACACTAAAGGTTCCCGTTTTTTTTTTTTTTTTTAAATAACAAACATGTCATACTTACCTCCACTGTGCAGCTCGTTTTGCACAGAGTGGCCCCGGTTCTCCTCTTCTGGGGTCCCTCGGCAGCTGTCTCGGCTCCTCCCCTGCATCAGCTAACCCCCTTCATGGGAAGCTCTCTCCCAAGGGGGTTAGCTTGGGGGTGCACTCCCGTGATACAGTCGGAGGCTACAGCCGCCGACTGTATCACTCGGCCCCACCCCCTGGCGTGCCCCGTCATTGATTTGATTGACAGCCGCGGGAGCCAATGGCTGCGCTGCTATCAATCAACCAATGAATGAGACTGAAGCCCGGCCGAGAAGCCAGCGCGTTCACGGCACGGGACTTTCGAGGGGTCAGGTAAGTAAATGGGGGCGCTGGGGGGCCGCTAATCCTCGGATGTTTTTTCACCATAATGCATAGAATGCATTAAGGTGAAAAAACATGTACCTAGACAACCCCTTTAAGTACCAGGAGATAATACCTATACTGGCAATGAAATACTTTTTACTGAACGAGGGTGGGTTGCCCCACTCACCAAGGCCACTGGTATTAAAAATGAGCTTTTATTCAAATTACAGTAAAACCTTGGTTTGAGTGTAACTTGGTTTGAGAGCGTTTTGCAGAACAAGCAAACTTTTTAAATAAATTTTGACTTGATATACAAGTGATGTCTTAATATACAAGTAGTGTCATGTCACAACGGAGTATAAAGAAGAAAAGAGTAGCCTCTAAGTGTAGCAATATGGTTACATTTAATGAAGGTACAACATTTAGCAACTCACATGGTTGATGATTAAAAGTGGCACATCCAATTATGCAGGCATCCGGGGTAAAACTGTCCACATAGACCGCCCTCCGCACCGCCATCGACATCATCCCTTCCACAACCGCTTCAAGCCTCTCTTTCAGATCGCTCTACTGCAGGATAGTCTTCTCGGTCACAATTGCAGACTGACAATGGTGAGAGCCGGCGGTGAGGAGGATGGTCTATGCGGACAGCTTTACCCTGGATGCCTGCATACTTAGATGTGCCTCTTTTAAAGTGGTAGTAAACCCTCTCTGACATGTTTTACCTATAGGTAGGCCTAGATTAAGGCTTACCTGTAGGTGTTTGCAATATCTCCTAAACCTACATGGTTTAGGAGATATTTGCCACAAAGAATGCACCGATGTCGACGGCGCACGCGCGCCGCAGACAACAGCGCAGGCACACTGAGAATAGCCATTCATAAAACCGGCAATGCCGGCTTTGACGGCTCCTGTGCGCATGCGCGGAGTGACATCTTCGCCGCTCCAGCCAATCACAGCGCCGGAGCGCCGATACCCGGAAGTAACCTTCCGGAGAGATGTCTGCGGCCGGAGGGGGAGAACGAGGACGGCTTTGAGGGCTTCGATCTAAGGTAAGTAATTCATAATGAGCTAGTATGCTAGTCATACTAGCTCATTATGCAATTTTCTTGCAGGCTTTATTCATCAACCATGTAAGTTGTTAAATGTTGTACCTTCATTAAATGTAATCATATTGCTACACTTAGAGGCGCCTCCATTCTCTTTTATACTCAGTAGCTCCTGCTGGATTTTGCTTCTAATGCCTTTGTGGATGGACATTTTATGGTTACACAACTTATCACATTGCTATGATCTTTTTATATGGACTATAAACTGGAGGACTTATGAATAAATCGTTGTGGGACGAATCATTTGAGTTTGCATGATTTCTTATGGGAAAACTTGCTTTGATATAAGAGTGCTTGGGATTACAAGCATGTTTCTGGAATGAATTATGCTCGCAATCCAGGGTTTTACTGTATATCTAATGTATTGACTGTGTGTATATGTTTACTTTAAAGGGAGGATTAGTGTTTATTCGTTGGCTAACCAATAAACGCTAATCCTCCCTTGAAGTAAACACATACACATAGTCACTACATTTTATATAATTTGAATAAAAGCCAAGTTTAATGCCAGTGGCCTTGGTTCATTCAGTAAAAAAACACTGATGCAGCACCAGCGCAAGTGTCCCTATTGCAAGCAAGATAGTTGTTACCAAGTGTCCCTCCCTATTGTGAGATTTCCCCGCATATCCTGTTTTTGTGACAATTGAAAAATGTTGGATTTCCCATCACATTCTATACTTAGGAAAATGATCTCCAGGACCAATAGACGGGGTGAATCTCCCAGTAGGTACATATAAATTAAAATGTGATGTATAATCTAACCCTTCCCAACTCTATGCAAAACTAGACAGACATCCATAGAAATCTACAGGACATCAAGCCATAGCACACAAATTTCTAGTGATCCCAAGCGTAAGGGTGGGGTGCACAGCTAGACGACAGTACCGTATAGATCCAAGTGCAGAAAAATCCAGCTTCAAATCCAGATAGATTGTTTACTGAAGTCCAAAATCAGAACATAACCCCAATTTTCACCTTGATAAAGAGAGCCCTTGTGGCCTCAGAATATTGGCGTTATGTTCTGATATGGGTCTTCAAGTGCTACATAATGCTCAGCAGTTTATCTTAATGCTTTCTCTGCCTTGTTCTGGCCCCACATCTTCAAACGCTTGCCTTCACTTGCCTTCTTGCTTCATTGCCTCTGGGTCCTCTATGTGCTGCCGTCCTAATTTTCCAGGTTCTACAGGCGGGTATTGAGGGCAGCAAAGCGATTGGCTCCTGCTGCCTTCAATTTGATTACTTTGATGGAGCAGGGGTGTGACTTGCCAGTTCTGTGGATGCACACGGTATCAGCTGGTCTTCTTAGCAGCCGGCAAGTTGAGGAGACACCCGCAAATAGAGTGGGGCCTGCAGCTTGAGGAACAGCCGCAGGAGAAAAAAGGAGGCCATTAAAAAAAATCATATTAAAGCGACGTTCCACCCAAAAATGGAACTTGCGCTTCAAGTGCCACATTTGGCATGTCATTTTTTTTGGGGGGGATACCCTCTTTTTAGAGGCACCCAGCACCCACTTCCTCCCGGTGCTCCACGGTGAAGAAAGGAAGTTCACCTCTCCCCCCTCCCTCCCTGCAATCTTCTGGGACACGTCACAGGTCCCAGAAGCTTGCCCGGCCAATCACAGCACGCAGTGTGGCTCGCACATGTGCAGTGTTTGCCCCGGCTGTGAAGCCATAGCTGGGCACCCACAGTGGTGATTCCGGCACCGCAGAGAGGACCGGGGCTTTGTTCGCCTGTATCGCTGGACCGTGGGACAGATGAGTGTCATATTATTAAAAGTCAGCAGCTACACTTTTTGTAGCTGCTGACTTTTAAATGGGTTTATCCGCTTTAAGTTTGGGCCTACACTTCAGAAAAAAAAGTTAGGTTTTAGTATCTTTTTTAGTAAACTACGGTATATACTCGAGTATAAGCCAAGTTTTTCAGCACATTTTTTTGTGCTGAAAATGCCCCCTTGGCTTATACTCGAGTCACCTTTTTGCGCCCGATCTCCCGGATTTTGGGGACCTGGTACCGGCCGTCCGTAAGTTCCCTGGACGATACATGTAGCCCCACTCTTCCTCTATAAGTGTGCAAAGTTTGTTTCCGGGGGAGCTACGGCTGGGGAGCACCGATTTTTCAAAGCCGGGCACCCCTTCCATAGACTCCCATGTTAAACGGTCATTTCTCCGGTGACTTTGGGGACCGGGTACCGGCCGGTCATAGGTCCCCTGGAACTTGGCACACTTGTAGCCCCATTTCTCCTCTATAAGTGTGCAAAGTTTGTTGTCTGGGGGACCTATGGCCGGGGAGCACCGATTTTTCAAAGCCGGACACCCCTTCCATAGACTCCCATGTTAAACGTCAGTCTAGGCATGGGCACAGTGAGGAATGGACACAGTGAGGAATGGACACAGTGAGGAATGGACACAGTGAGGAATGGACACAGTGAGGCATGGACACAGTGAGGCATGCACATGGACACAGTGCGGCATGCAGATGGACACCCTAGGCTTATGCCGCGTACACACGATCGTGATTCACGGCGGTGAAAACACCGCCGTGAATCATGACAGGAAAAACGAGGGAACAGCTTGTTCCCCCACACACGGCCGTTTTTCTCGTCATTTTTTCTCTTGACGAGAAAAACGACCGTGTGTGGGCTCCGCGGCAGTGTTTCCCAATGGGAAAACTGCCGCGGAAAAAAATTACAGGAATCACGACGAGAAAAATTAGAGCATGTTCTAATTTTTCTCGTCGTGATTAATGCCGTTTTTCTCGTCCAAAGGAAAAAATTAAATTTTTCCCGACGGGAAAAATGATCGTGTGTACGCGGCATTATACTCGAGTCAATACGTTTTCTCAGTTTTTTGTGGTAAAATTAGGTGCCTCGGCTTATATTCGGGTCGGCTTATACTCGAGCATGTACCGTATCTATCTGGATTTGAAATTGACATCGGCTTTTTCTATACTTGGTCATAAAAACACGACAAGGGTTTTAATCCTTCACCTATCCAAAATGAAACAAATGTTTGGCTTAATATACACTTTAAGCACACAAAGAGTCCCCAAGAGGTTTAAGAACTGGCAGGTGGTTTAATGAGGTTCGACCTTGGTTGATGGATCCTTTAATTTTCTAGTTTTTTGGGGGTAATTTTTTAATATTTTCTGCCTTCAGTTTAAAATGTCTCCAACTTAAAAGCACAGGTGTTTCTCTTTTATAATGCTTTATACTAATGCTAATACTTTTAGAGGTTGAATTTGTCATATTTGAAATCTCCTTCCTGGAATGAGAAAGATGTCCCCCAGTCCTTGCCTGGCTAAAGTAATCAAAGCAGGGCTGGAAGAGGGGGATTCTATGTCGAGGGGATTAAGCATCCTTTCAGACGTGGAGTCTTATAGCTGTGTTTTTTTTTTTTATGCAGCCATTAGAGGAATGTCACCCTTGAGATGTTCCACATCTGCAGATCACCATAATAATCACGCGTCTTCCACTGGTGTGAAAAGTTTGTAGAGTGTGCTATGTCTGTACCAGGCCAGAAAGTTTACAGTTGGGTCTAATCTCCGGGAGACAGTATGGAGGAAGTCAGACTTTGTATAAGATTGTATACATTTATCGATCTAATATGACGTTTCATATTTCATGTTATCGTCACGGGCTCGGGATTTCCATTCATTTTACATTATGGCATTGTGTGTGTTATTATGCAAGTGTTTATTTTTCCTTTCGCTATATATGTGCAGTAGACCGCAAGGCTCTATTTTGTATATATAATGGCTTGCACTTAGTAGTACAGTGTTGCCATATACCACTTGAAAGTTGCAATTAGGCTTCTTGCAATGGGAGTGCCCACACTGTAAGCTTATGGATGTAAGGGAAGGATACATGGGGGGGGGGGGCTTACAAGAAAGTTATCTAGGTGGGTGTTTAGTACTGTGGGAAATAGAAAGAGCCAGAGCAGTGGCATGGAGAGTACAGGGGGACAAATGTTGTGACCCTCCTAACGCTGTGCAGCACAGAATAAGTCAGATTTAAAGCGAAACTCAACCCAAAAGGGGAAGCTCCAATTGTTTGCATCTTCCCCCCCCCCCCCCCCGCTCCGCTGCCACATTTGGCACTTTT
Organism: Rana muscosa; assembly: GCA_029206835.1. Classification (NCBI taxonomy): domain Eukaryota; kingdom Metazoa; phylum Chordata; class Amphibia; order Anura; family Ranidae; genus Rana; species Rana muscosa. The sequence continues at coordinate 350,413,013 of CM055120.1, forward strand.
TGGGAGGGAGGGGTACCTGGTTCTGACAGGTACCCGCTCCCACTTCCGAGTAAGGTCACTGCGGCGATCTACGAGTATTTCTGGTCCCTCCTCCCTTCCCCCAGCTGCCTTCTGGGACACACAGGTCCCAGAAGATGGCGAGACCATTCAGAAAGTGCAGCATGACTCCCGCATGTGCAGTATGATACTGGCTGTGAAGCCTAAAGGCTTCATTGCTGGTTTTCCTTGGTAAAGATGCCGGCGCCTGCACCCGAAGCTGGTTGTAGAATCGGCTCAGGTGTCAACATCGCTTGGTCCCTGGACTAATACAGTATTTGTAGCCGCTGACTTTTTTTTTTTTTTTTGAGAAACTGGAGCTCCTCTTTAAAGTTGACCTGAACCCCCAAAGGTATTGATTAGTACATTATTACATAAACTATATTACCAAAAGTATTGGGACACCAGCCTTTACACGCACATGAACTTTAATGGCATTCCAGTCTTAGTCCGTAGGGTTCAATATTGAGTTGGCCCAACCTTTGCAGCTATAACAGCTTCAACTCTTCTGGGAAGGCTGTCCACAAGGTTTAGGAGTGTGTCTATTGAAATGTTTGACCATTCTTCCAGAAGCTCATTTGTGAGTTCAGGCACTGATGTGGATGTGTGATGTGGCTCGCAGTCCCCAATCTAATTCATCCCAAATGTGTTTAATCAGGTTGAGTTCAGGCCAGTCAAATTCCTCCACCCCAAACTCGCTCATCCATGTCTTTATGGACCTTGCTTTGTGCACTGGTCCAAATCATTTGGTGGAGGGGGATTATGGTGTGGGGTTGTTTTTCAGGGGTTGGGCTTGGTCCCTAAGTTACAGTGAAGGGAACTCTTAAGGCATCAGCATACCAAGACATTTTGGACAATTTCATGCTCCTAACTTTGTTGGAACAGTTTGGGGATGGCCCCTTCCTGTTCCAACATGACTGCGCACCAGTGCACAAAGCAAGTGAGGAACCCCTCCCCCATTAAAATTTCTCCTTTTTTAGCAAGATTCCCAAGGCAGCGGCCACTGAGCCTCTGCTGCCTAAACGGTCCTGGCTATAACTGATATATCAGTTTATCATGGATTAAACCTTTAAAGATCCTATTTAGGTAGCTTCCCCAAATTTAGTACAATTAAAACATTGAAGGCTGAACATTATGATTTGTTTTGCTTACCACGGGATCCTTTTATTTTCAGAAGCAAGCACCAAAATGGTGTTTTTGTATTTGGCAATTTACCGCAGGTAATGCTTTTACTTTTAAGCTGAATAAACAGCAATGAAATATGAATCATATTTTCCTTTTTATGAGCCAGTAGTGGTCTGTGTTACAGTGCCTATCCACTGAAGCGGTGTTGTCTTTGGAAGTTGTGCAGAGGGTAGAGTTAATGTGTATAACAAATGTTGAGTGAAGAAGACGGTTTTGGAATGTGATTTGCGCCTACTACCAACAGCTCTATTTACGTTGCTGAAAGCCGAGGATCAGCTTGTTGTTATAGGACTAACACCCCGTGGTGTATGAAAAAAAAAACTCCATTCTGTTTATTTTTGGAAATAATTGTCCAAAATTTGGAACAAACCATTGGAAATAATTAAAAATAACTTTTTGTATTGTTTTATATCTTGGATGGCCTTCTAACCCCATTTCAATGTCTGACGGAAAAACTCTCTGATGGTCTGTACTGCCACATAGGAACCAATGAGATTCAAACACTGGGGGTCAGTTACACCTGTGCGATTCCGTAAGGCACATTTAAAATTCAGTCACTATCGCAGAAGACTGTATTAATGTAAATTGGCCCAGACTCTCTAGCTTTTCAGTGTGGATTCAGATATTATTGACTGACATAAGATTTGATTGATATTTAGCACATTATATTTGAGACAAGGCTCAATTTTCAACGTTATAATAGTCAATGTTTGCCACAATGATCTCTATTTTGAGCAAGAAGAGGCAGTAAAAAAAAATAGTCACAGGGCTGAAAACAGCAAACCTTATAGTAGGAATAAAAATCAAAGTTAAAATAATTACACACACTCTGAGATTAATTAGAATACTTTATTAATCCCGAAGGGTAATTATTACTATCTAACTTTTATTTTTATTTTAAACATCCCTAATAGGAGCTTTTCTATCCCTGTGCCTGCATAAGCAATGTATTAAGTCAGGAAAAGTTTATGAAGGTGGTAGGCACAGACATAGTTTTGAAGGCTTGATCTCTACACACAATATAGTGAATTGGGACCACTATGCATTCGTTTTTTTTTTCCATTAAAACCACTTTATATTAGTATACAAAAAAAAATGGGGTTGAGCACAAACGACTGTTTGTTTTTTGTTTTTGTTTTGTGGTGACACAATCCTATGAGGACACCACTGTTGTCTCTATGCATCACCCGGAAGTGATGCTTTTGCCACTTCCTGTTTCACAGACTTGTGATGGAGATGATTGGGGCTGGCCGTGGACAGTCTGTACACACAGACTAGCATGCCAGTGTGCAGGCAGATGCCCAGGTACGCAGCCCGGCCGATGTTGCCCAATCCCCTTTCCCCAGAGTGGGCACAGCGTGGTCCCCACTCAGAACCAGTACCCACACATTTCCGGCTCGCGGTTGGATGCTGTCTGTGCTTTAGTGAACGCCGGATGCGTTCCAGCGTTCATACAACAGTATGGCTGCCGAAGTTAGAGGAAGATGACGTTTTGATTAGATGTAAGGTCTGCTCTATTTTCCCTTACAAACAATATCAGTATCCCATATTATTTTTTCATTTATTTAATGTTTTTTTGTTATGCTGTATGTGTGAATTATTTTATTTTATTATTGTTTGTTTTTATTTTTATTTTATTTATTTTTACTTCAGTACAACCCTCCTTTGGAATGGGGCTTCTTAGTGTGTCTCTATTTATGTAAGTGCTGGTTCATTGTTTCACTGGTCAGCTCAGCTCAGCTCGGAGGAAGGGGGTGCTGTTTTTACCTGTTAAATATCCATATTTTATTCATTTTATTTGCTCAAATTATTTTTTTTTACGCTCATGCACTAGGTGCTTGCGCCTTCCTGTCTCCTTGTGGTTTAAAGTACTGAAGGCAAAACTTTTTTTTTTTTTTTGTAGGTTTGGACAGAGTGGAGAGGGATTAAAACACCTTTCAGTTTTTATTGCTGTAAAGAGAATCACCCTTTTTATTTGTCCTGTTTACCGTTATCATTGAAAGTGAAAGTAAAAGAAAATCCCAAATTTTGGGTTATCCCTAGAAAAGGAACCGGAGGGAAATCTTCCAACAGGGACACTAGTTCAGGTGGTACGAATAGACCGACACAAATTCTCTTTTGCTTGGGAGTGAGCCCCCCCGCCCCAAAGTGAGTGGGTTATATCTCTATCTTGGTTTAATAAGGATAAGCCATGCCTTGCTGCCCACTAAAAACCAGGGAGTCTGATATTCTGAAACCACGAGAAGAGGAAAGAAAGGGCGCACCAACCTAGTGCATTATCCTTACAACCAATATTTTTATTGATAAAAAGTGGTAAGTATACTCAAAAATTACAGTTGAGTAAGAGCGCAACATATGGTCCAACATCAAAATCAAAATACATTGCATGATACCGTATTAGTCCATAGTGCATTAACATAGGAGGTGGAGATCCAGAAGGCTAACACGTTTCGAGGTAAAAACCTCTTCCTCAGAGCCAAGAAGACCATTGCTCTCTAGTTCAGGTCACCTGGGGGTCCCCAAGGGATTCATCTAGTTTGCAGGGATTTTCTCTCACTCAGTGTTTTGGCTATAGGACAGGAAGTGAAGGAAAACCTCCCCAAAGAGACACAGATGGCAAAAATAAATTGACAGGAGTTATAACCATCCCTTACTCTATCCAAAATTTAAAAGTTTTGCCTATAGTTCTACTTTAAGGCATTGTGCTATATATTATATACATGTGAATTATTATACGCTCTCCTAATGCAAGAAAAAAAAATTGAGTAGAACTCAACTTTTTTCATTAGTGATTAGAACAGTTCACGGTTCTGTTTTCTAATATTTATTCAGACAATAGTATTACCGTATTTATCGGCGTATAACACGCACCCTAACTTTAAGAGGAAAGTTTCAGGAAAAAACTTTCCACAGCCCCCTGCGTATAACACGCAGGCACAGTTTACCCTCTATTTTCAGAGTAAAAAAGTGAGTGTTATACGCCAATAAATACAGTACTTTAACCACTTGCTTACTGGGCACTTAAACCCCCTTCGTACCCAGACCAATTTTCAGCTTTCAGCGCTGACGCATTTTAATGACAATTGCGCGGTCATACAACACTGTACCCAAATGATATTTTTATAATTTTTTTCCCACAAATAGTGCTTTCTTTGGGGGGTATTTGATCACCTCTGCGGTTTTTATTTTTTGCGCTATAAACAAAAAAAGACAGAAAATTTGGAAAAAAAAACACAATTTTTTTACTTTTTGTTATAATAATATCCCAATTTTTTTTTAAAAAAACATTATTTTTTCTCAGTTTAGGCCGATACGTATTCTTCTATACGGTATATTTTTGGTAAAAAAAATTGCAATAAGCGTATAGTAATTGGTTTGCGCAAAAGTTATAGCGCCTACAAAATAGGGGATAGAATTATGACATTTTTATTATATTTTCTTTTTTACTAGTAATGGCGGCGCTCTGCGATTTTTGTCAGGCCTGCGATATTGCGGTGGACATATCAGACACTTTTGACACTATTTTGGGACCATTCACATTTATACAGCGAACAGTGCTATAAATATGCACTGATTACTGTATAAATGTGACTGGCATGGAAGGGGTTAACACTAGGGGGCGATCAAGGGGTTAAATATGTTCCCTATTAGTGATTCTTACTGTGTGGGGGAGTGGACTGACTGGGGGAGATGACCGATCTGTGTCCCTATGTACAAGGGACACAGCATCGGTCTCCTCTCTCCCTGACAGGATGTGGATCTCTGTGTTTACACACAGAGATCCACGTCCTGCCTCTGTAACAGCCGATCGCGTGTATCTGGCGGACATCGCGGCCACCAGGCACGCGCATCGGCATCACGTGACGCAGTGGGCACAGCTGTTCCCCACCGCGATGTTACACAGCAGGTCGTCCAGGGACGTCCACCCGGCACTTGAGAGCCGTGCTGCAGACGTCTTTCGTCTATAGCGCGGGTCTCAAGTGGTTAAAGACTCAGTTTCTTGTAACAGTTTTAGTTTCTTAGCCGGTCAGCTTTCAATATTACTTTTCTTTTTTGGCATTATATCTCTTAATTATTAAACTGTTTTGAAGATGCCTTGAAATCAAAAGCAGTTTTTTGGGGGAGGACACGCAAAACTATTTTTTTGGATCGTTTTAGGGGGAAACCACGCCAACTGCAGCATATTTTCTCCATTTTCTTACCTTCATTGTTAGAGTTTTGACACAAAGCCCAGCATTCTCATCACAAAGTGGTAGACTCCATGGAACAGGTTCATACACGTCGTGTTATGTAAAGATTTTCTGGAGAAGTTTGAATCATTCTCCCCTCTTACTACGTGTGAAGTTTGGAACGTGGCCTACTGGCTTCATCTTCACAGATAAAGGGGACTTGGAAACACATTATCTAAATATTGTAAAATGTGTTGACAGAGAATGAATTGAAAGTCTTCCTAATCAGTTGTTGAAACCATCCAGATATATCATTTGGCATAAATAAAGTATAACGTTTGGGCAAAAAAAACTCTTCTAAGTAAAACTGGCTCATGCCTTATAATTGCTGCTGCACCATTTTTCACCTTCAGCACCTTCACCTTCAAAATTGTTGATACAGCCCCATAAACTTCTATAGGCCTGTCTCTGATCGTCTCTGGCCTTCGGACACAGTTCTATAGGTCTGCAGTCAAGACAATGAAGACTTGCCGTGCTGGATGTAAGTAAACAAAAGAATTGAGAACAAACGAATAAGCCTGGATGGCAGCACTCCGATACAACACCTTTATTAGGTTAAAGTCCAGTGTACAGCAGTCGATCCATACAATACAAAAGGGGGAGATGCAAACAGCTTACATGTTTCATACCTGAATCTGGGGCTTAGTCATAGCTCTGGTGCTTAGTCATAGCTCTGGTGCTTAGTCGTAGCTCTGGTGCTTAGTCACACAGTTCTATAGGTCTGCAGTCAAGACAATGAAGTCTTGCCAAGCTGGATGTAAGTAAACAAAAGAACTGTGGCCATTGGAATGAGGTAAGTATGTATCTGTGAAAATGGAGGGTGGCTTAGGATAGGTCAGGGGAAAGGGGCAAATCGGATATTAAGTTAATTTATCCTTTTAAGTGCTCCTTTGGCTTGGCTCTAAAGTTTTCTTTGACTGTACAGTGGATAAAAAGTGCTTCTCTTATACGACCTCTTAAATGTGTCTTAACACAGCGGAACTATGGCCATCAGATTGGGGTAAGTATGCATCTGTTGAAGGAAAGGATAGCTTAGGTTAGGTCAGAGGAAAGGGCAAATAGGATATATGAACTTTCTTTTAAAGTGCACTTATCATTTAAGTGCTCCTTTGGCTTGGCATAAAGTTATCTTTGACTGTAGGGAGGATAAACAAAAAAATGCTTCTCTTCTACAGCCTGTTAAATGTGTCTTGACATGGGTGTAAACTTTCTTACTGACAATTTTGCTTCATATCTGATGAGGTTACAAGCATGAAATGTCAAAACAGGAGTCTTTTTTCACACTTCATAATGATATAGATGTGTTCACTGAAGCCTGGGCTCCTTAGTTTAAACAAATGCTTTGCAGAAATGTCTCCTAATTACTCAATAAGAACTCGTTGCCAAGTGCCAGATAAAGCTTTTTTACATCACAAACCCCTGGAGTCTCCCATTAAATCAAATATTTGTTTCCCGCAGCGGTGTATTTCAGGGGTAGATATACAGAACAGGCGTGGATATACAGTAGATCCGCCGCACTGACTAGTTTTTATTTTTACCGTCTACTTCCATGTTTATTGTCTGGCCAGCCTGGGAAATTGCTGTTCTTCCGTCTTACATAATTCCTGCTGTCAATTCACGAGCTGAAATCTTTTAGTGGCTTCATGGAATCATTCAGTAGGCTTATTCACCTCCTAGGTGTTACAAATCAAAGTGACTTGAAATTTTTTTTGTTTAAGACCCCTTTCACACTGGGGCGTTTTTCAGGCGCTTTAGCGTTAAAAAAAGCACATGTAAAGCGCCTGAAAGAAGACTCATCTGCAATCCCAATGTGAAACCACGAGTGCTTTCAGAGCCCTTTCACACTGCCAGCGCCCGAAAAACGCTGGTAAAGCTCCGCTAAGACCCCTTTCACACTGGGGCTATTTCAGGCGCTTTGGCGTTAAAAAAAGCGCCTCAATGGGAAGGGGCGCTTTAAGAGCGGTATATTCACCGCTCCTAAAGCGCTGCAAAAAAGCTGCTTGCAGGACTTTTTTTGACGCCCTGCCAGCGCATCACCTCAGTGTGAAAGTACTCGGGTTTTCACATTGGGATTGCAGATGAGGCTTCTTTCAGACGCTTTACAGGCGCTTTTTTTAACGCTAAGACCCCTTTCACACTGGGGCGTTTTTCAGGCGCTTTAGTGTGAAACCACTCGGTCTTTTACATTGGGATTGCAGATGCAGCTTCCTTCAGGTGCTTTACAGGCACTTTTTTAAATGCTAAAGCGCCTGAAAAACGCCCCCATTGTGAAAGGGGTCTAAAAGTTGTCTGCCAAAGAAGATTCTTAGGGTCCATGCCCTCTGGGCTTAAAAAAAAGGTCAGTTCTTTTGGCAGAATAAAAGCGCTCATAAAGAGCGTTTTTTTTGTACAGGCATTTAGGAGCGTTTAGCATTTTTTTCTGGCAGAAAACTGTTCTCAAAAATGTAAACCAGAAGGTTTTTTTTTTTTTTGGCCTCTAAACGCTGAGCCTAAAATTTGCCTCAACATTCTAATGTGCTTGGACATAGGATAACATTGGCTGCTTCTACAGGCAAAACGCTAAATTCCTCTAGAAGCTGATGTTTCAAATGCCCGTTCACCTGTTGTGTGCAGTGGTTCCTTCCGGTCACTCCCACGCCACTACTGTGGCCAGTAGTGACATAGGGGCCTGCTGATGGAACCAATGTGCACAGTGGGGGAATCGGGCATCTGACGCACCAGACTAAATGCTAACGTTTCTGTTGGAGGCCTTCGTTCTTAAAGAGAGTGAAGTAAAGACTATCCAGCTGCCAGAGTGGTAAGTACTTAGAGACTTCTTTTGCCGACAACTTAATTTCAAAATTTGTTAAAGCATCATAGTTTAAAAGGAATCTATAGTCATTTGTTTAATTAGATACACACATCAAATTGACAGGCTTACCACAAAGGAACACAATTTAATGCCCCCCTCCCTAGCAGCACATACATTTCATTAGCTGCCCCACCTCGCTATTCATCTTCCAGGAACTAAGAAAATTCCAAGCACTGTTTGGTATGGAAGACCATGTGACTAACTCCCCATGTCTCTTATGTGACAGCATTGGTGCTTGGAGAATTGCTCACCCTGGTCATGTGGGGGTAAGAAGATAATCCTCAGCATTGGGTACGTACCAACTAGAGCAACACAGATCAACTTGTTCTTGAACAGAGCAGTGTGGTATGTGCTGCCAGTGAGGAAATCACTAAATAGGAACTACACCGCATCTGAGCACCACAAGCCAAAAACACAATTTTAGGTAATTTTTAATAGTCAAAGAAAACTCACCCACCCATCCATGTCTCCATGCTTTATTTTTTGGCGAATTCTTTGAAAAACAGCATTTCTGGCCATGGCAGATGATTCGTGTAGCATCTACTTGGAATCCTGGAATCCATCTGCCCTTAACAGGACATAATTTCCCTAGGCCTCAAAACCAGGAAACAACTGAAGTGTAAAAAAAAAAAAAGTTTAAAACAAGTAAATATGATATACTTTCCTATATATTTAAACAATCGGACAATTTGGGAGAAACCAATTTGCATGTGTCTAGGGCATCACTCCATTCATCATCCTCTATAGGGTCTATCTCTCCCTCCCACCTAGACTTCAGGGCATACGCCGCCACGGTTGCCGGGGGAAGTGATAACATGGTATAAAATTGAGAAATGAGCTTTTTAGGGTCAGGGTACTTTATCGCTTCCATTAAATGATTATTGCCTAATGAGAGGTCATCCAAGGGGAACTGTGTGCGGATGGCATGGCGAAGCTGTATGTATCTAAAGAACATTCGATTAGGCAATGTAAATTCAGATGGTCAAAGGGCTTCAGCTTTCCACTGTAGGTAATATGGGACAGGTAGAACACTCCCCTAGAGCTCCACACCCCACTATCTGCAATTAGATTAAATTCAGGAAGGGCTGCGTTATGCTATAGGGAGGTGAAGTCGTACAGGGCAGGTATGTGTAACTTGTCTGAGGCTATACTCCACACTTTCCTATACTGGTACAAGAGGGTCCGGCGGTCAGTTGACCTACCCTTCCCCTCCGATCCCCCAGTTATCGCTACTAGGGAATCTAAGGTTGGTTGAGACCACTTCGGGCGCAAAATGCTGAGAAATATTTCCCTGTCCACTTTGTCTATATGAAAGATTTGCGACAATTGGGCTGCAAGATAGTATAAATTAAAATCAGGCAATGCCATTCCGGCAAAGTCAGTCTGGTTTTTAAGTTTGTGCCACGGGAGTTTATGCCTATGGTTGCCCCAGACAAATGGCTTGAGGAGAGCTTCCATTAGTTTGAAATGCCTAAGCACCAGATACACTGGTGAGTGCCAGATCATATACAAAATCTTTGACAGCAGAACCATTTTTATGAGGTTTATGCGGCCCATTACACCCAATGGGAGGCGGGCACACACCTGTGTCTTCTGCTTAAGCATGTCATATAGCGGTTGGTATATTGAGTGAGACGTAGTCCGCTGGATCTCGAGTGGTCCTTATTCCTAGGTACTTAATAACATCCACCCTCTGCAGGGGGAGCATGGCCCTATCCCTAGGTGGTGGGAAACTATCAAGGGGGAGTATCTGGGATTTGTCCCAGTTTTCCGGAGGCCGGAGAATGCGCCAAAGCGTTCTATCAAGGCCAGAGCCAGTGGTAGTGAGTTGCCCGAATCATCTAGGTACAAAAGGGTGTCATCTGCATATGTGCTAATTTTTTCCATGATCTCTCCCCATACAGTCCCACTATCCCTGGGTGAGTACGAACCACTATAGCGAGTGGCTCTGCCGCCAGTGCATACAGCAGCGGCGACAGAGGATACCCCTGTCTTGTACCCTTGGAGAGAGGAAACTGTTCTGAGGGCCATCCATTGGCCAGAACCCTTGCCACCGGGGTCTGATAGAGAAGTTGGACCGATTTTATAAATCTGGACCCCAAGCCAAATTTGCCCAGGCAGGTCCATAGGTATCGCCATTCGAAGGAGTCGAATGCCTTGGCGGTATCCGAGGCTACGATCACCCTGGACCCCAGGTTGCCATGCACAGTCTGTAAATTAATAAACAGTCTTCGAAGGTTGAAAGACGTGTTTCTGCCCGGCATGAAGCCCGCCTGGTCTCCATGCACCAGCGAAAGAATAACTTTATTTAGGCGGATGGCAAGCACCTTTGCAAGTATCTTGACATCTACCTGAAGCAAAGAGATGGGGCGATAGGATTCCGGGAGATGTGGGTCCTTGCCGGGCTTGGGGATTAATACTATCGTAGCCTCCCTCATGGAGGCCGGCAGGTCAGAGTTTTCGAATATGAAGTTGTATAGCGCGAGCAACCTGGGGACGAGCAGGTCCGAATATGTGGAGAAAAACTCCACAGGAAGACCATCTGAACCCGAGGCTTTAGACTTGGGGAATTCAGCTATGGCATTGTAAATTTCATCCTGTGTTAATGGTGCCTCCAGCTCTCCAGTCTGTTCTTCAGTCAACTGAGGGATCGGCAGCTCAGCCAGAAAGGATTCCATTAAGGAGGGGTCATCTGAAGCAGTGGTTGTGTAAAGAGGTGAAGAAGTCCCGAAACATCGTCGTGACTTGAACAGGCTCAGTCACAAGGACGTTTCCAGGGAAACGGTGGGAAATCACCACTGGGGGCCTCTCCTCGCACTGCACGAGGTAGGCCAGCAACTTCCCTGACCTCTCACCATGTTCAAACGACCTCTGTCTATGGAAAAATCGTTTTTGCCTAGATTTTTCATAATGCAACTGATCTAGCATCCTGAACACAGTTTAAGGCTGCCAGCTCTTTCTGCAGTGGGATCGTCTAGAAATTCCCTCTCTGTCGTCAGCAAGTTTGCCGTCGCTGTGTCCATGGCCACGGCAGAGGTTCATTTCAGTCTGTTAATACGGGCAGTGAGAGTCATGCGGGCATGTTTTTTAAATGTTTCCCATAATATCTGTGGCTGTGCTGAGTCCTCATTAGTCACAAAATATTGCTCCCAGTCAGTCGTGAGGTCGTCACCCTCCGGCAACAAAGTTAGCCAAAAGGGGTTCAACCGCCAAGATGTCGGTGGGCGGGTATGTGGCAGAGAAAGTTTAGCCCAATAAGGGCAGTGGTCAGAGAGCGATCTTGGGGAAAATCCCACATCCGTTAGCTTAGGGAGAAGTGATCTGGACAGTAGTATGAGATCTATACGGGACATAGAGTGATGAGACGTGGAGAAACAGGAATAGGCCCGTACTGTAGGGTACCTAAATCTCCACTTGTCTACAAGATTAAAATCATTAAGGAGGCACGCAAATCTCGTTGGGTGGGTGGGCGTTAAAGAGGGCTGGCACAGCGGGGTGCAGTGCCATAAAGTTAAACCCCTCGGTCAAAACAGTGGATTGGAACGGTGGTGGTACATAGAATGCTAGCAAGAGTATCATATCCCCATGTAACTTGGCTTTTAAAAAAATATATCTACCCATCGGGTCTATCACCGAATCTTGGAGCTCAAAGTGCGTTGTCTTGGCAATTAACAGAGAAACCTCCCTTGAATGTGTAGTGTGGACAGAGTGATAGGCCCATCCTATCCATGGACGCTTGAGTGCCCTCTGTACCGGACCCTCAGCGTGTGTTTCCACGAGGGCCACCACATATGCTCTTAGCTTTTTACGTTGCGAAAATACAGCTGACCTCTTAATTGGGTGTCTCACACCCCGCACATTCCATGTAAGGAATTTTAGTGTGGCCATGGGAGGAGATGGGTACAAGATGAGGCTTCAGGATTTAGATCACCCCGAGGGGTCAACATAGTAAGCGACGGCCCCCAGCAGGGGAGGGCCCCCAGAAACACAATCACATCAACATGGTACCAATGGAATAAAGTTTGTGCATAAAGAAAAAGACTGTCTTGTAACATTATAAACCCCAAAGCCCCCCTCCCTGCCCTACACTGTCCCCTACTGGTGCTGGCATTAACCCCTAACTGCCAACATGGCATAAACAATGTCTAACCTGTGAAGGAAATACAAAGGATTAGTAGAACATGTGCATAGGCCACGAAGGCCAATATATACCACTCGCTATCCCTAACAGGGGCGAAATTCAGCACAGCAACAAGCAGTGCGTTCCAACTCAGGTTGCAAATTTTAGTAAATGGGGCGAAACTTCGCTGTGCAACGTGACACATTACAGGACTGTGCTCACTTTCCACAGTGAGCTTACTAGCGATGTGTTCCCCTCCGCAGTATAGAGATAATAATGAACGTCCAGAAGTAAGTGTTGTCAGTACTCAGACCCTATGACGGGTATAGATGGCAGCATTCATTTAAGAGGGGGAGAACATCTGGGGGGTGAATGTGTCGGGCTTGCCATCGCATGGGACCCCCAGGCACAGCTATATGGATAGTAATCCTGCGTGTGGATAAGTAGCCGGAGTGGTCCGGAACATACACATAAATACACAGTTCAACACCTCCAGGCTAAGGGGATCAGGATCATCAGAGAGGAGTGTGCATGAAAAGAGGATTGAAGTATAGGAAAGGTTGCAGGTGTACTTATCTGTGTGCGTCCCGCTGCTCAAGCCACGCAATGGCTGCCTCTGGGTCTTCAAAGAAATGTGCTCTGTCATCCCCCTCCACACACAGGCTAGCTGGGAGTAGCGTGGCATACTTTACATTTTTAACATGTAGGTGACGTTTTACTTCTGTGAAGGTTTTACACTTTCGCTGCACCTCCGCTGAGAAGTCCGGGAAGACAGTGACCATCTTGTTTCCAAATGGGATATTGCCTTTCTCCCTGCTGAGGCAGAGGTGGTCTGCCCGACATGCGGTGTGCACGTTCCACAACAAACGTGGGGGAAAATGCTGCCTGCCATAGGTATCACAAAGCAGTGTCTCAAGAAATGTAGGGGGGTCTCTCCCCTCCACCCCCTCCGGCAGTCCAATGAATCTAAGGTTGCATCTACGTAGTCTTTTTTTCAATATTGTCCTGCTTTTGCAGGACATGGTTTAGAGATGTGAAGGCCCGGAAAAAAAACTGACAAATTCGGAAAAATAAGGTTTTTTTTTCCCCGTTTTTTTCATGAAGGCTTTTTTGTTTTTTCCAAAAAATTGGAAAAATTTAAAAAAGAAAAAAAAATTGTGTAATATTTTATTTTAACATGATGAATAAAATATTTTAAGACAGGGTGTTCAAATATTTTCCAAATCGGTTCTAAAAAAAATGTATGATATCCGATTATTCTAATTTCTGTGCACTGTGTGAGGACAAGCAATTCTTAGGTAACAAACTGAACCCTCCAATGCAAGAACAGTATGCATTTCTTCCTTTAGGAGGTGCTGTGCTGCTATTGTAACAAGAAAAAGGTTTCAGTTTTGCTTTTGCATGTTAGTGGGTGTGTTTGGTTTGTTCTGTCCTCTTCACTAGGTCTCAAAAGCATTGGAAGAAAATACAGAGCAACAAAAAGGACCTGAAAGTATATACTTAATTAAAAAAGGTAAGAATTTACATTTATCTGATTCTGAATCCAGAAAACTGAATCATTTAGACTCCATTCACACAGGGGTAACACGACTTCCAGCGCGACTTTGGGAGGCAACTTGGACACGACTTGAGTATGAATCACAGCGGGACATGAAGCTACTTACAAGGCAACTTCAAGTTGCCTCCAGGACAGGAGACATTCCAGTGGCCAATCAAACAAGTATCAGCTCTGTGGGAGGGAGGGGGGAGGGAGAGGTTTGCCTGAGAAATGTATGTTGTCTTCCTGGAAAGTGATCCGACTTCTGAGGCGACTTCCATTGAAATCAATGGGTACAGGTCGCCTAGCAGTCGCCTAGAAGTCGGATTGAAGTAGTACAGGAACCTTTTTTGAAGTCGGAGCAACTGCAGTAGTGTACATTAAGACGGCTCCATTCACTTACATTGATTTTATCATGCAGCGCGACTTGGGGCGACTTGAAGTCGGATCCAAAGTTGCCCCTGTGTGAATGGGCTCTTAGCTACATTAGTTTATCTTTATAAACTTTTGTGTAAATAATAATTTAATTACCAGTACCGGTAATTTGGTTCTTCCCCCACCCCCACACACAACCATAGATTAGTGTCTTCTTGCAAAGTAGTAATTTTTTTCTTGTTTTTATTTCCTACTCCCCTCAGAAAAATGGTGAGACCAACATCTAGCATATGGAGGCATTTTCACATTACAAGTTCTTCTGAAAAGAAAAAATGTGATTTGCAAATATTGTCAGATGAAATATGCATTTCCAAATGCTACCAGGATGACAAAACACATTCTTGTATGTAACAAGTGTGTCCTGTAGATATTAAAAAATCCTTCATGGATCGAAGTGAAGAGGACAACAATGATGACAATGCACATAGTTTTTCTCAACGTTCTCGTAACAGAATGACTTTCAATCTTAAAAAGACAAAAAAGTGCTAATGTAGCATTTTCTTACATTTTTCCGAAAATTTCATCCCCCCCCCAAAAAAAAACTGGAAAAAATTGTTTTTTTCCGAGCTTCAAAATTTCCGGAACATTTACATCTCTAAGCTGGTTCACCTGAAGCTGCATGGCATCAGAGGAGACCTGGAGGGGGGGGGGGATCCTCCACTGTGCTCAGGCGGGTCTCGGCCTCCGTGACTCTCTCCCTTCGTTTTTGGAAGTCTTGTCTTACCAGCGGGATATCCACCTTCACCTCTTCTATCTTCGCTGTAAGGTTGGTCTGGCATGATGACCTCTCAGCAGGCGGTGATGGCCTCCAGTACCTTTGCCGTGTCAGCACCCTGGGATATCTCTTCCCCCTGCACGGCGCCGCCATCTTGGCCCGGGGGGTCCGTCTCCACATGGCGATATTGAACCAGTCTGGCGGCCGTTGTCGCGTTCTTTTTCGGCGGAGACATGTGCACAGAGAGTGCCCGGTCCGATGGATGCCGTTCTCGGGTCTCTAGCTGCGGGTAGGGTCACAGGATATTGTAGTAGGATATTCGGCAGGCGGAGCTCAAGCCGTTAGCGTCCTATCTCATGCCGCTCCAGGCCACGCCCCCCACTTTCCTATATCTTTACTAATGCTTACAGCATAAGTTTTGGAAATAGTCAATGTTAATTGAGAGAGTGAAGTTCCAGGTTAAAGCTAACCTGTTACTTACCCTGCATGGGACATCACACAATTGTGCTTTAATGTAAATATTCTTATCTGTGTGCTATCGTTCAGAAATCCTAACTTTTATAGATAGTTTAATTATCAATGTAAATATGAGCTAATTACAGGTGCAGGCTCTGCTTAATGCACAGTACCACTATATGATGGTTTGAAGCTTGGGAAGCCAGAGACTCTCCAAATTTACCTAATCTATGGTACCTTCTAGCTATTGAGCGACTTTGAGTGTAAGACCTGAAGTGTAGAAATAAAGGAGCATCAGAAAGGATGAGTTGGTTAGGTACAAATACTTGTGTTTTATTATAAGCTGATATCCAACATGTTTTGGGGTTATTAGAATCCCCCTCCTGTACATGGTGAACCTGAAGAAGAGGACTTTGTTACCCCAGAAACACATTGGATATCAACTTACAATAAAAGACTATCGTTAACCGCCTCTTGGATTTGTCCTTTCCGAACCTCCTTTTCTTCAATACTTAATTTTCTTGTGTTGCCTTAAAAGGTTTATAAAATGTCTAGACAAATTCGGGTGTTTCTTTTCTAAATCTAGGAGGGCTGTTGGTACTCTGTAAGTACAGTTGCTCCAGAGCTTAGTTAATGAGCAGAAGCTCTGCTGACTTCCATCATCCAATCATGTGCAAGCAAAAATTATGTTTTTTTAATTATCTTTGCATATAATTGGGTATTCTTTGAAAAAATAAGCTTTACCTCATTTACTAAGCTCTGGAGCAACTGCACTTACAGCGTGTAACTGCATTTTGCAAAGTGCACAGTTTATTTGCATTTAGTAAATCAATCCCTTTGTGTATGTAGTTGGTAGTAAGTGTGACCTGATACTATACGTAATTACTTAATTACTATTTTTTTTTAATTACTTCAAGTTCCAACATCCCCTATATCTCAGT